>CM041525.1:4825000-5522735 GCA_023091065.1 Dianthus caryophyllus | reverse complement strand
GTAACTATCTTAAACATTAAAGTAATTTACTTTAAGTACTCCGTATTAAAATAGTCATATTTTAGTTATATATTACATGGCATGCTAATAAAAACGTTGTATAAAAGACTTAAGTTATGTTCTTTCGCTTTATTAGAGCTAAACTTATTATAACTTAGCTTCACTTATTGGAGTTGAAGTAAACCATTTTGTTTGTAATCTTATGCTTGTTGAGACACATTTAAACTTATAGAAACTAAGCTGAACTCATATAAGTGGGCATAATCTCTAGAAGTTAAACTGAGTTGAAATGCCTTACTCATATTTTAGACAAATAACTAATTGATAAGACTAGTAGAAGATGCATTATGTCAGAAAATGTGAAAGTTTATCAAATGAAATCTACATTTGGACTTGACAACTCTATAACCCAAATTAATGGCCTAACACACACATAAATAGAAACAAGGAACCACTTTAGCTTTGCTTTCACTTGTCTACATTTAGATATTTGGAATCTTCGTACACTAAATTTCTCTTTAATATTTGCTACATTTATCAAAGGAGAGTACGTAGGAGACTTTGTTATAAAGCTAAGTTCATTTCATGATTGAGAATGAATTATGTGGAAATAAAATAAAAAGAAAGGGTGAGAATTTTGAAAATGAATCAATGCTTTTGAAAAGGTGTTAATGATGGGAAAGAATAGAAGGCCTTGTATCACTTAAATTGGAAATTGTAAGGTGAAACCGTCTCAATATGCAATTATACAACTAATACTTTATACTCCGTACATTGTACAAAGTAGAATGCCTCCCATAGAAAGTACATAATGGAAATGTGCAACCACGTAATAAGTGTCACGTAGAGCAATGTCTAGCCCAGAATTAGACAGGACTATTCCAGTGAGTCCTTCCACGGTGAACAAAAAGATGAACCCTACACCAAATAACATGGGTGTTTTGTATTGTATCGAACCCCCCCACATGGTAGCGATCCAACTAAAGATTTTAATTCCAGTGGGGACCGCTATGATCATGGTAGCAGCGGTGAAGTAAGCGCGGGTATCAACGTCTAAGCCCACAGTAAACATATGATGAGCCCAAACAAGAAATCCAAGAACACCTATACTGATCATGGCATAAACCATGCCTAGATACCCGAAGACCGGTTTTCCAGAAAAAGTAGAAACGATATGACTTATGATACCGAATCCAGGCAGAATGAGAATATAGACCTCTGGATGACCGAAAAACCAAAAAAGATGCTGATATAATATGGGGTCTCCTCCCCCAGCGGGATCAAAAAAGGTTGTATTAAAGTTTCGATCGGTTAATAACATGGTAATTGCCCCCGCCAGTACCGGAAGTGATAATAAAAGTAGGAATGCTGTTACTAGAACGGACCACACAAATAAGGGTAATCTATGCATAGTCATTCCAGGTCCACGCATGTTGAAGATAGTTGTTATAAAATTGATAGAACCTAAAATGGATGAAACACCAGAGAGATGAAGACTAAAAATGGCTAAATCAACTGCTCCTCCAGAATGGCTGGTAATACCACTTAAGGGCGGATAGACCGTCCACCCAGTCCCGCTACCCACTTCTACTAAGGCTGAGCTTAATAGGAGCAAGAGAGAAGGGGGCAACAACCAGAATGAAATATTATTTAATCGTGGAAATGCCATGTCAGGTGCACCTATCAGAATCGGAACAAACCAATTACCAAATCCACCTATCATCGCAGGCATAACCATAAAAAAGATCATTAAAAAAGCTTGAGCCGTTATTAAAACATTATAGTAGAAATATCTTTGTGCTTCTTGGTTCTTTAAATAGTGTTAAACAATGGGATGTTTTTGTTATCTCCGAAAAAAGATATTTCTACTATAATGAGCTAGTCTTTTTTTCTCTACACCCAATTCCTTCCTATAGAGAAAAAAAGACTAGCTCATTATACGGAGTAGTAGAAATATATTTTTTAAATTTTATTTTGATAATCGAATATTTATAATGTAAACAAAAGTATTTAAATAGAATAACTTCTGCTTAAGTTTGATTGTAATCATCATAAAATAGCATGATATTAAGAAAAATTCAAAATCTATACTTCCTACCTAAAAAACAAGGAGTTAGTGATGTGACTAAACTGTTCCCTAACAGTAAAGGAACTATTGCTTTGTTGCCTTCGTCCTTTTCCAACTGAATTAGTTCCTTCTTTTGCCTTTCGTTGCTCTCCTGCTTTCCTTTTCCTACACTCCACCTTACCTCCCTGACATCCCACTCCAGCACTCCTTCACCTTACTTCCTACCTGCCTTCCTCAGTCTCCTCCCATTTCTTCTTGCTCCTTCACATATTACTCTCATTCACTACTTCTCTCCCTAAATTCTATTGAAATTCCTCCATTTCCTCTTATTAATTTTAGATTTCAAATTGCTAACTTTTGATTTGTGTCCTAATTTTTTGTAGATTTCTGGATATGACAATATGAAATAATCAATTTACTTGATTGGTACAGGTTAGTGCTTGATCGTTTCTATTGTTTTAAAAATGGTACAATAATTTGTCATCGATTTTTTTACTTTTCGGTGTTAATCTTAGGTACTAATTCACTTTGTTGCCCCCGATTCTGCTTCCGATTTTCTGGTGAGTATTTCTTTTGCCGATTTTTGCTTTTGATTTCAGAATTTTAAAAAAGGCATTGCATTTACCATTGTTGAATTGAATTTCCTAGGTTTTCAAAATTTGGGAGAAAATCAAATTTTTTCAATTGAGTCTACTCAAGCTCAGCCGTGATGATCAAAGGTAGTATCGTCTAATTGAACCTCTACAATTTTTTTTTTTTCTGCGTTATTTGTTCCATAACATCCTGATGAGCAAAGTCTCCAGCAAAGGAAGTTTTGGCTGGAAGCATCCATCTAAACAGCGGGCCCACGAAGACCTGTTGACTAATTCATCTAAAAGCGGCTGGAAGCGGGGGGTTAAGAAAACGATCAAGCACTGGTTTTTGTAGGACGGAGTAAAAATTTAGCACTCGACAGCACCAGGCCGCGTTCCGTTTTCCAGCCGCTTTTCTGCGTCGGTTTTCTCAGGTCTTTCCTATATTAGTGGAGTAATTGAGGTATACATCGCTTTTTACTCATTCAATTCCAGTTTCGTGGATTTTTTACCTGCAATTTGGGGACTTTTGATTAGGATTCGTTTTTATTGTTTTATTTGTCGATTGGTGATTATTTAGTAGTACTTGATAAGGATGTCTTTAATTGTAGAGTTTGATGTTGTAAGAGGATCAATTACGGTGTTTTCAGCTTGTTCGGCTTAGAGTTCGTTTATACAATGTAGTAATGAATTTAGCTTTTGATCTGTTTTTTGCAGTGCTCCCTTTCTTTTCTCCAAATTCCAAAAATGCCACATATAAGGCTTTAAATGCATGTTGAATTCATTCACACTCTGTTTAACACACCATACTTCCAGGTATTTAGCACTTCCTTTTTGGTTTTTCGCACCGTAGTTCCACGTATTTAACACTTCAATGTATTCGTTGGTTGTTGATTAGGCTGCGCTGGTCAGTTCGATATATTCGTTGGTTGTTGATTATGTTGCGGTGGTTTACCGCTGTTTATTACTTGAAATCTTCGCCCTCAGTTAACTGGTTTAGATAACCTCTTTGGCCCAGTCATCTGCATAATGTTACCGCTGTAAACGAGTGATCCCTTACTTTGTTGTTTCTTTACATCACAGGTTCAAGTGTTTCAGGCGACGTCAGGTAAATTATTATCTATTCATTACCGTCTTTAGTGTCCACAGACTTCTTTTCCCTCGAAAGATATATCTAATTAGTTCGTCGTTCTTCTTGCAGGCTAACGTCTTTCTACGAGTAAGTGACATCCTGCCTTTACTACTTTAAACAATATCAGGTGTCGATTTTGCCACATCTAATTTGTATGTCTGCTGCAGCGTAAATGAGTGTGTGAATAAACTAAAAGAATACGTAGATGACATAAATTCCAACATCGAAAAATTGGAAACAAGAGGACCCGTTTACAAATTTGTATTATCTGATGAACAAATAATGGGAAGGTTAGTCGAATACCTCGTCGTTACAGCTTTTGTCGTAAGTTGTTCCGCTTATTGTGGTTATGTTCTTATTAACACACATGCTCTTTTGTTTTCCAGACTGACAATAACCTTTGACGAGCCCAACTCAGGCGTTGCTTGTGATCTCAATTCCCGTGGCTTTCACGTTTTATGCAGAGCTACTGAAGAAGTTGTCGGTCATGTCAAACCCTATTCACTTACTCGAAGCTTGCCTCTAATTCGTGATCTACAGGCGAGGAGGATTCATGAACTCGAATTTCTGATTCCTCGCTTCTCTTTGATCTCGACTTGCTAATTTATGATTAACGCGTTATTGTGTGTTTGAAAATCAAGGGTTTGACGTTCAAACAACTGGCTACGGTAAATGCAGATCATCAGCAGTATCATGCTTTCTAATTCATGAAAACCTGAACAACGGTCTAACATCATCGCTGCTGTTTCAGGTTTAACAGTAACTTACCATGCTAAGAACGAATACTGCCTTCTCAGTGACATGTGCGAAGGCTACCGAATGTTTGCCAGCGTCATCGCCCAGCTACAAGATTAAATCTTGTAATCGAGGCCATAATACTTACGTTAAACCTTAAATACTCTCGTATTTACTTGCAGTATATTACTCCACACAAATTGATCTTAATAATATGCTTTGTTCTTCGTCATCTACTTTTGTACACCACACAAACTCATAATTTGATGTTTTCAACGATTTTTTTTGTTCTTTGCACGTCTGTTTGGTCGATGGTTCTGGTGATGAATTGGTCTCTTATGGGATTGTCTTACATTACGTGATCGAGAAACACATAACATGGATTTCTACTATATGGGCAGGAAAACCCGTTCCTCCGCAGCTGCTCGATCGTGTCCTCGCTGCCCAACACCAAGCCAAAATCCACCACAGCGAATATCAGGATGTATCTAGAGGTGTGTCATTGGCGTTTATTTGTTTCACACCGTTTCTTACTAAAGAAAAAATTGCTGTAGAGAATATAATGTTAGTTCTGATTTCTCTTGTGTCTTTTGAAATCATGCATAACAAAAGGCATGTTGAACGCCTATGGATATCTCCCCAAAATCTGTAGCGTAGAAATTTCTGGAGACAAAGACGCTAAAACTAATAAATTAATAGGTTAAACGGGATCCTAACTCTTTATCGTCTGTGAGTGAGTCTTTTGCTAAAACAAGGAGAATTTCTATTTAATTCAAACGACGAACTTATACCAAACACCCTTGCAGGTGAAACCGACATTTGACTACAAGAAATCGCCTCGGTCTAGAAACCTAAAAGCCAAATTGTGCAGCATACCTCAGGATCCAAGTGTTAGCTGACAAGTGACAACACAAAGAAGGTATTGATGGTTTGATGGCAGAAGTTGTGCATAAATTTACTTGTAGACGGTTTTATGACAAGCTAATCATAAGATTATCCAGCAATGAAAGTTAAAACTTTGTATATATTTTAAGCATCGTTAGTAATCATTTTATCATCTACGTCGTCTATTTTATTTCCTTTACCCTTTTTGTTAGTGACCCTTGAACATATGTAATTGACCATGTGATTTCAGTTTTGATTTCGAGTTCTATTTTTTCAAGTAGGAAATTATAGGTACAGAGGAGCTTAGTTTTGATTATTTTGCTAGAGTGATAAGTGTAGTTTGAATACTGATGGAATTTTATTTGATTGAGCTGATGTAATTTGCATGCATCTTGAGTAAGTGATCGAGAATATGTGGTTTCATGATTTGATGGATGCTAATTGGTAATGCCGTGGAAGCATAACAAAGCCGAAACGGAAAAGTTACTTACTCAGTTTGGTTCAACTACGATGAGCTGAATGAGTATTTCTGGTATGTTGTTCTTTATACTTGAATTCTCTATATAACTAATTCTGGTGTGGCTTACTGTCAGATTTTTCTTACTCTACGACATAATAATCGTGGTTTATGTGATAAGATTTGGCCATTTCTTTTGGTGCACTAATTTTGTAATCTTAAGTGTGAAGTTTAATGTTAGATGATGTGTTTAGTTTGTAGGGAGTTAAGAGAATGCAGGTGTATTTTGCGTGTGATTTCGTTCTTATTTGTAAGTTGGTGAATCGAGGAAACTTTGAAGGATATAATCATGTGCATGAAGTGTTTAGCGTTAGTTCATATAGTTGGTTTGGTGTGAGGTAGGATATGATAGTGATGGTGAGTGTTGTGTGTGATTTTTAGTTCATCGGTTTGCTTTGTCGCCACGGTTGAACCGACTCACCGGCCTCGTCGGGGCCGCTGCCGGACTTTTTCTGTTTGACGGTATTAGGATCTGAGCCCCCTTCACCAACCCATCAAGAAATTCTTACATCATAGTGGTGCGCAGTATCTGATAATTTTCGAAGGTGAGTAAATTCCGACTGGTGTGATCAGGTTAGTGAGGAACTGCTCAGTCATTTGTATATGAATTATTCGGTTCAGTTTCTTTTTATATTGATGATTGATGTATATTACCTGAATCCGAAGAACTGTTCTCATATTTTTGCTTCTTACCTTCATTTTTAATTTTCAGTTTCCCCGTCTATGGGTTTTTATATTTAACTTTATTTGATACGGAAAGAACACTAGGCTCCGTCAACTGGTAAGTCTCGTGGTAGTCGCTGGAGACCGAAGAAAGGAGTCTAAGGACAACGAGGAACTCGCAGAGCTGACAAAGATGTAGAAACTCATAGAAACATAGGGCCTAAACGGCCAGTTTAGGTGGATTTCTGCGCAGATGGATAGAGTAAGAAACGGTGAACTTTACCGGTACATTGCAGATAAAAGGGGAGCATTTGTTCAGCCTGCTTTCTACGAGGCGTTTGGGTTGACAGTCGTTGAAGCAATGACCTGTGGTTTGCCTACTTTTGCGACGTGTAACGGAGGACCTGCTGAAATCATCGTTCGCGGGACGTCTGGCTTTCATATTGATCCATAGCAAGGCAATAAAGCCGCTCAACAACTTGCTCAGTTCTTCGAGAAGTGCCAGAGTGATGCTGGTTACTGGGAAAGCATCTCGAAAAGCAGCCTGCAAAGAATAAACGAGAAGTAAGTTCACTACCGTCACTATTAAGTAAGTTCACTACCGTCACTATTATTTTTCCCTTTCTTTCACCGTACTGATTTCTTGATTAAAAATCCTTAATTTCCTACTTGCAGATACACATGGCAGATATATTCAGAAAAGTTACTTACACTTGCTGGGGTTTACGGGTTCTGGAAGCACGCCGCAGAACCTGCGAAAACCACGAGTAGGCTACCTTTTATTCATAGTAATTAGTAGATTTTGATTAGTACATGTTTATATGTTAAAATATTAAAATGTTAGGTACCAATATATTTTAACATGTTATAGTAACATTTAGTCATGTTTATATAGGATGCTAATATATACGGAGTAACATTTTAACATTTTAGTAACATTTTAGTCATAGTAACATTTTAGTCATATATTAGGCTACCTTTTAGTCATAGTAACATTTTAGTCATAGTAACATTTTAATCATATTAAAATATTTTAGTCATTTTAGTAACATGTTAATATTAGTCAATAGAGAAAGAATGAAAGTGGTTTGTATAGAGAAATTAAACAAAGAAATAAATAATGAAAGTCGCTTGGAAAAACGAATGGAGTTTATAAACAAGAAAGAAATAAAACGAATCGATTTTGTTGTACTGAACCACTATCGTTTAGCTTCAGGCAAAACATAAGTGTGAAACTATCAATGATCTTAAAATTCTTTTTCCTAAATATAGCATACGAAGTACGAGTAATAATTGCGCACCCAAAAAAAAACGTACCGAGTAATAACTACTTGCCATTTTTAAATGGGCGATTTTTTTCTTGTACGAGTAAATATTAGGAAAAATTCACTACAATAATCAGAACTAACACTCATCTTCCAAAAATAATCTCAGCTCAAAATAATGTTAAAATAATCCCAACTATTTAAAGTTATTCCAATAATATACCTCATCAATTTTAACCGACTCAAACAGGTACAAAAGAAGGTTTAACCGGTTAACAATTTTCTTCACTCTTATTCTATCTTAAATTAAAATTTTTAACTGAGACAGAGGGAGTATGTCAGATTCACAATAAATTATTGTAAACTCATTTATACTCGATTATATAGATTTTATGATATTTATGATTAATTGTTACTTAATTTTTAGGTACCCCTATGAATAAATTTGTTTTATTGTGTATTAATAATTAATTAGGGGTGCTTCTTTACTTTCAAGGCTACGCATCAATGTCAATGTGTTGCCGCAAATTTTTCCATTTGTGTACCACTGGTGTATTGAGTGCAGTTGAATGGTAAAACCTACAGAGCTCCTTATACAATTTATTTAAAGACACGACAACATCTTACGGCATGTTCTTTTTGTATACATTTTTTTAAGCCAATTTGTAGTAATTTGAAATTTTCTAAGGTAATCTGAAATTTTTTGAAAATAATAATAATTAAGAATAATTGACAGGAATAATCCAAACTAACGCTCATCTTTCAAAAATAATTTCAATTCAAAATAATCTAACATGTAAAAAAGGGAAAATTATAATGCAACTCAATTATGGCTTACCCACTCGAAAATATAGGCTAATGAACAGTTCACTTGTGGGACCCATTAATACATGTATTTGGTAAGATTAGAGTGCGTAGCCATAATACGAATGAAAATAGTCGTGAAAAACAATGGTAAAACCGATTGTAAAATCACCTAAAACTTATTTTAAATTAAATTCAAACCAGTTTCATCCTTTGTTTTAACAATGAAAGTGGGTTGAAATTGGCTAAAATATATTATTTGAATGGGCAAAAAAGGTAATAGAGAAAATTATTAAGAGGAGGAGAAGGAGGACGATAGGGAATCGGGGAAATAAGAGTAAAACGAGCGGAGGTGATGGAAAATATGTTGAAAAGGAAAACATTAGAAATTAGTATTATAAGTAATATATGATGGGTAACAGGGTAAGTAAAGATGATGCAAAGGGTTAAAAAAAGTAACATGAGTATTACAAGGTGTAATGAATAATGCGGCGGAAAAGATGAGATAGAGAACTAGGTAATAGAGGAAATGATGGGTAAGGAGAGAGTAAACGAGAATTGGGGGAAAATGAGTAATAATAGATGAGATGAGGAAAAAATATACTAAAAAAAAGAATCATAGTAGTATGAGGAGTAAGGAAAGAAGATGAGAAGTTTGCGTTATTATTAGGGTTAAGAAAATAAATAACGGAGGATAACTAAAAAGGAGATGGTAAGTATGAAGCAATAGGAGAAATAAAAGGGATATAGTCAGTTAAGAGCATGAAGATCAAATGAAATGAAGGGAGTGAGCGATACGAGATGAGATGAGTTGAGGTGCAAGATGCTTAGGGGAAAAAATAGAAAGAATAACGGGACTAAGAGTGTTATGATAGTTAGAAGAATAATAGTATTCTAATGGAGAGAATGAAGGGGAGGGAGTTAACCAAGTGGTGGTTGCCAAGGTGGAATTTGGGTTAACCTGGAAGGTGCAACAAATTGTGTGAGGTCGCATGCTCAAATCCCACCTGGAACCAATTTCCCCACTTGGCCACTGCAATGTGGTGATGCGGGAATGCATGTGCCCGGGGAGGACTCAACCCCCTCGTCATCAAAAAAAAAAAAAAAGGGGAGTAATGACATGGATTAAGGTAATAGAGAAAAGAACTGCGCCTATTAAGGTAATAGAGAAAAGAACTACTAGGAGGAGGAAGAGGAGAAGGAGGAGGAGGAGGAGGAGGATATGGAATCGATGAAATATGAGTAAGACAAGCGGAGGCGAGGAGAAATATGTAACAAAAAAAACATTAGTAAAGAGGGCTATAACAAGGGTAAAGAATAATGAGGCAGAGGAGATATGATAGGGAAATAGGTAGTGAGAGAAATGAGTAAGAGAGGAGTAAGCGAGAAATAGGGGAAAATGAGTAAGAGTAAATGAGACGACAAAAAATATACTGAGAAAGAAAAACAAAAAAAATAGGGGAATGACAGTTGAATAAGGAGTAAGGAAATAATAGGAGGAGTTTGTGTTATTATAAGGGGTAAGAAAATCAATAACGAAAAAGGTAATGGTAAATAAGGAGCAATAAGATAAAAAAGAGAAAAATGGTAAGTATGGAGTCTGACAATGAAAGAAAATGGGGGGAGTGAGTGAGAGAGGGATGAGATGAGGTGTACGATGATTAACAAGAAAAATAGAAAGCAAAACGGAAAAATGAGTACTGGCGTAAATAAGAATAAGAGTTTTATGAGGGAGAGAATGAATAGGCAAATGAGTAAGAGGTGAAAAAATATAACCATAAAGGATAAGGAAATAAGGAATGAGGAAATGAGAGGGAAAAAGGTAATAGATCGAGAATAGTATGAGGATAAGGAGAAGGATGACGGTAGTCCATCGGTCGGGGAAATATGAGTAAAACGAGCGATAGCGATGGAAATATGTTGAAAAGGAAAACCTTCGGAACGAGGGTTATAAGAGTAGTATATAAGGGGTACATAAGATGAGCCAAAGGATTAAAGAAAATAAAGAGTATTACAAGGGGTTATGAATAATGAGGAGGAGGAGGAGGAGATGTGATAGGTAAATAGTGAGTGGGGGAAATGAGTAAGGGGAGAGTAAACGAGAAATGAGGGAAAGTGAATAATAGTAGAGGAGGCGAATAACATATACTAAGAAAGAAAGACAAAAATAGGGGAATAATAGTAGTATGCGAAGGAAAGAAGTAGGAGGAAGAGTTTGTGTTATTATAAGAGTTAAGATAATAAATAACGGAGGTTAACTGAAAGGAAAATGGTAAGTATGAAACAATAGGAGAGACAAGAGGAAAATGGTAAGTAAGGAGCATGAAGATGAAAGAAATGGAGGGGAGTGAGTGAAAGGAAATGAGATGAGGTGTAAGACGCTTAGGGAAAAAAAAAACCCCCCTGAATATGAGTATTATGTTGGGTAAAGAAGAATAAGAGTATTATAAGGGAGGGAATGAAATGGCTGATGAATAAGAGGAGATAAAAGAATACCATAAAGGATAAGGAATTAAGAAATGAGAGAGTAATAAGAATTAAAAAGGTAATATAGACAAGTATGATGATGATGATGAAAATGGGGAGGAGGGGGAGGAGAAGAAAGAGGCTAACAAATCGAGAAAATATTAGTCAGACAAGCGGAGACGGTGAGAAATATGTTTTAAAAAAATTAGGAATGAGAGGTATAAGAGTACACAAGGGGTATGAAAAGATGAGACAAATGATTAGGAAAAGTAGAAAAAGTATTACAAGGATAATGAATAATGAGGTCAATGAGATGTTATAGAGAAATAGAAAGTAGGAAAAATGTGTATGATGGGAATAAGTAAGAAATAGGGAAAATTGAGTACGAGTAAATGAGACCGCAGAAAGAAAAAAAAAAAAAAGCTAGGTGAATGATAGTAGAATGATGAGTTAGGACAAAGAACGAGAAATTTGCGTTACTATAAGAGGTATAAAAATAAATAACGCATAATAACAGAAAGGGAAATGGTAGGTTGGAAGCAAAAGGAAAAAAAATGGTAAGTATGGAGCATGAAAGGAAATGAAGGGGAGTGAAAGAGATGAGCGAGATGGGGTCTAAGATGCTTAGGAAAAATATAGAAACAATAATAGAAAAAATAATACAATGAGGGATAAAGAAAAATAAGAATATTATAAGGGAGAGAATAGACAGGCAAATGAGTAGAGGTGAATAAGCGGTGATTTGGAAAAAAAAAATATTAGCAGAAAAGGTGATTTAAACTCAGACAACCAGTTAGACGTGTATTTGTGAAGGGGCATGTGAGAGCATAAAACCAACTTTAAGCTCCAACTATCAGCCAAAACCTTTGGTTAAGTTGGTTTCTAATTGTGAGTAGAAAAAAAAAAACGATTTTGAACATAGAACGAACCGCATACAATTAGAGTCTTGTGATTAGAGATTAGGGGTTATAATCTTACCACTCACCACTAAAATATCAACGAGAAGTATGAAGAGGAGGAGGAGGAGGAGGAGAAGGGAGATGATAGCAAATCGGGAAAATTTAAGTTAGACAAATGTAAGCTAGGAGAAAAAATATAGGTAGAGGATTACGGAATGAAAAAAAAGTATTATTAAGGGTAGGAATGATGAACCGGAGGAGATTTGATAGAGAAATAAGCAATAAGGAAAATGAGTAAGATAAGAGTACACAAGAAATTTGGGGTAAATGGGTAATAGTAGAGACAAGGAAAAATATACTAAGGAAGAAAAACAAAAAAAAATGATAAAAAAATAATAGTATGGGTAGGAAAAAAAATAAGAGGAGTTGACTTTATATAAGGACAAGGAAAAATATACTGAGGAAGAAAAACAAAAAGAATGATAAAAATAATAATAGTATGAGTAGGAAAAAGAAAAGAGAAGTTCACTTTATATAAGGGGTAAAGAAATAAATAACAGATGATAAATGAAAAGAAAAAAAAAAAAGGTAACTAAAGAGCAAGAGGAGAAACAAGAAGAAAATGATAAAGAAAGAACATGACAATAAAAGAAAGTTAGTAAGAAAATTTTAGAGCAGATGAGGTAAGGTGTAAGATGTTTCGGAAGAAAAAATAGAAAGAAAAACGAGAAGAAAAGAATTATAACGAGTAAAGAAAAAGAATAAGAGTCAGAGCAAAAAGAATATTCGGAGGAAGGTGAGGAAAAGGAATCGAGGTGATAAAAAGTAGAAAATGAGTAAATGCGATAAATTACGTTGAGCAGAGAAAAATGGATGAATAAGGAGAATAATATTATTATGTTGAGTAAAGAAATAAGAGGCAAAGTGATAAACAAATTAAAAAGAGTATTTCAGGGCTAACGAAATAAGAAGTGGTAGAAAAATGAAAACAGAATAGTTAGTGGGGGGATGAAAAGTAGATGAGGCGGCAAACTGACTAAATAAAGAATAGGTGAAAACAAGTACAGAACTAAAAATTAAATGAATGAGGAAAGTATGATTATGAGGGAGAGAATAAATAAGCATAGAAGTAAGCGGCAGACAAAAAGTATTGAAGGGTAATGAAAAAATAGGCGAGTAGAGAAAAAAAAAAAAAAAAAAAAAGGTAATGGGGAGGAGAAAATGGGGGAGGGGGAATGAGTAAGCTAAAGGTAGGCGAGTCAAAAGAAGTCGAAGGAGAAAACCGAAGGAATAAAAATATAGTGAAGTATGGACAAGTTAAAAAAATCTGTCTAAAACCCAAATCCAAACAGAGACGTTACCAAATAAAAAAAGAGTATTAAAGGGTTTGAAACACATAGTAAATGAATTTTCAAATTAACAAGGAGAAGAAGGGTCAAGGGAAGATCACATATTGACATTATGACGTACAATTGTAAAAAATATCATTTGCCATTAACAAAAATACGTAAGACCTCAAATTTACGTTATTCCAAAACTTAACCTTGGACATAAAACGAAAAGCAAAGTGTTCAATCTTTATGTTCGAGTAAATGATGATACCCCCTCCACTTCTTTGAAATTACCCTATTTATAAAACTATTCATACAATAGTTCATATTGTCCTTCCAACGTCCCTTTACCCTCCTCAGATGAACAACTAAATTTAAAAGGATCAAGCCATTAACAAAGGTGAACTGAATCAAAAAATAATTGTATCGATGGCAGGTAACAAATTTTAAATTTAATTAGCAAGCAAAATCTAAATTTCCAAGCAAAGTACTTAGTTAAATTTTCTACCTGGTGTGGATAAGTTTTGCAAAAATAGAACTAGGAATTTCTTTTTGGTTTAATTTTCTACCTGTCATCCAATTGTTTTTTTTTGTTACTTTGATTGAGTTTTGCAATACTTGGCTAAATTTTCTGAGGGGTTTTTAAATTTTCAAACGTCATTTTAATTTGAATATCGAGCAAATTAATCATACGCCTACAACCCCTTTAATTCGATAAAATAAACATCCACAAACAAATTAACCCGCATTGGGGGACTGTGCGCGCTAGCGCACAGTCCAACAACTAGTATTAAAAACATGTGACAAACTTTTTGATATTACAAAACAACCATGTTGATGACGTCAATTCAAGTAGGCTGAAAATCCCGTGGACTAAGCTATTTCACTAGTGGATTTATATCTACCCATTATTTATCCTATTAGATTTATCCTATACTATAATGTCTAATAAGATAGTTTTACATGAGAGTTGCTGTTAAAAGTTGGCAAATGTATCAACCGAGTCGAAGTTGGGTCAAACTATTTTGGATTCATCAAACATATCGGTTCATTTTCAGATCATAAATTTGGGGTTTATTGTCGTCAGACTATTTTGGACTTAGGCCGAGTCGGATTATCTTAGTCTGAGTCATAGAAATTTGGGCAACGCGTTTTTGGTAATTTAGATTGTTGGTTATCGTATGAGAGGTTCAGATTGGGGTGGGTGGGTGTTAGCAAGCAAGAGGTTAGCGCACAAGCGAAGGAAGGGAAAGCGTGGGCTCACCTGTACCGGAGGGGGGGAGGGGATTGTTAAAATTTATCGAAGTTAGCTATCAGTCTATCACCCCCTTCCCCGAAGTCTTTTAAAAATTAAAAAATTAGATTGAAACAGTTAAAAAATTATCGAAGTTATCTTAATGTATTACTGTTCCGCCCCAAAAAGTAACTTCACTCCCTCTAAGAACCTTCGAAAAATTGAAAATTTTAGTCACAATTTGTAAAAATTTGTCGAAGTATTCTTACAATATTACCAATACACCTAAAAACGATTTTACCCCTCAATAAAATTTCAAGCTCCTCCGATAGTCTAGGAGTGGGTGATGGTTGATATGGAACTGGAATGAAACTTATTTAGGGTTTGTAGTGTGACATTGCAATGATGGCTAAAATGGCCATGAACAAGAACTTCGACGCCATTATTTCAATGTTACAGAAGTTACTAACGGCAGACGCAATGTAGCAATAAGTTACAGATTTTTTTTAATAAGGTGGTCGTTTCAAAAATAAAATTTAAATTACAAACTTTTAAGTTCTATTATCTCTGTTCAACTCCATATTACTTTTTGACAGTATTCATGAGAGTAAGGAGTCTTCGAAATTGCAGGCATGCGTAAAACAACACAAAAACTGAAAATACCAATAACGATTGACGGGCAGCTTAACGATTCAAGAACCGCAAACAAAACCAGAAGAGAAGTCTGAATCCCAAATGGCCGAGAACACGGCTCATTGATGAATAAAATGAACAAATAACTGATCAGCTACTACTGTTAATTTTACACTTGTTTTCCTAGTCTATTATCACACGAACTTTTCGACGTACATATATATTAATGCTAAAATTAAGAAGCTACAGCAGAGACTAGTTAAAGATCAAAGGTATTACCTGATATTGTATCGTTCTAGTATCAAGCACCGGAACAGCTTAAAATGATGCGCAGTAAACTCGAATGCCTTGCTGCTCCACTTCACGTAATCAAGTATTTTGACCTAAAGCAAAACAAGGTCAATGGAAGATATATATCACCTTTTTATACAACAGAAAACTGTAACGGCAATCAACCATCTGCGTCCCTCTTCCTCCGACTGGATCGCCTCCCTTGTTTTGATTTGTCTGACAATTCCATTGTAGACGGTGACTGGCCTGACTGCTGATCAAGATCATCGATGGACTTTAAGCTGCCTGCCCGAGTTAGGTCGGATACAGGTCTTTCGTAAACAATGGCATTATCCAATGCAAATATACGCAGAGCAAGTGCAGATAACGTCGAAGTTTTGACAGCTGCTGAGAGCGATGACCAATACCACCACTCGTTTTTCAAGTGATCTGTCTTGATCATGTCCTCTAGTACAATGGTCGCCTGAACCATCTGCAAAACAACATTTATGTTAACAACAAAATCTTAACATTGTATATATTATTAAATCATGAAAAAGAAGAATCGGATTATATTCTAAATGCAAAGAAGAAAATGCAGCCAGCCTTCACATATGGTATCACCGGTACACACAATAGAGCAAAATAAAGGTAGAATACTAGATACTTGTAAGGCTTCTCTATTGAGAGATATCAAACCCTTGAGAGTAATTTCACTCAAAATATCGTTACTTAGAAGCGTTTCTCGTTCCTTGAATTTTCGAAAACTAAGAATGAACTGTGGATCCATAACATTTGTTAGCGCCGGGATCTCAGACAGTAACTTACTAACTCAGGATCTGAGAATTCTAGACTTCTGAATATGCATGATGACTAAGCGAAGTTTAGTTACTAAATTAGCTTGTTGACTCTCGCATGCGAACTCCTACAGTGACCTTTAAGCATGCCTATGTACGCGACTGATGATCCCTTACTTTGAATAAGCGGATAAGATATAAAGACCTTGTTTACAAAATCCTCTTTATCGGTAGACACACTCTGGGTATTTAAGATATGTTTTCACTGTTCTTCCATGTGAATGTGAGGGTATTTTCTTATTTGCAGAAAAAGAAAATACAGCAGTTAAGCTCGTGCACATGTTCTAAAATATACACAGAGAACGGGACAAATATGTGATGGAGATACTGTCATACACGTACAACAATCTGTCTTATATGACTGATATGAGCATTTGTGTGGTTAGACAGACATGCTGTGGTGGTAGAATGATGATGAGTAATGGTGTTGGAGTTCTCGTCGTTAAAAGCTGAATGTTGACTACCAATGACAACCTTCGTGGTGAGGGAAATGGGTGAAATAGTGAAACAGGGTCAGGGTTAATTATACAGAAACAACACAGGAAATGAAAACCAAGAATGCAGAAAACACAGGCAAAGATAATGAACTCACTTAACCTAACCTTCAAACAAATGGCCTCTAGCTTGTGTTCGCAGTAATTAACATGAAACAAAAAAAAAGGCGTAACTAACCTCATATATCGTATTAGCTGCCTTTACGAAATCATGCCACGCCCTTCTTTTACAATGATCAGCCTTCAACAATCGAAAACTCCCTTCAGGCAGTGCAGCTTCCATGTCAAGCAAGCAGATTTTGAGTTGCCTAAAAATATGAGCACCAATCCCACTCACTGGCCTCAGAGAAGACTCCGGCACTGTACAGTACGCATCCACTGACATAGGTGACATAAGCGTGCTTTGAGAATTTTTCTTTCGACCTTGCCGGATTCTCGTTAACACCGACTGCCCACTTTCAGACATTTCACGTTTATTTAACGATAATTTATGTGCCCCCCATACATCGGATACATTGTTAACACCTTTGCCTGCGTTCCGACCAGTCTGAATGACTGCCTTCTCAGGGGTCTTTATAGGACCAAAGGTGGCAGCACTACTCTCTTTAAACATCAATGTCGGGTCACTCAAACCTGAAGATGTGGAAGGGACAAAGGATGGAGTGCCTTCTGATCCAATTAAACCTATTTCAGACACCAATTCTCTAATGGAGTCGTTTGTGACAAATTTGGAGCTTATTTCGTCCAACCGATAAGGGCAGGGCACACCTTTGCCTTGAAATTCAACTAACCCTGACTGTGTAGACCCAGCAGTGTTATGTGCTTGAGCCTTCTTGGCTGCCACCATAAGACGCTGTTGCTTGTCGGACTTTATACCATTAGGTACCACAACAGGTTCAACATCCGTCAACGCTTTTCCTGAAACAAGAGAACTTGGTTTGCAGTTCCCCTCGCTATGCACTTGGAGTTCATCAGCCGTATAAAAGGTTTTATGGCATGACAAACAATGGTGTCTTGAAGACCAAACAGGTTCTAGACATTTGCATCTATACAGCAAGTCATCATTTGTTTCTCTAGATCGTTTTTGCCGTTTTTTAACCTCCTTTGTCTTTCCTTGAGAGAAAGGACCATGTTTGCACTCTAGAACAACAGTTGCTTTTGTGGCAGGAAGACTAACAACTTCTGTTCTCTTGGCATTCATCGACTTTTCAGGTTGCACCTGCTCTTGTTTTCCAGACTGATGCAATACATGAGATCTCAGCTTTTGTGAGTGCCTGATAGAGTCTTTTAATTCTCTTTCTTTTGGGTCATAGTCATTCAATGAATCAACAAGCTCTCTCACTTCTGCCTCCGACTGATAATACACCCATTGAGAGCAAGGTGGAGACGAACAGCCACTCCTGTAAACAAATGGACAAGTAGCAGTTGAACCCCCCAAATTTGAATATCCATCAGACACACTCCACATAGGACTAGCAGATGATAGCAAGTCATCCTTCATACTAGCAAGTCCCACCCTCTTTTTTCTAGGTTCTAATGCAATAGTGCAGTCGACCATCACCAAGGGATGTTCACCCTCCTGGGCAGTAGCCCAATACAACCGCCTTGAAGAATCAGTACCGAGATATTCCATTCGAGTTGAAGATTTCAGAAGCTGGGCTTCTGCAGTAGCAATTGACTGTTGAAGGGCAGATACCTCCTTCTGCACAGCTTTAAAGTCATCACGAAAACCCTGTAGTCCGTTTGATGTGGAACAAGATATGCCTCCATTTGCCTCACTGCTCAGAAGATCACTTGAAGCAGTGACTTCACCTTCTGATTTGCACAAAGCAGGGACATCCAGTTCACCACGCTCATGCATCATATCTTGACAAGCAAATTCATCATTTTTACCACTACTTTCAAGCTGCAACGGATTTGTTGCAGGAGACTCCTGCATCAGAAAGGATTTCTGACGTTTGGATGACCGCTCCACAAAGTCCTGATTTTCCACAGGTGAAGTATCTTCTTTTGCAGCCTGGCCAGTACTTTCCACTAGGCACTCCGAATCCCGTGGCTGCATAACTTGACTGCTGCAAGAAACATTCTTCTCAAAGTGGTCTGCCGCCTTTGCTCCAGATGCATTACCAGGCACCACAGATTTGTAATCACGTCTATCACTCAAAGCAGGCTGAAGCTCCTCACAGTTGCCATGGTTAGCCATGACACCCACTTGGCTCTCTTGATTACCATCTCCACCAACCTCTACTACGTCTGGAGCAAGTTTTGCAATTTTAGCTGCCAGTATATCTTCCCGTAGTTTAGCACTTTTCCACTCTGAGTATAGAGTCCGCAGCTTCTGCTGCAGATCTGAAGACGTTTCGACACATTGCTCAAGATGCTGACGTATCACAATTGAATTCAACACCTCATCACATAAAAACTTGAGCAGTGAAATCCTCTGCACCAAAAATGAGTAATAATTATGTTAATGGTATCATCACAATAACAACTTTAATGGCACACATTTATTCACGAATAGCTGAAAAAAAATTTGACACAATAAAAACAACTACAGAAGTGAAAGAAATTTAAATGCCATCAACCAGGATGAAATTTTTATTTTTGCCAATGTAATTGTGCGTCGCCAAAGCCACCCATTGTCACATATCAGACTCACCAACACGTGTCCGATGCGTCATAGCTGTTGAGTGTCTACTTTCACTCCTCAAAGCCACCCAGGATGTATAATTCCTCTACTTCGCACGATCCTTGATTTGGCAACAAGGGTTTTCAATTTGAAATTTAAATCAAAGAACAGCAGCATAAAGCAGGGGGTACAACGCTGGGGATTTACAGAGTGTTTAGGCAAGAGGAGGGGTGACCATGGGGGAGGAATGCAACAGTGCCAAAGGTAAAGGATGACAGTGGACATCATGTGGTAGGACTTCGAGTTTTTGTCTAAGGTGGTCGAGGGTGAAGTTGGTAGGTCGTCGGTGGTGGGGATGGGTGCATTCACAGGGCATACTAACGAGTGACTTAGTCAGGGGTAACAAGACAAACAAAATATATATATATATATATATATATATATATATATATATATATATATATATATATATACGAATATTGTAAAGATAACACGTCAGAAGGTAAAATAAATAGAGCATCATCAGACCTCATCCACACTGAATTCCCAGCAATCCTTTTGTTCCATTACAGCATTCAACCGCGCAAGCTCATCCAAGTAATAACGAATTCCATCTCCATGATACCTTCTGCGCTGACGGCCAATAGTATGAACACCTTTTGATGTGGCAGTCAATACACTCAACCCAGAAACACACGCAGGACAATACCAGTTACCGTCTGGGATCCTAGCAAGTGGAGGATTCAAGCAGTAGGTGTGATACTCAGCATCACATGTGTCACATAATAGAACACTATCGTCATCTTTATCAACACCACAAACTTTGCAGACACCCTCATCCCATGGAGCTTTTGGGATATCTTTGGTGGAGGCAACAATATCGAACATCTCCTTTTTTGCTTCGGGGCTTATTTCTTCCATTTTAGAGTACTCTTTTAGCTTATCAACAAGGGGAATCACCTGTGATGCAGAATGGCAAAGAATCAAATACTAATAAAAATACGAATAAATTGTCAAGTACTACTTTTTCTATAGCACTTTTTCCAAGCAAATACTAATACTTTTTGTTCCTATTGTACCCTTTCCGCATACATAATAGCTTAAGCAAAAGTAATCTCTCCTTTCTCTTTCCACCATTATCATCTTCTTCGTCCTCTTATATCATCATTTATTCCCCCCTTCTCTTCTTCAAACATTAACCATCTTAATCTGCGTCCAACATTTCTTTATGTCTCTTTAATTTATCTTCCTTCTTCCTCCCTCACAATTCAAACAACCGGCTCCTTGATTTTTTTTTTTATTAGAAGATGGCTAACCACTTGTTCATATCTTTAAGGCCACAGATAATGCCTTTAAAAAGAATTAAAGGACATTAACAACAAAAATAATGGGGAAGAGTTTAGTAGCATGGATGAAGATATGACTCTTCTTGTAACCATTGTATTTTATTTTTGGGTTCCTATTTCAAGTTTAATTAGTTGATAGTTTGCAATTGTTCCAAAATAACCAAAAAAGTTAGAAAATATCATTTTCTTCTTGTTTGTGGTTTACAAGGGCTTAGATAAATAAACTATGAAAGAGGCGAAAAAATGATCAAATGAGTGTGTACTGAATTAGGGGAATGAATGGTCAAATGAATGACTGTGTTTACGTGTGTAAAAGTTAAAGCAAGGAGCAGGGCTGCAGGGAAAGAGGTCAGTTTGCCTATTTAGCGGCCAAAATTTGAACTTGGCAGGGGTTCTAACAGAAAGTGTGACATAAGGTATATGCTTTAGAAAAACAAAATTACAATAGGTATAAGTGTTGAAATGTGCAATAGAATAGTTATAACTTGACAATTTAACTGAAAAAATCATGACTTAATTAATGAAGGGACACCCAACATCCCCAAGACTGTTAATATAACCCTCGCATTACCGCCGATAAAGGGGCCCCTGCTCAAACTAAGAAAGATTGTTTATAACTTACAAATAACCATTAGCTAACAATGCGACAGTGATCTACTATATTTCGAAGAAAAGAAAACAGAGATTATATGCACAGTTCTGAGTTACTCTATTTACTGTCAGACTTATAGCAATCAAGGGAGCCAATACTACCCAGGCAGGAAGATATTTGCAGAAAAGATAGCATTTAACGTTGAAATTAACTCCAAATGAAGGACAAATAATTTGCATTGAAGATACTCCACATATGCTAGAAGATAAACATCAATGGTTTGCATACCTCATCATGATAGAGAGTCTCGAAATTTTGGGACAGTGTTTCAGCCAATTGAACCAGCTCTGGCTGGTCAGAATGAGCAATGCTTATATTTTTCCATAACTGCAAAATAACAGAATGCTGTTAGCAAGCTAAAATTAAAGCTTTTAACCCCTAACGAAAAGCTGGATGTCACACAAGAGTGTAAAAAAAAAAAAAAGATTAGGGATCTTATTTCTACTTTAAGTGAAAGATTAGACAAAATGCAGAAGGTGAATTCCCATAGGCCCACAGACTATATCAAATCGTAATCCTAATTCAAACTTTCAGCACAATGAGTCAGTTTCAAATGCTGAGCTAGACCCCAAAAGTAAGAGAAGGAGAAAAGAAAAAGATATTATAAGATGTTAAGGAGTAACTCTATGAATTCAGAAGGTCAACTCTGATAGCAGATATCAGGATACTACAATCAAGTTATAAGATTATCGAAAGGAATGTATGGGGAAACTAATTAAGTACTCCGTATAACGCAACAATACCTGACCACAAAAGAAGACAATTTATGGGATAGAACTGGGGTTGATACTACACGATGTACACTGTCAATGATCGATATTTAATGAAATATGTCAATACCTCCCGCACATCTTCAAGAAACGCCTCATGTGATCCATTGTAGACTCCAACAGCCAGCCTCAAATCAATTGTCCTAAAATCTAGAGGGCGAGAAACCATTGCAGGTGATCCAAGAAGTCCGTCATCATCATTCTCAGTACTTACCAAATTTCTTCCAAGCAGATTACAGAACATTTTCTCATTATCTGCAGAAGCAGCAGACCGAAGGAGAATACGGCACTGCCTCATAACAATTTCTGCTGTCGATATAGTCGCCTTCTTTTTTCTCTCCTTAGCAATCTTTTGCTGTGAAGCTTCGCTATGAACATCTGCCAGTACGGACAGTACAGCTTTCTGTATCAAACAACAGCACAACAGCGTTACACGGGATATAGATGACATGCAGAAGAAAACATCCAATAGGGAAATACGACAATAGTTACTGATATATGTCAAGACTCAAGATCATTGCTGCATAAAGCTGCACAAAGCAGATATATTGGCAACAACTTGTGTACTACCTAATAAGCAATTATAAACAAGAAATAAAAACAGAAGTAGAAAACATAATTAAGCTAACTGCTGGCAAAAAAAAAAAAAAAAATAGAAATCAAAACCCTTTTTTTCCCGTACGCCACACACAACCTCATGACACTGAGACCATCTAGTCAACAAGGCAATATCATCTGAGTTGAATTTGAGGAGTAAAGGGGATGAAATATTTGACACTGAAATACCTTATCATATCATAGAGAAAAATTTCCAGAAAGCTACTATTCGAGCAAAAATTTGTAAATGCAAATGGCTGCTTATGCAGTATGCACTCACAAACTCAGATACCTGGCTGCCCTGGAATATTTTGCATCACTTGTTGGCCATAGCTAGACAGCAATACTATAAATAAATTGGTGAGCTGATTCAATGTCTCCAATTGAACAGTTTTAGTACAACACAAGACCACTATACTTAACTGACAAATGATTCGGAAGATGGAAAAATAAGATCAAACACCTGAAATAAAGAAAATAAACACATGGTACTGAATTTAACTACAAAATATTATATTGATCAAGATTAAGACAAATAATTTCCATGATAGGCATAGCCAAGTGCAGTTCATCCTACTCATTTCGTCCCAAACGATGGTAAACATTGACTTTTCCAATTAACATGTTGATCCTATATCACAATAGTATATGATATAAACACATGCACAACTATTTTCAAGATAAAAATCTAAGCATACTAAATCCATATTAAAAAGTACTATCTCTCCTCTACGTAAACCCTTCTATGATAAAGATATCTATACAAAGAAAATGCAGCTTTTTAAAGCTCGCTTGGATCTATAATAAATTAAACTGCAGTGAAGATTGATAAGACCAGAGGAAAATGGAGAATAATGTTGCTGAGTAGTGGCAATAAAAAGGATGGAAAACGAAGGTGATCAAGGAACAATTAAACCCTCTAAGTTGGCACTAAGTGTCGCTTCATATGGGGTTTACTCAGAACCTGGAAATAGGAAAGGGCTACTTTCTTTATTTGAAGTCCGAGAGACCAGCATAAAATAAAGAATAGGATTTCCAACCCCAATTTCTCAGAGTTAAGCTATTAGTAAATGCTTAAAATAAAGCAATTTTAGCAACAGACGCTAGCACTGTGATGAATAAGTAAGTGTTAAATAGATAACACCTGTACATAGTAAAGTTTTAGCTCAAAAAGACAACACAACAGTCATCTTTAATTTGCTCAGCAAAATTATAAGACAGGGGATAATGGGAAAAAAACCACAACGTGAAGCAACTAGACCGAAGTCAAATTAAAATGAATTAGTACACTACCTTAGTAGGTCCAGAAGCATTTCCCTTATAAACATCTTTGCTGATTGAGCGCTCTAATTTTGTTCTGGCCCAATCTGGTGGATCTTTTTCAAGAGCTTCATAAACACATTTTCTGATTCTTGTACCAACGTTTGTAGGCAGCTTCTTTACAGGTTCTAACGCCTGAGCCCACTCAGGAATGCTACCATCACCATCTCCATTCATTTCTGAAGGAATGACTGCTTCAGGATCATCATCCTCTATGGTAAATTGATAATCCTCACTGATTGAACATCCATGAATTTGCTTTGTAGCTTCTGCAAGCAACTGAGGGTCAAAGATGTTAATGCATCGACATATTGTCCCAAGAAGAAGAAGACAATAAAATTAATACTAGAATGACACGACAAAACAGAACGGTGGAATATACATATACACTTACAATCATATCGCAAACAGCTCAGAAGGGAACAACTATCAGGATCACAGCGCAACGATGCACACAAGTATACAACTAAGAAAAGGTAACCTTCTTGAATTCTTTACTTTAGTGAGATTTTTTAAAACAAAAGAAAAAAATGTTGAAGATGTCAAAAAGATTTATATCCCGATTCATGGCAATAAAAGATGACTATAATAGTTTACAACCTCAGCTGATACTAATTTCTAGTGTCACTGTACAATTCATTATGAGATTAACATAGATATCAGCATATATATATTGATACAGGTTTTATTGCTTGAGGATCATAGCAAAAGAGTTTCAAATACTTCAAAAGGATGCCATCATTCTTAATTACTTCTCCTTAATAGGTACACTTGTGACTACCTTAAACGGTGGAAACTGCAACACCTAACCCTAAAACATCAAAAATAGAACCTTACATTGAAACAATATCCAAAAAAGTGCCAAAACCAGTATCTATCAAAGATGCCCCTAATTAATACAGTTGTGAGAGTTGTGACCACAAACTTTGAAACCTACAACACCTAAAACCAAAAACAAAAGAACTAAACCCTTGAATTTACGCAATACGGAGTATCAAACAAGAAATAAACATAACGTTTAGACACAATAGGGAAGGCTGCGTAGGACTCAAAAATGACATTGATAAAATCAAATTCTTACCACTGCATCGGCTTCAATTCCTGCCACTCCAACAAGAGAACCACAAAGGACCCCACCATCACCCTGCAAACAACGGAAGACCTTGCCACATTCCCTCATACCAGTCTCAGCAGAATCAAGATTACCATCCATTGAAAGAACAGCTAATATGAATCTCCGGGCTAGTTCCGGCCAAGTCAATTCATTAAGAGGTAGCAGATTGAGCTTTGGCCTGATTGCAAGAATTGAGCTATCAACATCTTTCCTCCTACCTCGTCTTGATTTGGTTTCTCCGTCTATGCTAGGGTCCACCATAGCGGCAGCTTTTATCTGAAGCTCACTAACAAGCACATCAACCAGTGAAATGTGAGCTCTTCTCAAAACAGTACACTTACTGTGAGGAGAAGAGTTAATTTTGGCATCAGCTTCTTCCTTGGTAGCAGTAGTTTGAATCTCTACAAACCTACTCTCCTCCGGTTGATCGATTTCACCACTGGATGAGGAAGTTTGTTCACCATCAGCATCAATAGCATGACCACCTGATGAACTCCTTTCACTTGATCCAAGCATATGCATGTTCTCAAACCATGTGCTACGGAGCTCTGCCTCAAGATCATGGAAGTTCAGAGGCTCTAGACCCAAAATTTCACCAAAACGGCCAATTAATTGCCACACCTACGTTAAGGGAACATAGTATATGTCATCAATTACAGACTTGGAACATGGAATAGATAGTCTATGCAAAAGTGGGAACAGGAGCTTAATACTACCAGAACATCTAATTTGGATAAATTTTTGTATACCTGCAGCACTTCTCCAACCAAATATGGTGGAAGCTTCACACCAAAATGCTTTCCGGGAGGAGGATTACGAATAACTCTAGCAAGTTCTTGGTCGCTCCTGTATTTTTTATACAAACTGTTAACGACAGTACTTTGCTGACATTGTTCTATGCTCCTGCCATTAATGAGTAACAATCCATTTTGAACCAAAGGAGCATTTAAATGACCATTTCTCCTACTCAAAGATTCATATCTTAAACATCGTTTGACATCAGGAGACTGTTCTATGAGTTCCTGAACAAAGTCTACATCCAGACCAAATCTATCTGAATCCAGCCAATGCTTGAGAGCCTCAACTGTTGCATGAAGATCATCATCGCTTTTCACAGCAGGTGGAACTTTTAAGGAGCCTAATAAACTGCAAAACTTGTGCAAAGAGGAAAATGTATCTTTATTTTTATCATTCGCAATGTCATAGAAGGACGATACTCCTTCATTTGCATGCTTACAGAAGAGCGTCAATGATCCTGACTGCTTATATATCTGGCAGCACGCATCAGCTATTTTTTGGGATACAATGCTCCACACTAGCGATGATGAATTCCCATCTACAGAAAATTCACCAATCTCCTCCCCTACAGGTGAATGGTTGCCGAATTGCGAGTTGTTCGATTTTTGGCCATCAACCTCAGCAGACATATTTAGAAGCCATGACCACAAATCACCTTCTACAGGAAAGCGAGCATCAGAAAGAATTGTCTCGACACAGCATTCTTCGTCTGAATTGGTAGTACTGTCACCCTCTTCTTTATGGGGAACATCTGGCTCAATGCAGCTTCTCCTCTGCAGAATAGTAGTTCCATAAGGAACAGGAAGTGCGGAGCATGAAAATCTTTTGACCTTATAGACAGGTCCAGAATCACCACCGTCCAAAACATGACACAGGAAAAGTGAACCAGTAACTTTGTCATGCCAACACGACCTAAAACCAACTGGTGAAATCTGACGGTTATCATGGTATGATGCTCTAGCATCAACCTTCCCCAAGGAAAGCACGAAAAAGTCCTCAAATTGAAGGGGAAGTCCTTCCTGCAAAACACAAGACACAAAAGGCATGGCAATGAAGAGAAGAAAAAACAAATGGTCCAACAAAATTCATTAAAACAGACAAATCAGAATAACATTGCGGTAATTTGAGCACTGGTGAAACTTACATGAAACTGATGGATATCAGGCACATCTTCTTGTACAGTATCATTGAATGCCGAATTTTTTTTAGACTTGCCCGCAGAAAACCGCTCATTCTCCAAAAGGGTTGAGAAGCCATTACTTAACCTACCAGTCAAAATGTCCTTGCTCTCCATGAATTCATTTCCCGTAGGAAGTTTAGTAAGCTTCCGTCGTTTTGGTAAATGCAACCCATTTCTTCGTAAAGCAGATCCATCCTCATTTCTTAGATCAGGCTCCATAGTATTGTTGCTTGATGCTAGGCCAAGGTAACTAGCAACATCGGACATTGTTTCGAATATCTTCCCATCTGGTGCACAGTAAACAGCATACGTCTCATGACCTTTCTTGGATTGCCTGAATTCTACACGCCAACCTTCTTCTAACACGCCATGCCTTTCGGAAACAAACTCCCTAAGAGACTGTAAAACTTCACCAGGATTCAAATACGGTACTCTAACAGCTGTATTACTACTCCTAATTTTTCCTAGCTGAGATCCATGCCCTACGCCTTCGTAGCTTCTACTTAAAAGCCAGTTGCTTGGTGACACATCTTGAAAATCCAGCCTCGTAGTATGTTTACCTACAGATGACGCCTTCTGAGGGCCAAATCTATCACCCGATGAAAACGAGTTTGAATGTAGCAGCACCCGACCAGGGGCATAACCACTAAAAGCATTGTTGTGAAAGGAGAGTTTTCTGCAGGACAGACACAACAAATGATAAAATTGGATCACACAACTCTTAGAAAACAAGACAGGGGTTTTGAGCAGTACAAGTTTCTCGTCTTTCAATGAGTTGTCATTTATATAACGAGGTTGCTCAACAAAAGTTAAGACAAATGCGGTATTCTTTAAGCCGTTGAACAATAAACCTTGTAGATTCATGTATGTACAAAAGTAAAACAAATAATCCCCTCCTTTACTAGATTTAGGTCAAACCTGTTGAAATGGAGGGAGTATTACGTAACTCGTAACAACACAAACAACTTGTTCTCCTCATCTTATGTTTTTCTTAACTTAGAAAACGCTAAACAACTACAAATTAAAAACGAATTAACGAAGAGCACAAAACCTAACTAAGTCCTCCATATTAGGTTAAATGTATTAGCTTCAGCCGAAATAGCCTCGAATCATTATACTTACAATCGCCTTAGTAAACCCTAATCTTAACCTCCACGCCACAATCGACGCAATAATCTACGACTACCAGCATAACCGCCTAAACAGCAGCTCTCAAATTCAAACAGCATACATTTCAAATCAATCAACTTCAAAGAAATCAAACAATAATTCAGCGGCTGTACCTCGAATCGGCATTAGCCTCAGCATCACCGGCATCAAACGGCGGAGAAACATTCATATCAAACAACCTAACACCACCAGAATCCTCCTTAGTCCTCCCCAACCGCCACCGCCGACTCAAAACCCCACCGCCAACACACTCACCACACAACCACTCATCCGCCGCAAGCTCTACCGCCGCGCTAGTACCAGCGCACACAAAATGAAACCCGCGCTCACATCCATCGCAGACGATTCGATCAGACTCAGAACCACACCCGCCGCGGCGACATCCGGCGCATGAGTCGTCGGCGGCGGCGGCGGGGAGCGCGGCGGCGGGGAGGGCGGGGGGCGTAGGGTTGCCGTGGAAGGAGCGGACGAGAGCGGTAGGAGAGAGAGGCGGTTGTTGCGGTGGAGGAGAGGGGAGTTGGTTGAGATCAATGGCGAGGAAAGAGCGGTGGAGAGAGGAAGAGGAGGAGGAAATGGAAGGGAGCGAGTCGGGTGACTCGGTAGGGTGTGGGGCCATTTTAGTGAGTTGAGGAGACCGAGTCGAGAGAAGAGAGGAGGGTTTGTCGCATGGTGTTGAAGAGAGAGAAAAAGGTGGGGACGAGATTTTTTAGGTGAAGATAGTAGTAGTGTCGACTCGACGATGCTTTTGCCCTGAGGAGTGTTGGTGTTGGTGGGTGACGTAAAGTTTGGGCAACTTATTTATGCTGCGTGACTTTCGTGATCATTTTGGGGGGTTTCCACTTTTTGTGTCTCATTCCTTAATCCCCATCCCTTTGTGGCTTTATTAAATGGTTAGGTTCTCCTTTGTATCGGTCTGTTTTTCTCATTTTATTTTTGTTTTTATTTTATCGTTTTAAATATTTTAGAAAAGTTTAGGAGAATATCTATTTTTTTCGTTTCAGTGAATTGTTTACACTTTGACTTTTTTGTGAGAAAAATTTAAGAGAACTGTTAACAAATGACTGAGACATAAGGAGTATATGAAAATATAGATGAACATCGAAAGGAAAGAGTAAGTCTTATAGAAGACCGTCTAACACTAAGAAAGTGTTAGACGGGCTCTTCAATCTAGGGGATTAAATTAGGATGCAAATCTAGGAAATTAAATATACATGTAATTACTCCGTATTATATTCCCTATATTACCAAACGTCATTTTTGTTTCTTGCATATTCTCCCATGTCATTTATAGTGCTTTTTCATTCCTCTTTCTCTCCCTCATTCATTTCTCTCTTTCACTCCATATCATTTTCATTTTTTTTCCTCTGTATTTCATTTTTTTCTCTCTCTAATTTTTTTTTCCTTGCATTATCTCCACTGATTTCGTTTGCCCTTGTCATAGAGTGAAGCGAGTATGTCGTCCGCCATTGTTAGTCCTTTTATTTATATTTTTTTCCCTTTTTCTTAGCACAAAAAATTATTTTAAATGTATTTTTCTGTTTTTTTTTAAGGAATATATAGTAAAAGTCAGTCATGAAGAGGAAAGCGAAAGCGACGGAGGTCGTTGAAGAGAGTCTCGAGAACGTGGCTGATGAGACTAGGGTGAAGGAGAATAGGGATGAAGAGACGGAAAGGAAAAGGAAGTCGTGGTATGTGATTACTGCTTTTGTCTAATCTGGTGACCTAATATGGCTAATTTGTGACCTAATTTCGGGGATTTAGGAGATTATTTACTGCGGTCTTATTATTCTAGTTTTGTGACCTAATTTGGCTATTGTGTGATTTGAATTTGTGTATTAGTAACCTTATGTGCTGTAAGCATATAGGCATGTTCGTCAAATGTTAATTATGTAAGTTTGCTAATTTATGAACTAAATTTGATGAATTGTGAAGTGGTTCACTACGTTGTGTTGTACAAGTGAAATTTGTCACGTAAATAGGCTAACTTGTAATCTAAATTCGTGGATTTATAACCATACTTATTGCGGTGATTTTGCTTTAATCTTGGGGACCTAAATTTGCTTATTTGTGACCAAAATTAGAGTATTTGTGAAGTGGATTACTGCATTCGTGTTTTTAAAATATTGGTGAAACGAGTTGGGTAAATTGTGATCTAAATTAGCGGTTTGGTACCCTTAATTAGTTGTTGCCGTGATTTTCTTTAATTTTATGTGACCTGAATTGCCTAATTTGTGACCACAAATGGTGGTTTTGTGACCTTATTCTTGTAGTGGAACACTAATAGCTACCTATTTGTATGACTTTTGTAAATTGTGGTCGATTTTTGGTAACTTTTCTAAATTGTATGGGCAAATATCAATGTACGTTGATGTTTAGTATTTGATATGTTTCTTTGTGCTTTCTTGTAGGGTAAGGATAATTGTTGAGGGCTTATTGTTCCCCGCGTGGACTTTTTGACCTTATTGGCTTCTTATTACGTACATAATATGACAATAATGACAATATATAGTCACTACAATGTGTATATGTATTTCATTAATTATCAACTTGTAGTTACAATTAACAAAATATAAGGTCACCATATTGTATTTTTTGGTTACATAATATGACTGATTAGTAACTTTAATTGAATTTGAACTACCTTATTTTTGTCAATTTTAAGTCGTAATTATTGTAACAGTCATGGTGATCCTATTTAATAAAATAGCGAGTACCAAAAAAAAAAAAAAAAAAATGACGTCAATGACTTAAAATCACTGGCATACAACTTACTCGATTTAATGACTAAATACATTGAAAAACATTAATTACAAAGTGACTATTATATAACAAAAGATGATCGGTTAATGATAAAACGTAAGGACCTTGCGAAATTATTTCAAAAACGACTTAAGGAATAATTTTCAACTAAAATAACATTACTTGCAGAAGTTTGGTATTATGGTTCTAAATAAAAGTAATAAAAACTTTCTCACCAATTGCCTATAAGGAGATACTATTTAATAATATTCGGTCACCATATTAACAAATTCCACAACCTTTATTACTTAAAATATAAACGAATAGTTTTGAGAAATATAAGAATTTTAAACTGAAAATGAAATGTAAATCGGTTATAACTAAATGAGCAATAAAAAACGAATATGATTAATTGTATACGGATTTTACTCACGTTGTATACTTTTTTCATTTTTTTTCCCTTTCCTACCCTTTTTTACTCATTTGTATATGTTGGGGGTGACTTCTCCCGGGCCAGACACACTAGGACCGACTAGACTTCAGGGCCGGAAGTTGCCCGCATTCCCCTAAATCCACCCATCTCTTCCGGTACCGGCAGAATAGTGCCGGGAGGAATGTGGACCGGGGCATTTCATATACCAAGGAGCCCAATGATCCACCCGGGTCCGGGTGGATATGGCCCATCCAGTCTTGTGCATCAGACGGAGACTGAATGGACACAAGTAAGACAAATCAAACAAGATAAAGTGCCGAATTCAAAACCCTGTAAATCAAGGAGTTCCATACACACACAAAAAAATACTACACAAAAGGTTTTCTCTCTTTCTCTAAACTTTTACTTTGTTTTGCGAGTGACTGAGCGTGGAGGCCATCATCGAGGCCGAGGCTAGGTTTGTTGCATTATTTCAGTGACGAGTAGGAAAGGACGAGGAACCGAGCCAAGGACCTCAAGGACTTAGTTAATCGAGTTTTTTAATCCACATTCGACTAGAACGTTTGTATTTAGTTTGGTATTTAGTTCCTAACTTTATACTCCGAAACAATTGGCGCCGTCGTGGGGAAAGTTTCACAAAAATCTTACAAAAAGCCATGTCAAACCCTACACAAGAGCCAAGAAAAACAGCGGAAGAAACAGCTCCCCCGGGAGGAGGTGTCGGGGGCATCCCTCTGGAGGCGGGGGTACAAACACCCTTGACCCCAGAGGAGGAAAAGATGATGAGTGCCTTGAAAAATTAAGGAAGGCATCAGCCACGGTCCCGCCACCAGAGTCAAAGCCGCCAGGTCTCCACCAAGAAGAGACCCCATCCCATCCGGTGACACCTAGAAGCTCATTCATGAGGACAATGAGACGCTGCAACGATAGTACGTGGCGTGAATCTAACATTCTCACTGGCGTCCTGGTCACCACCTTCACCCAGAAGTGTCCAAGCCTCGAGGTCCCACGCACTTGAGAGCCCAAGCGCAACAAACCTAAAGGAAACACAACACAAAGAAAGTCACAAGAAAGTCGCCTTTGGCTTCTTTTTGCCGAATACCCTCTCCTCCCAAGATGAAAATTCCAACGATACAATATGACGGGGAAAAGCGGACCGGAGGAACATTTGGCGCCTATGAGCCTACACATGATGATAGGCCATCCTACGACACGTTTGGTGCAAAGTCTTCCTACGACCGACAGGGACTTGCCGACAAACCTGGTTCCGTAACCTCCCAATCGCTCCATCTATGGATATGAAGACATGTGCCGGGTATTCCGCCAAAGAAGACGCAGAAACAAAAGGAGGGAGAAGGTGGCTACGAGCTCCGAACGTGGGGGAAAGAGTGAAGAGTCAAGGAGTATATGACCCTTGCTTGACAGAGAATCGCGAAAGAAATCGAGATTCGACTCCAAGATAGGGGTCCATGCCTTGACTGTAGGGTCAGAAGAGGAGAATCAAAAGTCTCCCCGATCAGAAATCCGTGGTCGCCACCGATGGCAAATTGAGAGATGGCCGAGAAGGATTCAGACGGAGGAGCAATTCCACAAAACGCTCGATGAAATGACAAGGAAGACCAGGCATGAGCCCAACAAGAATGGAAAGGACCGCCGGAGACCAAACAACAACAACAACGCGACAATCACAACCGCAAAGAAGCGGTAATACTCACCACGCATCACGGGATAACCTGAATAAATGGGCCAGCAGGGAAGCAGTCAACAGTTCCAGCAATGGACTCACCACACACCACTCATCCAGGTCCCCAGCAGTAAATCTTTGAGATGACCAAAACGAGATCAAGCTGGCCGCCTCGGACCGCAAAAGCACCCCGGAATGACAAGTCGGGTTTTTCGCGAGTATCACCAGACAATGCCATGCAACTAACACCGTGTATCCTCAAGCAAGAGGTCGAGAAGGCTGGCAACAGCTAGCGCTTTGTTAAAGACAAGCGAGAGATGGTGGCGAAGGAAGTGATCCGGTCCGACAGTCCCGAAAAGAACAAGCAAAGAATAAAGGTGAAATCCATATGATCGTGGGACGGATTAAGATTGATCTTTGTCCCGGAAGAAAAGAAAGGCGGAGAACGTGAGCTAGCCTAGGATGGGCATATATTCAGTGAGAGGATGGCACCAAAACCTCCCATCCCAGGACTTGACCATTAGCCGGTGAAGACTATCGGCCGTTCTCTTACCCACGCGCCGGTGATCTCCATGGATATAGGGCCCCATCCGGTCCACGGTGCATAATAGATACTGGAGCCACCAACCTCCGCACGGGAGACATTCAAAAGTTGGGACGAAGCGAGCAATCGACGCCATACATAGGCTCGCCAGTATGGCTTCACGAGCCGCATCGACACCAATGGGGACGATAACTTTACGCCACGATAGGAGAAGAAGATATGGCGAGCGTGCTGTAAGCGAGAAGCCGTGGTCGCGACGCCCGTCGGCATACAACGCCTCATCTGGGGTCACTCGACCGGGACATTCGCCGCCGTGTCGATACGCAGCGCGCTATGGTTTACGCTACACAGACCGGTGGGCCGGGAAGGTGTATGGTGACGTCCCGGAAGGTCGGCCGTGTGGCGTGGTCAGCAAGGCAGAAGCAGAGGTTAAATTCTCGGGCGAAGGAAAAGAAGGATCGAAGTAACTCCGACCGGAGAGTGAGACAAAAGAAATTGAGCCGCAACGGAAGAAGTGTAATCATCAGCGTAGGCTGGACCCCGACTTCAAGATAGTCCGATTAGCATCTTGGAGGAGAACGGATGTGTTCGCTACTCACCGCCGAGATGCCGGATAAGCCCGAGGTGATTGTGCACCAACCGAATGTTAACCCCGCCACAAACCAATCAAACAGGTCAGCGGCCCATGAGCAGTAAAGACGCTACCATTCTTGAAGAAATAAACAAATTCTTGGAGGCGGGATTCATTGGCGTTGTGACTACCAGAATGGTTGTAAACGTGGTGATGGTGAAGAAAGCGTCCGGCATGGAGAATGTGTTGACTTTACTGAATCTAAACAAGGCGTGCTCCAAAGGATCGCTACCTGCTTCAGGATTGATCACCGTAGATTCTACCACGCCACTCTACGAGCTTCGATGCCAGGGTACCACCAGGTCTATCTGTCGAAGAGGACCGGCCCGTGCGCTTTCATCACAGGCACGGGTTCATGTACAAGATGATGCCGTTTGGACTCAAGAATGCCGAGCCACATACTGGTGGATGCTGTGTTTGCAAATGAGAAAGGGAGGAATATGGAAGTATATGTAGATGACGAATAGTGAAGAGCAACCGATGAGCAGACCGGAAGACCTGAGAAACGCTCAACTCGCTTCATTGAGAAGTATCAAACGGTCGAATCCAAAGAAATGTACCTTCAAGGTCCGGTCCGGAAAGTTCTTGGGATACCGTCACCAAGAGGATCGATGCCAACCTAAAAAGTCAAAGCTATATTGACTCGGCAAGCACAAAGACAATAAAAAAGATATTCAAATTCCGACGAGGATAGCAAGGCCAAGACTCTTTCTGTGTTCATCTCGGTCCGCCACAATCCACGCCATTCTTTCAAGCATCGAAGCGAAACAAGAGGTTCAGATGGGGAAGGAGCAAGATGAGGCCTTTGAGCGATTGAAGGAGCATCTTACAACTCGCTTACCTTGGCAAGACCTGGCCACGGCGAAACTTTAATCTTATACATCGCCAGTGACCGCGAGCGCAATATCAAGCAGAATCCTCGGGAGGAAGAAAAACAACAACGCACCAATCTATTTCGCTACCATGACTCGACAATCCAGAAGAAATTATCCAATCATCGAGAAAGGCCATCGTGGTCATAGAACTCGGAAGCTTAGACTACTTCGACGCCCACCATGGCGAGGTGCGCCTGACGCCCCTCGAGAAAGCACTCGAGAAATTTGAAAATCCCAGACTTCTCAAGTGGGCGATCGAGTCACAAGCTTTGGCATAATCCCATACCGGGCGTGACAAAGCAATCAAAGCCCAGGCCTGGCAGACTTCATTGCCGAGTGCACACACCCGAGGAGGTTGCACCAAGAGGTGTATGGCAAGTATATACGGACGCCCGCCACCATCCACGGCCCAGGGGCGCAGGATTATCATCCCGAGGACACGACCTGAGCATGCCTTGAAGTTTGCTTTCCTACCACGAACAATGAATCAATACGAGGCTGCGGCCGGGTGGACTCAGACGACAAAGGCCATGGGGCGGAAGAATTGAATTGAGAACGGTTCGCACCGGTGGTAGCAAGTCACAAGGAGAATACGAGGCCCGGAAGAGGAATGGCCAGATCTCCAAAGAGCAAAGCCTTGACCTCTGGTTTGAAATCTTTTGAGGTTCATCACATTCCCAGTCCGAAAAACAGAGCGGACGCGCTTACAAACTTCGCCAGCCACGGTGACATAACAAGTCAAACGCTATTCACGGCCGATATCCGGCAAAAGTGCGGAGTGTTAACGATCAATGCCATCTCCGAGGACGGATGAGGCCGATATTAAATACAAGTCGAGGGAGAAATCCCGGAAGATAAGATCGAGGCGACCAAATCAAGAGCTAGCCCCATGGTTCATCCTCGTGAGACTGAGAGCTCTATAAGCGGTCATTCTCACCATTGCTTATGTGTAGGAGCACGGATGTCGACCATCCCGAATGACATACACTCGTGGGTATCGCGCACATCACGTCCACCGGACGACGCTGGCTATTCACAAAGCATCGAGTCGGCTACTTTGGCCCACCAGTAAGAGATGCCAAAGATTTGAGCAAGCGGTGCCAGAATGTCAACGCTCGGGATATCCATCTCCCGCCAGAGACCTCAGGGCGATCCTGAGCCCTATACCTTTGATCAATGGGGATGGACATCCTGGGCCCTTTCACAACCAAGAATCGGGGCGGAAGTATGTGGTAGCAAATTTATCGACTACTTCACTAAATGGATTGAAGCGAGGCCATCCCCACCATCACCGAGCAAGCCGTGAGTAAGTTTATTTGGAGTAATGTAGTCACAAGGTTTGGGGTACCTAAGGTGGAGGTGTTTGGTCATGGAAAGCAATTAGATAATGACAACATGCGGATCGGGTCAAATCTTAATCGGAACAATCAGCCTTACTTCACTCGCTTTGCCATCCACGTGAGCAACGGATGCGAGGCCGCCAACAAACAAAATGTTGAACGGCATGAAAAACGATCGATGAATCAAGGGGCATGGGCCGATGAGCTACTGCAGCGTGCTTTGGTCAATCGAACCACAATCAAAGAATCTACCGGACACTCCATTCAACATGGTCTACTTGAGTCAAGCTTTACTCCCGTTAAGGCAATCTACCACCCGGTCAGCGAACCTACATGATCCCGCACAAGGTAATGAACAAGCGAGAAAAGAGTCGCTGGACTGCTTAGATGAGGTCCGACCAAGCAAGAGAAAATGGCGCTACCGAATCCTGAGGGAGGGATGTACAATCAAGAGTGAAACATGAGAGAGTTTGAATCGGGAGACTGGTACTAAGACGAGCCGCCACCGGAAAGGGAACATTCACGGAAGTTGTCGACCACCAGGAAGCGGCCCTATCGATCATTGCAGATAAAGCAATGACCTTTCATGCCAGAGATATGAGCGGCCACGACCTCCGTCCCCATTGGAACTACGTCGTTAAAGAAATATGCGATGTAAGCGTTGTACTCTTTTCCTTACCCGTGGTTTTTGTCCCACCGGGTTTTCCAGGAAGGTTTTAACGAGGCAACGTATAGACATTTCTCAGAACGAGCAGTGATCCGGAATGCTGATAACCGCAAGCCTGTAAGTTTTTGATAAGCTTTTAGTAGAATTTTGCCCAAAGATTTGCTTTAGATTTCAGATTACACAAAAGTCGGCCAGGTGGGCAAGGAGGGGACTACCGGCGAACCTGCTAATCACGATAGTCTGATTCAAAATAGAAAATTTTGAAAATTTTGCTAACACTTTCAGAAAAGGAGGTAACACTCAAAGTCCCGTCAAAACACTTTGAGCAGGCAAGAACAAGCCTCAGAGCAGCCTAAAGGACATGAAGACCTGGAGAAGGGCAAGAACCTTCTAGTGACCCATGCCTACGCATGGATGAACATCGCTGAGAGTCCAGCCCGGGCTGCAAGGCCGGCGCTTCAAGCAGACGGCCTTGCACAATGCTCATCCGGCCGTCGTCTTACAGGGGCGCCACTAAATGCAAAAGAGCGGGATGTTTATGATGGCCCACGGTGCTGGTAGGCCGCCTCACCGCAGCATCTGATGCCGGCCAGAATGGTGGCTTGTAAGGCGACTTACTGGTAAAAGAGCTGTTAGCCAACCCATTGCCTACGACGGATGAACATCGCGCCTAAGAGCCCAGGCCCGGCTCAAGCGCTCGCAGCCGCTGCAGACGGCCAGACAATGCTCATCCGGCGTCGTTTGGCCGGATGAGTGCCCTAAATGCAAAGAGCCGGATGTTCTATGATGGCTCACGTGCGGCTCAGTCGCTCACCGCAGAAACCGATGACTGGTTCTGGCGCCGCGACCTCCCACGGTAAGAGCTTGATTACCAACCCATGCTACGCGTGACGATGAACATCGGCGCCTGAGCCCAGGCCCGGCCTGGCGGCCGCGCGCCCTACGCTTTGGCTCCAGATAATGCTCATCCCGTCGTCGGGCCCGGATGAGGTGCCCTAAATGCAAAAAGAGCCGGGATGTCTATGATGGCTCACGTGCCAGCCGCTTCACCGCATGTCAACGATGTCAGCCAGACGCGGCGGGCGGACCTCCATCAGACAATGCTCATCCGGCCGCTTGGGTCTTGATGAGGGTGCCCTAAATGCAAAAGAGCCGGATGTTCTATGATGGCTCACGTGCCTGGCCGCTCTCACCGCGATGTCACGATAAGCCTTGTAGCCAGAATGGCGGCCGCGACCTCCCACTGGTAAGACCTCGCAAGAACCCATGCCTACGTAGCGAAGAACATCGCGCCGAGTCCAGTGCCGAGGACGGGCGCTCGCGCCACGACGTGTTCAAGACAATGCTCACCGTGGTCGTCGGGCCGGGTGGCGGTGCTATCATCACACAAGAACAAGTAACGGTGACATGCATACGCAAAGTAGTAATTACAACCACCTGACGCCACGCTAACGCAGCACGATCCCTGGTATACACAGCATACGGAGGAAAAGCTAGAAATTTGACTAAGTATAAGCGCACTAATGAGAGGAAGTTTAATAAAATCACCATGCCCTGGCGAGCGCCGCAAGTAAAAATGCGATGAAATAAGCTAAGTATGAAGAAACATAAGATAACATGGTCGACAATATTCGTCCGGCCGATGCGACGGCAAAAGTAGCAAGAACGCTGAAAGAAAATAGAGCTAAGTATGGAAATTACCCAAGAACGGCGCGTTGGTATAAATACCTAAAATAATTGCACAAGCGTATTTCAATAAGCACGCAGACTGGGTGCGACACACAAAGAGAGCATAAAATTGGCAAAGTAGAGGCACGACTAAGATAGCCATATGATATCATCCGCCCGATAAAAGTATAACTAATAAAACTAAAATAAAATAAGCTAAGTGTAGAGAGACAAGACTGACAACGATAAAGAAGAGCACATAGATTGAAGAAATGTATATTACAAGGTTGCTACCCAGAACCCACAAAGTCGGGCCGGAAGCGGACTAATGCATGCAAAAGGAAAAAGTACAACTAAATGACCTACCAGACCGGCAGCCTGCTCTACACCAAAAGGCCCGCCAATGCAGACCCGAGTTTGAGTCTTATTCGAATAAAAAGCAAAATGTAGGCTAATGGAGACCCAAAGCAGATCATCCCGGCAGAAGATTCTAAGACGACAAACCGAATTCCTAGCGGCAATGCAGACGCCACGGTGGAAGGTCCCACCGGATCCGCTTTCGCCCTGCCACGTCATGAGCTCGTCCTCTCCGCCCAGCTCGGGCGCTCAAAGTCCTAACTCGGGTGCATGATAGCCACAGCTCCTTTGTCTCGCTGGCCCCAAAATCCGCCCCCAGAAGAGCGCGTCAAGACGGACCGCTCCACCGATCACGTGAGCCGCCTACCACCCATCTCCAGGGAGAATCCGAGTGGCCTTGATCTCGCACTCTTTAGCCCTCGCCAGACTCTCCTCCGCCATGGCTCGCTTTGCCCAGAGGCCTCAAGACGTCTTGAGAGCCAGCATCTTTCTCCTCAGCCAGGAAGATACTGATTCTCCTCTCCCGCAAATTGGGCAGAAGAGAGTTTGACTCTCGGCCCCGAGGTGGAATGATCTTATCTCGCCCGCCTCTCTTCCTCAAAGCGATGCGGATCTCGCCAGTCCTCAGACAGAGCGAGCCCAAGAAATGGCTACAGATCAAGCCGAGCTCGCGAAATGCGCCTCGTCCGGTAATTTGGGAGAGGTCCGCGAGCGGTGGAAAGACCCGAGGGCACCTGGTTGGCCTTCACAACCAACTCCACTGGACGAGATGGATGACCTCCACACCGGGCAAGAGGGTAGTCTCGGCCGCGCCGTTCCCGAACTCCTGGCCGCGATATCGCTGGCCCCCCTTGGCCCGAATAAGGTCACTTTCAAATTTGTCACCCGAGGCCGGGAGGAAGAACCCTGGATGCAGAAGCAGCTGAAGTCAAACACGCCCCGCTCACCGACGGAACATCGAGGAAAAGCGCGCCTGAGGGAACGCCCAGGGATTTACCTTCGTAAAGCGCTACCCCACGAGAACTGAACTAACTCCGCCGGGTTTTCCGCCTCTTGTGAAGCCTCGGCCTCATCGCAGGGCTCAGAATCAATGGTCGCACTCTCAACCTCGAAGCCTGGGGGTAGCGACAGGTCAGCTGAGAGTCTCCACCTCCCGAGGCGGGTCCGGGTCAGCGTAGTGGCCTCGGCCGCTTCCCTAAGAGCGCCCATAACCTGGGCCAGAGAGAAATGGAAGCAAATTGTTGAGCTTCCTGGCCTGGGGGTTTCAAAGGCGCCTCTTCTTTTCCCTTTGGTCTCTTAGAACCCCACCAGATCTTGACCAACTCGAGCGTTGGCTTTCATGCGGTCGGTCTACCTGGCTGACAGGCTCACGAGAGGTTTGTTATCCTTCCCGAGACCGATGGAAGCAAGGTCTTTCTCCATTGCTGGCCCAAGTCACCTGAGAACGACGAGACCATGGTGTTGAACCAGACCGACAAAAGAAAACATGGCAAATTAAACGCAAAGCAATTAAGACACCAACACTCCACCACCCTGGCCCTCGCTATCGCTTCAAGGGCCGGGACTAAGCCGACAACATTAAGGAATTTATCTTGAGAGATTGTATCCGCCGTGAAGCCGCCTGAAACACTTGTTTACCCTTCAGACGCCTCAAAATAGGCTACTGGTAGTGATTCATCTGGTCAGGGAACATCCTTCCAGGGAAGGATTTTTCCTAACCCACTTCTCCCGGTCTCCAAACGACACCTTACGCTGCTTGTGAAAGCAAGGGTGGTTAAAAGGCTCGGCAGATTTGAGGAAGAACCACTCGCTCCACCCTTTCATCGAGTCATCGACGGAAAGTGGGTTAAGTACCCAGACTTCGGTGGCGCCACCACCACCCTCGTAGATTTGTTGGTGCAAGGCCTGGAAGTGATGGAGACAGCGGAAGAGATTAATTGTAAGGGGAAAACCCAGATACGCACATCGCCCGCTTAAAGCAATTATGATTCTCACGCCAAACGGCCATCCGACAAATCGCTATGTTGTCGCCGAGCACCTTCGACGGTGGCGTGAAGCGAAGCCCATGTTCCAGTCCTTGATGCTGCACATATGAAGTTCCGGTTTCACCATCGCTCGATGAAGACGGCACCACAAACTCCCGATCTTTGTGATGATAATGTTTAGCCAGGTGTGGTGATTGCTCTGGCAAAGTCCCTCAAAGCCACGTATCCTGGTGTCCATTGGGATCCCGAAGACCGCCGCTTCCAAGATTCAGATCAACAAAGTCGGGAAGGGCGGCTACCTGGGAAGATCCAAATGAGCCTCCATGTTAGTCTCACCTCCCGCCAGTCTCGATCCTCTATCTCAGGCCCTACCTAACTGTAACCCTATCGTGACCAGCTTCTAGAAGACAGTTTACACTAAGCACTCATTGTTCTCTACGAGATAATTAAAACTTACAAGATCTAAAATCAAACACGAAAATTACTCTTGCAAAACGCGAAGCGGGGAGAGACCAAAGGTCATGAAGTAAAGACTAATGCAAGCAAAGATTGATGAGGTCAAGAGAATTTTGGGAAGATTTTGAGCGCTTTTGAGTTGGTAAAGGAAAATGAAGGAATTGGGGGATATATATAGAAAAAGGGGATGAATAAAGGCGCCACCCGCTGCTCGACACGCGTTTGTGAGCAACGTCGCCTCCTCGGGCTTAAATTCAAAAAGGTGCCAAAATAAAAGCGATTTCAACACACCACCCCGAGCGGAATGGAAGGAACACAAAGTCGGAAACATAAATGGAAGAAGGGCTTTATTTGTCAGGGATCGGGAGAAACAAGTCTGCGATGAAGGTCAAGACATACGGCAAGCCGATGACTTTCCCTGTATGAGGGCATTGTAGTGACTTCTCCGGCCGACACTAGGGACCGACTAGACTTGAGGCGGAAGTTGCGCAGATTCCCTAAATCCACCCATCTTTCCCGATGCAAGCCATAATAGTCTGCCGGAGGAATGTGGACCTGGCATTTCTATATACCAAGGAGCTCAATGATCCACCCGGTCCGGTGGATATGGCTCATCCAGGCCGTCTTGTCTGGGACACAAGAAGACAAATCAAAACAAGTATAAAGGTAATTCAAAACCCTGAAAATCAAGGAGTTCCATACACACACAAAAATACTACACAAAGGTTTTCTCTTTCTCTCTAAACTTTTACTTTGTTTTCAGTGACTTGAGCGTGAGTGCCATCACCCTAAGTGCCCTGGGCTAGGTTTGTTGCATTATTTGGGACGCAGAGGAAAGGACGGAGGAACCGAGAGCTAAGGACCCTCAAGGACTTAGTTAATCGAGTTTTTAATCCACATTCGACTTGTAATCGTTTGTATTTAGTTTTGGTATTTAGTTCCTAACTTTATACCCGAAACAGTATACAAAATCCTCTCTTTTGTTTCCTAATTTTTCTTAAACTAATTTCATACAATTTTTTCAATTATAATCCTAAATTCATACAATTAATTCAATTATAATTCGATAATCAATTCAACAAAGTAATAATTTCTATTTAATTTCAATCTATTTCATAAAATTATGTGTAATAATATTAATTTTGATGAATTTAGGTTAAAAATTAAATTAGGGTTTACATGAAATTGGGATTTTGGGGTTCACAGCAGGAGGCGGTGTGGCCGAAGGGGGTGGGTGGGGGGGGCAGAAAGTGGTGGTGAAGTGGTGGCTAGAAGTGGCTGAAGTGGCGTGGTGCTTCGCTTGATGTTAAGATGGCGCGATTTTCCTTTTTTTTTTTATTTGTTAAGTTAGTACAATTAAGAATATTTATTTAATGTTTTATTTATTAAACAGCAATTCAATAGTGGCATAGTGGTAGTAATGCATTTATTAGGTACTTGAGGTCACAAGTTTAATCCTCATTACCATACTTTTTTTTTTCAAAATGGATCCTCTCCATTTCCTCTCACATAAAATTATTTTATTATATATTCTAATATCCTTCATTTACCTTTTTATTTTCACATAAATTTACAACCCTCCGATCTACCTTAGATTTAATCTCCACCGTTTAGAGGTAATGGACCCTCCATTTCTTTTTAAGAAATGGAGAGGATCCTTACTCTTTTTTTTTTCCCCAAAAAATACATCATCTTTTGTTCATTAATTATTTCGACTTTTTTAATGGGAAATATTTTTTTCTTTCTTTCACGGGTACAAGTTCATCTTTTCAATATTTCTATTTAAAATACGTATAAAAATACGTATTATTTAAGCGAAAATCATATAATAATTAATAACAAAAAAATAAAATTTACAATATAAACACTAAAATGCAAAAATAAGATAAAATAAATGATTAAAAAAAAATTGAAAAAAAAAAAAAAAACAAACCAGTGAAAACAAACCCAAAAAAAAGAAAAAAAAGGAAACACCACCTCACGCCACCTCACGCCGCCACCTCACAACCGCCGGCCACCACCGCCGCCACCTCACGCCGCCCATCTCCCCACCACGACTGCCCTCCTTACTCACACCCCTCCTAACCCAAATTCAAAACACCCCTCCCACCACCACAAACCACCACCGCCGGTCACCACCGCCGTTCACCACTGCCGTTCACCACCACACGCCGCCCCTCTCCCCACCCAGATTTACCACCACCGCCCTCCTTACTCACACTCCCACCACCATAAACCACCTTAACACTAATTATAAACCCTAATTTGATTTTAACTTAAATTGACAAAAAATTAATACTCCGTAAAATTCAATAATTTAATGAACAAAATAAAAATTAATAACGATAATTACCTCATTAAATTTATTATCGAAATTCATGATTGATAAATTGAAATACTTAATGAATTTGATTTAAGAAAAGATAGAAATTGAATGCATATGGTTTAGGAAAAGTTTAAAAAATAAAATAAAAATATTTGTATATTATGAGAGTAAAAAAGACAAAATTGGAAATAATAGTAAAAAAAAGTATACAATGGGAGTAAAAGTTGTATACAAAAAATCAATACCCTAAAAAAAATGCAGCAATGACAAAACATTAGTATGGAGAATATAAAAAACTCTTTACTTCTTCCAAGATTTAATAAATATTTAACAATTTAAATTAATTGCAGATTTCAACCTGACCACATTAATACCAATCATTGTTTTGTTTAATGATGTTTGGTGATATAATCAAGACCGTCTAACAATAAGAAAAGTGTTAGACGGTCCTATTTAAGACTTATTCGAACGGAAATGAGAGGGACTTTACTAAGTAAAAAAATATTGATTCGCTTTTTTAAGTGGGAGTAGATTAAAAGAGTAAGTCTTTAAATGCATGAAAAGTGACCACATTTAGGCTGTTAGTGACCATTTTTTTTATTAAATTATGACCACTTTTATACCTCTAAATAGTGATAACTATATACTCAATAGTGGTCACCATTTACCTAAATGTAGTCACTATATCAGCAGCATGAGACTGGTATTCCACTTTCTTAGTGAAATGTCATCTTTTTTAAAACTTATTTCCTCTATTCCAATCAATTCTATGCATTTGTTTAATATATGTGATGTATATTTTAATGAAATGCATAAAATTGATTGAAATGGAGGGAGTATTGAGGTTAAAGATATTCAAGCTTCGTCATTCGAAAGTACAATAGCTAAGTTTGTCATTTTCCAAGGAAATAAGTTGAAATTTTATGTTAGTTGTAAGACAATAAAAGTTAAGTTTTCATTGTGTCAAAGGAAATAAGTTGAAATTTTATCTATTTACAATATATGCAATATTTGTTGTCAAAAGTGTAATGGGCAAACATATGTGGGATATCTTAATAATCTTAATAATCTTAATAAACGGCTAAAATCAACATGACTTGCTAAGTACTACAATTGTTAGAGGTTTTTTAGGTGATAACACACTAACTGACTAAAAATAATATAGATGTTTTCTGAAGGTATATAAGATATTTTTTGGCAACCATGAAACCTGCAACCGCTACCAAATTGGAGGGTTTTAGATAAACCCCGGGCATTTGCAATAACCTACCAACCACACGTACAATAAAGCCATCCTTCTCATCTTGGGAGACAAGCTTGACTTTTAGCGTACAAAATCTCAGACTATGTTACCCCACTAGATTGCTCCTGAAGGGGTTCGAACCCGAGACCACTTGGTAGTTTATGGCAAGGGTATATAAGGTAATTGTGAGGAGAGATTTTTATTTTTGTCCCACTTCTTTAACAAGTAGGTCTCATGTAAGACCATCTCATATCATGAGACCTACGATAACTCTTTACAAAGAAAATGTAACAAAACAAAATAGTGGTGACCTAACTCAAAGGTTTCACAAACATAGACAATTATAAGACCATTCTCATTGGTAAAAAATTGAAGTGTTCATGAGCAATTTTGTATTTAAAAATAAATGAAAATGTAATTAAAAGAATTGAAGGATTGCTTGTGTAAAAGGGCTCATGGGATGAGTTCTACACAAACGTGTTTACCACCCACACATGTCACCATAAATCTATAATATTGGATTATTGAATTGGGGCATAGTTTCTTACTCCTTAAATAAAAAAGAAAATATAAACAACTTGCTGGACAATTACATTTTTCTTTAAAAGAATAAAACAATAATATTTTAATTGATGACTATTTTTGATAGTGCTAGGATGGTCTAAGACTCTAAGACCAGCCGTAGTGGCTTAAGTCAACAAGGTCTCCACCTACTTGTTGATTAAAAAAATAATAAAAATTTTAGACCTACCTCCCATTTTTCTCCACCTAGGTCCATATTTCTCATTTTTTCACCTAGGTGAAAACCTTCTTCACCCTTTTTTTTATTAAATTTTTTATTCTTTTATTTAATTAAATATAATTTATTTTTAAGTTTTTATTTTGTATTGATAATAATATATATCCAAAAATCTAACACAACAAATAATAAAGCGACACGTATTATCAATATGTCGCATTCAATTTCATTTTTCAAAATTTTATCCGTAAATTTTTGAAAATCTTATTTGAATCAAATTTTGTCCGCATATTTTTTCCGAATTAAATTAAATGTTCAATTCGTTTGTAAAAATATTAAGAAAATTATGTGTAAATATAATGTGAGGTATATAAAAATATTGATAAAATAATGAGAACACTTAGGTCCAGACCTAGTGTTATTGTGTTGGTAAATTAAGAGGTAGGTTTGGTGGGAAGGTGATGAGTTGAAAAAATAATATTTTAATGAAAAAGGTAGGTTAAGACCTACCTTCCAAGACTACCATTGCGGGTAGTCTAAGGGCATATAAAACTATTTCTTCCATTTAATTCATTCAATTTTGTCTCTAACACACTTTCATATTTTAATATATTTTCTTTCCTCATTTATTTAAAGAATTATTTTATTAATAATTATAATTAATAGATTATCATATTTTCCTTTTTCTTAAGCAAGATTGCAAAATTTTAGATAAACTATTTAAAAAAAAATAAAAAAAATAAACTAACACAATCTTCACCAACATTTAACAGCCAAATTAAAAAATTAAGCACCGACTGTGCGACCATGACCCGCTAATTTTCAACACCCATCTTTGAAAATTTCGATCTAACTCTAAACATTCAATTAAAAAAAATAAAATAAAAAACAATTAAATTCTTACTATTATCATATTCATTCACTAAAATCTAATTTTATTGTATGTGTAAAATTAATTTCAATTCACTAATCACTAATGTTCTTTGATTCTTCCACTTTCACTCACAACAAACTTATTACTCAATTCTATTCAAACTACTAACATTTTGAGGGGTCTAGTCTTTTTTCTCAGGTAATATTCGATTTTATTCTCATACCCATCAATTTTATCTGCACAAATCTTGCAACTTTTGTTGCTTGATCGATTTTAATCGTGTTATAATTTCTGGGTTTAGCTGCAATTGTAAAATTGAATCTGGGATCATGTTTTAATCTGTTTTTTTTTTTTTTTTTGGGGGTTCACAAGCCCTAGAAATTGAACACAAATTTGAAGTTGTTATTGGAAGTTGTAATTATAATCTGGGAATATGTGTTAATCTGAATTTTGTTTTGTACACAGAAGCTATAAATTGCGAAAATTATGATATCAGTAGTGGTTATTTTCTTTGATTCACTCTTCTGTAGCAAGTTTAATTATATGATGTTGTTTCGTCGACTCGAGTTGTTATGTGTGTTTGTTGTTGTACTACACTTGTAGCTTGATGCATTCCCTGATTTCCCTGTAATAATTCGTTATGATGCGCTTGAATCTGAATTCAGGCCGAAAATGAAACGATATGTTTACTTCAATGACGATGATTCGGCTCAAGACCTTTATTGCGACAACCGTGTGTCAAATAGGAAGTATACTCTGCTCAACTTCCTTCCTAAGAACTTGTGGGAGCAATTCAGGTGATGTCGAGTTTACGATTTTTGAACTCTGTGTATTTTGTCATTAATTTTGGGTTATTTCCGCGCTGTTATTAAGTCATCATGTTTTCATCTCGACGTTGCTTCTCTTGCTGTTGGTTGTATTGTGTGGTGTCGGGGTGGCTGCTGATATCTCTCATATTTGCTTTTCTCAGCCGGTTTATGAACCAGTACTTTCTGTTGATCGCTTGTCTTCAGCTATGGCCGTTGATCACCCCTGTAAATCCTGCTAGTACTTGGGGTCCGCTTATATTTATTTTTGCGGTATCTGCGACTAAAGAAGCATGGGATGATTATAACCGTTACCTTTCCGATAAGAATGCAAATGAGAAAGAAGTATGGGTTGTGAAGCGTGGCATTAGAAAACATGTATGCTTTTCTTCTTTGCATCATTCGCTCATGTAATCCTCTTCTATTTTAGAGCCTATATCTCGATTCGAAAAGTGGATCCAAATTTCCAAATTAATTGAAAGTTTATTTGCCATGCCACTTTTTAATTTATTTACAGCATGTATGTGATTATGGACTTATGGGTTATGAAGTGATGCCACGTCGCTTTTTATTTTTAATTAATTTTTTTCTTTTGATTTTCTCATCATAGCTATACTTATTTGCACTATCAATTGTTACTTAATAAGCTTTTTCACTCATGGAGACGTATCTTAAGCGATATTTTGCTTGACACTTTGGCAGTTTCTTTAAATCACGTGTATTCATGATATTGGTGATGTTTATAGCGGACTTGAGAGTTGGCGTACTTTGATTAGCAAATCATTTAGCTGTCCTTTTTTATTGATGTAGTTTGGGATCCATAAGTGACATCAACTGAAGTATTGATGTTGTCATGTTGAAATTCTTGTCATATACTCATAACCAAGTATTTAATATGTTTAACATCTCCAAGCACCTTTTTATAGCTTAGTGATTGTTCGATCGAGTGGATATTACTCATATGTGGTGTTTTCTTTTTTCTTTCCCTTTTTCCTCAGGTTCAAGCACAAGATATTCGTGTTGGGAACATTGTGTGGCTTCGTGAAAATGATGAAGTTCCTTGTGACCTCGTTCTACTTGGTACTTCTGACTCGCATGGGTTGTGTTATGTGGAGGTGATTTGCTGACCTTTTATAAAACTATTTGGTCATTGCTTGATTAACACTAGCAGTCAATGTATAGCCAGGAAAAAAAAGAAAACGGAGTGTAACGATTGAATACCTGAAGTATAGTTTAACTTATGATTTCTACTCTCACCATTAGTTAATTCCAATATAGTGTAGATATTTTGAGATTTTGGAACTATAATGGCATTGTTCTATTGCCAGTTAACTGACTTCTGAGGAACTGCAGACTTCTGCAATGGATGGTGAAACAGATCTGAAGACAAGAGTAATTCCGTCTTCATGCATGGGCATAGACTTTGACTTGTTACATAAAATTAAGGCAATGTCTTTTGCTTTGTTTAACAGTTTTTTTAAGTTAATATTTGAATGATGGACCATGTTTTACTTATTGTTTTTCATGCGATTACTATTTGCAGGGAGTCATTGAGTGTCCGAATCCAGATAAGGACATTATGAGATTTGACGCGAATCTGAGGCTATTTCCTCCTTTTATCGACAATGATGTGTGCCCTCTAACCATTAAGAACACACTTCTCCAATCATGCTACCTTAGGAACACAGAATGGGCTTGTGGAGTAGCAGTCTACACTGGTTAGTTCTCTTTCATGCTTTTTAATGCGACAAAACAGAGTTGTACCGCATTGATCTCCAACTCGCTTCATATCGACTATGTTTAGTATTCTTTAGACACTAACTCGTATAGTTACGCTATTTAACAGCAAAGAGATATTCACTCCGATCAGTCTGGTGCATTGCATTTACTTGTGGAAAAATGTTGTAAAAGAGCAAGTACAAGAATCTTTAAACAATAAAATTACATTACTACCCTCACCAATCCATCAGCCTTAACTGCGTTCACCATTTTCCCAGCCTAGATCAGCATGCCCCCACCTCGATACTCATTTTGACACGCGAAAGGAGTAAAAGCAGGCATAATGGGTCCATGCAAACAACTATCAAAAAGGAAACATACACAATTAGATGAATTATCCCATTAAGGAAATTGTAAATAGTGGATGAATATGAGGGAGTGACATTTTGTAAGTTATTACCCCCTTCGTTTTTCTAATCTCTTCCCAACATGTATTTAACTTTTATTGTCGCAGGTAATGAGACCAAGCTTGGTATGAGCCGAGGAATCCCGGAGCCAAAGTTAACTGCTGTTGATGCAATGATCGACAAGTTGACGGGGGCAATCTTTGTTTTCCAGATTGTGGTTGTCACTGTTCTTGGTGTGGCAGGAAATGTGTGGAAGGATACTGAAGCAAGAAAGGTTTGCAACTTCTTTTTTGGCAAGATTGGTGTACGTTGTTGTATTCTTTTGAAATCCGTTCATGTGCATTCAGGGCTACCTCTATCTGTGATCTTAAGTTTTTAACCCCTTCTAAACATGGATTAACTTTTGAAGTCCCTGTGCTCCATTTCCACCTGATTAGTTGTAAGCCTGCTGCAGATACATGATGCGCACTTACTAGAGTATATGAACTGATTTCAACCAAAATTCATTCAACCGTGAGAGTATTACTTAGTGCAAATAAGAAATACGTGAGAATTGGTTTGTGATTTTCTGGTTTCGAGACTTGAACAAAGCTAGTTTATCCAATTTCTGTTACGATCATTGTTCCATATATAGTTGGCATTGGTGAGAATCAGTTAATAAAATCTCAGATCGATCTTCGCTTGTAAAGATTTATGCATTGGGTTGAATCCGTGCTGGATTTTTCCTCGACAAACGCGGTTAAGTTCATATGTGATAACTGGTATTTGAGTTGCTATCCCAAATTTTCTTATGTTTTTGTTTCTTCCTTGTTGTTAGCAATGGTATGTTTTATACCCAGAGCAGGGCCCATGGTATGAGCTGCTGATCATTCCTCTACGGTTTGAGCTTCTATGTTCGATAATGATACCAATCTCAATAAAGGTAAACAGCCCCCTTCTATCCTTGTCAACCTTAGAAACAATAGCATTGCTTTTTTCAACTTGTCTGGCATTCTGGGCTTCTGGCTGTAAGTTGTGGCTAGTCATCTTCACAAGCTTCGAGATGCATTCGATGAATGATATATGTTTTTGTTCTCTCTGCACAGTAAATTGATATTTATCTGCATCTCTTGATTTCTTCTTTGTCGTTTGTGAAAAATAGCAGTGGAATTATTTTCTGGAAAGATGCCTTTAATACGAAAGTGATGCCTTTTATATGGATGTCCCACTCTGCACTCCCTCATCTTTCTTGCAGTGGGCATTGTAGGATATGTGCTGGTTATAGAAACGTGATGATTTGCTGATTTTGTATGATATGGCTGGGAATAACTTTAACGCCTATTAATGTTGTCATTTGAAGATATTAATATCCCAAGACTTTATGAAACAATACTTTTTTGGATTCGAAAGAGGACTAGCATGTGAGATAGGAATGATGGGGGCAATGCTAAGGGCAAATTATAGGATTTTAAATTAATAATAAAATAATATTAAGTTTGCTTAGTAGTGATTGTCTGCCCATTTATGCACAACGCACAAGCACAACAGCACAAGGGCTCACCTAAGGTTTCTGTTAGCTTTTTGGCTAGTGTCATTGTGTGAGCCTTGAGTTTAAGCACGCTCAGACGCACTTTCTTGAACCATGTTTGATTGAAGATTAAACTTTGCAGTTTACATGTTCTTATCTAAGGCTTGACTTTTTTTCTTTAGGGTCAATCTGAGGTTAATCTTTGTGTATCTTGATAATGACAGGTATCTCTTGATCTCGTGAAGAGTTTGTATGCCAAGTTTATTGACTGGGATCTTGAAATGTTTGACCAGGAAACAGGCGTTCCTTCTCATGCTACGAAGTAAAGCATAATTAATTGCATATTCGCCTCGCCTACATGCCATGAGCATCAAAGAATCTTATTATGTTTTCTCTTGTGCAGCACAGCGATAAGTGAGGACCTTGGACAAGTTGAATATATTATGACTGATAAAACTGGTACATTAACTGAGAACAAAATGATCTTCAAAAAGTGCTGCATAGGAGGAGTGTTCTATGGGAATGAGAGTGGGGATGCATTGAAAGGTGAGCCTCTAGTTTTGAACTTGTGTCAGAGCCAATCTTCTTTGGTGCTATTATATGATGGAAGCTTTTCTTGATGTACTGGTATGTTTGGACGCTTAGCATACAGAATCATATCCATGATATTGCAGTTCTAGGTTTAACAAACAAATTGTTCCATTGTATTGTGGAAATGAACAATCCAGAATCCAGATTGTTTCAATTTGTTTCGAGATTGGGAAATGATTTGAGAAAATTGTAATTGAGACCAAAATACAGCCAATCTGACTGATACCCAAATTATTAGGTTTACAGATTCATTACATACAAACCCACAATTAAAGGCTCAGTGTTCTGACTGCAGCACAAAATTCCCAGCAGTATGGCAGTGTGGGTTTTTGTTGTCTTTCGAGAAGAGAAAGGAGGATACCCGGTGCTATTTCCAAGGAAAAAGTGTAGCTTATTATTGAAGAGATGGATTAGATGGTTTAGTGTGTATATATTTAAAGAAAGTTTCTTCCATTTGGATTATAAAATAAAGTTTTAGTTTGCGAAAGAAATTCTAGCTGTGCAAATCATCATAGTAGTCTACTGATAAGATTTTTTTGGCAATGATTGACTAGATTTTTGCTTGCTTCTAACTGGCCCTCTTTTCGTCAATGCCTTTTACCGTTTGAATTTCCACTTTCAATTTCCCAGGAGTCTGTAATAGTATTTGCATTCACTCAATATATGTTCTTCAATGTCTACCTATCCATTTTGCAGTTATGTGGTGTCTCTTTTGGATATAACTTGATTTATCTATATATAGGAAACCACTAATTCCTACATCATGCCGAGGACTATTTGTTTTCTGATGTTTAATATATTCGATAGTAATTTTTTGTTGATTTACATCCCTTCTTCTTTGCGTGCGGGGTTTCCTGATAGTATTGTGTACATTCATTTCCAGATAATGCTCTCCTCGAAGCTGCTGCCAGTGGTTCTCCCGACATCCTTAGATTTGTAACAGTTATGGCTATTTGTAATACTGTTATACCAACACAGAGGTGATTTCTTTGTCCTAAACCTTATGCCCAGTTTTAACATGTCTCTCTTGTTGAAGCTAGTGGACTGCTGAAGTTGGTGTTATTGTTTAGCTTATGTAGTATTGTTGTTGCTCATTCTCCAGTAAGAGTGGAGATATTGTGTACAAGGCTCAATCTCAAGATGAGGAAGCGTTAGTACGAGCGGCTGCTTGCCTGCATATGGTTCTTGTCAAGAAGACTGGAAATGTTCTCGGTACATATCTGTTTCTTTGTCTTTGTTATGAGTATGACCACATAGTATTTCTTATATTCAAAACTCTTTTGGTTTGATTAATTTTTCTTATTTTATGTAGAAACCAACCTTAATGGTTCTTTAAGACAATATGAACTTCTAGATATACTGGAGTTCACGTCTGATAGGAAAAGAATGTCAGTTGTTGTACGGGATTTGCATAATGGAAAGATTATTCTGCTATCAAAAGGGGCTGATGAAGCGATTCTGCCTTGTGCTGCTACTGGTAAAGCATCTTCCTTGTTTTATTATGTTTGCTTCTGACAGATTTTCTTGGTCATATATCGCAGGACTTAGCACTTAAGTTTCAGATCCTTTGTGCATTGCAAAATATGGTTGATAATTTGTGTATTTTAGCAATGGACAATAATTTGAATATTTGATGGATTAAGATGAACTACAACCATGTGCTTAAAGTAGTAATATAAGCATTTCTATTTAATTCAGTTTTGTCCATCTCTGCTTAGACAACTGTACTACATTCTGCTTGTAGTCTACTCGCTTTTTTTTTGGTTGGTAAAGAGTATTAAGTTCTGTACATCTAATCTGAAGTAGAAGTTTGTCACATAATTATATGCTGATAAGCTGTTGAACATTATGCTGAAGCTGTTGGTCTTTGTCTTTAATTATCACAAGGTCAACGTATGAGGACATTTACAGAAAGTGTTGACCATTATGCTCAATTGGGATTGCGTACATTGTGTTTGGCATGGCGTGAGCTGAAGGAGGATGAATATTTTGAGTGGTCTTCGATGTTTAAGGAGGCTAATAGCACTTTGGTTGATAGGGAGGTAAAGTGTACGCCTTTAACCTATCACCTCATATATTTGAGCACTGTATTTTATGTATTGAGATAATTTCTTGTCTTCTGAAAGTATTCTTTTAATTAATTGCAGTGGCGAATAGCAGAAGTATGCCAGAAGTTAGAACATGACTTTGAAATCCTTGGGGTGACTGCAATAGAGGACCATTTGCAGGTGAATATACCTGTCTGGTTACTTTCTAAGATTTTGACTGCAAACATATGCTCACCGACGGCTGTGGTTTGTGTATTGTAACATTACATGTAGACGCCCCCATCCATAAAGGTTTTACTATGCATCCCAGAGCTGGTCATTACTTGTAGACTCCCATCCCATAAAGGTTGTAGTATACAAAAAACCGGAAGTTAAATCAAAATTTCTATTTGTACATCATGTTTGAAATCTTTAATGATGGCTTTTCCTTGCATTTACAAGCAAGGGTAGATAAATGATTTTGTGCTTGATTTCTGACTGAGATCGCAACCTCTAGTTTCCACTTCCGATTCTGATGAGTCTTGGTATTAGCGTAGAGTTCCTTGAAATTTAATCTATTCAACTTGACTGGAAGGAACTGGGACTGTCGGTCTAAGGACTGTTATATGAATCTCTTAGTTGGGATTGATTTAAAGACCGCAAATTATTTATGTTTTGGTGTAATCATATCTGAATTTTGATGCAAACATATTATATTTAATTATTAATAGGACGGAAATGTCTTTTAGAGAATATGTTAATTCAGCAGTTATATACTTATATCTAACAAAAAGAATAAAACTGTGAAGTCCTGTCGGAAGTTATAGATTCAGCTGCTAAAGATATTCGTCAATGTAATTATCCAGCTCTCACTCCATATTCAGGCATCACTTCCATAATGTTTTCTTCTAAATGGGATTATCTCCTTTGGTGACTTTTAGTACATGGGTGTCACATTTTGGTGCCTGTTACTTTACATTACATCTAAGAGTTACAGTACATGGACGTAGCCTCTATGTTCTGTTTTAGTATATGGGTGGTACTCACACGTCAAATGGTATGCTGGGATTTTTCAGGAAGGGGTGCCAGAAACCATTGATGCCCTTAGAAAAGCAGGAATCAATTTTTGGATGCTAACTGGAGACAAGCAGGATACTGCTATTCAAATTGCACTTTCGTGCAATTTCATTAGCCCAGGTACTCAAATGTGTACGCTTTTCTGCCTTCTAAACTTGTCAATGTTTTTGAATAGTATGAAGCCCTTAGGGATTGACCTGTTATAATCTCGAAAGTGGGGAGAAAGTATCATGTGTATCAAATAAATATCATATATTCACTTTCTGTATTTTGCATCAAAGTTCTATAATATATCAGAAAGTATCACGTGTACTATGTTTATTATTATGATAAATGACTGGCCTCCTTTGCAAGATAAAAACTTCATTCCAAAAGCTCCGAGCATGCTTAATGCTCTGAATCTATAGTCGGTTTTTCCCTTTGTTGTTTTTTTGAAAAGCATCTGAATGATCCCAGCATCTAAAGAGTAAACTAATATATTTCTCAATTCTGTGCAGAACCTAAAGGTCAGCTACTTCTGATAGATGGTAAAACAGCAGATGAAGTTCGCAGAAACTTGGAGAGGGTCTTGCTTACTATGAGAATAACAACTGCAGAGCCAAAGGTAAAGTATCTAGGATCTTATGGTAATTTTTCTTTTATTGTCGTAAGTTGTACCTCTGCGTTTGGAATTGTTGTTATTAAGAAAACCCACCCCAACAGTTCTTCATTATGTAAAACCAACCTTGAGCTATTGTTTTATTTATTTCTAATTTCTGTGCATTGAGTTTTTAATTGCTTCACATTTGATGGTATCCTGTAATATATTACGAATGCAGTTTGAACGAACAAATTATTTTCATTTTCAGTTCCCTTTTGCTCTTGTATCCGCTGACTTTCAGTTTAGTATCCAATTACCCAAACTTTTAGAATGCCTACAAAATTTTAGGCAAGATGTATATCCGTGCTCTCTCTTTTATATATTGCTAATAAGATTAAACTTTTAAGGAGTAGTATTTTTCCGGCTATTTTTGATTTGATTTGATATTTATTTGACTCATTTTAAAGTTTAAAACACATATTTTCGATTTAAATTAGAATTTGGGCACATGTGGTGGGGGAGGGAAATCAAAATGTAAACAACTCATATCAATAACTGTGCAAGCCATTTTGACATTTGAACTGTTGGATATCCCGTAAGTAATCCAAGGTTGCTACACATAGAAATAATTACTCCGTATATTAATACTTGATCTCATAATCAATTGTTGAGGCTTGTTCTCGTTCATAGTGATCTAAATATCTGAGCGATTCCAAATCAGGTTAAGCTTTATATCCTTTTCACTCAGTCTTCCAATCCTACCAGTAGCAACATATTTTACATTGCCAAGTCCTTCTTGATGATGTTTTGGCCCACAGTCACTTGGACGTATGTGAATCAGTCATATTTTTGCAAGGCCTTAAAAAGAAAGCTCGGGGGGTTGAGGGACTTCTGCAAATGTTTGTGGCTTCTTCATTCTATTGTTGCCACTCTTAACAAATTTTATTTCTTGACTACAGGATGTGGCATTTGTGATTGATGGTTGGGCCCTTGAAATTGCTCTTAAGTATTACAAGAAAGTGTTCTCTGAGTTAGCAATACTTTCTAGGACGGCCATATGTTGTCGTGTTACTCCATCACAAAAGGCACAGGTCAGTTCTTGGTTCATTGTATTGTCTTCTGGATCTATTTGTAACGATATATACTTCTATGCAACAGTTCATGCCTTGGGTGATGCTTTGATGTCGCGTACTTTGTACTCCCTCTGATTCCGTCGATTCTTATCATTTTCTTATTTGAACGATTAATTCAATTCTTATCTTGGTAACTCTTTACCCACATAATGTAAAGAAAAGGTGAACCCTACGACTTACTCCACTTCTTTTTGACAACCATGCTGAAACAAATAATAAGAAGTTACTAAATCGAGGGAATAAGCTTTACCCGGCCATAGAGAAGCGTTTTAAGTTCATTAACTTGCTTGTTCTGTGGCATAAGACGGTTGGCATCATTTGTAGCTTATCTTCAGTCTGTCTGCTCAATGCTGATAAATTTTGGTTACAATGGCTATATTGAATCATCTAATGTTAGACTGTGTATGTCTTAACACCATGTAACTTGTAAACCTACGCTGTTCACCTAGTGCTATCTTAATCCTTAAGTTTATATTGATGCAAATTCTGATATAAGTAATCACTAAATAACGGTCTAGTTAGTATGCCGTTAACTGTTGCTCTGTCTGTATTGTATCAATCTAAAAATCTTACATTTTTCTCAGATTAGATGTTTTGACTTGATATGTTTGCCTTGAATTTGCAGCTGGTACAGCTGATAAAGTCATGTGATTATAGAACGCTGGCGATCGGTGACGGTGGGAATGATGTGAGAATGATTCAGCAAGCTGATATTGGCGTTGGAATTAGTGGAAGGGAAGGATTACAAGCAGCCAGAGCAGCTGATTATAGTATTGGAAGTATGTTTATCACAACTATTGCTTGCCACTTGTGTTTTATCTTCATATCCTCTTATGATTTAGCTTCCGAATTTTATTGCTTTTGTGCATTTTTGTTTGGGACTCTGTAGTAACAACGATTACCCTGTATAAGGGGAACCATACCCCTTGCATGGATTTCGTTTCAATTTTTTTTTTTTTTTTTGCCTTATTGCTTCTCAGCTGGCAAAATTAGAGTCTTCCTAGGAAAAGATATTCATTTTCAGCCAGTGACTATCTAACTTTTTTATCTACGTCTTGCCACTGAAATGGCTTTTGTGACCACTAAAATATGTGATATGGATATGTATAAACTTACTTCCATTGATTCCTTGAGGATCAATTGAGATTCTCTTCTGTTGGCTTTCATCATGTTATGGATTGAAGTAAATCAAACTCGTATGATTTAACCTACATATAAAGTCGTTAAATATATGTTTTATTTTTTTTTTTTTATAAAATATCCCCTTCTTGCGAGAGGTCCTTAGATTATCTATTTACTGCTGTTTGGCCATACCTTTGTTATCTCTTTTGTTTTCTGTTTTGAATGTTGAGTCTAGCAGTCTAGTTAAACTTTAAGTATTGATTGTTACTTTATCCAGGCAATCTTAGATATGAGTCAAAAGTGATTTTCGAAATTGACTGTTCTACAATTGCAGAATTCAGGTTCTTAAAGAGATTGATTCTTGTTCATGGGCGCTATTCATATAATCGCACAGCATTTCTTTCTCAGTATTCCTTCTACAAGTCCCTAATTATCTGTTTCATACAAATATTGTAAGTAATTTCTTTTAAAATGATGTCAATCTGTGAGAAAATGGTTTGTTTAATCTTTCTTCAAGCTAACTCAGAAAATTCAGCTTCTCTTTCGTGTCAGGCATCTCGGGTACCAGCCTGTTTAATTCTGTTAGTTTGATGGCGTACAACGTTTTCTACACAAGTGTCCCGGTTCTAGTTAGTGCTCTTGACAAAGATCTAAGCGAAAAAACCGTGATGCAGCATCCACAGATCTTATTCTACTGTCAAGCTGGAAGGTATATGCTTGCTGTTAGATGTTAATTCCTATGCCAATCAAAGTTAGTTCCGCCAACATGGTGGTCTATAATTTTGTTTTTCTTGTGTTCAGGGTATTGAATCCGAGCACCTTTGCGGGGTGGTTTGGACGATCTCTCTTTCATGTATGCCTTCTAACTATCACTTCTTTGTTGCTCCGTACTACATTTTATCGTATTCTACCAACTTGATGACTTGCCTATGAAGAAAAAATATTACTTTTTGAAATGTATGATAATGGGCTTTCGAAAATTATAGGTGTAGCCAATTTAATAACGACTCTCTTCAGTTCTGTAAGCCTTGTAAGGCTCGCCAATTTAATTTTGTAAGGTGAAAATTTCAAAACTTTGAAAGTATAAATATTAGACAAAAAAAATATTGCATTAACAATTTTGCATTCTTGTAATTTTTTTGTTAAAAGCTTTCTAAAGTCGCAGTACAGTTCCCTTGTGTATCGATTTATCCTGTGAAACCCCATAACAAGCCAACAAGCCAAAGCACTTCTTACCTTCACACTTTTGTCTTATCAATTTCACGCTTTAAATTTTCCTACTGGCCCTATTCTACAGGCTATTGTCGTATTTGTTATTAGCATAAATGCCTTTGCTGGTGAGAAAAGCGAGATGGAACAGGTGGGCATGGTGGCGCTCTCTGGTTGCGTTTGGTTGCAAGCTTTCGTTGTAGCTCTTGAAACAAAGTAGGTGCTCACTTTTTTACTCACTTTGAATGTGGGATTTACTATGTTAGTTGCAACTTGCAACCTCCCAATATCACTTCTTCGGTTTACCGTTAAGTCACAATATATTACTCCGTAAATGTTAAGGAAATATAGATGAATTTGTTTGAGCTTATATCTATAGGTTTATTCTATAACATAGGACGGTCCCAACAAGGGTTGCTCAAAATGGTTTTATGGATATTGACATGACCAATTTCGTACACGAATCTTAGGTGGAGACGCACCAAGATTAATCAGTCGCCTCTAAAGACTTGACCTCGTTTCATTTGTGAACAAATTCATCAGTCTTGATTAGTTTGACTTTATTTTGCTCACAACACTCATATTTGGATTCGTTTTCGTATAATTACTTAGAGCACCTTTGACAAGCTAGTTCAATATGCCTGACACGCTTTCATTTTTGTCGGTTTCAGTTCGTTTACAATATTGCAGCACCTAGCCATCTGGGGCAATCTAATTGCCTTTTACATCATCAACCTCATTGTCAGCGCCATTCCATCATCGGGAATGTACACAATCATGTTTCGGCTGTGTAAGCAGCCTTCTTACTGGATAACTATGTTTGTAAGTGTCACTCTTCTTCTCGTTCCTACAATACTGTTTACGGATCGGTTTATTCCGTTTTCTGTTACCTTCATATTTTTCTTACAAAAAACTTCATAAATGTTGTTTCAGCTTATAGTAGTCGCAGGAATCGGTCCAATTCTTGCATTGAAGTATTTTCGGTTCACATACCGACCTAGCAAAATTAACCTACTTCAGCAAGCCGAGCGTTTGGGTGGGCCCATTTTGACTCTGGCTAACATAGAGCCACAACCGAGGGTGATCGAGAAAGAAGTCGCACCATTGTCAATAAGTCATTCAAAGAATAGGAATCCAGTTTACGAGCCTCTACTGTCAGACTCCCCAAATTCAACTAGAAAGTCGATCGCCCCTGGTACACCGTTTGATTTTTTCCAGCCACAAGGCAGGTTGTCGTCTAATTATTCAAGAAACTGCAAGGACAACTGATTCTACACGCTCAATATCGAGTTAGAGCTGTTCATGTATGGTAATTGTTTTTTATTTTTAATTTTTTTTAAAGTAGATTTTAGTGTAGGCTAATGTAGAATAAAAGAGGAATTATTATATGTATAGAGCGAAAAAGGATAGTATTGAATTATTTTTCTGAAATGCTGAGATATAGAAGCAAATCGCGCTCCGAAAAAGGGTGAATCTTCATGGACCCAGCTTTTACGAACCGAAGTTTCACGCATTTCGAAAATGAAAATTATTTTGATCGATTGATAGAAATTTATTAACAAAGTTAAAATTTGCATGTGACGTGTGATTATATATTGGGCACTTTCATCGGTTGTCAATCCGTCTTTGCTAGATCTGGACCTGCATCAAAAGATATAGGGTAATGTCGTTTCCACGGGAATCATTACCAAACTCTTCCTACTACAAAGCTTACATATCCCGTGGCTGAGTATATTCTTACCGTGGAATAATGCTCACCCAAGTTATAGGGTTACCTTTTTTCTTATAAAGGTTTTACTCTATCCTATTCAATTTTTTTTTTATTTTTTTATTTTTATTTTATTTTTATTTTTATGGTGTACTGTCGAGGTTTACAGTATTCTATGTCGTACCATATAGTTCTATCTTTCTTATTCTCCGTAGCATTAAATGAGAAAGATTAATACTCCGTATGATTTTACGAATGGTTTCAAGTGTCACGCTATAATTTGCGAAACTCTATGATATTCTTTAAATAATATCAAATCCATAGAGCTAATCATAAAATGCTGTGTAAATAAATCAGTGATATAATATAGAAACGGGTATCAAGAAACGATATATTTTATTTTTAGCTGTCTCTGTTTTAAAGAGAAAAATATCTTCTTAAATTTTGCTATCACTTGTACGCGTGATGTGATTTATTATTAATAAATTATCTTTCTCTTTAAAAAAGATTAGCTTTAATTTTGATTCTAATTTCAAATTTAATACTCACTCTGTTTCAATAAATTGATTACACTTTGACTTTTTATGAGGAAAATTTGTAAGAAGTGTAAACAAATAACTGAGAGATTAAGAATATCTTATTTCGAATTCAAATTCGATTTGGACACTCCTAATTAAGTTGTATGAATGACCACACTCAATTTTTTTTTTTGCCCGCACTCAAAATTGATTGACCATTTAGTGCTATGAAAACAGTAAACTCTAAAAACAGACCAACGACGAAATGACAAGCTCCAAAAATTGATCGTTTTGTGAAAGCTACACCAAATTTATTTTTTATAACAGGAGTAAATAACATACGTTAAAATCATAAAACAGGTCTGGTCAAACCCTAGTAAAGAGAGAGCGAACCCACTTTACAAGTCCAACAATATCTACATTTTTTAAAACCAATTGATATTAAACTATATAAAGCATAACAGATTCTCTTTACAATTAATATGTGACTCTCACATGTCAATTTATATTCCAACACATACAACTTAAATTAACGCACTTGCTCGTAAAAGCACCCATGCACTACATAATATTACAAAATTAGTATCGTTTTCAAGATTTTAAATTGGGATGCATTTAGTAAGATTGTCAATCATATGAAAATAAAGGAGAAAATCTAAATAATTGAGTAATACTCCCTCCTATTCATCCAATTGTTTGCATGGACCCACTTTTTCGTTATTTCATGAAGTGATTGGTGATATAAAAGTAAACACAAACACAAATTATTAACAACTTGAAAGTTGATGAACCTTGTGAATTAAACTCGTTCCACACGTATATACACAATAAGTCAATAACAATAGTGACCACAATATCACATGAATGCGTGTGTATGAAAGCCGACATGTTACCATTATATGCAGTTGTAATATTTTTAATTTAGGTTTTTATTTGATTTAATTTAATTTAGGTTTTTATTTAATTTAGGTTTTTAGGTTTTTATTTAATTTAGGTTTTTAAGTTTTTAATTTAATTTAGGTTTTTATTTGATTCAGTTAATTTAATTTAATTTAGGTTTTTATTTAATTTAATTTAGGTTTTTATTTGATTCAGTTAATTTTTATCACTTTTTTTCATTTAGATATAATCTACTCAATTATTAGTATTTTTTTCCGAATAATTGTTTACCCATAAAAAAAAGCGAGTTCCAATATTTTTATGACTTTTATATCGTAAGACTTATGCTAAGACATTTTCAATATAGTACGAAGTATAAGTAAAGTTTTGCAAAATAAGGGAAAAAATAACTGGTATGGAGAACTAGGCAAATTCTAAAATAAAATCGTATAATTGTGAAACGACGAATATAATTTGTCAGCACATAATTTAATGTTTGTTGTGAAATAAAGTGAATAAGAGAAGGATTAAGAGAGACAATTAATAGAGTAGATAGATGTGTACTTCATTCATCCTTTGCATGGTATATATATAGTACATAGACAATAAGGGTTTCACCCAAACCCTAACTGTATTAAGATAACCACGCTTTGAGTAGATGGACATCCACACTAGTATATGTTTCATAACACTCCCTGGATGTATATCACTAAAAACATGCCTCATTAAAACCTTCCTAAAAAAAAACCACATGGGAAAAACACTCAATGCGAAAGAAAAATAACAACATTTTCAAAACACGCCAGAACGATGAGTCGCCTCGTTAAAACCTTGCCATGAAAAAACCCAGGTGGGACAAAACCATGGTTAAGGAAAAGAGTGCAAGCGTGTCTACTCCCTCGACGATTCGTGATCCGTTGCTTGACCTCTTGGCCCATAATAACGAAACTTTTGTCTTCAAGAAATAATTCTTCGTAGTAGATAAATTTGAAGTAATCTTTGATCAAATAAACCATGACCACCATTTTTCCTTTCAAAGCTCGCAATATGCAGAACGGTCTCGACTTCATTTGAAATAATAATTTGATTTTCTTGCTTGAGAATAATTTCTTTCCACCATTCATATAGGCATACGTGTAATTGCCTATAACACTTGTCGTCCAGATAAAGTCACAAATATCGCCAATTTGTACGTCGACCATGCTGCCTCGTTAAAAACCTTGCTAGGAAAAACCCGGTGGGACAAAAACCTAGTCGAAGGGAAAAAGAGTGCAGCGACCATCCATACTCCGTTGAATAATATTCTCTCTTTAGTAGATACCTTTTTAGAATTAGGATAAGAATCTGAAATCCGCAATAAGTATTTCAAGAAGATCGATCGCATGGATTAATAATCCCATCATAAATCAGATTTATCCCTCCAATATTTTGGTTCTTCCAAACCGTTAATTCTTTTAGTTTTGTAACCATTCAAAACATCACATAGTCTCAAACTTCAGGTTGAGACAATAAAGAATGAATTTCAACTCTTCAAGAGTTTCAAAGTTCAATTCCTCTATATGAATTCAAACCATAGAATTCAATTATACTACTCCGTACTATTAAATTGATGCGTCCCATAAGCGCAATCATTATACAGGTTCATGAGTTTCCCGAAAACTCAATTGATCCGTCATTACCAATTTGACGATCATCCATCATATACTCCTATATGGAGTTACCAATCTTAGGAGCATATATCTCCTTATAAACATTTCTATAACAATGTTCATCATGAGTATGCATATGATATGAACTAAGAGTTAAAAGATATATGTTCTAATATATGCAATAATGTAGTATCGAAACTAAAATGTATATGCAAATGAGTAACTTGTTCTATATATGTAAATGATGACTCGATAATGCAAACTGTACAGTTTTCAAAGCAATTACCTTGATTTTAATGGACTTTACGTCCTTTGATAGACTTCGAGTCTATGAGCTCTTTTCAAACCATATATCATGTCGACAATCAAAATGGACTTACGTATTAAATGCCCATCATCTAGTCCAATAAATCACGCGCGCAAATGCAAATGCATATCGGTTCCTTACACGTATCGATACAATTCTATCATATCCTGATAGTCAGTACTGATTAATGATATCTGAATATATGTGGTACCATAATTCCATTCACTTTTCAATATAGGCCATCTATTGTCATTCAGATATCTATGTCACTTCCAGGACATCTCAATTTCTATAGATGTACCAACTGCTTATTATTGCCGCCACATTATGTAAACCGATATGACTTTCATACTACACCCCGTGTGTAAGTGTTGTTCAATTTGGCAAGAATTTCAATGTTCATTACAAATACTCTTCATGACTAATCTATAGCTCAATACGCCTTAGACCAGGTCATACATGTCTATAGTCAAATCATAAATTTCAATGAATAAACATACCACATTTCGATAAGGTGATCAAGCCGGTATACTTTAGTACATCCTCATAACCAAATGAATTCCATCATTTTCATTTTACGGACCTCTATTTGATGTACATTATATTTCAAATAAATCACTGAACTTTTGGTTCAGTTGAGGATCAAAAACCAATTGTCCGTTTTTACCAGCTTTCCTTATCATCCTCCCCCTAAGGTGGTAAAACTATCAACACCGGATAGATTTAATGGGCAACCGATCACTATAACCACCTTATATCACATCACATATCCTTTTTATGCCAAAATCATATATTTATTTCAAAAGGATAGAATATGGGGAGTTAAACCGTAATATGCGGTTAGCACAAGTCTTTGAATATAATGCCCAATTTAGGAGATCAAAGATTTCATGTCATAATCAAGCGTGATAATCTCCGATCACATAATTACTCGTAGGTGACTAAATGTCACTTAATATATTCAATCCAAGCCTAATGGGCTTAAGTTCTTTAATTTAATTTCGAGTAATATATTCGGATCTCCAATATCGACATACTCAATCTCCATGTACAGTCTTGCCATCAATAAATTTAATGATACATGAGAGAGTTTCAAAGACTTTATTATTTTTCCTTTAAGATAAACTCCACGTTTATCAATACGGTATAATTAGAACTTGATGGCCTTTATCGTCACATCTTAAGTATTTCATGTCAACATTTCTTTGTCAAAACCGTGACAAATTTTCACAAAATTGGCTACGACCCGACCAATTCGCTTATTAAATACCAAACTTGTTGACTGAAAACATAGTGCTAAACTTCCAGTTAGCAATAATTCATCATGTAATTTTAACATTTGGCCAAATAAATTATTGATGTGACTTAAGACACTAACCAATGTGTCTCATTTATATTGGCAAGACTTATATGTCTCAATATTCCTTTTGTGAATATATCACATTACTCATTCTAAGTGACATATATATCAGAACTGATTATTAGAATAATCCCAGCTCTATAATTAATTTATCCATCCTTCCAGTGGATGTAGCGATTGCAATGATTTTTAGTGATTATTCCCTCACAATATATATTGATCACATATCGCTTGCATTTATCCCACATCATTGTTGGTGGACATATGAAATATCAAACAAGATCCATAGATCTTTGTGAATGTTTAGGACTAGCCACATAGTCCCTCAACCACATGAAGTGGTATAATATTCATCCATTTTAATTTAGATGTAATGTCAAATTCGCTTAAGGGAATAATGACCATTTATCAATCAAAACATTCACATTTTTCATCAATTCAAAAATTGTGGAACCCTTTTGTTCTCACAATGTATCATCCCTAAGACAATATTATTTGCATATGAGAAAGAGTATGGCTTTTCTCCCATTTCTCAAATTGCACATCTCGCATAATGAGATTGACACGATCTTTCATGTTATGTATCTTTTTAATATATAATTTAGGCTCAAAACACCATGACATTAGGCTCAATTAAGGCCACATTTTAGACTAAAGAAAACCACATTACTCATCCTCAAAAGAGGTTTCGTTAATTCAATTGCAAATTTAGCAATTCATAAATTACACAAGTGGAACTCCGGCCACTGACATTTACATGTGGACTTCCGGCCACTAATTTTACATGTGAACTTCTAGCCACGAACAATATTATGTGATTTGAACAATATTTCTCAAACTTTGAGCTTCAGGCCAAAGTCTTACTCCACAGGATAAATATTTGGAACTTCAGGTCTAAATTTATATATGTCATATTTTAAGCCTAAAACTCTTGATCACTCATGTCAAGAGTTTTCATAGTGGTATCATGGCAAATTTATTTGCTCATTCATGGGATCTCCGGCCCAAACTTATATTTAAATTAAATATTCTAAAATTTGTAATCCAGACTAAAAGAAATAACATCAATGGGATCTCCGGCCCAAAAATTATATGTAGTTAAATATTTTAGAACTTCAGTCCAATAACATATGAACATATGTGAAGGTACCCGGATCGGACCTATCTCGACGCTTCATGTGAGCTCGCCTGAATAGGGCGAGCGCTCTGTAGAAAATTTGCGTAGGTGCAAATGTGTGCGAATATTGCTATGGGGGATATCATTGCTTAAATGCTTGAAAATCGATTTGAAATTGCTTTTGGAGTCGCCACCAAATTTTAAAGGAATTTGGACCTTTTCAATGCGTCTTAAATTATAAGACGCGTGTCTTAGAATTCAAGGCGCGTCGATACCTCTCCTCCTAAGGTTATTGTGAAACCAGAGTGGATTCGGGGCAAGGTTACTTTTGAAAGTTAATCAAAACGTTTTATGAAAAACTGAAATCAAAAGCCTACGTAAAGTAGTCTTTACTGATTTGAAAACAAGTGCTTAATTTCGATGTGTGAGCAAATAAAACGCTACGTACAAGTGCGAATAATGACTCGATAATAATGCAAAATAATGAATGTGAATTGTCAAATTATGACATTTTGCTATAGGAAATATACGTAAAATAATTAATTCATTGATTTGAATTAATATAAGACGTTATTTTCCGACTTTTGTCTAATTCTATTATTTTGAAAACCCTCAGTTTTGCATGTTTAAAAGACTAGTTGAAACGGTACAAGTTAATGTCGAATCCGTGTTTTAGTCGTAATTTAATGCATGTATGAGAATTTGCTTAAGTGTAAAATGTAAAGTCGGTTTGCTTTAGTGACAGTGAGTCGTTTGTTTATGCAATATTGGCGAGGTTTAGACGGATTAGGAATCCGAATTACTACAACCGTATTACGAATACGGGTTCGTTAAACCAATATTGAGTTGGGTTAGTGTAACCCTTGTCCGAGTCTAAAAAGTCTAGTCCGAAGGTAAAATATTTACCTTAAAACGTAAAGACGGTTTTTAGAAAAATGCTAAGTGTGAGTGTAAGAGGGAGAAGTGAATTGTTAGATGTGTGTGTTGTGTTATGCGTGTATGGGTATATATAGGCGAGTGAAAGGGCTGAAACTCGTATAAACCAAAGAAACAAGTCGTCAGAGCCCAAAACACGGCCCAAACAAATCGTCAGACACAAAAATGAAGCCCAAAGAAGTCGGCTGTACACAAACGACTTGAAAACAAGTCGTCTGTGCACAGACGACTTGTATGTGCATGTGTTTTGTGTTGTTTTCGTTTTGGGCTGAAAAAGTAGGCGGCTGAGGTGTGTGATGTGAGTGCTTTTTGGGCTGACATTGTCATGAATCATGCTATTATCCAAGGGTTATTAACCCCTTTTTGGGCTGCTTTTGTTCTTCGCGTTTCGTGTTTTGGTTTTCGTGTTTCGTGCTTCGGTTTTTGTCGTGTTTTTCGATTTTGGCTCGAAATAAAAATATTTCGTGTTGTATTATTTTGTAGTATCGTAAAATTTGATTTTACGAAAATGTGACTCGTGAGGTGAGTTGGCCCGTTTTGAGCGCGTGTTTTTGTATTTGTGGGTTGTTTTTGTGAGGCCGTTTTTGTGGGCTGCTTTTGTGGGCTTGAAAAATCGTGTCGTATTTTAGCTTAAAATAGGCGACAAAATTAATGTTCATTTTACGAAATATGCAAATTCTAAAATAATACGTTAAAAATGACTAAAATGTTTTAGACACTTTGTACCGTTTCGTCTATTTATAAAACATGCATAAAAGTCCATTTTCATCATCGGGTTGCTTTAGGGGGGGTACGGATACGGGTATCTACAATATGATACACAGTCCACATGACTGATTTATGCTTTACGCTTCTTTCATCATCCCACTTCCGGGGGAGAGAGTTATAAAGTTCATATGCTCTATTTATGACCAACCTCGAGGTCACATCCTTAGCCACTTTTGTGGAAGGAATTTTAATTAATTAGATTTTACTTTTGACCATAACCGTGGTCAAACTCTCAACGACCTTAACCCTGGTCACATTCTCAACCTCCCTCTATGGGAGAAAAAGTTTAACCAAACTATTAGATCGTCTCCGCGATCATATTTTCAACTGCTACACGTAGGAGAGAAGATTTACACAAAAATTTAATTTGTAACCGTCTTTGTGGCCACATCCGCGCCCACGTCCCGTAAGTGGGGGAAATTTTTTAAATTGTAAGTCAGACGATCTCGATAATGACCACTTCCGGTGGAAACAACGATAATAATGAAATCTGATTTAGACCGTCTCCGCGGTTACATCCTCAATCACATCCCGTATGTGGGAGGAAATTGTTACATTCATTTTCCAATAATATTATCGTATAAATCTCATCCTTTGATTTATTCATAATGACAAAATATAAGTTATGACAAAATATAGTTTAGCCAAAATATTGAAACATGCCAATAGAACACACGAACCATGAGTTCAATCATAATCATACTATATACATATACATATACTAACAATCTAACATGCACTCCGCAAAATAGGATTCATAGATATATTACTATACACGAGTGATAAACTTTCAATAAAATATGAACTTCCTGTACTAAAGTAATCTTTAATGTAAACCGCAAACCATTTAATCGCAGATTATGATTATATAGTTAATCAAAGCAAGAGATTGTAGAGCAAGATTGCAAAATAAAATACTCCGTACAAAGTACTCGAGAAAAACCAACCACTGATCAAACAATATTCCTCTTATTGATTTAAGACACATGTACCAGAAGTATTATGAATTTATGAAGCCACAAAACAAATACTCCGTATGCACTACCTTAGCCATGTCAGGGTGACACGTATACATCAACATGTCAAAGAAAGAATATACGAAGTATAACTAAAGGCAACCATTAATTGAATATGCAACATAAGTTCTCGGAAATTAATTAGATTAATTAATTATCACTCGCAAACAAAGTGATTACAAAATAGTGGTTTAAAATCGATAATTTAGCCGCAGATCAACTCAAAATTACCATAAAACTATGTATCCATGATGATTATACTTAACGATCAATCATATCATATTGCTATTTTAAAGCAAAATATTAGAGCATGATCACGTGCTAAACAATTAATGACATAGGGATTAATACATAAAAGAAACCAACAAATAATTGCTTCCTATACGTAAACGTGATCAACAATCGGTAGTATAACTAATACTCCGTACTCCATATCATATCAAAGTGAAGCAACAAATTGACGTCAATAACCAAAACTCCAAGATGACAAAGACGGACAAACTTAAACGCGTATAAGCATAACTAACCTTTAATATTCTCAGTAAAATAAGTTTTACAAATATGGGAACAAACAATTAGACGTGATAAACATGTATTGTAGTATACTCCGTATAATCATGACAAAGTGAAGTAACAATTTGATGTCAGTAAGCAAAAACTAATGAGATGACACATGCAAACATATTACGGAGTACCAAACATTAATAAAACGTGTATTGAGTAGTATTTAATTGCAATCAAATTACAAACGGTATGCGTACCTTAATACCGAAATAATAAAGTTAGATCTAATACGAACCTCCAAAGTATTAAATCTTGTATATATAATAAATCTCATGAAATAATATTACTCCGTAATAACTTTGAGACGATCGTGCTGATAACGTGTTGTGAAATAAAGTGAATAAGAGAAGGATTAAGAGAGACAATTAATAGAGTAGATAGATGTGTATTTCATTCATCCTTTGCATGGTATATATATAGTACATAGACAATAAGGGTTTCACCCAAACCCTAACTGTATTAAGATAACCATGGGCTTTGAGCCCGATGGACATCCACACTAGTATATGTTTCATAACAATGTTCATAATTTCACACATGAAAGGATGAGGATGAGACTGTCTTATGATAAACTTACTCTAAAGTTAAAAGTGAATTTATGATACATAAAATGTGATTACATAAGAGTATCAGACTAAAATGTTTCCACTTTTATAATTCTGAAAAGTGTGTCAAACTATACAAAGTACTCAACAATGTTTACCATTAGCCTAAATATAACTACATTTTACGCACCGTAAAATTCATCTCTCATTTTTTTAAACGAAAGATGGTTTCTTTTCAAAGGCTTTTCCTAAAAAATAGAGAATATCGATCATAACGTACTACGTAAGTACGTAGTACGGAGTAGTTGATGGTTAGTGATATTTAATTCTCTTTTCTTACGACTTCTTTGAGTAATAAATGCCATTAAATGGTGGGCTAGCTTTTACACTACTTGTACGTCATAACGTAGGTAGAAGAGTCGTATGCCTGAAACTTATTTTCGGGATAACGAAAATAATTTTTAGAATATAACATATGATTTTTTGCCTTATAAGTATATAATTTGGGATAACATACAATTATATTTTTATATATTTTTGTCAATTTAGGGGTAACATATGCTACCCTTTGTTACTACGTGACTTCCCCTCTCATGTCATCAAACTTATGGAAGTTACTCCTACCTAATAAACATTTTGTACGTATACTATTGTGTTAGTTCTTGTCTACTACCTAATAAACATTTTGTACAAATTAAGGGTTTTATTTAGAAATTAGTCCGTATTAATGATCAATTGATTATCCAAATTTCTACTCTATGTTCTATCTTTTTATTCTTTAAAATAATATTTTATTTCGCTAAAATAAATCACTGGACGTAAACACTTCATTTATAAAATTTCCACAATTCCACCGTAACATATAAAGTGAAAAATCTACGTCCACTTATTTAGTCCAAAAAATATCTTCATGCATTATAGGAGTATAACATCATCAATTTATCGTACGAATTCATTCAAAACTTCTATAAAAACAATATTACCAAATCAAAAATCAATCATTCAACCAAAGCAATTAAAAATCACTTTAATATATCAAAATTCTCGATATTATAACAAATGGGTTCGAAAAAATTACACATAGCATTGTTCCCGTTCATGTCAAAGGGACATACAATTCCTCTACTAAGCTTAGCCAAACTTATACATCGACATCGTCCTCATGCAATTTTTACTATATTCACTACGCCCTTTAACGAGCCTTTTATTTCGAATTCGCTAATTTCATCACTTCCGACTACAAATTTCAACGTGGTTACCCTCCCTTTTCCCGGTCTTAAGGTAGATGACCAGTCCTTTGTCGAGAGTACTGATCGTCTACCTTCTATGTCGTTGTTTCACCCCTTTGTTTTTTCGACTGAATCAATTCAACCCTCATTTGAATCGAGTTTAGAGGAGATTCAAAAGGGTGAAAATCCGATTACTTTCATAGTATGTGATTTTTTCTTGTTTTGGACTCATAATGTAACTACTATGTTGAACATTCCTAGGTTTAATTTTAGTGGGATGAATGTATATGCTCTAACAATTTCGTGTCTCGTGGCCTTTAAAAATGTCTTTGATGGTGTCGAGTCTATGGACGAGGCGGTTCAAGTTCCGGATTTTGATGGTATCAGTCTTTCGAAAAATGATTTCGATAGCTCGTTAATAAGTGGGACTGCGGCAAATGAAGTAGCCCGTGATTTTCTTATGAAAGTTGGTCATGCTAGTTCAACATGTTATGGTTCTTTAGTGAATAGTTTCGAAGAGATTGAGTTACGATTCTTGAGATACTGGAACACAAACTTTCATCCAAAGTCATGGTGTGTTGGACCGTTTTGTTTGGCCGACAAGACGGAAAATGATACCCTATCAAAGGTGCAAACACCGCTTTGGATGACATGGCTTAACAAAAGGAAAGATGAAGGGAAACAAGTGCTATATGTTGCATTTGGTACACAAGCTCAAATAACAAATGAGCAATTGAAGGAAATGGCATTAGGGTTAGAGAATAGTGGGGTTGATTTCTTATGGGTTTTGAGGATAAAAAAGGCCCAAGAAGAGGTCATTGAAGGGTTTGAAGAGAGGGTGAAAGAAAAGGGTTTGGTAGTGAGGGATTGGGTAGAACAAAGAGTGATTCTCGAGCACGAGAGCGTGCAGGGGTTTCTGAGTCATTGTGGCTGGAACTCGGTTATAGAAAGCATATGTGGGGGTGTACCGATTTTGGCATGGCCTATGATGGCGGAACAATACTTGAACGCGAAGTTGGTGGTGGAGGAGATGAAGGCGGGATTGAGAGTCGAGACATGTGATGGTAAGGTTAGAGGGTTTGTGAAATGGGAAGGGTTGAGTAAAATGGTTAATGAGTTGATGAAAGGGGAAGTAGGGAAAGAGGTGAGGAAGAATGCAAAGGAATGTAGTTTAGTTGCTAAGAAGGCAATTGAAGTATGTGGGTCTTCATGGGTTAGTCTTGAGAAATTGTTAGAAGAGTTTGAGAATGTATGAACTAAATTAAATAATGTAGGTTAATATTAAGTAAAAATTTATAAGAATAATCTCAATTATGAATTTTGTTCTACAAATAATCCTAACTCAAAATAATCCCAAAATATAATTAACTATTAAAGTATCTTTTCAATAATAACTCAGATGACTTAAAACTCGTTTACCAGTGAAAGTCACATTTAATCTTCCCTATCTTTGCATTCATATTATTTTTCTTGTACTCCCAAATTATAGAAATATGATTTGTTTTAACTAATTGTAGATAGTACTTAGATGCTTACTCTGTAGTTATTTGCTTACATAAAACCGTCTCACGCATGCGACGAGATATTTTCAACTAAAATGTGCTTATTTTAAGATTTAAAGTACTAGTTGATGATAATTAATTTATTTTTTTTTTAAATATTTTTTTTTTTATCTTATGACTGCTTCGAGGAATGGTGGGCATGCAAGTGTTAAGTGTAACACCTTGCCCCCAATAAAGGTCTAAATGTGACCCACGGTAGCTCGCCAGACTGAGTAGTATATCGCTCATAAACCGGCATGAGTCCTTTCTAATACATTTTGTCATTGTTCGTGCACATCTTGAAAAATTTCCTAACAGATTATCCATCATAATATTGGTATCCAACAAGTACATTTAACTGAATAGTTCTTTATGATAAGCTACCAAAAAAATGTATCTTGTTAGATGAGTAGTACTTACAAATTTTTAAGCGCTCATCCATTAAATTATTACCTGAACATATTCAATGGAATACCCAACTTAAATAACATCTCGAACAACGACTATTACAGGCTTACACCAAGGCTTTACACCACTAGAACGTCACGTAGGTTTGTCTTTGACATTAATCAAAAGTTACTAAAAAGTTGTTAATCATTGCAATAAGTATATTACTCGTATATTTATGAATATCTTAGTGTAGGCTTGATTAGAGAATTATACTAGAGTAATTAATTAACGTGTAAAGCCGTAGTAAAAAGTCATACTATTTAGAAATTATTAATGAACAATGAATCTTTCAAGTATCTTCTACTCTTTATCCCTTTTCTATAAAATAATTTTGTATTTAGTTGAAATATGTACTCCGTTCCATTTCTAATGATCTTCCCACTTTTCTTTTTCGACCCATTTTATTTGTTCTTCTCCTTTTTCTTTTGGTACATAGTTTATGGCTCCTATTCATTTTGACGACACATTTTTCTTCTACCTCACATTTTTTTTCTTTCTTATTTTTTACCCTAAATCTAGAACTTTTTCTCAAAACTGCGTTTTTTGGCAAAATAATTAACGAAATAAGGTTCTCCCCAAACTTATTACCCTCTATGGGTCCACGTCAGCAACTTTTTTTCAGTAAAATTTTTAGTAAGCTATTTGTAGGCTACGTTTTCCGTAAATATCAGGAAAACGCTGTAGACTATAACGTTTTATACTTCCATTTAAACATCAAAAACTTCTGATGTTTTATTATTTGAATGGAAGAAGAAAAAGCTATAGGCCACAGCGTTTTGGTTAAAATTTTGACAAAACGCTGTAGGCTACAGCGTTTTCTCTGACTGGAAACAACAGTCTTTCTGGCCTAGTTCCTCGTGAAATATACACCTCAATCTCTCATCTCTTCAAGGTCTAGAGTTGGCTTATAACCAATTAGAAGGAAGTCTGCCACCAAATATGCACCTCAATCTTCCTCAAATACTAGTTTTGAACCTCAACATGAACTACCTAACAGGGCCATTTCCAATCCCTTTCCTTAACCTTACAAACCTGGCATTTTTAGGATTAGGCATAAATAAATTTACGGATACGGTATCCCTAAATTTTCGACAATTTCAGAACTTAAATGGTTTTGACCTATCTGGTTTGAACCTTAGAGGTGATATCAATTTCATCAGCACATTTACTAACTGTAGCAACATGCAAGATATACAATTGCAAGGGAACAAGTTCACGGGAACTTTACCAGAAACTACAGCCAACCTCTCCTCATCTTTAAACAGGTTGGAAATTGCAAGTTCCCTCGGAAACTTGTCACGATTAAGTCAGCTTTACTTAGGAGACAATGAAGGGTGTGTTATCGGGTATATTAAGGGTTGTTGTTTCCAGTCAGAGAAAACGCTGTAGCCTACAGCGTTTTGTCAAAATTTTAACCAAAACGCTGTGGCCTATAGCGTTTTCTTCTTCCATTCAAATAATAAAACATCAGAAGTTTCTGATGTTTTTGATGTTTAAATGGAAGTATAAAACGTTATAGCCTACAGCGTTTTCCTGATATTTACTGAACGCCAGAGCTACCGCTTTACTAAAAATTTTACTAAAAAAAAAGTTGCTGACGTGGACCCATAGAGGGTAATAAGTTTGGGGAGAACCTTATTTCGTTAATTATTTTGCCAAAAAACGCAGTTTTGAGAAAAAGTTCCTAAATCTAAATGGAAAGAACAAACAAAATTAGAGGGAGTATATATATTTTACTTGTATTGAGTAGAGGTGGCCATGGGCCGGGCCGGGCTTGAAACATGAGGCTCGGGCCCGGGCCTAGGGGCCGGCTCGAAATCTGGGCCCTTGTTGGACTGGCCGCCGCGCTTAATATGTTTTTTTTTTTTGCGTGGCTTCAAAAGTGGTTTTCAAGCCTCAAGAATTTGGCGGGCCTGGCCAACCGTGAAATTACAGCCCATGAGGCGGCCCGGAACGGGCCGGGCCGGGCTGGCCTGCACTGTTGGCCAGCTCTAGTAGGGAGTACATATTTATTTATTTATTCATATAAAAGGTCCACAACTGCACCGTAACATACGTGGAACATCTCCCTCCACATTTGTTGTATGACAAAATTAAATATTACTCCCTCCATTCAACTCCATCTTGTACATGATGTCAATGCACAAGATTTTAGGAGGAGATGAGGTCATGCAAATTAGTGGGTCAAGTGGGTATTTTAATCAATTAAGAACTTTAATTAGTGAAACAAGTGGGTATGATTTTTTGGAGGAAATTATTAAAGTAATTAATTACAATTAACAAATTAATAAAGTTGCAAGTGGATGGTTGAGTTAGTTTTGTAGTGTTAATTTATGACCCAAAATAGTAATGCACAAAATGAAATTGAATTGCCAAAAAAGGAATGTGCACAGAATGGAGTTGAATGGACACACAATTCCTCTACTACAAAATCAAAGGGACACACAATTCCTCTACTACACTTAGCCAAAGTTATACATCGACATCGTCCTCATGCAATTTTTACTATATTCACTACTCCCTTTAACGAGCCTTTTATCTCGACTTCGCTAATTTCATCACTTCCGACAACAAATTTCACCGTGGTTACCCTCCCTTTTCCCGGTCTTAAGGTAGATGATCAGTCCTTTGTCGAAAGCACTGATCGTCTACCTTCTATGTCGATGTTTCGTCCCTTTGTTTTTTCGACTGAATCACTTCGACCATCATTTGACTCGAGTGTAGAGGAGATTCAAAAGGGTGAAAATCCAATTACTTTTATAGTATGTGATTTTTTCTTGTTTTGGACTCATAATATAACTACTAAGTTGGACATCCCTAGGTTCAGCTTTAGTGGGATGAATGTATATGCTCTAACAATGTCGCATGTCATGGCCGTTAAAAATGTCTTTGATGGTGTCGAGTCTATGGACGAGGCGGTTCAAGTTCCGGATTTTGATGGTATCAGTCTTTCAAAAAATGATTTCGATAGCACGTTAATAAGTGGGACTGCGGGAAATGAAGTAGCCCGTGATTTTATTATGAAAGTTGGTCATGCTACTTCAACATGTTATGGTTCTTTGGTGAATAGTTTCGAAGAGATTGAGTTACGATTCTTAAGATACTGGAACACAAACTTTCATCCGAAGTTATGGTGTGTTGGACCGTTTTGTTTGGCCGACAAGACGGAAAATGACACCCTATCAAAGGCGCAAACACTGCTTTGGATGACATGGCTTAACAAAAGGAAAGATGAAGGGAAACAAGTGCTATATGTTGCATTTGGTACACAAGCTCAAATAACAAATGAGCAATTGAAGGAAATGGCATTAGGGTTAGAGAATAGTGGGGTTGATTTCTTATGGGCTTTGAGGATAAAAAAGGCCCAAGAAGAGGTCATTGAAGGGTTTGAAGAGAGGGTGAAAGAAAAGGGTTTGGTAGTGAGGGATTGGGTAGAACAAAGAGTGATTCTCGAGCACGAGAGCGTGCAGGGGTTTCTGAGTCATTGTGGCTGGAACTCGGTTATAGAAAGCATATGTGGTGGTGTACCGATTTTGGCATGGCCTATGATGGCGGAACAACACTTGAACGCAAAGTGGGTGGTGGAGGAGATGAAGACAGGATTGCGAGTCGAGACATGTGATGGTAAGGTCAGAGGGTTTGTGAAGTGGGAAGGGTTGAGTAAGATGGTTAATGAGTTGATGAAAGGAGAAGTAGGGAAAGAGGTGACGAAGAATGCAAAGGAATGTAGTTTAGTTGCTAAGAAGGCAATTGAAGAAGGTGGATCATCATGGGTTAGTCTTGAGAAATTGTTGGAAGAGTTTGAGAATGTATGAAATAAATTAAATAATGTAGGTTAATATTAAGTAAAAATTTATAAGAATAATCTAGTACCCTTGTGTTTTTTGAAAGTCTACATGGTACTTGGTATCCTTGTATTTTTTTGATTATCCGTGGTATCCCTAATTTAACCAAAATTGATTAAGCGTAACCTTCCCTCTAATTTCCGTCAAATTAACGTTAATTACTGCCAAATAGGCTGCTTATGTGGCAAAATTTTGTTTCCCTCCATTTATCATTTCAGTTCCCTCTAAAATCCCCTATATATTACCCAATTCCCTACACTTTATATTTCATCTTTTTTTTCCCTCTTCTTTGTATTGTTTTTTTCTCTCTCTCATCATGTCTCATTATTCATATCAAAGGAGTACCCCAGTTGAAGGTTTAAAATTTAGAAATCAAGCGTGCAATCGTTGCAGTAAGAATTTAGAAATCAAGCGTCCAAATAACTTGTTCTCAGCATAATAGTCTCCATTCTGCAGTTAATTTATACAAACACACAAAATTCAACAGGGGACCAACAATAATGAGATTATAACTACTTCTAATACAAAAGATCCAAACTTTGAAGTTCATGCAAAATTTTAATCATAATTCAACACCAACGAAAAATTAGGGCAAACTTTTAGGGGGAAAAAATTTAAGACTTTTGAAGATACCTGCATCAATAGTATGTCTAGAACAACAAAGAAGAAGATGAAAAACACCGATGTGACAGTTGAAGGAGAGAAACGAAGGAGAGGAACAAAGGAGATGAATTGAGGAACATAGGGGAGTTAAAAAGGTTTTGGGATTTTTGATGAATGAGCTTTGAAATTCAATTCAACTGATATATTAATCTCTCATGCCACATCAGAGTCTAGTCAGCCCAATTTATGTCAACTCAACAACAACTAATCACGCTAAATGCCAGAATTTAACGTTAATATGACGGAAATTAGAGTGAGGGTTACGCTTAATCAATTTTTGTTAAATTAGGGGTACCACAGGTAATTACAGAAATACAAGGATACCATGTAGAATTTGAAAAAACACATGGATACTATGTAGAAAAACCCTTAATTTTTTTTTTTAAATATCAATTGAATTAGTGAAAATTAAGAAATATAATAATAACATAGTGAAAAATGTTAAAAATAGGAAGAGTCCATAACTTTTTCAATGAGAGACTAAAAGTGGAGTCAGGTCATCAATACGAATCAAGAAGGTTGACCCAATTAGACAAATGTTCAATGGGGATAGTCTTATACATTTCACCAATGTTTACTCCGTACATTATTCTCTTCATACAATATTGGTTACAATTTGCCTATAGAAGGTCATATTGTATAAATTACAAAATTCGTCTTTTTATTTGGCAATGTTTAAAACGATCTTTTTACGATTTTTACTAAAACAGAGACAAAAGAGTTAATTATATTGTAAGGAGAACTAGTTATGGAGTACTAGTTAGTGATATTTAATTAATTTTTTTTTTATCTGATGACTGCTTCGAGGAATGGTGGGCATGCAAGTGTAACATCCTGACCCCACTAAAGGCTGAAATGTGTTTCACGTTAGCTTGCCAAGCTGAGTAGTATATCGCTCATAAACCATCACGAGTCCTTTCTAACACATTTTGTCCTCGCTCGTACGCATCTTGAAAAACTTCCTAAGAGGTTATCCATCCTAAGATTGGTCTTCAACAAGTACGTTCAACTGAATAGTTTTTAAGATGAGCTACCAAAAAAATGTATCTTATTGGATGGTAGTACTTACAATTCTTTTAAGTACTAATCCATTAAATTATTACCAGAACATATTCAATGAGATACCCAACTCAAATAACCTCTCAAACAACACCGAATATTAAAGGCTTACGCCAAGGCTTTACACACCTAGAACGTCACGTAGGTTTGTCTTTGACATTAATAAAAGGTACTAAAAAGTTGTTGATCATTGCAATAAGTATATTACTCGTATATTTATGAATATCTTATTGTAGGCTTGATTAGAGAATTATATTAGAGTAATAATTATTTAACGTGTAAAACCGTAGTAAAAAGTCATATAAAAGGTCTACAAGCTACAACTCCACTGTGTAACATAGGTGGAACATTTTCCTCCACATTTCTAGTATGACAAATTAAATAGGAATATTTTTTGACATGAGATTTGCAATTTTTCTTGAAATATCCTTAGTTTTGTGAAATAAACTTTAATTGATCATTACTTGTAGTTATGAATCTAAAATTCAATCCATTTTTTTTAAAATCAATCGTCTTTTCGAGCTCTTCGATTTGATAAAAAAAAAAAATTCATGTTCAGAACACGTAGTTTCAAGTTATGGTCGGTCAAAGTTATTTTATCGAAAAAAATTTGACCGACCATATCTACGAGTCACGAGTTGCGAATCTGAAAAATTGGATGTTCAAATTCAGCGTCTTTACGAGGTGGATAACTTAGGAAAAACGATTGTCAGTTTCTAAACTCGTAGCTACAAGTTAAGCTCAGTCAAAGTTTTTTAGCGTGAAAAGAGGGGTATCACGGGTAAAATAGTAAAGGTACCATGAAAAATATCCCATTAAATATTACTCCGCAATCCGCATGATCCAAAAAATATGACGTGAAAACCAGCATCTTATGAGTATAATATTCAATATTCAATAATCAATCCATCATACAAACTCAAACTCCTCTAGAAGTCTTCTATAAAAACACGGTATTACCAAAGCACAATAATTCATTCAACCAAAATAATTAAAAATCACGTCAATATCTCAAAATTCTCGGATATTACATCAAATGGATTCGAAAAAATTACACATAGCATTGTTCCCGTTCATGTCAAAGGGACATACAATTCCTCTACTACAATTAGCCAAAGTTATACATCGACATCGTCCTCATGCAATTTTTACTATATTCACTACTCCCTTTAATCAGCCTTTTATTTCGACTTTGCTAATTTCATCACTTCCGACTACAACTTTCACTGTGGTTACCCTCCCTTTTCCCGGTCTTAAGGTAGATGATCAGTCCTTTGTCGAAAGCACTGATCAACTACCTTCTATGTCGATGTTTCACCCCTTTGTTTTTTCTACTGAATCACTTCGACCATCATTTGAATTGAGTGTAGAGGACATTCAAAAGGGTGAAAATCCAATTACTTTTATAGTATGTGATTTTTTCTTGTTTTGGACTCATAATATAACTACTAAGTTGGACATCCCCAGGTTCAGTTTTAGTGGGATGAATGTCTATGCTTTAATAATGACGTGTCTGGTGGCCGTGAAGAACATCTTGGATGGTGTCGATTCTTTGGATGAGGAGGTTCAAGTTCCGGATTTTGATGACATCAGTCTTACAAAAAGTGATTTCGATAACTCGTTTAGTGGGCCTGAGGCAAGTGAAGTAGCCCTGGATCTAATTGCGAAAGCCGGCCATGCTACCTCAACATGTTATGGTTCTTTGGTGAATAGTTGTGAAGAGATTGAGTTACGATTCGTGAGATACTGGAACACAAACTTTCATCCGAAGTCATGGTGTGTTGGACCGTTTTGTTTGGTCGACAAGCCGAAAAATGATACCCTATCAAAGGTGCAAACACCGCTTTGGATGACATGGCTTAACAAAATGAAAGATGAAGGCAAGCAGGTGTTGTATGTTGCATTTGGGACACAAGCTCAAATAACAAATGAACAATTGATGGAAATGGCATTAGGGTTAGAGAATTGTGGAGTTAATTTCCTTTGGGCTTTGAGGATAAAAAAAGCCCAAGAAGAGGTCATTGAAGGATTTGAAGAGAGGGTGAAAGAAAAGGGTTTGGTTGTGAGGGATTGGGTGGAACAAAGGGTGATTCTCGAGCATGAGAGCGTACAGGGGTTTCTGAGTCACTGTGGCTGGAACTCGGTTACTGAAAGCATTTGTGAGGGTGTACCGATTTTGGCGTGGCCAATGATGGCAGATCAATACCTGAACACGAAGTTGGTGGTGGAGGAGATTAAGGCGGGATTGCGAGTCGAGACATGTGATGGTAAGGTTAAAGGGTTTGTGAAGTGGGAAGGGTTGAGTAAAATGGTTAATGAGTTGATGAAAGGGGAAGTAGGGAAAGAGGTGAGGAAGAATGCAAAGGAATGTAGTTTAGTTGCTAAGAAGGCAATTGAAGAAGGTGGATCATCATGGGTTAGTCTTGAGAAATTGTTAAATGAGTTAGAGATGATTTGACCATGGTTATCAATTTGTGTTGATATACTCTCAATTTCCTTCTCTCCGTTTTCATTTTGTAATTTGTACTTCTAAAAAATTTTCCATAACATGTACTCCCTCCGCTTTGGTGATAATAATAAAAGTACAATGAAGGTCCCACTTTACCAAAATTAATAGATGTAATTGGTTAAAGTAATAAGGGCCCACGATCATTTATGAAAATGTAAACAAATAACTCGTACACCCCAAAATAGAAAATGTAAACAAATGATCGGAACGGAAGGAGTACTAGTAGTATTTAATTTCAAATGATTAGAAATAAAAAGGTGTTCACAAAGTAATTAGTTAGGATTAAGCAAATGACTCGTACACCCCTAAGTACTCCGTATAGAGTACGGAGTTATGATTTATTGAGAGGTGACTAAGCAAAGTCTATCAAATTCCACAAATTCTCATTGTGGAAGTTCAATCTCAGTATATATTTTTCCATAAAATTAGGATTTTTTCACACCCCATTAATTCATCTTTTTCGGCTAAACATTCCGGATTCCGTCAAATTTAATTATTATTTTTATTACATTAATTATTTCGTAAAATAGTGATACGAAAATGGAAGAAGAAAATATGTTAACATGAAGCAAAAGGGTAAAAATGAACTCAACTCAACTTCCAAAATATTGCAAGGAATAATAAAATTTACTAACCTGATTACTGGACAATGACGACACAGCGCCAACTGTTGGTGTTCTGTGGGGAAAAAATCTTCAAATTTTCAGGAATCATAATTTCCTTTTCTTCTTTTTAAGAAAGGGGATAGCACTGAAAGCGCTCACAGAAGCTCTAGCAGTTTCATTATCTCCGAAAGTTTGTGAGCTGTCGGGTTGATTAGCATCTGTTAATTTATGTTTTTCACTTGAAATATTGGTGCTTGTAGATGTTCCACCTCCACATTCTCGGGAAACCAGATCATTAGTGTCATCCGTGCAAAATCCACCACCCGTTTCCAAATATTCACCATCATCGTTAATAGTAGCGCCCTCGTTTTGAATTGAACATGCCATGTTACTCTTTGGATCAGAATTATCGTCCTCAGCACAGAACCCACCACCGCTTACCAGGTAGTCTCCACACAACTCGTCCCCACCAGACATGTCTTCCTGCTGTCTACTTGCTTCGATAATATCAGTTTCTACAGCATTCTGACACTCAAATGATTCCCTGGTCGGGGAATTTGTGAGATCATGGCCTTCGTCGTCTTTTTCCACATAATTGGTGGCTTTACGGGCACGCTTTGACTACAAATATGTCATAAGGAACATCATTAAGATATGGAATTAGAGAAAAAGGACAGGTTGACTCAAATAACATTGACCAGTCACCGACACTGAACAACGATGAACACAATAGTGCTTTAATTTTCTTAACCGAATTTACCGGGCTCCTGCAATGGAGAAATAGAATAGTCTTTTGAATTATATTGCCTATTCCAAGCTCTCTTATCTCTAATTACTCAGAAAAGATTTGTCGATAGCTTGAGGACTAAGTCGCATGTTGTTATTCAAATAAAAAGGTAATTATGGCAGTCAGGATGAACAAGCTAGGAAAAAGATAACCAAGATAAAGCTTACCCTTCGTACGCTATGTGGTAATGGTACGTTTTTAGGTTGCAGGACATTCTCCTGATCGTCACCGCTTCCATCGACGTTACAAGTGCTGGTTTCGTCTAGCTCAGAGTCAGAGTCAGAACTATCTATTTCCCTACCCCTTCTAGCACCTTTTCTGCTATTACTTCCTCGTACATTGCTGTGACCAGCACAATCAACTCTCGTTTGCTTTGCCTCAGAGATCAGTTGTGTGTTTTCTCCCACTTTCACATCTGTTTCCTTTAACTTTGACCTTTTAGATGAGTTCTTTCCCTCTCCGTTATCGCTAGTCTTATTGCCTCTTTTCTTCACTTGTTTAGGTAGCTCTTGTAAATCATCAGTGTCAGCCAAGGATCGTTTACCAGTTATTCCTTTTACAGCTTGTCTGATTCTCTTACTACGTATGTTTGCAAATTTCTCATTGAAACTGTAGAATGCTTCTAGTCTCAATTGAGTCTGCGCAGAAAAAGGAAAAACAAAAAAAAAATAAGGTATGTGAGTTTGACATTGTCTGAGCACAATTTTACCCATGGCAAAAGAAGAGTAAATCCAAAACTGAAGACACAAGTAAATTTTACTTCAAATCACAGCAACAAGAATATTCTAAAGGTTCTCGACTATAGCAGGTTAACAGGGTATGATGTATATTACTTACACCTACTTTGAAAACTCAAAGCAGTTCAGTGTCAAAAATAGCTTCACTGGCTGCATTGGAAAAGGAAAATTATACTAACGCACAGCGGAAGTAATAGGTCAGGGTTGACATAACCACAGGCACAATTAACGGAGGATAAAGGGGTGAAAAAATCATCAGTTTCATAAAGGTTGCACAGTTGCTTGAGCATACTACTTTATGTCTAAGACGCCAGGTTCATATCCAGTAATAGACATTTTGTGTACAAGATATGCTGATTTCTTCGTGCTATACAATCATAGTTTTTTATTTAAAACTCCTAGAGTCATGTTTTATTAGTCGGCATAGAAGGTTACGTTTAGCTACAAAACAATTGGCCCCTTAAAATCTGAGTCACTCCCATCCCATCATCCATTAACATAAAAACCGGGTAAAATTAACTTCCTGGAATGAATCAGAAATACTAGATGTTCACTAAACAGATCTTAAATAGTTTTAGAGAACTACCATAAGCACATGAAGAAACACATGAGAAAGAACCCTAGCAACACGCATACTTCAGTTTGCTGTCAAGCTCGGGTATTGTAACTTAGAGGTCAACCCAGATTGAAATGCAGTAGATTACAAACAGAAAACGACAGAAACCTAATGTGTTTTAGGAATTTCCATCAACTTTTTTCAAGCACCATGGGAAGAAATTAGTAGACAAACAAAGAACATTTCAATGTTTTGTCGAAACAGATGTCATGTCAAAACATTTTTACAGAAGATACGATTGTTATATTGCGAAGTAATGTCAGGATTAGTATGGAAACCAACCTCATGCTTGTTATACTCCTTCAGAACAGGAAGAAGCAACTCATCAGCTTTTTGGTTCGCCCAAGAAAACTTTTCAGAGCACAATCTGATATCAAATAGAGCACACTGAGTTACCATTCAAATCCCCCTCTAGTTTAGAGCTCTTCTCATTGTTTAGACACCAAACTAGAGAAACGAAGCACAAAGATCACATTTTGAAATGTTTTGAGCAAGTTTTCGTTGCCCAATACAAGATCCACATATGATAGACAATACTAATCCCAACTATTATAGAAATAGCTCATTTATGTTTCAAGATAGTTATGATTCATTAAAATGATTAAAGAAATGTGAAAAAGAGGATCACATCCAACATCATGATCCTGACGACACGTAGCATAGCATGTAAGAAGAATGGTCAACTCAGTAAAGACAACTTACCTGCGAAGGGAGAAAATATCAGGCTTGCCCCATGAAAAAGGTTCGGCAGATTTATCCACTTGGGGACTTTTGTATGCCAAGACAACCGCTTCACTTGGAAAAGAAGCTGGGAAATGCCAATTCTTGCTAACATTTCTCTGTCAACACAAAAGACTAATAAAAAAAAGGGAAAAACAGGGAAACCTTCAGAATTCTCGACTCAACCATTGAACCATTACATGCTTACTCATGAAGAGCTGCTTTCTTTTTCTGCTATCTGCAGTCTCACTGTCCTCATCTGCTTCTGAAGTATTATCGACATCTGTGGAAGTTCCCTTTGACTCATTTTTCTTTGCACTCGAATCTGATTGCAGCCCTACCTTCCCAAGGATGGTTGGATCAGGTGATTCTACCCACTCTCGGAATTTAAGAAAACCATCATCTTCAGGGAATGCATTGACTACCTCGATGGCATTGACTATACCAATTCCACTGGATAATCAGCAAAGCCACAATGTAATGTCAAGAACAACAAGGCTTATATTCCAGCATTCACGAACAACAAGACACTAAAATTACTTAGAGAATAGTAAGATAGAGATACACAGAAAATTTAAGGCCAGTGAAGGATCCCAGTAGACCAGTACCTCACACCTTCGGTATAATCACTCCCAAGCAACAAAGCCATGCGAATTAATTTCTCTGTGTTCAAACCCAGTTCGCTCTCGATATCCTGGAAAAGGCAAATTTATGTAAAAAAAGAAAGATGACAGTCATTTCAGAAAAGGGCAAGAGTCTCAGAGCAGCTGGCAACCTTCAATAAGTAGGTTTCGACATACTTGCGGTCATCAAATATATTTTTGTAAACGCTTTGTGCTCCAAAGAGAAATACATCAGAATCATCAGTGACCACTCCATCTACAAGGTTTGCAAGCTCCAAAAAAGCACATTGAGCTTCTGCCTCCATTGGTGCAATAATATACGGCAAGCCAAACATCTGGAGCAATTCCTGGTTTTCAAACAAGCAGATATAATCTATGCCAATGGTTAGCTGCAGCAAATACATCCTAAGTTTCACTGTGCAAGCCAACATCTCTTTCTGCATTTATTTTTCGCCAGTGGCAGAAAGCAAGTACGAAACGCGGAAGTGAACCTCCATCCTTAATCGTGTTAAACTATTGACTTCCCTGATAGTCCACCCAAAATAAAACAAGTACCACCAATAAATTAAATTTTTCAAGATCATGTTCTTAACAAGATTGATATTTGGGGAATAATACAGGTAAATAGCATTCAATGCACGTAGTTGCATGGTTTGCGAACACAGACCAGAATCATGAGCTTCTGCCTATAATGACCCTATCATTACGCTTCATCAGAAGTTCTAGGCAATATATCATGGATTTTGGTAAGCTCATGCTTCTGTTAGAGAAAACAAAGATACTTTTAAATGCCTACCTAAAGGAAGGAGAACAGAGTACATGCATAAGCCTTGATGTAAAACAGATCCATCACCCATAAATGCGAATGAATAGGCTTTTCCGCCAACACATACCTGACATTCCACAAACATTTCACTATTTACAGATTCGGCATTACGTTCAAGTTTCCTTTGCTCGTTCTCAAGATCTTTAAATTCTTTACCAAGCACTAACAATTCATCCTCCAAACGAGCTCCGAGAACTTCATTACTTATATCATCACTATGGGAAGCACCAGTCTGTCCATCATGACCTCTTTCAAGAGTACTAAAAAAGTCAGTATCATCTTCAGCAATTTTTCTCTGGATATCAGCATCTGATGTCTGTAATCCTGTAAGTGGTGCTCCATGTCCGATGGGTATATCATTTGTGACAGTATTAATCTCATCATTTGTAATGTCATCTGAATGAGGAACTGCTGGTGAGCTGGATAAAGCATCAAGAGTCGTTTCTGCTGGTACACTTGACCTGAAACCACCCAAATTACGAATTTCAGCATTTTCTATGGCAGTGTTCAACTGCTGAAAATGCACGTTCTTATCATCTTTAAATGTGCTTTGGACAGTTTCGGGGACATTATCAGCTGCAGATATTGATTGCTTGTCAGGTGTAGGGGTGTAAGCGTCCTTAGCAGTCAAAACAACTGAATGATCCTTAACACTTCCAAAGGATTGAGGTTGCTCAATCTCAATGAAAACATCTGCCATGTTTGAGGTTAGATGAGGGCAACCGCTTTCAGACTGGAGCATATTGGACTCAGGCTTTGACTCTCCCAAATCAGAAGATATAACACTTGTTTCAACGTTTTTATCAACAAGGCTCCTCCTTATAGCCTCCTGCAAAGCAAATTCTTCTTCAGCAGACCCTTTTGAAACATGCTTCAAGATATCAGCTGAAATTTGTTGTTCTCCAAAGTTGTTAGCATTGGGTTCCTGCCACTCCCTCATCTCATTGGGTTCCCGCAAAGCATATTCTTCTTCAGCAGACCCTTTTGAAACAGGCTTTGAGATATCAGCTGAATTTTTTTGTTCTCCAAAGTTCTTAGCATTGGGTTCCTGCCAATCCCTCATCTCATTTTCTTTGTGATCCTCCATGTAGAACGGGTTTGCTTCCAATTTCCCATCAGCTATATTAGAGCCCTCCTCCCATTCCACATCAGACTCATTTTTGTCTGTGTCCTCTGCATGAGAAGAATTTATTTCCACTTTATTTCTGCTACTCGAACTATTACTTTGCTTAGCACTAGTGCCATCTTCCCATTCAATATCTGAGGCGGAATTACCGTCAGAGCACATAGTCAGAGGACTTCCAGCTGCCAGGCGAGTGAAAATTGCATCATCATCGTCCACAGATGTGGGTTTACCATCATCATCAAATGATATTTTAATACAGCTTTCAATCTTCGAAGCATCTTTACGAGTCTCAGCCTCTAATACTGAATTCTGAGGGGTGTTAATATTACAATCAAGATTCCCCCTATCTTTCGTAAATTGGTCTTCGTAACGAAAACCTCCTGAGGGACCTACTGTTGAATCAAGTTCAGTCTCTTGACTTGTTTTGTTACCAGCTATAGTCAAATCATGTTCAGATTCTTTTATCAAATCGATGTTCCTCTGCAGATCCCGCGTCATACGGATGCCCATAGCCCTGCTCCTATGAATACGTCTACGCCCTCTCTCATCAACGTACGTTTCAACTTCGGCAGCTGCCGGTCCAGCCTCCTCAGCATTGGCATTAGAGCCAGATGCAGCAAGGATATCAGCAATCTCTGAAGAAGGCTGCCTTTTCTCTGGTTGTTGATTCTTGGAATATTTATCAGCTCCACTTGATGCGAGAACTCTGGTTTAAATGATCAATATCATGCAAGACTTTAGAATAATTTATGCACATTGACTGTTCTACTATATCACAAACATAATCTTCTAGTAATCTGATTCAGTCTGATGACAATAACTTTTCTTACTGTTTATCTCCAGAAAAGGATGATGAGAAAATGAATTCTCTATTGGCTTCTGACGCTATGCGAGAGGTCTGAACACCACCTACTCCCTTCCCAGCTGCAGCTTTCTGAACTTGATCAATTTCTCGACGAAATGCAACGGTTTTAAGATAGGCCTCAATTTGGAGTTCAGAAAATTTCTGAGGAGCCTGATAAGTACCAAATAATTCATGTGAGTTGTGACACATAAGCCAATGCAGTAATGTTAAAAATATTTGAACATCAAAAAACTTCAATAGGATTATAGCATCTCCTTTTACAACCACGTAGCACAAATCTAACGAACAGCCAGTGCAGAACCGCATCCCCGCAAGGTGAGAGTCCGGGGAATGGTCCCACTCCCACCATAAAGTTGTAATAGGAGCAAACATTTATCTGCCATTTTGGCAAGAGGCCACTCCCTTGAACCCAAAGGTCACAAAGCAACACTTTAACCAGATGCCCCAACTCCCAAGGCTCCCCTTCCAACAGAAAATCCAACATGATGCAAGATTCACTAAATCTGATGCAACTTTAGTAAGATTACCAGCCACATTAACGGATCTAGGTCAACGAACGATACCAGCTAACTTTCAACAGTCAGAAGTATCACACACGTTTCGTGCCCTACTAATACAACCTGATCATAATATGTAATACAGACTTCAAAAACAAAATGGAAGGAAGAATCTCATGCAGCATGATGTTGACACTTTCCATCCTCGAGATCTTCCAATAAGTCCTTTTTACTTGAGCTTAGGATAGGGTATGATAACGAAAATTTCTAGCCGTTATTTCGTCCAATAAATCAATTTTGCTTTAGCTTAGGATAGAGATGATTGCGCTACTCAATTATGATTAAGGACGTGATCTCTTCGTCTGTAGTTCTTAAGTTGTGAAATTTAAAGTTTTTTGAGTAGTCGTTTTGCTGAAACTTTTCAAGTTTGGAGAAGCGTTTGATAAATTAAGAAACAATAAGACGAGGAGAACAGTCATCAATGATTAAAACAATATAACATGAGCATTAAATTATATAACATGAGAACAGCCCAATGCCTCAAAGGCTCTTTCATAGCGAGATGGTTTCCGGATAAATCATGATGAAAATATAAAATAAAGAAACAATATCAAAATACCATGAAAGCGTTAAAAGTAAAGAAAAATAAATAAACTAACTACCTACAAAATTCATTTAACCTGAAAGAACATCAGCAAGCTACCTTCTTTACTTTCTGATACTTCTGTCTATTCTCAGCCATCAACCTTTCCCTCATCTACACAGCAAATACCAAATATAAAATTGTAAGACCCAGCCCAAAAGGATAAGCTAAAAAAGCAAGCAATCGTAATAACAAAATCATTTCAACCTGAACGAGAAGATCAAGCTGCATGGATGGGGGCAACGAAGCCAATACAGTTGGATCCACATTCCCATCTGTTATTGGCTGCCAACGAAAACTAATTAATATCCAAAAGCTGAAAGATTTACAGGATATGGAGACATAATGATAAAGAGTTCTTATAATCTGAACATAAGAAAACCCCAAAGAGGTCGTCAATAAGCCATCCACAAACCAAAAGCAGTGTATATATCTTAATATTGAACAGTTCACTTATAAGCAATGGAAGCAGCCATTTAACACAACAAAAGAGAGTGTAACATGTGCTTATGCATGAGATAGACCCACTCATTTGACATGGATGTCGTCAACTGACAGAAGTAAATGTCAAATATTTAACACAAAACATACTTGAAAAATGAAAATAGATACATGTACGCTCATGAAACTGAACAAGGCACTTACAGGAAAATTCTGTCGGGGAAATTAGACAGTCTTATAATCATTATTTAATTAGGTAATATGCATGTCACAAACAAGTGAATAGAACACACTCTCCAATAAATCATGTACTAGTTGGTTATAAAGTAAACATATATACCATTATCATCTCTTCATCATCATCACTATCTTCACCCTCCTGTATGAATGCGTCAATAGATGCAGAAGCAGAAGCAGACACAGACGCAGATGCATCAGTACAAGGGGCAGCAGGAGTAAATGCAGCGCTACCGAATCCACCACATTCCTCAGCCATAATAGATGCTGCAAGCCTGATTCAGTCAAAAGTACACTTAAAAGCAAATATTCCCACAGCTAATTTTATAAACTCACACTCTGATATGCACACACTTACATCTCATCTAAAATGTGCTGATTTTGAACATCTAAAACAGCATCGTTTTTCTCCAATGTGTCAGATTGGTCTACGATGACTTCTTTCCCCTTTGAATTACTCAAGCCTCTCTGTTCTTTGAGATTCTCGGCCAAGCTACTTAATCTCATTGCTTTAATCTGCAAGAAGATCCATTAATAAAGAAGAACTCTGGAGATTAGAACCAACTTTGATTCTAACGATATAACCAAGGGGATAAATAGTCGGAACCAACTTCCCTAAACCATTGAAAAACTGAAAAATTTAGTTAAAATTATCAAATATTTATCGGAGTTATACTCGAATTACTTTATTACTAACCTGCCCCCTAAACAAAATTCCTAGCTCCGCCACTGACCATAATGATAAGTTCCTTAGAGCGTGTCACAGCTTCTCTACCGAAATCATGCCTCAGCTTAGGTTAATCAATGAGAGGGTACAAAACCAAGAATTTGTGAACACTGAACACACTAAGAAATGGTAATCGTGAAGGTAATCAAAAACAAGCATTAAAATATAAGTGGTTTATATGTCCTCACAAAACGTATATCCCAGAAACAGTTCATCGTTCCTCCAACTCCATCATTTCTCACATCATCCATCCCCTCCACTTAGGTACTACCTTACTATCCACTATTATTACCCCCTTAATCCAACACCCTTAACACACATGATGAAGAAAATTTCCTACTTTAGTATTGTTACGCCAAATATGCGTGATAAACACATAAACGTCATTAAAGCAACTGAAAATCACAATCTATTGATCGCTACAGTGAAAAAATGTTCACAACTTCCATGATTGACAGGATCACCACTGAAAAACCACAGCTAACCATACACTGCAGCACCGTGTTAACAGATTACACCCGAATACACGACAAGAACCTGACCAGAGTTAGTGAGCTAGAGATGAGACTTGATAACTCATTAAAGTGAACTACGTCAACATGAACCGGAGACGGAACTTATTTGGGACAGGTTGAATTGAGATCCCTGACACGAACCTACAGCATGAAACACCCGTTATTCTAAATGGGTCATAGAAACGTTAACTTTATCTAATAACACATCTACCCCAAGAAAAAGGCTAGCATTATCGAGGAAATTGGTATTAGCCGCAAGCCCGCTACACTGATAAACGACTGATTATCAAGGCCCGCAACACTAGTACAACCTGATCATGATATGTAATACATATTAGATAGTACTCTGATGATATTTAACCATTAAACCAGCACAGGCTAGGTTCGAAAACAACTTCCCAACAATCTCCCAGCACAGGCTAGGTTCGTAAGAGAAATTAAAATCAACGAAATTGATGCTAATCATATGAAGCACCTACTTGATTTAAGAACAATTTCTCAGCAGTCTTCCGAATCTTCGCCTGAGCATTCTCCCTCTGCCTCCGCCTTGCAATAACCGTCCTCCGCTTCAACGCAGGCGTACCGCCATCAAACACAAACACCGGCTTCGTACGAAGAAACAAAAGCTTACAAATTCGACGGAAAAACCCTAACAAGTGCGCATTCCTAACCATTTCCCCCTTCTCATCCCTCATCGCCTTCATAAACTGCACCATCCATATACTCGCATCTAATTCAAACAATAATCGCACAATCACAGACCAAAATTAAGCACGAAATCACTTCAAAAAAGTCAATTAATTTTAAAAAATGCAGAATTTCGCGGAATTAGGGTTTCGATTTTCGAAAAACGACGGAAAGGGGAAAGGGAGGGGGGATAAGTACCGATGGCGAGGCGTTTTCCGGCGAGGGTTTCGACGGAGACACGGCGGCCGACGGGAGCGAGTAGGTCCCACAAACCGTGAACACCCATTTTTGTGTAGTTGAGAATCAACAACCGCCTTTTGGTGTTCTTCTTGTGTTTTTTTATGTTTTTGTGTTTTGCGTTTTGTTTGGGGAAAGTGGGAAATTAATTAAATATGGGGTTTTGCCGCCAAGGAGGGTAACTAACGCTTTAGTCTTTCTATTTTTGTTATTTTTTCTTTTAAGTTTTGGATAAGACGGTTTTACGGATAACGTTTACGTGAAAATTAAATGAAACTTCATAAAAAGTGCCGTAGTAATTAACTTAGTGTGAAATGTGAATGGTCTCGTTATAAATTTATAGTAAATTAATCTTACGGAGTATATGAGATGAGATTGTAATTTTTTTTATCTTGTAAAAATCGAAAAAAATGCGTAGAGGTAAGTAGGTAACTCTGGTAAGTAGTATTACCAATACTCCGTATGTTATAGATCATTTGGATCGAAAATGTTAGAATGAAATGTGTTTGTTACTCCCTATGTCTCAGTCACTTATTTACACTTGTCTCAACTTCCCTACAAAAAAAAATCAAAGTGTAAACTATTTATTGATATAGAGGAAAGTATAATACAAGATAAGTCCAAATAAATTCTGCTTGTCTTAAATCTTAATAATGTACGAAGTACTCTATTATTTTAACATGAACACGAGTATATTTAAGTTGAAATTATTCAACTAAAAGTTATTGATTGCTAATAAGATATTCTTTTAATCTATGAATTATTATTCTTAATTTGTTGTTAGCCTAATCGTCTTTCTCAAAAGTTATGATGATCATGGAGTACTTCGTATAACAATTTGTCATTCTCTATAGATAAATATGGAGTACTCCTAAGTCCCTTGTCCCTACAGTGAATTTGATTAAATAGACTAAGTCTTACATAAAACCGTCTCACGCGTGCAACAAAGTCAGTTATTTCTATAGCTTGTTATGCACCATCTTATTTTAAACTTTGACTAAATTCAAAGTCATTTATTCACCTCATTTGACGGTTAAAACTAAGACCACTTTTGTCGTTTATATAATACTCCCTTCATCCCACCTTTTTCCTCCCATTTACTTTTTTACGGTCTCCTAGGCACTACTTTGACCGTGTTTATTTGTATCAATACACCACTTTTTCAGGTCAAAAGTATAATTTTGTAAAAGATATTTTAACGACAAATCATAATATGTTAGTTTCATAATAAAGTTTATATTATAATTTTAGTTATTGACGGTCAAACTTTACGAAGTTTAACCTCCAAAAAGTAAATGGGAGAAAAAAGGTGTGATGGAGGGAGTATTTGATTTACTCATCTTCAAAGGCATCTAGCTAAAACAAATATCTTTGTACTTGCACAAGAAAATCAATCAATTTAAGCTAATTATTTTGAAGATAACAAATGACTGAAGCAAAAGAATATTTAACTATCATCAAATCATTGTCCGACAAAAAGAATGGACTAGTAGAGCACAAGACTCTTGAAGTGAGAAGTAAGAATAACAAAATTACAATGAATTACATCTCACAAACTCCAAACAAAAAGTAAACAACCTATATGGCTATATTAATACACTAAATGTCTCTTTAGAAATGTAAATGTGGAAGCTGTACACACATAAACAAATGTGAATTAGCTACGACGATAAAAATCGTATCTACCTCTTCTTCCCCCACCAATCAGGGATCTTCAATCTTCGCATTCTATGAGCTTCAAGTGTAACTTCCGGAACCTTATGCCTAATCTGTCTCCACAACATATTGACGCCATCCTCTGGCTTTGGGGGGTATTGAAACTCGTAATGGTGGGAGATGTTCTTCAGCTTCTTATGCATGTCTAACCATCGTTCTTTTGGAAATTTCCTAAGTTGATCGACCATGTAACCAGGTTTTAGAGCCTCTTGGGTTGAGAAGAAGATGGAAAACTCAGAATAGTCGAGCTCATCCTCAAATGGGAGCTCAATTTGGTCACTAACTATTACGGGAACACAATGGCTCACTATGGCATCGAACAGCCGACATGATGAAGGGGTGTCCCCAGCCGGGTGTAGACAGAACTTTGATGAACGCATCCCTTGTGTCGACTGTCAAAACCCAGATACATGATTACTTTACGTAAAATCTCATCAGAAATCCAATTATCAGTCTACGACAGTTGTTGCGTACCAGTTTTATGCTTTCCTGTGAGGCAACACTGCGTTCATAGTGGACGTCTTCATAACTAGCTAGGATCTTTGCCAATTTGGCACGAACAACGCCTTCCTGAAACCATTAAAAATAAAAATAAAAAACAATCACTCCCCCGATATTCATCTTCTAGAGTAAAATTTGACCTTAAAAAACAAACTCTCACATCTTTTCTCACAGTTCTTCCTCGGAAAAACACAAGGGTGGTACGAGATTCATAGGGATCTGCTGCATTATCATCTGTATACGACACGACGACATGCACATATGGGGCAACAACATCTTTCCTCAAATTTGACATGCTCTTTGAGTAACGCCCAAAATCTGCCACGACGAGGATAGATGCGTTCACCTGCTCACGCAAAAACCTGAAAGCATTTGGGTGATGCATTGGGATAACATGGTCTCGTCCTCCTGACCTCTGCCAGTATTTCGATTCCCTCAGAAACTTCACCATATCAACCTGTCCCAACAGTGCAATAGATTCTTTCAACGGAAAGTTATCAAGAAAACGTTTTTGAGTTGAAAGCAACGACTTTCAGCCAAAAATAGCATCAGTGATCAAATTGTGCAGCTTTAACAGTTACGACAATGATCATCAGTGATCAAATTTGCAGCTTAACAAAACAAATTCACTAAATCGACTCAGCTGAAACCCTAGTTTTATAGCAATGACAACAAAAATCACATATTTTATTCACACAAACATCAAAAATCAAGAATAAATAATCAAATACTCCGCACAAATTAATCAAGAATGATAAAAGAAAATGCAAATTAGAGCAAAAATACGAAACCTGAAGCTGTTTATCGCGCTCAGTGACAGGATCAGTCATATTATGACCATAGACATTAAAACTCAAGGAAGAAAAAAAGGGAACGAAGAAAACATCTGCAATTTGGGGATCAAAAACCCTAATTGCTTCCATCAAATTGAATTGATCATCTGTTTCGACACGAGTGTTAGTATCATAGTAAAGCAAAGAGGACAACAACCAGTACTCGAGGCTGTGCTGCCGCCTGAGGCCGGAGACGAGGGGCCACGGAGGAAGACTCTGACGAGTCACCGGAGTCTCGTCGGAATCACCCCGGCGAAGCATGCCGACGTTGAATCTGCGGGGGAGATCGTACATGTAGACGCGAAGAGGGGACAAACTCCGGCAGGGTGGGGACCACCGCGACGGCGGTGATTGGAGGAAGTGTGATCGGAAGTCGACGGTGTCGAACATGAATAAGTAGGAAAGTGTTAGTATGGAGATGAAGATGAAGATGAAGGTGACCACTGATGCTTTGCCTCCGTACACTCCATTTTTGCCGCAATTACTCATTTTTTTTTTTTTTTTTTTTTTTTTTTTGGGTTTGGAAAAGATTAGATTTAGCTGAAGATGAAGATGAAGGTGAGATGGGGGTGTAGTTTACACTGTAACTAGATTGGAGTGAACTAGTGAAGAATGAAGATACACATCAAAGGCTCGAATTCGGAATTCGGAATTCGGAATTCGGGCCGGATCGGGTCATTGAAAACGCGGCACTGGACGGGCTGAACTGGCCAGCTTTAGTACTCATATTATAGTTAACTGCGTCCACAATCGGCGTAAATGTAGTCAATGTATTAAAAAACTTTTCTTTCAGTTTCGTAGTGAAAGACGATCTTTTATAAGAATTTTTTTTCATGTAATAATGTTAGTGATCTATAAGTAGATACAGTCTAACAATATATAGTCACCACATTGTTGTAAATATGTAAATGATGTCATGTACTCATGTATATGTTTTTTCAATATATATCACTATTTATCAAAATATATTTACGATTATAATTATAATACGGAGTATAAAGTAAAGGGATATTTCCAACGGTACCTGAGGTTTGCAATTTTCTCCGAGATATCCTTTGTTTCGTGAAAAAAACCATTTAACTGACCATAACTTGTAGTTACGAATTCAGAATTCGATCATTATTGTTTTAAAATCAATCATCTTTTCAAACTCTTCGATTTGATATAAAAAAAATTTCATGTTCAACACACGTAGTTTCAAGTTATGGTCGGTCAAAGTTATTTTATCGAAAGAAATTTGACCAACCATATCTACTAGTCACGAATTGCGAATCTGGAAAATATGATATTCCAATTGATCGTCTCAATGAGATGTACGGCTTAGGCAAAACGATTGTTAATTTCTAAACTCGTAGCTACAAGTTAAGTTTAGTCAAAGTTTTTAGCATGAAATGAGAGGTATTCCGGATAAAGTGGCAAAGCTCAGCGAAACCATGAGAAAATGAGAAATATCCCTAAAGTAAAAGTATACAATATAAAGTAAAAGTATATACCATTATTATCTCTTCTTCATCATCACTATCTTCACCCTCCTGTATGAATGCGTCAATAGATGCCGATCGAAGCAGAAGCAGAAGCAGAAGCAGACGTACAAGGGACAGCAGGAGTAAACACACTGATGCAGCGCTACCGAAAGATTGAGTGAACCATAGATTGAGTTAACACCACCTCAACTAAATGCATGTGTAAATGTGTAATTTTATATAGTGAACCATAGATTGAGTTAACACCACTAGTAGAAAGAATTGTTCAATACTACAATCCATCATTCAATTATATGATGTTAATTAAATAAGGGTATTTATAATAAGCTTGTTGTATTCATAAAACAGTTATTATTATACAATATTTTATTTACGGAGTAATATAATTCATAACTGAGATGTTAAATAATTTTAACGGTCGTTATATACATACAGTGTGACAATAAAATTACTCAATTGTACAAACTTGAAACATTTATACATGTACTCAATTTTAAGGATCTATATTTACTTTTTGGACAGAATAATTTGGTCAGTGTACTCATTTGTTTTCGTCATTTGCATTGTTTACCTTTTTATTTTGAAAATTAACATAAATGGCCATTTTCTTTATAGAAAATTTATATTTAATCTAGCTATTCTCCAAAATTATGTAACCAAATCTGACATTTTGGATCAATTTATATAAAGAAAGCCGACAATTTACGTTTGTTTTCAAAATGTAAACGTAAACAAATGTCTGAACAGAGATACTAAAGATACGTAGAAGTTTTATGTTTAGAGTTTTAGACTTTTTATACTTTATTAAATAAAGATACTCCGTAGTATGAAAGGGACACTAAAAAAAATTGTTTCAAAGAGCTAGAAGAAATATAACTTCCTAAAAAGAATAGACGATATTAAAATGAAAAATCTAGTGTCCACCACTACTGACACAAAATTTATTTAATCTAATCAAGATTTTGAAAGAGTAGTGGTTAATACGAATTAAAGAGGACATAATTAATTCATTAATGAGTAATTAAGTTTTAGGTCGTGAAGAAACGTGTGGGAGTCATGCAATAATGCACACTTAAGTATGGCCTAATTATCAATTATGTGCATGACACACGCCATTTGATGCTGACTTTTTACGATATCCAATCTAAATTTTGGCATTTCACGTCTTGTATTAATAATATGCGATTCACATTTAAATATATCACCTATCTTAAATTAGTTATTTGTCTATAGTTACCTGAATGAGCCGCATACAAAACCTATAAATTATATTTTCAACTCATAGAGTTACTGTCAATATACAAACGTGACAGTCAAAATTTGTTTAGTAAAGAAAAATTATATTACGGTTTAATTTTAAGATAGAAAATAATCGAGTTAGGGTTGTTGCAAAAAATATGATACTCTATATCACCTATGCTAGCTCACTAGCTAGCGTATATTATGTATATACTTGGCCCACAGATTGAGACATGTCATTTTAACTTTTGTGTTACCTCTCATTAATTATGTGCATTCTATAATTTAGGGTTTTTTTAAAGCTTTTTCTATCAATTTATTTTGAACTGCATTACTAAGAGATCGAAGCATATCACGTGTCAAGCAGGGGCGGACCCACTAACACCAATGGTGTTGCACATGCAACACCAAAAATTTAAAAAATCACTAATATAGAATAAGCGAAGTTTAGAAATACCAAAAAGCAATTTAGCACAATGGTAGTGGATGTGGAAAGAATGGAAGAAATAGCTGTGAAGTCTTGGGTTCAATTCCTTTTAAATGCATTTTTCCTCCCCTTCCCCCTAATTTTGCTACCCATTCAATTCACCATTAATTGCTACCGTATTACAATTTATCAAGTCCATTATTGCATTTATTATCATTTCAGCCAATAAATTTCCCCCTAATTTTTATTTTTTTCTCACTTTCACATCTTAACTATACTAAAAGACAGTTTTCGCTGATGTCACACATGCCACATGTCGAATTTCTATGCGTTTTTTTCCCACCAATTGCATATGCTTATGTCATAATTAACTTAGTAATTAGTAACTAAAAAGAAAATTAAATTAAAAATAGATAAAAAGTAAAATAAAATAAAAAGATTCTCATTATTTTAGTAAGGAAATAATTGTGGCCAATTTATGTTGTAGTAATTTGGTAAAGTTCTTATTACAAATTTATTTACGGAATATTTCTTACAAATCCTTACATAAATAAATTACAAAATTATTTAAGTAAATGATCTTTTTAATCTATACCATTATCATTATTTCCATTTAACACATATATACTCCGTATATACTAATGTAAAAAAATCAATACGGAGTACTTCTTAAGGAGGAGAATGGACTATAATACTAAAGTTAATTAATATATTCATCTTTAACCATTAGTTAAAAAATTGGTTTCAATGATGTAAGGGATCATCATAATTCATTCATATTGTATTGTATAGTATGGTAGGAGTATTATATATAAGTCATCGTATAGTCTAATTACATTAATTTGAAGTACTTTAAATATATGTATATTACACTAAGTTAGGACTTTTAAGCATTTTTTTTAACTATTAACATTGCAGTAATTTGAAATCAACAACCTTATCATATTCAATTTCATAATCATATCTAAAATATATTTATTTATCTACATTAACACCGTATCATATATATTTGAGTTACTTATTTTAATATTTTACTTTTTTTTTTCTATAGAAAAAATGTACAACTAAGTACCTTAATTTATTACGCAGCATGTCGTCTACAACTCCATTTTTAAAAATTACAAATAAGCATTTTACATCGTTTTTCTATTTTATTATTCACATTTACAACTTACATATTATAGAATACTAAATATAATCACTATTCAAAAAAAAAAAAAAAAATTTGTAATACAAATAAATGTTGGTATAAATTATACATATAAAAGCTACAAAAAAAATAAATTTATGCATTTTATTTATTTTAGCTATTTATTGAAGAATCTTTATTTTTTTTTTTCATAATTATAAGTACATTAAAATTTATGAAATTAACTATTATATTATTCTTCAGTTAATTTATTTTTTTTGGTTCATTCTTCAGTTAATTTATTATAATAATATTACATCTGTAATAACCGTGCATAAATGCACGGGATCTAAACTACTCCGTAGTATCTTTATATTCTATGGTTAATAATTTTATTGCTTATTTTTGGAATTTTTACTTGTATCTTTCTTATTAAATCGTAAATTTGTGTTATATTTTATGTATATAAATGTAATACAATATGGTTTTTAATGTCAAGATATGTATGGTACGCCATATTTTATATAAAACAATTATATTTATATACGTATGTTATCCGAAAAAATTGTATCTGTGAATAAGCTTCTAAAAAGAAAATGCAACACCAAAAAAAAAGTTCTGGGTCCGCCCCTGGTGTCAAGTCTTTTTGATCACAGATATACTAGCATGGGAAACATCCTAATTTTTTTAGTTTAAATATTCTTCCTTATCATTTTTTATTATGTTAAAATTATTGGGGTTAGACCATTTAATAATTTAGGCAATCAAGCTAAGAAAAAAAATACTATAAATAGCTACAGAGTATATATAAGGATGATACATTTAATAAAAAGATAGTCCAACAACCTACAAATAAACTACCATAAGATGTACACTAATCAATGTAGAGTACACATTCTAATACGAGTACAATGTACTTATATATAAATGATTTAAATTTGCACTATTAATGTTAATAATGAGTCAAATTATTTCACACTATTTACATTACATTAAACGAAATGTTATATACCTTGTATTGTAAATTTAATTTGCATATTCAACTTCACAAACTTTTCTATGTGGTTGTTCCACTATATAAAGTACTCCGTACTACTTTAAACTCCATTTTTTATATTATAATAAATACAAATAACTAAAATTCATATGGAGTATAACAAAGTAAAACATAAGAAACACGACTTTCATACATCACAAACGTGGTAGTTAAGGTGAAGGTTAAAATTATGGGCGTACTTGGCTTGAATTAGACCACTGCACTTTTAGGAAAATGGGATATATTGAACCAAGCTAGCTAAATCTCGCTCCATCCATGACCTTCTAGTTCTAGTTATACAATACTCCTTTTGGAGTATTGCTCCTGTCCGAACCAGTAATTAACATTTATAATTTTTTGCTCACAAACTAAAGTAAAAGTTAACTATTCAATTACAATCTAAAACTGGTTAAATACGAAATACAATTTTATTAAAAAATTAATCAATTCCGCACAGTTGATGACCTCTACCGGGTCGGGTCACAATCAGAATCACCAAGTCCAAAAATAATGCGCCCACTTGCTCAAAAAAACCCGCAATTTTCTACCACCACAAAGTGGAGTAAAAAACACACATACACAACGCCCACCATCTAATAAAAATAATCACATAATAATATTAATACATTCATCATCCCTTATATATTCAACTTTATACTTGAAAACAACATACACACACAATCAATCTATCAAATAAATCTTTAATTATCCTCCCTTAATCTCTGTAATTAGAGATGGAAGGAGGATACTTAATCAAAGATGTTTTACCCTTTACACTAATGGTTGCTCTTGAGTGTGCTAATGTTGGTGTTAATGTTGTGTTTAAGGCTGCTACTAACAAGGGATTAAGTTATTATGTTTTTGTTGTTTACTCTTATGCTATTGCTTCCCTCATTCTCTTCCCTTCCAATTTCTTCCAAAGGTATTATTTACATCTGTCTTTTTAACGGTTTTTCTAACATGTGTGCATTTTCTAAATGAAAATGTTTATAATGATATCATGGGGTTCAGTGTGACACATCTTAGAAAAACCGTTATGATTTTATGAAAATTGATTATTAGGGGATCCATGTTTTGATTAGATGATTAATTATGTTAAATTTAATGATTTTAAGAGTAATAATTGTGATGATGTGTGTGTAGAAGAAGGATGCTACCTCCATTATCATCAAGGATCATTGGCAAACTTTTCATGCTTTCATTAATTGGGTATGATCATGCATGTCTCACTCTATCATATTATCTTTGATCATCAATTTTGTACTTTTACTATTTAGGGGTTATATTTATTTGTTCTCATTTGGATCAGATTTTGATCATACTATATCAATTTTACACTTTTATTTTTTTTTTAAAAAAAAAAAAATTGAAATAAAAACAAGTGGATGGTAAAATACAAAAAAATAATATGACTACTTGAACCGTCTTAATTTGAGACAGATATATCCGTCTTAAATAAGAATTTGGGTTAAGCTCGTAGGGTAAGTGCAAGTGGTGATGGCATTTTAGGTAATTTAAAGAAAACCAATTTGTCAAAAATGGAAAGGAAAAGAAGAGGAGTATAAGGAATGTGAGAAGAAAAATAAAAAAAATAAAAGACAGAGGAAGTATTTTTTTTTTCTTGTCATTTACGGAGTAATATTTATCTTATTTACTTTATACACGGTTACAACGTTATAGTTTAACTGTCTTTTTCTTTGGCAGTAAATGACGTTTTTTTATTGAAAATATAATTTTTGGAAAGATGTTTTAACGACGAATGTGAATATATATCCTATTGCTATATTCTCATTATTTATACATTTTAAGATATTAACGGTCAAACTTTTGACTCTCAAAAAAGTAAATGAGATAAACATTGTGATAAGGAGGGAGTACATGTTATTTTCGTTGCTAAAACGCAATCTCAAATGTGTTATTTTGACCCTTTTTTTTTCCGTATATACTTCGTATGTATTACTCCTTTTTGTTAGTATTACAACGACAATAAAAATGTTTTACGAGTACAATTTTCAATAATAAAAATTAGGCTACTTTAACCTCAAAAAAAAAAAAAAAAAAATTGGAAAAGAAGATGTACTCCATTGTTTATCTTATATTTTGATTTTTTTGATATTTTTTATAGTTAATAAAAGTCTTTGACATAAATAATAAAGTATTAGAGTACTCTGTAGAAGATTTTCTTACATGTATGCATTTTATGATAATTGCCCTTATATTATACTCCATACTTCTGAGAGGTGGTCGCCTTGAAATAAATAAATGACTTACTTGTATACTCCGTAGTTTTTATAATGGAAATAATCATATTGTCATTATATATACTCCGTATAATTTGTCTTTATGTGATTTGCGGTCAACATTTCTAATTAATTAAAAATGTCAAATACGGAGTAATAATGTATTCAATCCTTTGTTCAGTCATTTGTTTACACTTCTCTCAAATTCTCCTCACAAAAAAAAGTCAAAACGGTAAACAATTTACCGGAACAGAGGAGAGGGGGTAGATAACATTTGGAGTAAAATAATAGAGAAAATAGTATTGGACTATTGGTTCATGATGCATCAATCCTTACGTGTGTGATATGGTAATATCCATTTCGAGAGAAAGTGACAATTTTCAAGAGTTAAGTAAAAACATTAACTAAATTAATTACAAAAAGTTTCCAAGTTACACGAATAGTTAGTTAGCTATGCCTATCACCATTCACCAATTCCATGGTTTTACGACGGAACATTTTATGCTGTTAAAAGATTGAAGGGTCTCATAAATTGGGGCCGCTATTCCGCAAAGATTGAAGGGTCTCATAATCTATACACTAATAATAAGTATGATGCATCAATAGTATCAAGATGTTATATCGGATGCGCTGACGGCTAATGTTAGGCCTCTTCTGCATCAGTGTCTAACTGTCTATAGCCCATAATAGTATGTTATTATCCGTTTTAGGCCAAGCCCTCGTGGATTTATTCTTGAGCTCCTAGTGTTCTATCTTTCCTCCACCAATGTGGAACGTGAGTTTGCACCCTAACAGAAGATGATTTATCTCGACGTTAAATAATTTGACGGGTGTATTTTTTTTATTTTTTTTGAGTGGAAAAACAGGGCAATATGTGTATTGTGCGGGTATAAAGGGATAGAATATGGTTCACCAACGCTTGCTTCTGCAATGAGTAATCTCATTCCTGCCTTCACTTTCATCTTAGCCATCCTTTTCAGGTTTCTTTTCTTTTTCTTTTTGCTCTTGGGTTTTTTCAAACTTCTTTTGATGTTTATTATTTGTTCACTATCACCACTTTTGTGGCCCCACCAATTTTTGTCATTCTTATTTATCTTCTTTGTTCTTAGTTGTTGGCCTATTATTTGACTACTTCTATTGTCTAACCTATTCCATAATTATTCCGAAGATATTTTACTCTAGTGGTCTGGACGAAGATATCCTGTGATTAGCAGGTCCTAGTTTTGATTTTGGCTCCTCGTTGTAGTGGCATTGTGCCTCGTATTACGCCAAGACAAAAAAATTGGAGTTATAATTGGAGGTGGCCAAGGGTCAGGTTGGACTAGACCGATGTGAGCTGGGTCGCTAGTGGGTTGGGCTTGCTTAGCTCAACCTAGAACCAACCCTTGTGGGTGTAGGGTCGAGCTGGTCCAGCTAGCCAATTTTTGGCTTGAGCCTGACCCTTTGGTTATACAAAATAAAACATAGAGGCTTCCGGGTGCAGCGCCCCAAAAATCTTGGCCCCGATCTTGACCTTTTCGCAATACAAGTAAATATAAGAAATTTAAATTTCGTATCAAAAATCGTAGATAGTATGCAAGTGTACGCGGTCATACCGTGTAAGCATTTTGTTTGCAATTAAAGATGGTCAACCTATTTGAATTGCCTATGCGATAGTTGGTCTCGATCACGACCGTCGTATTAATTCTTGAGAAACAATGCGGAAAAAACAGGATGGAGAAACTAATATGGAGAAGTACGAGCAGTCAAGTAAAGATAATTGGAACGATGGTGTCGATAGCAGGTGCACTGGTCATAATTCTGTACAAGGGGCCGTCTTTAATGATTATTTCTCCGAAATTATCTGCGACTTATCTCCACTTTCTCAGTTCATCGAATTCCATGTGGATTATCGGCGGCCTGCTGCTTGGTGGCGACTATATTCTCACCCCTGTTTGGTACATTGTTCAGGTATCAACAGCTTCACTTGCACTATGTACTTGTGTTTTTCATCGTTTGTTTTGAGTAGGTTTCGGTAGTTGTGTCATTATTGCGGCTTACAACTCCACCCCAAATATAAAAGTAGAGTCTTCGCAGACTGAACTCTAATCATTGTAGTTAACAAACACGAGAGAGTAAGCAAGTTTCGTCTTAACAACGTGTTACAGGCACAAATCATCAAGGAGTACCCAGCAGAACTAGTAGTAGTTTTCTACTACAATTTCTTCGCAGCGATTATCACGGGAGCAATATCGTCAGTGACTGTACCAGACAGGTCAGCCTGGGCATTGAAGCCCGACATATCATTGGTCGCAATCTTATACTCTGTAAGTACACGAGTATTTGCTAACATGTATATCCGACGTCTTTTATTTTTCATGGACTCAAGAAGGTTTTCACTTTTCGTGATACAGGGCTTTCTAGACTCGTTCTTGTCAAATACCATCCACGCATATATCTTGCGCAGAAAAGGGCCGTTTTATGTAGCAATGTTCAAGCCATTGTCGATAGCAATTGCTGCTGGAATGGGGGTCATATTCCTTGGAGATACCCTTTATCTCGGAAGGTATGTTGGCCGCTACTCGTCTGTCTTACCTGTGTCTTACATCCATGCTTGAATGTCGAGTATCAGAGATGTGCAGGACATTACGTCGATTGATTGATAAACACGTTGAATGGTTTCTCAATGCAGTATAATTGGATCAGTAGTGATAACTCTCGGCTTTTATGCTGTAATGTGGGGAAAAGCGAGAGAAGATAGCTACAGCGAGTTACGATCTCAAGACCTGGAATCCTCCTCCGAGAAGGCCCCGTTGCTGCAGAACTCCAAACCCGAATCTTGATAGTGCTAAACTCCACCGATAACTGAAGAAAAATCGACTTGAGGCATCATTTGAGTTTGTATATTGGTAAACAAACTTTTAAGGCGTTGATGGGGGGGTGTGTATATATTACTAGACGGTTTCTAAGCTAGCCGAAGCATAATTTGACTTGTCTGTTATATAACCGTAATCAGTCTTATTTTTACGCCCTGTTAATACACATTACGGATAACAATGCCGGTATTTACATCTGAAACTTGTATGGGGTACGCTATGTATTTATTGAAAGAAGCCGAGAACAGTCTTTTGATCGACTCTGCACTGTTGAAAATTTGTAACACTAATCCACCATTTTGAGCATTTCCGCATACTTACATCCTCGAGCACGTTATTCAGCAGACGAACACGCACAAGCTAGCTTCGAAATATTCGTTCATTCGCAAAATACGAAGACAAGCAGATTAATAAATGGTACAAGAAGTCCTCCCTACGTCAAGGTTAACTCATAAAAATGCGAAATTGTCGGTTTTCCACAACTGGTGTTACAGGCCTTACAGCTACTGGATGAAAAGCTACAGTCGAACCAAACGAATCAGTCCACGCTACCAATCGAATTATTCACTGTTATCTGTGAAACATAATTCTGTTGTTTCTGTATAAACAATAAACCAAGTATACCTCATTTTCTGTACCTGTACCTCTGTATATCCTCCGAAAAAATCAAAAAATCACTGCGACAGTCGAGCTTCTTTCTCCATAATAGCTAACAAAAAATCGTTCCAAACATCAATAGGTCCAGGCAAACACCAATGAACGCAATCGTTATACCCTTTCATCCACTTATTACCCCAGTATTCACCGGGGTGACCGTCACCTCTCATCAACATCACTCGAGTCACATCCAACGCATGGAACTTCTTCCCTTTTCGTTCCCCTTCCCTACTCGCCCTTTCGACTTCCTTGACTTGAAACTCCCCCAACTCTAACTCGAAACTTTTCTCCTTAGTGTCTATTTCAGCGTACGGGCTCGTTCTGTTACACGTGCCTCCAGTGTCCCAAGCACCGTTCTCAAAATGCGCAGGCGAGAACGTCCTTACTAAGGTTAATAACCCCTTCTTGCAATTCGTACACTTGTTGATGTGTTTGAGTGCTGCTCGTAACGACAGTCTTAGAGCGCGATTGACTCCTAACTCACGGACATTTGGTTCATTGCAGTAGACGCACCCGACTAGTTTGCCTTTGTTGTACAGATAGTTTCGTCTGAAAAACCAGTGCGCAGACGAGATGATGACATAATCTAAGTCGGGCAGGCTATCAGCCCATTTATTGTCGACCTTGTCGAGGTGAAGGTCGAAATTACCAGTCCCGGAATTGTTCAGCATTCGTTCCTCCGACTTTACGAGAAATTTGGACCAGAAGACTAGGAGAGTGAAGTTGGAAGACGGGAAATGCCATGTCCGAAATCGGTCTTCTGAGTCTTTGTACACATCTGTTGGGGTTTCTGCCTGACAATGACATGCTTATGTTAGCAAATACACTACAAAGTACAACTAGCGTAGAAAATCGACCTGTAAAGTCCCACATCGACTGTAAAGTCCCACATCGACGAAAATGAAAAGGTTTCAACTATTTCACACACATATACTACATATACTCCCTTTTCAACATACATTATTATGCATGTGATTTAGAAAATCTAACTTTTTGAACACGCTTGTTTAAGAACATTGACAAATGACAATAAAGAATAAATTCATAAAAGTAATTTCCAAGTTCAATGCAACCAATTCAAACATGAGTAATTTCCAATTGCGATAATTACTCCGTAAATATGTTTTGTTTAACTTAAAAATGTGTTAATGTTGCTTTTGACTCCCCAAATCATCTTGACTATTTTTAAAAATAATCAATGATTTGGCTTAAAAATGATCATAACAAAGTAATATAAAAAGTTACGGTGGAGCATATAATGTATTAATTTACCAGTATACACTTTGGCGGTGTGTCAAATTAAATTATGTTTTGAAATTAATTGTATTTTTAATTTATTAATTTAAAATTGTCTAGGGGGCTGCGGTAGGCAGTAGCCAAGTGGTGTGCTTTAGGTCTTTTTTATTCTTTTTGGTTTCGGGTGGGATTTGAGTGTTGGTGATTTAAGTATCATCAAGGCCATTTAAATCATAATTGGATATCGTTGTAAAAATGAGAACGTAGTTTTCAAATGCTAAAATGTAAATCGGGAGTACGGAGAGTACGTTTACATATAAGCATACATGAACATACGTAGGAACCAAGTTTGAGCAAAACAGCGGGAAAAACCAACCCACCAAAACTCAACCGATCGGTTGAGTGAAGAGGAGCCACCTCTTCGGAATGGTACATCGTTTTTGGTGATTAAACCAAGGGATACAACTCAAACGAAATGGTACATCGTTCTCTATAAATAGAACATGAGTGTGCAAAGGAAAACACACAGAAAAATCATTATTACATAATCCTACATTCTCTAAAACATAAATTTCCGTCTTTGTTATTCTAAGCCTAAGAAACAAAGGTATAAACGTGTTGTTTTATCCTACGATTGATTTTGCGGTAACCCAAGGCATTAATAGGGGCGAAATACTTTCTAAGGAAAACCGACTAACGTGACTCAACACGAATCCAAGCAAACTATTTACTTTTATTCATTTCATTGCACTTGTTTCGTTTCCGCACGAACGTATTCTGTTCTTACTTTGTTGCTCTGTCTATAACATTCTTAGAAAGTATTTTGTATCAGAGCGGGAACGCTCTTGGACCGCGTCATGGACTTGGAAGACGATGCAACAAGTGGGATTACGTGGGAAGGGGATTGCCGAGTGCATAAAGGGCCACCCCCAACCCCACGGCCAGACACAAATGGAGGAAACGGAGGGCCAATGTTTGAAGGAAATTTGTTTGGGCATAGAGGAACCGACCCGGGCAGATTTGGAGGAGTGGCAACCGCCACATATGCGCCACAAGAATGGCCTAGTGTCGGTTTGGATGATGAAGAATGGGATGCCGTACATCAAAGTGTAAGAAATGCGGGATGTTATATTTGTAACGAAGACCACTCCGCCCTCGATTGTCCGTTCAACTATGTACTCGCCTCTCCGACCCCTATCTCGGAACGCGATGTACAAATAGCGTTAAGTTTGGAATATGATTGTAATCCTCAAGGATGTGGAGGATGGTTAGGGCCTTCTAACTTTGAAATTGGGCAAGGAAGCGGCCACGCACATCGGCATCAAGAAGAAAGGCCACACTTTGAAGGCCCTTGGGTCGGCCTAAATCCCTACCATCCACGAAATTTCTCTCGGGTAGGATCCGAAGATGATTGTACATCAACTGCGAGTAATTCGCCGGAAGAGGTAATATCAATCGCATGTCTAAATATGGCGGCGAGAATATGAAGGGTTCCATACTCATATGTCGACGGATTGGCGAATGAATGCGATGAGGTGGTACGCAAAATGCGTGACCCCCGTCCTAGTCGATGACTTTGACGATACTCACGGAAATGTATTGTCTCTTATAAGTAATCTTATTCATCCTTGTATTTGTATTTGTAAATTTTCTAGTTTTCTTTGTAATTGTGTATATAGCAAATTTGATAAAACCGGAAAAGGAGTTATAATTTGCCTATATGTTGATGATATGCTAATTTTTGGCACGGACCAATGTGAAGTAGATCTTACTAAAGCTTTTTTATCATCAAAATTCTCTATGAAAGATATGGGAATTGCAGATGTGATTCTCGGAATAAAAATCATTAGGAAAAATGATGAAATATCATTGTCACAATCTCACTACATCGAGAAAATCTTAAAGAAGTTCAATTGTGAGAATGGATCATCAGCATCCTCACCAATGGATTCTAATGTGAAATTAATGCCGAATACGGGATTACCCGTTTCTCAATTAAAGTATTCACAAGTCATAGGATGTCTAATGTATGCAATGACAAGTACTAGACCGGATATTGCTTTTGCAGTAGGAAAGTTAAGTAGGTATACAAGTAATCCAAGCAGTCATCATTGGGCTGCGGTTCTACGAACTTTAAAATATCTTAAAGGCACTAAAGACTTAGCTTTAACTTATTTTGGTCAACCTTCGGTCTTAGAAGGATATTCTGATGCTAGTTGGATAACTAACATCGAGGATCATTCCTCTACAAGTGGATGGGTCTTCTTACTAGGAGGCGGTGCAATATCATGGGCTTCAAAGAAGCAAACTTGCATTACAACATCGACAATGGAGTCAGAATTTATAGCTTTGGCAGCAGCCGGAAAGGAAGCTGAGTGGCTTAGGAACTTGGTGTTTGAAATACCTTTATGGCCTAAACCAATATCTCCAATATCGATACATTGTGATAGTGCAGCAACTTTGGCTAAAGCCTATAGTCAAATATATAATGGAAAATCACGACATCTCGGTGTGAGACATAGTACGGTTAGGGAACTAATCACGAATGGAGTGATTTCAGTAGATTTTGTTAGATCACAACAAAATCTAGCGGACCATTTAACTAAAGGTTTGGCCAGACATTTGGTTATAAAATCGGTCGAAGGGATGGGTCTAAAGTCCATATCTAAACCATAGAGTTTCGAGATACCCAATTCCCCTCTAAATGTAATTTGGAGGTTGAATTCAATGTGGAAGGCTCGTTATTTTTTGGTTGAAATACATAAAAGATATCCCGAAGGTATGTATTTGGAACTGCTGTTAAAAGTTTAGGATGAAGGATAGATTCTTAATGAAATGATTTGACAAAATGTACTTGCAGGTACACAATTGAAATCAAGGTTCACCTATATAAGAAGTGAAGTACGGCTGACTTCAGAAAGCTTATCGGACTTGAAGCTTTTATACTCTTATGAATCGGATTAGGATACTAGGCCATGTAATAAGTATCGGTTGTATATGAATATTTATGTATATATGTAAATTTGTGTGTAATTCTGCCTCCTTGTATTCATTATGTTCAAAGGTTCAATCCATAGCGACACCTTTTTTACTAGAATATTTGGATAGTGCGTTTTACTATGTGGAAATTCAATCCTAGCGACATTTTCATTTATGCACAAGTTTGGAATGTAGTAATCAAGTACGAATCAAGGATTATACTTAAATGGGGGAGGAATGTTGGTGATTTAAGTATCATCAAGGCCATTTAAATCATAATTGGATATCGTTGTAAAAATGAGAACGTAGTTTTCAAATGCTAAAATGTAAATCGGGAGTACGGAGATGCGTTTACATATAAGCATACATGAACATCACGTAGGAACCAAGTTTGAGCAAAACAAATGGAAAAACCAACCCACCAAAACTCAACCGATCGGTTGAGTGAAGAGGAGCCACCTCTTCGGAATGGTACATCGTTTTTGGTGATTAAACCAAGGGATACAACTCAAACGAAATGGTACATCGTTCTCTATAAATAGAACATGAGTGTGCAAAGGAAAACACACAGAAAAATCATTATTACATAATCCTACATTCTCTAAAACATAAATTTCCGTCTTTGTTATTCTAAGCCTAAGAAACAAAGGTATAAACGTGTTGTTTTATCCTACGATTGATTTTGCGGTAACCCAAGGCATTAATAGGGGCGAAATACTTTCTAAGGAAAACCGACTAACGTGACTCAACACGAATCCAAGCAAACTATTTACTTTTATTCATTTCATTGCACTTGTTTCGTTTCCGCACGAACGTATTCTGTTCTTACTTTGTTGCTCTGTCTATAACATTGAGTCTGTGACCCCACACTTTGTTGCACGCTTCCAGGTTAACCCAAATTCCACCTAGGCAACTATCACTTGGTTTTTTTTCTACACTACTCAAATTTTTCCCTTTACGTTAAAAATTTTGCACGAATACTTTGTATCATGAAAATGTTTGTCAAGAGAAATGGAGACCTGCAAAACAAGTTACGTGAAAGAAAAACAATTCTACTCGTACATATATAGAACGTAAATAAATGTTACGGGTATCTTTGCATGACTTACAATTTGGAGTAATTTTTATGTCAAAAGTTTGACGGTTTTGCTTCTTTCACAATTATCCGTGGTCCAACAAGTAGTAGACGATAGATATGTATGACTTTATTACTATATAACGTAGTCGATACTTGTAAAGTTGTAAGTTGTAATCGTGTTTAGTGATATACGTATATTTTATGAAATTTACTAAATATAACCAATGTAATGGATTCAGTTGCAAAGTGGCTATGACAAGTCTAGTTATAACTAATTTAACTTATTTTGAGACTCCACGAATTATTATTATTGAATTAGTGGCATTTCACGGTGTCAAGTTTTATTAGTTCTTTTGTTTATTCTCATTTTTGTTTTAGCACGTTTTTCAATGGTACGATGCACTCTACTATACGAAGTATTACTCTATTTGTTTTTGCTATTGATATGTATTCTTCGCCTATCTACAAAGATATAATTTTCGCGAAACTTACTACTCCGTATGATATTCCAATAAATAAAAACATTTCATTATATCATTAAGTATTATTCATATTGAAACTTTATAACCATGCATGACTCCACACCCAAGCAAAGCATAAAAATAGTATATAAAAAAAAAATTAATAAAAATAAAAAAGAGAAAATATTCTCTCAGTTTTAGTCATTTGTTTACATTTCTCTTAAATCATCCTCAAAAATATATCAAACTGTAAACAATTCACTGAAACAGAGGGAGTATAAACAAACCTGAGAAAGAAGGCAAAGAAGAGACTCCATATGATTCCTAGCAACAGAATCACCAATAAAACCCAATTTTTTACCCTTGACAATTTGGATGAATTTTTTAGCATTAAAACTTGGTAATTCACATTCATTTGGCTTCCATTTCCAGTTTTTAAAATCAATATCTTTTCTTCCCATTTTGTAGCAGTTTTTTGAGTCTGGTATTGTCTTACAACTTGTTGATGTGTAGTAATTCTTTGTTTCGTTCCTCAAATTTGGCACCCACTTTCCTTTGAATATCTCGCATTTTTCATCCACTGTAATTATCATAATTACCTCGTTAACAAAATGGGATTAATAATATTTTTGGTTTTAATTAATGAGGTAAGTATGTAGTAGTGTTGTTTATTGTTGAAGCATTAATGATCCAGCACTAAATCTTCTATGACACTATTTCACGATAAAATTAGTGATTTAATTTGTACCTGTGAGGCAGAACTGATGTTAAATTAATATGAGACCAAGATACAAATTGCAGTTAAAATGGTACATAAACATAAAACAAATCTAATAAAGCTACTGAAGCCACTCACAGGGGTACTAACAAAATTTAGTTACAATTAATCATAATTATCACTTAAATGATACAAAAATTATATAATCGAGTACAAATGAGACGGGCTTACAACAATTTATTGTAAGGCTTGACTCACATAAGAATTTGTACAAGTTTAAACTGATAGTTAAAAACATAATAAACAATTTAATACTCTAACGGATGATACTACGTATACACTACTACTCTGTAATAATTAGAATTTTGATCACGATAATTTAGCTGTCTAACCTAATAATATGTACAATATGTGTTAATCACAAATATTAATATGACGGTATCTTATAAAAGTTTTACGGTAAAATCATAATTAGACACTTACACCACCACATTTGCTATGAAAAATTATGAAAACCCAACAATTAAAAAAAAATAGTAAAATTATTATTATTATTAACAAAAAAAAAAACATCATATCCTAAAAATAATGATATTCAATCGAAAATTCGAAATATTGATGTGCATGCATGACTTTTTCTTGTTTTTTTTTTCATTTTAAAGAATGCAATCACATGTAAAAGAAACAATATTTCATGAAATCACGTAAAATAAGGAATATCAAGAACAACAAACAGATCACGCAAAATAAATCAAAGTACTCCGTATGTAATTAATCACTAACCAGAATGTTGTTCTTGCTGTTTGACGACAACGATACGAGTTTCATGAGGAATATGGTCGTCGTTACGAGTCGAAATTCGAAACGATGAGGGAGAGTAAAGGATTAAAAGGGTGAAAATGGTGGTTAAAACCATTAACCATAACAAAAGTGAGGGTAATTTACTCTGCTGGTTTTTTATTTGATCATATGATGATAATGATGATGGGTTTTTAGTTGTTTGTTTATTCATCATTGATTTAATTAACCAATCATTCAAAAATTAAAATAAAATTAATGAAGTTATATAATTTTTTGAAAAAAATTTGGGAGTGAATGAACTAGTTAATTAAGTTTTGTTATTAAAGAGGGTTTTTGAGTGACTAAATTGTGAAAAAATTAAAAATTAAAAATAAAAAAATAAAAAAATTGAGATGTAAGAAATAATAAAAATAAAAAGGACAAGGTTTGTTGTGTGAGAATTCCTTTAATTCAGGCTTTCTGAATTTGGAAGTTTCTTTTAAGGAAACGTCTTAGTTTGCATTTCAATAACACTTGTTATGAAAAATCATATTTTTTTTTTTTTTTTTTTTTTTTTGCCAGCTGGAAAAGGAGTGTTTATCGTCTAGTTATGAAAAATCATTAATTGCACTTAAAATAGTATCTCATTATCTGTCTTAACCAATAAAAAATACAAAGTGTTAGTATAAAAGATTGTCTCACACTAAAATAGTGTGAGACTAACCACCCTAACACACATAAATCATCAAAAAGAAATAAAAGAAAAATTATAAAAGTATAGATCGTCTCATATAAGTTTTTGTATAGAAAAAATATGAGTTCCTAAAAAAGAAACGATAAGACTATGAGATATTAGGCCCTTATAGAAGATTTTTATTTTTATTTTTTAGGAAAAATAATACTTATGATGTGTCTCTGCACCTCAAATTTTATCCCTTTATATCTTGAAATTTCATTTTTTATATAATTTACCGTCAAAAATAGAATAAAATTGATATCACTTTGTGAGTTTCATTCTAATTCAAATTTTTTTCCTAGAAATTGAATAATAAGAGTAAAAAATTATATAATGAACTTATTATCCATCAAAAAAAAAAAAAAAAAATCCTTTGCCGATTATTCTCTTTTTTAAGATAAAATTATAGTCTGTAGTAGTCTTCTATTTTTCACGCGACTATTATGGACATCGATCGACGGTAAGTCCAAATTTAATCTTCCTATTAGTTTTTATTATGTGGTATTTTACTATTTTACTTTTTACTAGCTAGTAAACGATTCTATTATTTATATGACGCCATATATAGAGATAATCAAATAGAAATGATTTTTTTTTTTTTTTGTTAATTCTAAAAAGAGACCAAATAAAAATAATTGTCTTCAAAATAGTTATACGGCATATAAATATATTGGGCTGCAACTTAAACAAGCACCAGTTTAGTATAATGCAGCCCATTAGAAGAGAGAGCGTGGGCCGCGTGGCACACACTGGCGGGCCGTACCAATTGCGATAAAATTTCACATGGCCCAATAAGCCCAATTAGCTATAGATGATAGATCTTTTTTTTTTCTTTTTTTGTTGTCATTTCATCTAAATGACAGACAAATAAAAAATAATACTTCGTAGATTATGTAGTTCGAATAAAATATAATCATGAGAAATTTTATTTTATATGTCAAAATGAATACATAAATAATATTAAATTTTTATACAGAGTAAGTTTTAGTAACGTAAAATTATACTTTGAAGACAGAGGGAGTAATTTATACTCTGTATTAGAACTAATTGTTATCTCTTACCTTTTTTAAACACAATATTAAAAATTCTCACATTTTCTAACATTTTTTTTTTTTTTTTTAAAAAAAAAAAAAAAAAAAAATCTTACATTTTATAAACATTTCCTCAAAAATTCTCATCAAAACCTTATTTTAACCATATTAAACATCTATTTTCACCCACTTGGCCACCACAGCCCCCGTCGGGGGTGGCTTACATGGTACATGTGGTGGTGGGGGAATACATGTCCCGGGGGACTCAACCCCCTCGTCATAAAAAAACCATCTATTTTCATTTATGAAAACATGAAATTCTCATTTTATCTCTTCACATTTAGAGTTTCGATACCCGATATATTACATTCGTGATGAAAATATTTAGAAAATACTCGTAAATTTTAATTTTCACAAAAAATTGCATTTTGGTGAGAAATTTTAAAAAAATGCTTATCACAAGGTGGATGATTTTAAAAGAAGTTACAAAAGGTGAGATATTTTGAAATTGTAATTATAAAAGATACTCCGTAGAAAATATCAAATTATCTTTTATGTTACTTACTACTCCGTAGTATAGTTCCCGATTTATTTAGCAAATATTTTTAATAAATATTTGTTTAGTAATAAAAGATAGCTAACTCTTGTTTTTTTGAAGAATAAATATTTGAGATCATTGCTTAATAAGTTAATTATAATTTATTATTGTTATCAAAATTTTAAATTATTTTGTGATATGATCAACAAATTCTATTTTTCTATCATGTGTACCGGATGCACATGATATAAAGTAAATGAGGTAATATACCGATTCCTTAATGTTGTGTTATAAGGAAGAATAGAACTCCCAAAAAAAAAAAAAAAAAAAAAAAAAAAAAAAAAAAAAAAAACTTGAACTGCATAGGTGTAAACATAATACTTCGTATTATATAGTATATTCTTTAGGAAATTATTATTGATTTACATGAATTTATTTGATAGGTTGACTAAAAATATTGTTTATGACTTATTTGCATAATATTCTTAACCTAAATAACTTTACTTAAATAAGTTGCAAAGTTTTAGGGTGATGATTTGCATAATATTTATTAACTTACATATTCTTTACTTAAATAAGTTCTAAGACTACATTTTATATTATGTTATTTTATTTTTAAATTATTAAGATAATTATGATGTCAGCAATTGAATTTGGCGGGAAAAAAATGCACAAGAATTCGACATGTGGCAAAAGTGACATCAGCGAAAACTGCCTTTTAGTATATAGAAGATCCTTCCATGTATTTTCTATTTTTATTTTGATCACACAATGTTGTATTCTTTGTTTTTGAACCAAAATAAAATGAAAGATATGGAGTACTCCATTTTAGACTATGTTCCTTGGTAAGTTACACATTGGTGAGCTGACTATTTGTATTTTATTCACCTTATGTTAATTTGTTATTTTAATTTTATATATCAGTTAAAATGATAAGTCTTTTTACAATCGAGGTACAATAATACTTCCTCCATTCAAGACTAAATCCCAATTGACACCTTTTTTTTCCAGAAATTTAAGCCCAATTTACAATTTCTGTGTGAAGAAAACTCTAGAAGTAAGCTAACGAAAGTTGAACACTATGAGTGTGTTGTTGGGGATTGAGGCTTATTAACAATGAGAATCACAATACAAAGACAATTACAACAATGGAAAATCATTACAAATATTATTACAACAATACAAAATGATACAAGTATCGATAAACTACTAAATCGTAAGGAACTTGGATATATGATTGAATCACGATTTAGAATCGCTTTCCTTAAAGAGTATTTCGACCCATATAAATGCCTCGGGTTACACGAAATCTCTTCGGGGATAAGACAATCGCCATAACACTCTTGTCTAGGTATAAGAGAAAGAGAAGAACTTAAAGAATTATGGATATTTGCATTTGTTATATCAAAGTGTATTTTCCATGATGTTTTATCATCATGATTATAATATTTTCTATCATATTTTTCATCTTCCTTTCATGATCATATGCATGTGTATATATAAACAAATAACAAGGAGATGCATCCCTTCGATAAGATAAGGGATTAGTTATAAGAATAACTAACAAAACCGCGCCAAAATTCGACCAAATACGTCACAAGCATGAGCCGCTTGATGCGGCCACTGACAAGGCTGGCTATTTCAGAATCAACATTACGATTCACCGGCCGGTGAGGCTACTGACATTGTCAAGGCTAACCCATATTACCATATTCTGATTTTGCTTCACTGTGAGGCTACAGCCGCGCTGTGCGGCTACCCAAAACACGCGATTTCTTCTCAATTTTCCATAAGCTCGTAATACATTTACTTGGGCGTGTTCTCCACACCTCCGAACCCATAGTAACGACCCGAGATTATGCCACTTTGATTAAGTCCCGACTACACTTAAATCCTTAGGTGTTTTTCCGACTCAAAACACCAACATGTGTTTGGATTGAGGGAAAGAAAGGGGAGGGAAATAGAGAAATTTAGTTTTCGTTGTATGATTATGATAAATGAAAGGAGGGAAATGGAGAGGGAGGGATTACGAGGGATCCATTTTTTCCTCTTCCAAGTTTAATTAAAATCACTTTACAATTGAAAAGATTTTGAGAGAAAACTATCTAAACACCAATATTTCATTCTCCCTCGTCTTTCTTTCTTTCCCTTCCCTTTTCTCTCATTTTCCTTCCCCTCCCTTTCTCTTCATTTTTACTACCCAAACATACCCTATATAAGTTACGGGATTAACGGGCGCGGCCTAGGCTCGATGCATGATCTGATGATCACAAGGATCCACAAACGTTATATTTTAATCTTTTAAAATATAAATATATGAATAAGTTACTTCTTGCAGTTTATCTCTTTTCTTACATTTGTCATTTTAGGAAATTTCATTATTTTACAGACATTTTTATTTTTGACATCTTTTTGTTAAGAAAATTTTTCACCCAATTTTGTTTTCTATTTTGAATCCATTATATTTTACAAAAATATTTTTTTTATGACTCGAGCTTTTAATATAATTGCATTATTTTAATTATATGATTAATTTATACTCCCTCCATTCATATCCAAAGTGTATATTTCTCTTTTGTACACTATTCACTCTTAGACGTTCAATTTTAATTATCTATCGATACGTAAATATAGATATATTCATGTGTGATCTTGTTTGATTCGTCTTTATAGATTCGTCTTTATAGATATAACTCGCAAAAGTCGCCTCGACAAATGTGAAAAAAGAAAGTGATAGTTTGGATTTGAATGGAAGGAGTATTTTCTTTTCAAATTATTTAAAAATAATTTTTTAATTCATGTGTCAAAATCAAATGATGGAATGGATAAAGAACCGTATTATTTATGTTAGTGAGTAGTGTGGAGTAGGAAGTTGGACAAAGGGTGGTGGGAAGCAGGTGCAGGCCTGCAGGTTGCACCTCCCCACATAAAAGACCAGCTCCCCATGAGTAACACACTACTTGACCCCCCCCATTTATACTCACCCATCACTCTATCTTCTCTATTTCTCTGCTTTATTACATTTCAAATAAAACTACCTTTACCACCGTTTACTTATTCTATTTCAATCAATGTGAAAGAACTTCCAGATGTAATAAGGTCGTATCGATGAAATAAACTAAAGGAGTTACTCTACTCATTGGCAATTGGTTTTGGGTTGCGGTTGATGATGCGGACATTCTCCCTGTTGCGGGTGTGGCCCAGCCCGTTTATCGTTCTTAACATAGTATTAAAGTCATTAGGCTTCTGAGGACCGAAAAACAAATGTATGAATGAAATGAAGTTTGTTTTGATGAGAGAACGTATATTTGGATTATAATAATTATAGTTCACTTAATTCATTGTGCTTATTTAATATTGAAGTAGTAGTTGTTTATTCACTTATTGATGTAATTTTCATCTTAGATCATTCGATAAAAGTCTGTGTTAAACAACGCACAAAGCTAAGGCTGCATAAATCCGACTTCCCCTAGCCTCGCACTAATAGGAGCCATTAAAACACTAAAATAATGTCAGCATTATTGCCGATTGAATTATTTAAAGTTAAAATTTGACAACTCGAACCCTTATATTAATCGTGACACGGTAAAAAGTATTTGCCGGCAATGACTATACTCGGGTAACATGGAGTACGTACGGACTGACAAAAATAAAAGTGAGAAATACACAGCTAAGAATTTACTGTCACCAATTAACTTTTACTCAAAAAATTTCATCTATTTATAGCGCTTATCATACTCTTCACTAACTTCACTGCACTACATTACAACTCCACACACTCTTGTTTTTTAGTAAAAATTTCCCCAATTCTTTTGGAGTTTCACCAAATGATATCTAACCATGGTTTACTCCTCTTCTCCTCTTTTCTTTTCCTTTTTACCGCTGTAAGTTTTTCTCTTCTTTTTTTTTTTTTTTTTACTATTTATAGTACTGCTGTTTTTATTGTGTTCTTATCATTCCTTTATTTGGTTATGAACTTTTTTTAATGGTTAAACACGAAGTATCTGAACAACAATGTGATGCACTTTTATGCTACTTCCACTCTTCGGGTTATTTTTCACATGATGTCATGGTGTATTTGTCGGTACACATTTTGTAGTGCTAATAACTATCCCTTAAATCATCCCAAAATAGAAAGGGGACAATTAATTTGGGATGCAGGGAGTATTATATTACGACGCGAGAGGGATTGAGAAACTGCAAAAAAGACTACACAAAAAAAAAATTGTCTCTAAAAAAGACCGTCGATAGCATATTTTCTTTATTAATATACATAGTTACTCCGTACGTGATAAAAACTATAAATAATTATTACAGAGTACTCCGTATTATTTTGAATATGTTCAAAAATGCAAATAAAAAAAAAAAGAAATCCTATGTTCCTTTTATTTTAAATTTTTATAAAGATTAACCATCTGTAAATCATAACGAGCAATTATTTGTATATAATCAGCATCGTAAGATTGAAATATAGAAGCTTTAACATTTCACATAGACCTTACTCGATCTCCAAAAGCGATTAACTCGATTGTTTTTAAAATGGCTAGTGATTTTAATGAATTTATGAATTTATGTACGTAAACACATGTTAAAGAAAGAACCATTAATAAATCTTTAATATCAACTGTGTGTTATAGCTACCACATGCATAATATTACACTATACATACATGTAGTAGTTAGGTGAAGCATTCAATGATTTACCTAATGAAATCCCTTTCTAATAAATATATCAAACCTATGATCCATAGTTGGTGTAAAGGTGAACAAAGAACTACTTCCTCCGTTTAATAACATGGTCCATATACGAAACACGTTTTGTTACGATAATAACTTCGATCAGTAGTAGATGTTGCAATTTATAATCGTAAAAAACAAATGAAAAGAGAACTATAAATTGAAACGGGAGGAGTGTAGTCCATTATTTTAAGAATAAAAACTCCGTAATTCTTACTCCCTCCGTTTCGGTGATTTGTTGACGTTTACTTTATACACGTTTATTAATGTGATGAGAGAGATAAAGAAAAAACTAATAAAAGTACAATGAAAGGCTCACCTTACCAAAATTAATAGATGTAATTGGTTGAAGTAGTATGGGTCCACGATCATTTATGGAAATGTAAACAAATGACCTGTACAACCTAAAATAAAAAGTGTAAACAAATGATCGGGACGAAGAGGTAGTACTCATTGTCTAATTCTTACATTCGTCAAAAGAACATAAATTTGTAGAAAATGGTCTTTTGGTTTGTCGTTTAGTGGGACAAATCTCTGTATGAAACCTGCCATTTAATTTGTACGACTACTACTCAATTTTCTACGCCATTTCATTCTTATTTACATACACTCTTTAGTCACTATCTTTTTATCCATTGCTTTTTCACCATTTCACCTCAACATGTTACCGCTTCACCATCAAATCATCAAAATGGATTCTCTGTTTATGTATACAATTTCAATAATTATGTGAAAATTGATTATGATTACTCCAATTAATCAATTCTACAATATCTTATTTTAGCACAAAAACATTACACGTGAATACTGACTCTGATTCATACGGAGTACTAATATTTATTCCGATTATTTTTGTAATTGTAGTCTGCATACGTGATACCAACCCCATCCACCCCTAACCCTCCTACCACCGCACCCGCAACCAAACCGTCTCTCCCACCACCGAAGGCACCCGTCTCACCAGTTGTCTACCCGCCTAGGGGTCCAAGCTCACCAATTGGTGTCAAACCACCTGTGAGCCCATACCATCCAACCCCACCAATTGTGGTCAAACCTCCTGTGGGCCCATACCCTCCTAAGGGCCCAAGCCCACCACAGACTGTGGCTCCACCCGCCCCTGCACCATACTATGGCAGCTTACCACCTGTTAAGAAAGAAGGTAATCTCTCTTATTTCAATACTTCGTTTTATTCATTTGTTTACCTATTCTGTAAAACCTTTCATACTCGACAACATTTGTTTACCTTTAGTATTTAGTCGTTCATACTCGACAACATTTTCACTAACAAAAACCGACACGATGAAATGTCACAGAGTGCAAGCCATTATGCGGCACAAGGTGCGCGAAGCACTCAAGAATGGCGGTATGCATGAGGGCATGCACAACATGTTGCAGCAGATGTAAGTGTGTACCTCCAGGAACTTATGGTAACAAGCAAGTCTGCGGCAGGTGTTACACCGACATGACTACTCACGGTGGCCGTCTCAAGTGCCCTTAATTTTATTCACCACGGTGTTATTAGAGTATCAACTAGATAGTTATCGGATATTAAGGACCTCTTTGACTCTATTGAGAGGTCAATAAATTTATCTATTAGATCTTGTAATGTAGTTGGGGACGTAGCGGCGTGTTTTAGGTAGGGGTATGTTTAAAAACTATCGAATGTTATTTGTATGATATGTTTCATATGTAATGAAACGAATCTTCGAGTCATAGATCTTGTGTTCTAGCTTAATTTTTCTGATTGGTACTCCCTCCTCATCACAATGTTTATCACATTTACTTTATACACGGTCTCCAACGTCATAGTTTGACCGTTTTTTTCTTTGGCTATAGTTGACGTTTTTCGTTGAAAATATAATTTTGGAAAGATGTTTTAACGACGAATGTGAATATCCTATTGCTATATTCTCATTATTTATACATTTTAAAATATTGACGGTCAAACTTTTAAAAAAAGTTTGACTCTCAAAAAGGTAAATGTGATAAACATTGTGATGAGGAGGGAGTATGTGTTAGCCGCGCAGACGATTGTGTTATGGAATAGCCTCATTCGAACAACAAATTTCAATCGAAAATTTAAGCTAATTGTGATATCTGTGATATGTGAAAAAATCCCTTATTAATATGCCCACATGTAAGTCTCACATCAGTTATAGAGAGCTGAAATGTCCACCTTATAAAACCTAAGAGCTACTCCTCCTATTGTCAATTGGCTTTGTACGCCATGGAGAAAAATCCTATGATTGTTGGGCTCCAGTATAAGTCTTGTTAATGGGCTTACACGTGTGTGGGGAGTGTAAATAATCCCTTATTGGTTGTGGAGAGCTGAATTGTGCCAATTTGTTTTATGATGGAACTCCTTAGGCCTATAACCTGGATCCGTCTCTAATTTCACATGATACGATTAGAGGAGTACAAGAAGATAAGACGTGAAGGAGTACGATTGACGCGTTCAACTTCTACAAGGCTACAACCCACGTTGAGTTGTTGCAATGCAAAACTTGAAAAAGTAACACAGTTTTATACTCCCTCCGTCCCATCTTTTTCGTCCCATTTGAAAACGACACTTAAAATAAGAAATAATAGTAAGGGAAATTCTCACTTGTACCCTCGAAGGATTTGGTTTTCTCACTTGTACTCGCTTACTTAAATCTCACTTCAGACTCCTAATCTTTATTACTTATTCTCAAGTGTACTAATCTTTCATTTTTCTTCAATTTTTGTTCAATTTTCCCTCTTTCATTTTTCTTCAATTTTCCTTCCATTTTGCTCCAAATTTTCCCTTCATTTTCTTCATTAAATATCCCCCATTACTTCATTTATTTCCCTCCATAAAATTGAACAAAAATTGAAGAAAAATGAAAGATTGGCCACGCTTGAGAATAAGTAATAAAGATTAGGGGTACAAGTGAGATTTCGTGAAAAGCAGGGGTACAAGTGAGAAAATCAAATCCTTCGAGGGTACAAGTGAGAATTTCCCTAATAGTAAACAAATGGTAATGAGTGTGTAACAAATGGGTCCTACAAAAAAGTAAGTGTCCATTTTTAGAAAGTTGTAGTGTAAATTGTGAAATGGGAGGAAAAAAATGGTATTTTCTTTTTGGGTAAATGGGAGGAAAAAGATGGGATGGAGGGAGTAACTATTTACATACATGTGCTGCTTCGTGATTTACCAACTACGGAGTACAATTGAGACTTGAGAGCAATCTCTTGGACCTACTAATCTACTATGCACAGCAAAGCCCAGTAACAATGCAATTTTGCCACAGTTACTGCTTTGTTGTGGCCAAGTAAAAGAGTATACCCGATCAAATTGGCTTGATTTGGTAAATTTGATGCAAATACAAATGGAATGTATTTATTTATCATTATTGAATTTCATGCTCTATTTCATTCAATTAGCCTCACTTTTCTTTTTCGGCAATTTCACTCATTTAGCCCATGACTATTTAGGACAACTTTATACAATCAAAATAACAATTTTACCCCTATTAATATATTCATTTTACCAAAATATCATACACTTTATCCTTTAAAATGGACTCCACTCAACCAAATTACCAATATTACCCTTAACTTTTTATTTTTCTTAAAATTTGTGAAAAAGTCCATAGAGACTTTTTCAATGAAATAGAGGGAGTACAATATTAATGTGGTCCTTGTATAGAATAGAACAACTACAGTAGCTATTTAGGTAATGTTCTTCTCGACTTAATTTCAGTTCAATTCAATTTTTATTCAATTGACCTTATTCTGTTCAATTCAATTCAGTTATGTAATTAAACCTTGTACTTTTGGGTAAATATTGGTGCATTCAAAAATACTATGTGAACTTGATCGACATGAATACGACAGCTAGAAACATATTTGTGTTTAATAGAGCTAGAAACATTTGGTATGCTTTCTTAGATGACGTGCCTTATTGTACCCAACAACGTATTTGCATTGCTTGATGTCTCACCATTAGAGATGGCAACGTCACCCTAATTCAGCGGATATCTATCCATCCAAAATTAAATGGATGAGATATGGATGATAATGTTTTCCTTAATTTAGGGTGGGATATGGATATAGATGAATTTAGGGTGGATATGGATTATAGTTTATCACCCGCTTAACCACCATGTGGATATCCTTAATTAATGTTTATATGTAATTGTATAAAACATGGTAGTAATTAATTTGATTAAAAATATAAAACCTTGAAGTTTCTTACAAAATACACTGCAAACTCTATTAAAAATCTATTGTAAACGTAATCCTTAGTCCTCGAAAAGTTTAGCACCACTTACTTATCTAATATATATATATAAAGCAGAAACCATGGTCTCTATGGTCGACATTTGTCACAATATAATTGGTCTAAAAAATTAATATTAGTATTATTTATAATTCTACTATTGCTAGGATTTTAGATGAAAAAATATTAACATATGTAACTTAAAATATAAAATTAAATCTACAATTGAAATCTTTACTATATTAGAACTTTCCAAAAAAAAAATTAATTGAAGATGTTTTTAATTGAGAAGAAAAATAATAATTTCAAAATAAACAATTATATGACACATAATTACCTTATTTAATTTTTAGGTAAGTCTCCATCTCTTTTTGTATATATATACATCAAAAACTTTAGTTAGATCTTTTTAGGTACGTACTTTGTTAAATAGTTTTATTTTATTACTCCGTATGTTTTAATTATGATTACAATTTGTGTTAAATTTATTTTTTTGCTGTGTATTTGATAACAGTGTTTAAAATTTGAATATTTTTATTTCTTAATTACTATGTTTGATACTTAAACATAGCTTGATTAAATTACCGCTGATTTTTTTTCTTTGTATGTTGTAGATTTATATTTTACGTTCAAGATTTGAAGTTTTTAATATTTGAAGTTTTTTATTGAACAAACTTGATTATAACCCAATAGAAAAACTATTGAATATGTAACATGAAAGGTAAGAATATGTAACATGAAAGGTAAAAGTGATGTACAATATCTATCGATTATCTTATTTTTAAATCAAGTAATTAGATAAGGTTGTATAATAATATTTGTAATGCTTAATGCGTAATCTTTTAGTTAGTTTAATAGTATTAAGTTTTGATTTGATTGTTCATCTCAATTTTGTATGAGAACATCTGCTAATTAAGAAAAAAAAAAAAAAAAAAAACATGTTTAGTATAATGATAGGGTAAAGTTTGATTTAATGACAAAATTCCAATTTCTTTATTACCCTATTTTAACGTAATAAAAAAGAGAATATATGTAATTAACAAAAAAAAAAAAACAAAAAAAAAAAAAGAAGAAGATGGTGTAGTATAATTAACATATGTAATCTAAAATATAATACTAAATCTACAATTGGAATCCTTGAAATTGTAGGATACCAAAATTGAAGAATACATATTTTGCCTTAAATATATTGGATTGAATATTCAAGTTAAGGGAAAAAAATATAAGTAAGTTATATTTTAAAATATTAAAAAAAAAAAAAAAAAATTAAAGAGCAAAATAAATATGGTAATTCATAGAATTTTAAAAAGTCAAATAATTGTTGATTTAATAAATAAATTAAGGGAATAAAAAATAGTATTAGGTAAGTATTAATTAGCAAATAAACAAAAACAAATATGATAAATCATAGATTTTAGAAAATTATCATATTAAATTCGTTAAAAGCCGAAAAGAACATGGCCTTAGTATTTATATTTTAGAAATTTTGTAATATTAAATATCATAGAAAATTATATCATAATTGGTAAATATATAAACTAGAAAAAATATATAAAAATTACATTTTATACTTATTTTTAAATCTTAATAATAATGATAGATGGCCCGGATATAATTAATATTATTTATAATTCTACTATTGCTAGGATTTTAGATGAAAAAATATTTACATATGTAACTTAAAATATAAAACTAAATCTACAATTTAAATCTTTACTATATTAGAACTTTCCACAAAAAAAAAAAAAAAAAATGAAGATGTTTTTAAATGAGAAGGAAAAAAATAATAATTATATGACACATAATTTCCTTATTTAATTTTTAGGTAAGTCCCATCCCTTTTTGTATATATATACATCAAAAACTTTGGCTAGATCTTCCTAGTACGTCTTATGTTAAATAGTTTTACTTTATTATGTTTTAATTATGATTATAATTTGTGTTAAATTTATTTTTTACGGTGTATTTGATAAGAGTGTTTAAAATTTGAATATTTTTATTTGTTAATTATTATGTTTGATACTTAAACATAGCTTGATTAAATTATTGCTGATCTTTTTTTAGGACACTTCAAGAAGGATTGTCCAAAGAGAAAGGCGTGGTTCGAAAAGAAAGGTAAACATTATAGTTTTGTTTGTTTTGAATCAAATCTTAATTATAGAAGTATATTAAATTTAATTGCTTAGTGAGTACAACAAATTGGATTTACCACAAGGAAGGGGCGAAGTTTCTCTGCCACGCGTCTAAACAAAAAGTCACATACCATATGACCCTTTTTATTCAAAACAATTTTGGACATAATAATTAACAATTTATGGAGTAGTAATAATCCAATAATTAAATGATCATTATTAGTTAATTATATAATAAAATATGATATGATAAATTATTATTTCAGTTTGAGATGTGAACTAAAGAAATCGGTATTACTAAAAAAAGATACGTATTGTTTGAGACGGTAATCAAATATTGTTTAAACGAGAATTTTTAACAAAGTAAAAAAGTTTATAATTGAACTTCAAAGTTTCACTTCACGTAAGATAATATTAAAAAATATTTATGTTTTATACCAGTCTAAATTAAATTTTGTGGAGTGACGATGGGAAAATACGGAATACTATAAAACGTTATGACACGTAATCTTTTTGTTTGTTATCGATAAATGACAATTCCTTGCAATGTTTACAAAGATACAAATAAATTAGAAAATAAAACAAATAGAATAATAAAAGTAGGACGCCCGGCCGTCGGACGGGCCCCAAGACTAGTATCGCTACTATTTACCGATACACCGACGTCAAATCTCAAATTTTGTCCTAATTGTTTTGTATACATCTTGTTAACAAAACTAATCTTTTTTTATTTTTTATTCCTTTCTCATATATGTAAAAGTTGATTAGTTCGGTGACGTACACTTATTAGTTTTATCATCCCATTTTTTTGTTTACGATATATAACCATTAAATTTTATGCGCGCAAAATATCCAACGGATATCCGCTTCACCCGCTCCACCCGGTGGATATGGATATGGATGGATGAAAAAATATTAAGTGGATTAGGGTGGGATATGGATGACGATAAATTAAATGGATGTGGATATGGATATGACTTCACCCCATCCATATCCCATCCATTGCCATCTCTACTCACCATTCTTTCTTCTGCTTTGGATGGTTCCTCGGTGGTGACACAAATTGATGTTTGGTGATGTCGAAACTCAATAAGATGTTGGAGTTTGAAGTTGTGTTTTTTTTCTTCTTCATATTTTTTGATTGAGTAACCGAAAAATCCCTAAAACTGCAAAATCGTTTTATTGGTCATTGTACATGAGTAACATTTTCATAGATCTCGGGTTCAATTCTCTATAAAAGCAATCTTGAAAGGAATGTAAGGTCTGCCGTGTCTATGCCTAATATACATATTACGAGACTGTCGCCCCGGTGAAAGAGGTGACAAACATGACATGTACTGATACTATTTACACGTGCTATCTTGCACGTTCGTGAGATTTACCCAATGCACTCAAAGATAGCGGCTGCGAATTTTTCACATTATCCAAAAAAAAAGAAATTGTAAATGTCTTGCTATCTTTATTATAACAACAAATGCATTAAAATTTCACAAAAATTAATACCAAATCTCACAAACCCCCAATCTCCCATCTTCCCCACTCCTCATTCAATTCCCACACTCCACACCTACACTTCCTCACTCTATCACTCGCTCACTCCACTAGATCTACCACCACAATGACCACCGTGTCACCACCACACCTCCTCATCCTCCTCCTCTTCACCGCCGCAGCAACCGCCACCCCACACCTATCCTACGACCACTACTCCAAAACATGCCCACATTTCCACCAAATAATGGAACAAACCACCACCGACAAACAAATCACACACCCCACCACCGCCGCCGGCGCCCTCCGCCTCTTCTTCCACGACTGCCTCGTCACCGGCTGCGACGCCTCCACTCTCATCTCCTCCACTCCCTTCCTCTCCGCCGAGCGCGACGCTGATATCAACCTCTCCCTCCCTGGCGACGCTTTCGACGTCGTCGTCCGCGCCAAATCTTCCCTCGAACTCCTCTGCCCCGCCACCGTCTCCTGCGCCGACATCCTCGCTGTCGCCACCCGCAACCTCGTCTCCTCCGTCGGTGGACCCTTCTACCCCGTCCTCCTCGGCCGCAAAGACGGCCGAGTTTCCAACTCTTCCCTCGCCACTGACCGCCTCCTCCCTAAACCCGACATGTCCCTCGACAAAATGCTCGTCATTTTTTCCAAACTCGGGTTTTCGCCTCGCGAAATGGTCGCCCTCAGCGGGGCCCACACCATCGGCTTCTCCCACTGCAAGGAGTTCGCTTCGGGAGTTTACTCCTTTAACCATACCGCCGGCCAGGTGGACCCTACTTACAACCCGAGGCTGGCCCGCGGGCTGTTTCGGGCCTGCGCGCATTATAAGCGGGACCCGTCGCTGTCGGTTTTTAACGACATTATGACGCCGAATAAGTTTGACAATGTGTACTTTAAGAACTTGCCTAAGGGTCTGGGGCTTCTGAGGTCTGATCGATTGTTGTATAGCGATCCGAGGACGAGGCCGTTTGTTGAGATGTACGCGCGGTATCAGCGTTTGTTCTTTGATGATTTCGCCAAGGCGATGCAGAAGTTGGGGCTAATTGGTGTTAAGGTTGGACGCCAAGGCGAGATCAGGCGTCGTTGCGACGCTTTCAATAGTTAAATATGTTTGCACATTACGGACCATACTGGCAGGAAAATGAGATGACGCCACCTGATGATTATCTGCAACGTGTTTTTGACAACCGGTGACGTCTTATTGTTGTCCAAAATCGGAAATTGCTGGAGAGATGGGGGAAGAGGGGTATAATAATTTACGGACTATTTACACTTACTAAATTATTCATATAATCTTAAATATTTTTGTTCATTTTGGTTTTTAGTTGATGAGATTTGATTTTGTTTATTGTTTATGGGATTGGTAATTGGTAATTGGTTCTTACCGGAACTTGTACACTACTCAATTGAGTTTAATTTTTGTTTAAATTGTGGTAATTGCAAGGCAAAATATAGAGCAAATCTTCTTGTTCTTGTTTTCATTGTGCAATCGAAGATGTAATGAGCGTAGAAAGATCGATTTCTGTTTTGTAACGTTTGAACTTGTAATTAATAAATGCAAATCTATGAGATTTTTTTTTATCATGTGAAGGTTTGAAGGATATAATCTTCCCCGAATTATACTAACGCTGAGTATACTTTTTACCGAATTAATGATATATTTAGACGCTGTAAATTGTGACATGTTGTAGTTATAGGCCAAAAATGTTATGGAAAATGACAATATTTGAAAATGTTGAGCGTATTTTATGGCTCAACTTTTGGATGTACTTTTTGGGGTTTTCTAACTAATGAAAGTTAAAGTTAATATAAAATGTGAATGATGGAAAAAAGTTGTAGACTTTATTTAAAATGGCCGTGATTTGTGGCATTGTCCAACAATGTCGAGTAGTTGGTTAGTGGAGTCCTGAGATCATTCAATCATTCATTTTAAAGGTGTGACCGTGTGACTTTTGACTTGCAGGAGTGTCTTAATTTGAACACTATACCAAATTACAAACATACTCTTATTCACTCCGTTTCATTTTTTCTTCCATTTTATTAATGAACAAAAACTAAATAAATACGGAGTAAATGTGTAAGTGGAAAATTTATTATGAGTAATAATACTTTCTTCGTTTCAGTATATTGTTTACATTTTGATTTTTTTTAAATGAAAATTTGAGAGAAGTGTAAACAAATGACTGAAACAGATGGAGTAATAAACAAATGAAAAAAGTTGAACAGGTAAAAATAATATTAATAAAAAGTTATAAAATATATAAAGTGCAGTGTAAGTGGTCAATTGATAGTAAGTGTTTTTCAGTTGTACCCAAATTTTACTTAGTCATATCCATTAATAATGATTTTACATTTTTACCTTTGTCATTCTCACATTTTCACATATTAACACAAAGAAATTACAAATTAAATTATAAGTCATTTGTAACCACCAGTGTCTTGCTTTGAGACTGGCTATGGAGGACGAGTTTACGGTGGCGGGGAGGATGGGTTGTGGTGGTTGACGCCATCTACGATTGTTGACATTGGCGGCAATAATGGTGGGGGTATAGGGTTTGAATTGGTTATTTGAGTGAGAAAAAATTAGAGAAACATGATGAGAAAATGACTGGGATAAAATCGTAATTATATAGGGCGCATTCTTTCACTTTTTAAGTGAATCTGACCCGAATCGAATCAGTCGAATTAGGCCCAGGCCCAATCGAAAAAATGGCCCAGGCCCAGAATCGAATTTGAATCGAATCGAATAAGTTCAAATTACTCTGTCATTGTCTTTGAATCGAAGCCCAGGCCGAAGTAAATGGCCCAATCGAATCGAATAGGTGAATCGAATGGCCGAATCGAATCGAAGTGGTGAATCGAATCGAAATAGTGAAAGAATAAAATTTGGAAAAACAGTCATGTCTGCGATTAAGTAAATTTAAGTACGATATGAGCCGTGGTCGTGGATCAGCCAATAACTCTCAATTTTGTAAAAATAGATATGTGGATCTACTGTAATGGGTCACCCAAACTCAAGACACTTTTTGCAAATTGGGCCACATGCATCCCAGACCCTTTAGTGGCCCAGACCTGAAATAAAGTCAAGTTAAGTGTGAGGTTATGTAATATTCTGTTCATTTCACTCTTTTATTTTCACATTAGTATAACACTACAACATATGAACGGAGTAATATATGCTGTGTGGATGAGATCAAAAGTTGTAAAAAAAAAAAAAAACAAATTCAAAATTGAATAGATGAAATAAAAGAAGTATTTCGTATAAATCAATCATCTTTGGTCGTCACAAGAACATTAAAAATGGAAGGAAGTATACAATGAGTGAGATAAATAAAGAATACAAATAAAGTATGTAAATTTGAGAAATTTTGTATTTGCATTCGTTCAAAAATTGTTAAATTACACAAACGAAATCATAGAAGTGTAATTATTATTAATGAATTGCATAATATGAAATTACATCGGCCGTCTATTTATAGACAACATAATGGGGTAGTTATATTGAAGTGGTACTTCGCCAAGAGACACGTTTCGCCAAGGGACACTTCACAGTTCTTTGAATCTCGTGTAGGCCTTATATGTGTCAATATACTCATATATACCGTAAATATACTCCAATAAAAATATAGGAAAAAACAAATTTTCATTTGCAATTTATGTTCTTAGTTGATGAAATATTGAAATCGTGTATAATTTCCAAACCTCTAGGTATAGCCATATGAAAATTCATATTCATATATTCATTTAATATACTCCGTAGAAGACTATTCAACTAAAACTCAAGCTTATGGATATCGTATCCGCATTAAAAATAACAAAACTATATTGAGGAGAGTAGGGGGCAAAATCCTTATAATAAAAACTACAAATCACATAACCTTTCAACTTGCAAAAATGATTTGACGTAATCGATTGACCCCAAAACAAAACGAGTATTGAAGTTGACCACAAACTTGAATGTTACAAATTTACTCCAAGTTTGTGACTTGACATGTGATATTCCTTAAATCATCCTCGACCATACAAGCAATATTAAACGGAACGTTTTCAGACCATACGCGTCTATCCTTGACCCATGGTCGAAGGTGGGCAAGGTGATGCGCAACCTTATTAAAAGACCTATTTACTAACAAAAGTAAAGCGAACTTGTTCAAAAGGCCTACAAAAATCTAAAATATCATCGTAAATCAAATGGATATTGTGACGTCCCGATCGTCGTGTCTTCAAATCTTCGATAACAGCAAGGCAATCACTTTCTGAAATTATATTTTAGATACCCATAATACAATGTTTTAGGGGCCCCACTTAGGGGGCAAGGATCCTCTCCATTTCTTATCTATTTCATCTAATAGACTAATATTATATTACTATTCCATTATTCAATACATGAAATTAGTGACCATTAGATTATACTCCGTATGAGACTTTAATCGAGACCGTTGTTACGAAATGGAGGGAAAGAGGAAATGGAGAGGTTCCAAATTGCCACTTAGGCATACACGGAAAGACTAACAAAACTTTCATCAAATCTATATTTACTGAAAACAACACTTATTTACTAAATTGGTATAACTTGGCTCGAAAATAACTGAAAACGACTTAAAAGTTCAAATGGCTTGATAACAGCAAATCCGTGACAGATTCAAGACCCGAAAATGATTCGATTCGATTCAACATGGTTAACCCGCTTGCCACACTTGACTGGCTATTTACAGTATTTGAAGAACTTCACACGCAAGTTGATTTCAGGTCTAATCATATCATCAAGATAACTTGGCAAAATAATTCAGGAAAAACAACAAACATCACATCACTTGCCATGATTAAAACAATCTCCTTTTAAAAAAAAAAAAAAGGCAAATTTGAATAAAAACCTTGTAGAACACATTTCAACATTATTGTAAAAGTTTCTACCAACGAGGTCTTGGTTTAGTGGTGCCAAGAGCTAGACTTGGTAGAGAGAACTGATGTTCGATCCCCCACAAGCGCGTTGGGAGGAGTTTAAAACCTTAACCCCGAGACACGCTCTGAAACCGAATTAATCGGCTCAAATGAGTTTGGATATCGGTTGGGAAACCAAAAAAAAAAAAAAAAGAGAAAATTGTTCATTACACCCTTATAAAAATCACTTTTTGTAAATTACACCCTTGTATAATTTTTTTTGAAACTTACCTACAAAATTTTACTTTTCTTCTAAAATTGCTCCAAAATGAAATTTTAATAGTATTTTAATGTTCCTTTTTTACGATTATTTGCTTATATTTGAATAATTAAATCAATATTAATCAACGGCTTGTGTAATAAAATAATTTAATCGATACAAAAGAGTGTTTTAGTTCATCGAAAACCTCATTTTGGGGTAATTTTAGAAGAAAAGTGAAATACTGTATGTAAGTTTCAAAAAATTATCTGAGGTGTAATTCTGAAGTGATTTTTATAAGGGTGTAATGAACAATTTTCTCAAAAAAAAACATTATTGTAAAAGTTCCTGACTGAAAAAGAAAAAAAAAAACTTGAGAATATGATTAAAGGTACTTTGATTGTTATGTAACCACGTGAAACCAGCTGACATTTGTAAACACTGCAAAAATCATTAGGGACGGTTGCAAAAGAGACTGTCTGCAGCATAGATTAACGTTTTCCATAATTTGAATGTTCGATAACCATATTTACACCACCAAAATGTTAAATTAGTGCAGAACTTCCGTAGTTCGCTTCAGCTGCGTGTTGCACGTTGACATGAGACAGACACTTTGACACCGTATTGCAGCCTAAAAAATCAACAAAATACACATGCAACCAGCAATTTGACATTTGCGGCTGAGTCGAGCAACGTAGGCGCGTACCAAATTGAAACAACACCATGAGGAAGCAAAAAAAAAAAAAAAAAAAAACACCAGGACATATTAACACGAAAACGAATCAATAAACAAGTCGCAAATGTTAAGAGAACTCATTTTGAGTTCCGACACGACTGAATTCCTTGTTGGGTTACGTTTCGGCTAGGGAAGCCAAACTCGAGAACCTTTTCCCAGTCGACATCCTCCTCTTCTTCTTCCTCACGCGCTTTCAGCATCTCCAAAACCCGTCTAGCCTTATCACGAGTACGTTCTCGAGTAGTCTTCTCTATGACTTTCTTAAGCACTTCCATTGCTCCTGCTGCTTTAGCAAGCCCTCGGAATCTCAACCCTCCACCATGACTTAATGCACAGATCGCAGCAACACAGCTCTCTTGAGTCAACTCGGATTCAAACTCGCCCTTCTTGAGCAATTCCACAAAAAACACCACTGCACCCGCATCCAGCATTGCAGCACGTCCGTCGTTGCATGCACTCAAGTTACACAATATGAGTAGGGCTCGACCCGACATCTGACCCGACTTGATCATTCCGAGGAACAACGGGACTGAACCGAGTTTAACCAGCTTTGACCGGTTGCTCTGCACCAACGACAGGTGGTACAAAGCCAACGCAGCATCGTGTTTGGCCCGTTCGCTCTCGGACCTCATCAACATGTGGATCAACGGCTGCAATGCACCGAGCACACCTATCGCAGTTTTGTTCTCGTCATCGAGGGCTAAGCTGAATAGTGCACCGCAAGCATGTTCCTGAGCCTCAGAGGATCTTGCCCTCAACACGTCAATTAACGGGGGAACAAATCCTGCACGTACAATCTTTACCTTGTTGATTTTTTCTAACGACAAATTCACCAACGCTGCTACCGAGTTAACCTGGAATCACGGTAGACGCTTATTTTATCAATATTTCAATACAGCTCGGACAATTTGAGCGCATAGATATCATCAGCCATCAATGACTAAGCTTCGTAAAGATAAACGCGCATTCCATCTATAATTATCAATGTCAGTCATGCGCATGTTACTAGATGATTTAACTCAAGCATTTTTAAATTCTGGATAAATTTCCACAATTGATCTTATTTTAATCCAGCGCTCGATATCAGGGCGTCCCCTTCACGACAGATGCAGGTTATATAGAGTATATCACCCGGTACCAGCCTAACTATGTATATTAAATTAAACCTGTCCTAGAGCATGCCATTTTAATACTACATACCAATCATGACATCTTCGAAATTTAGACTTGTTCTCGGGAAGATGAATATATTAGGAAGGATTCCATCTTAAAATAATGGATGTTGAAAACATATAAACCACAAAATACTTGTAGTGCAGGTTTTGTTTGTACCAACAATGACCTAGGGTTTGCGTTTTTCCTCTGGAAAGATTGCACCTTTCAAACTTTTACGAGAAAAATAAATAAAAACTCACAACTTTAAGGCTGTCAACGCGTTGATAACTTGATATAGAAAACCCCAACACAGAGAATTATTGAGATGATGCAAAGCAAAATTATATTGAGGAGTTTTTGGTCCTTATGAAAGTGAAAATTTCGAAACAATAATCCAAATAAACAAAGGGCAATAACATTGCATGTTTCTTAAAATTCGATACTAAGAAAGGCTCTCCTGAAAAGCGTAAAAAATAGTCGTGTGGTTGAATATAACGTCCAAAACATAGAATCGCTCCAATACAACGCTCACTTGGATAATCAATCAGGAATTCAGGTTTCAAGATATGGAGTACATTCTAACAAAATGTGTTTTCTTTAACTCTGAACTACTGAATTCTCAGATCATTAACTGTATCGGACACTCTATAGTCTATTTTTTTTTTTTGGTACAATAGTCTATAGCGAGCTTAACGAAGCACCATAATTTGGCATCAACCTAAACATTATGTATTCATCTCCTTACTCAATTCTACTCTAATTTTGCCTAACAACACGATTAGAAGCTTGAAATGTGTTACCATAAAGCCACATCAAAGAACTTAAGCTCTAAAGTTTAACGCTTCGAGGAAAAACAACATAATTATGTCATACAAACGTTATTGACACTTCACAGGAAAACATTATCAAGGTACCATTCATCTGAATGAGACCTGTGCTTCCACTTAGAAACCATGCTCTGATGCACTTTAACTCCCCCAGCACCTAGGTCCTGGTCACGCCTACAGAAACTAAGAACGCCGCACATATCACTCCAATCCAAAAGCGCTGAAACCAACCCTCGTCACTAAACGAAGCTTCGTATCAAACACCACAGCATCAAAAAATCCTCTTACAAGACTGCTCTATACGTAAGATAGACTATTCGTGACTATAATGACGGCCAAATTATGACTATTATTAGTTTATTACTCCTAACAATTTTACTCAATAAGTCACAGTAATCGTGATAGCAATCACATTTTGGTCGGAAATACCCCAAAGAACGTATACAACGATCTCATATGAGAATTACTCCAAACGAAATCCTAACAACATCTTCTAACTTAACATTAACAAAACACACAAAACAATCACACACTAAAACGAAAAAAAAAAAAGTTTAATTAAGGAGGTGGTTGGAGACCCAAGATCGATTTTTCATACCTGAATGTCGGTATACTTAGACGTAATCAACGAACGAAGAGCACCCAAAAGCCGAGCAGTACAGAGACTAACCCGAGACTCCACAATACTCCTCGTCACCTTCCTCAACGCCGCAACACCTTCTTCCTGTTCATACACGTGGACACTCCTCAATTTCGCCACGTACCCCTCGTCATCATCGTCGTTGACACACGCCCCAATCTCGACCTCGGAGCTCGACGAGCACGACGAGTAGCAGCTCGGCCGTGTCGTCAGCACCAGCGGCGTCCTCCTGAAGGACTCCCCCGAGTCCCACCGAACCGACTCGCCCGAGTCCGACCTGGTCGACTCGCTCCCCTCCGCCGCAGACGCCGCCGACAGCGACGCCACGAGCCTGAGGGCCTCACCCAGGCCGACCGGGCCGGAGGGGCGGGCCTGGGAGCGGGCCCAGGTGAGGATGGAGGACTTGAGGGCGAGGTTGGGAATTACGACGGAGAAGTCAGGGGTGGTGCCGTCTTTGAGGGTCGGGGTGAAGGCGAGTGTCTTGCACGCGACGACGCACGCGCGTTCGAAGGTCTGACCCGTGGCGACGATGACCGGGTCAGCCATCACTGAACCGGAAATCGGACACAAGAACTCCGGCGGCGGTTTAGTGTCCTCCGGTGAGGGAGAAACGGTGTCGGGGTTTTTGCGGTAAATGGAGATTTTCCAACGGTGTTTAGCACTCCCCATTTTCAGCACAACAGATTAAAAAAGATAATAATAATAATAATAATAATTGAAAAAAGTTTAAATGAAGTGGAATGATATATGTGGAGTGATGAATTTAGGGAAGTTGTAGGTGGAGTTTAAGAGAGAGAAGTAGAACATATTCGAAATAAAAAAAAGAAATAGAGAGAGAGAGACTGAGAGAGAGATTAGAGGAAAGTGAAGTGGCGAAGTGAAAGAGTAGAGTGAAAGCAGGAGTGTATTTTGGTGACAATTATAACTGATTTCTTATTTTTATTTCTTTATTTATTGTTACCACTAATTATTTGTGTTATTTGTGACAAGGTTGCATGCCTACATATACATATAATTTGATTAAGGTAAAGGTGTTAATGACAGTATTTTACAAGTTTTAAATTTTTCTCTCTTGTATTGACTGTATAACTTACATTGGACATAAAACCTTGTAAATGATATGAGTATTTTATTTTTCTTTGAACTTGTAATCAAATAAATATCAATCAGTAAGAATGGGCTAATAATGTACTAATAACACTTGGAACGATAGTTGTGCACGAAGGCTAATAAGTTGACCGACATACGGAGTACAAAGCAAATTATATTGATCAACCCATGAGGTTCATACGTTCATCTATAGCTATAGGGTAGTACAGATTACAGAGTGTATGTCGATATTATTTTTGAATAAATGACAAATTTGTTTATATTGTGAATATTTGAATGAGAATAGAAGAGGTTGTTAGTTGTTAGGACTTAGGAGAAGGAGTACAAGGCTGGAAGGCTACAAAATTACAAGGAGGAACCGTGGACGTACTTTATAAGATTCGTTGTTTTTTTCTCTTTTCTTCTTTTCACCCTTGTCTTTTCTTTTAGGTCTTTGCTGTACCACATTCAAACATTTTTGCTTACTTATTTTTTGTATTTCTAGATCAATAAATCTCTTTTAAGACAAAACACTATACTTTTTCCTATACTTGCACACATAAGACAAAACACTCTACTTTTTCCTACACTTTTTACTTATCATAACTATTTGACCCGTCTTAACCTTAAGACGGTTACCCGTTTTATATGAGAATTTGTGTTTCCCCATTGTTTTTAGTAAACTAATTTGGGTTTATTTTTGCATTAGGTCTTATCTCCTACTAGGTTCGTCCCAATCGAACCCGCCCTTGTTCAAATTGTAGTGACTTGAAACTAATCAACCAGATTAGCCGGATCTACACCCAACCCGCTTGACTCGGTTACCGGATTTGCCTAGGACTACGACTTTCATACGTAGCATATTCCCTTTGTACGGAGTTATTTTGTCCCATAGGTTATATATTTGAAGGTATAAGAGTAGTAGCTTTAGATTTTACGGAGTACATAACATACACGTGAGTTCCCAAATGGTAACCAAACATCCAAAAACGATTACAGTCGTGACACATGCAAGGAGGTTGCCGAGGACAATTACAGAAACATAGTGAACAGCCTCTACACCCGTCTTTGGAGGAGCGAGTTTTCTTAGTAATTGAAGCAAGGTTGGAAGTACGATATTAGCCCAATGCTATGGAAGTTTACTCGGAAATGAACCAGATGTAGCCCGAATACACCAAAGGTGACCGTATACACAAACCAGCCCAGGTGAACACCATCTGGGGGAAAATTTTAGAGATTACAACATCGATAAGCTTTTTCGTTTCGGCTAAAAATAGAAATACACAATGTACAGACCGAGTTTGATTCATCAGCTGAATCAAGATGATCACATGTTTACGGTAGTTTCTCGTATCTCGTCCAAACTTATAGTCTGCAATGAAAACAACATAGCAGGCGGGAAAAGTTTCGTTAAATAGAACAATAAAGTAGTATCTTATCAAATCGAGTGCATCGAGCAAATGAAAACTCAAAGGCGGTTTACCTGATCCTTGCCAGCAAAATCATTTTCAGGGGTTAGGAAGAGCATGCAATGGCATTCCTTCCTGTCAGAATGCAAGTTCGAAAACAAGGAAATTAGTTCCGCAATGGGACTTCAGACAAACATGGACGTATACGAAAGCTATAGCGTACTCTGGTCACGAAGGAAGAACCACGTCATAAAACTCCATAGTGGCTACATTTTTAAAGGCAACATATTCCTATTTGTGATATTTTGGAGGCAACACTTGGGACACACAGTATATATGGAGTAGGTATCATGGAGGCTATACAGAAAATAGAAAATAGAGTGTGGATAGCTGGTTAGAGAAGACGAGTGTTCAAATACGCTTTTCGGAAGATCAATAGATGCGTAAGGGTACTTCTCTTCGTATTTACCCGCCTACTAAGGGCAAGGAGGGTTTAGTAGTGGACTGGATTGAACCTAACCCAAACTGCTAGAATCTAATGAAGTTAAAAGGGACTCTCCTTCACTTTAAGTTTAAGGTCGACGAAATTGCCAAATTTCAGTTTACCTGGATAAGAATAAACTAATCTGGGGCTATGCTAAGAATGGTGAATGATTTTCTACAATGGAATCACGAGTCCTCAATTCCCCCACACTTCACAATGTCCTGTACATATCCACATTTGACGCCTACGGGTCTCCATGTGAAGCAATTTTCCACGCGTTGACACTTAACTTAAGTGCCTAAATGTGCTGGTTGACTAATAATGAATATTTCGTCAGAACTTATAGCAATCAGCTCATAAGAAGGCATATAACTGGGGTTCGACGTTCGAAAGGAGGTGACACGAGTTCCAAAACACATTTTTGGGCAAGTTTATGGCACTCACACCGTCACACCTACCCCCAAAGGCAAAATGCATTTTTATGAAAAGTTTGCAAAGGCGCCCTATCTCACATGTCAAATATCCAACATGTATATATCAACAATACTGAACACCACATTTCAATAATTGACGAAAAGGGTAGGTCGAAAGTTCCTCCTCAGCTCTTCTTCCATTCACAGCAATGGTACCGAAAACTTACTCATCAACACACTGATAGGTCATACGACCATTTTTACAAGAACTTCAGATCCTAATCTCTCTACAAGAAAATCGATATGAGCCCATTGGCTATTGTCTTTTACTGCAAAGCTATCAGTGACGATATCAATACACACGGCACGAATATACTCCTAATAATTTCACACACACTAAAACACTAACCGATATAGTTATTCCTCACTCCCTCGTCCCTCCTAAAAGAAGTTTAAGCACGCAAGACACATGAACTTTCAGATTAAAACCTACATCAATATCTATATTCTAAATGATAAGAATGTTCAAGTATACTCAAACACTAGAAAATCACAAATTTATACTCCGTATATCACTTAACTGCCCGCGACTGGATCTATTTTCGCATGATAATTATCATTCTTCTTGGAGGAAAGATGTAACATCGAAATTACTACAAGGAGAAACTGTACCTCTCCCTCATTGGAACACATGGGCAATTCCAAAAACCTTGGCCCGCTTCAGCTGCTTTGTCATCATAATGTCTGATGAAAGTTAGAACAACTATTATAACCAAACAATAGAGGACTAATTACGTAAGGGGTAAAAATCAAGATAGAAGAAAAAAAAACCGACCTACAAGGGCAAAGGGGAGCACCTAACGTGTCCTTGTGGTCAGCTAGTCCCTGATCACATTCAAAAGATACCGCTTATTACTCTTCATCGTTATGTACAAAATGGCAACATAACTCTGCATTCAACTCAATGAGTAAAATTTAGGTCCTTTTTCAACATTACTCCGAATCCACAGAATCTATAATTTGAATATGCTAGGGGAGCAACAAATTGTAAATTTGTAGATTCACCGCTAATATACTATGGAATATTTTAGAGGCCAAAACAGCAAGAGTTGAACTACACAAGTTGTATGGACTTTCTTGGGGATTTCTTGAGTAGAAGGAAGAGCTGATAGTAAATAGCCATAAAAGTATAAAACAAAAGATGTGGTCAAAATTAGTGTGGGAAAACTGATTAATATCACGAATCCATTCATTTTAAAGATATGCAGTAGAATAAAACCTGAATAGAACACGACCACAAGTTCTCATGCATAAGAAAAGGAAGCTATATTAGAAAATAAGTTTGTCTACGGGGAAAGAAGAACAACATCTGCACGATCAAGCCATAGTAGAAAACTGTTCAATTTTGAGTGAGAAACGATACCTTGATAACAACAGATGTGACACTCTTATCAGAACAGAAATATGTTCCAGATCTCCGAGCATATTGTTCCGAGAATTTCCGCATTATCTCAATGGATTTTTCAGAAGGCTCCACTGAAAACCAAACATATGCATTAAATCCACAACTGCTTAAAATGCATCCTTGCATCAATGTACTACTCATACGGAGTAGTGGTATTGCATTCCAGGCCATTTAGAGACACTTCCTCAACAACCCATAAACACAACCATAGAACTGATCATCACTAACCTCATTTGTGGTTCTAGTCATAATTTTTATCACCAGCAACAAGGTTAATCACAATTGCAATGGTAGTTCAAGCAAGAATTTCAAGTAATTGACACATACTTTTACAACCTCATAGCACATATCCAAAGCTTTTGGTTTTTGAATCCGCAAATGAGACGTATAGTATTGCATCCAATACGTCCCATTAGCAGATTCACATGCGAGTCATCGGGTCTTACGAGTTACGACTCCATAAAACCGGAACTACAGATCTTTCTAAATTTCCCTCCTCCTCTCTAAGTTTATCCCCCAATTAATATAATCTTTCTAAATTTAGCAAGGGACAAATTGTAAATCTCCAATTTTGTCTCTAAAAACCTAACTACCACCATCTCCACCGTAGCAACACCGACCCCATTCGAAGGAGTAAAGTTGGCATTTGACATTTCTGCAAGACCGAATTTCTTATTCAAAGCTACAACAGTTGATGATTTAATCCAAAACCAAATTAGTGACAGTTTCGAACAGTCGATAAACAAATCTGTCTAAACAAAGATTAACCCAAGTAACCAACCTAAATATACCTCAAATTCAATTTTAAACTAATCACAAAAAAATTTAATCATAAAGCAAAAACCCATCTTCATTAATTAGATAGTATAGATAATTTTATTGCAATTTTGGGGTTACAATAAACTAAACCAAATAACATAACCCAAAAAAGCTACAAGCTTTAGAACTCATAATTTCAGCTTAATCAAAAAAATAAAATAAAATTGATATTAATCAAATCAAAATCCAGCTATAATGCAAAGAACTCAATCTTCATAACTAAACATCACATATAATTTTCTTGCAATCTTGGGTTTTCAATGAATTAAACCAAATAACATAACCCAGAAATTACAAGCATAAAAACCAACATAAATTCAACAATAAACAAACAACTAAAAACCCATCTACATTCACTAGACAATACAAGTAATTTTCTTGAAATTCTGGGTTTTCCACAAATTACAAGCATAAATAACAAAAAATTCTGCTTAATTAACCAAAAAAAATTGTAAAAAAAATTACCTTTGGCGCGAACAACAAAAGAATGAGAAGGAGAACATTTGGGAAGAGTTGAGAAAGAAGAAGTTGAAATGGGGAAACTGTAAGAGGTTGAAGCTTGAAGAACTTTCATGGTAATTTTTTTTTTTTTTTTTTCAGAGGATTAAATTTGAGAATTAATTGATTGATTGAAAAAAATGTTTTTTTTTTTTTTTTTTTTGAGTGTGTTATTTTTTTAAAAGCTTCGATAATTTGATGGAATTTAATTGATTGGTTGAATAAATGAAAACCACACAAATGTCCACAAATACTTTTGGATCACGATTTCGGGACACCTATGGAGAATTGGAGATGCTTTTGTTTTTGACTTCTTTGGAGTACTTGTTTTACAGATTAGGTTTTTAGGATAATTTTGATCGAAATGACGTTGAATTTGTTATTTTGTACGAAGATATTTGTTAACTATAGATTTCTCATTGCGAGCAATTTAAGAATCAAATGAAAATTTATTTATCGCATGGAAGTTGAAAAAAAAATTTAGAAAGATGATCAAGTCAGAAAAGAATAACAGAAGATTTGTCGTATTTCAGACTCACGAGGACAAATTGCAGTCAGTCAACTTTTTTTAAAGAAAAAAAATATGGGTAGAGTTGTAACTTTTGCAATTTGTAATCATGAAATCCTTTAATTATAAATTTATTTTAGAAAATCATAAAAATATTTATATTATTAAATGGTCGTTTAGTACTCTTTCTAAAATGGAAAATATATACTCCGTAGGAACTCTCATTTGCAATTGAAGAAGTGACTTACCTAGATAAAGTTCGAATTCACGTGAAATTGTGGTTTTTACATACGCTGCAAGCTCACAACAAAATTTATCGTAAAACAGTCTTATTCAACAATTTGTGATAAAAACGTGGGTTCGTCAAGGGAGTAATTGAACATGTTGGGCAGATTTAAAAGAGATGCCCAAATATGATAAGCCCACTCTCTTGAAGTTAGTGGGCTTCATATATAACAAAGGGGAGCAGTACATTGCACGTAAATTGCAGATTTATTTAGATGAATTTTGCTGTTTAAGAATTCTTAAGTTTTTATTTCTTTTATTTAAGGGTCTGTTCTCCTCATCTTAAATTTTTCTCTGGTTCAGAAAACTTCAGATAACTTCAAAAAACTTTAAATTACTTCAGAAAACTTCAGAAAACTTAAATTGGTTCAGAAAACTTCAGATGAAAAGAACATGCCCTTAATTTGTTTTAATTTTGCTTAATTTCTTTTACTTAACTGTTGAGTAGATCTATTTATCTATTCTTTGAGAAACTCTAACTTGAGTACTTCACATTGATCATGTAATTTAATAGACCTCGAAAGTTGTTACGGAGTAATTTGTACTCGTACGTCTTTGTCTTCGTTAGAGGTTACCCAATTACTAATCTCGGCGTTTTTTTGACTTTATTCTAGGATATCAACGAGAGTTAAGTAGAGATTCAGACTTGTGCGCGACCTGATTAATTATGTTTTATAGAAAATTAGGTTAAAATACGAAAATTAAAACTTGATTAGAGCCCTCTTATATTCGTAGTTGACACGGAGTGATGAAAACTCCATATACACGAGAGGCATTTGCGAATTGCGATCAAATAGAGAAGTAATCGGTTCGTAAGGTTGCATAATTGAATCGTCTTATACTATAAAACGGTTTTACGGAGAGTTGAGAAAAAGATTGTAACTACGGATAGGTCCATTAGTTGGTAAAATGGTAAGCCTATTGGACCATGGCCCAAGTTGCTTGTTTTACCCAACTACACCGAAATTAACATTTACTCCGTTTTGGGGTCCGACTTCATAAATTTTGCCAAGAAACCTTGAAAATGAAACATAAATACATAGATTAGTTGTGAAAATTGCTTATGCTCGTAAAATTATATATATTTTTTTTTTTTAAAATAAAACAGCCATGTATAAACTATAAACGACGAAAAACTGGTCAATGTTAAGAAAATAAGTATTAACAAATGAAAGTGATCGTTACCATTTTTAATGAAACATATACAAAATTATTTTCATACTTATTTTCTTAACATGTGCCCCAAAAGGCACATTTTAGAAACGATTTATTTCTCCTCTACATCCTCCATCCATTACTTTTAGTTGGGGCCATTAGAGTGTTTGAGTAAGTAATCCAAGCCGTTAAAAGAAAATGGAGAGAAAAAGTAATGGAGAGAATCCAAATTGTTCAAACAGTAAACTAAATAAACTTACAAAGAGTAATTTCGTTATATAAGTACTCCGTAATTTGTAAGTAACTAGCTATTTTATTTGATTATTTCAACAATATTGATTTTGACTCATGTACACCCTAAATAGCAATTCTCTTTTCCCATATTAGTTTTGTGGATCAAATCTTATTTTATACGGAGTATTCCGTATAAGAAAAATAACAAAAAATTTTAAAATTTAAAATTTAGAGGTAGACAATGAGTAAGATATAGAGATTATTATAAATAATTTATTGTTTCGTACAGACTAATAAAAACATGTCAGACAACTTAAATTTTAATATGGGCACCAAATGTTTAACACACAACCAACGTAAGTGTCGAAGTGTGGTGGAATATCCTTCATTCTCTTTTATAAACTCTCATTTCGATCCTAAATTTGTAAGTCACCAGTGTATGTGAAATGCATAACAATAAAGTAACTATTGGATCATTTACCTTATTTATTCGTAAAATTTATATTAGACTACTTAAGTAACGTTAGATATTTATTTTATGTATAATTCTAATATGACCGTCTAATTAACACGTCGAACATAGAGAATAACATGAAGCATGACACAAACTTAAATGCAGTAAGAAACGGTTATATTGAAAGCACAAAAATATAACCAAATCAACGAACCCACAAACTGTATGCATGCAGTCAGAACAACAAACAATATTTCTACTACAACACACTAAAGCCCTTTCAAAAACTACTATACCACTAAACTTATTTCATGCTAATTTAATTTCAACACTAGCTTTCTTTATACTTAATAAAAATGTGTATAAAATATAAAGTATTCAACAAGAACCTTCAAAACAAAAAGAAACAGTTAAAATTATTCAACAATACGATGGTAAATACAAGACGGGATATTTATAATTACGATAGTATTTCTTATTTTTTCTAATACAGTTACTTTTATACTCTATAATATGTATTTTGAGAATCGTGACAACAAATTAATTTCTTTGTACTCAGTTTATCATCTAAAATAATTGTGTAGCTAGTATCGACAAATACTAATTGGTTTTTACAATGGTAATTACTTTATTTTCAAAAAAATTGATTTAGTGAGTAAATTACTAATGTGTACATATAATGAGAACAATTTATTTTGTTAGAACATGTTTTTATCGTTTTAAATTGTCTTAACACTTAAAATTCAAATATTTTGAACTACTCTAATTATTTCAAAGTCTAATAATTTCAGAATAGTTTGTCCTACAAAATTTTAAAATTATATTTGTTACAGAAAAAATTAAAATAATTAAAGAGAATATGATCTCATAAAATCAGAGACAGGCCCGGGCCACACCCTGATATGGAAGGAAAGAGCCCACTTTATAAAGCCTAGAGGGTTCCATCCAAAAACCAATTGGCAGTGCAATGGGAGGAGTAACCTCTAGACTTATAAAGTGAACAACTCTCACTTTCATAATCGAGTCTTTTCACAGATCTTTTATCTAGTGTAATAACAGTTATTGCAAAAGTCCGTATAATCTATCGATAGTCCGTATAATTTATCGATAAAGTATCATGTGACATCCATATGAGTGTCTGATCTCATGCTACTAAATTGAGAGACCTAAAAAAATGGAAGGGTACTATGACTAGTATTATTGTGAGTGTATTGTAGTTACTTTCAAAGGCACCCACATCAATAAAAATGGTTTCACTTTGCAGTAATTACCCCTGGAAAAATAAGAAGATGAAAAAAATAGGGAGTATATGAAACGGAGTACAAATATGTAGTATAAAGTAAAGTGGCAGGCAGTCTTGTGTTTGCTTAACTTAGACTGCCTAAAAAGGATTTCAGTGACTGCTTTCAACTGAAAAAAGAGCACAATTACAAAACGCCGATATATTGTTGCAATTTACGGAGTATATATATACTGTATCCATACACTTACGCATGTTGCTCTATTGTATATCTGTACAATGTACAATGTACAATGTACCATGTTATCCATGTCCATGTCGATTCGCTTACCGAGAAGGTGAAAATTTCTTTGTCTAATGGTTAGACTTAAAGTTAAAATATCAGTTACGATGAACCATCGGTTAGAAATTAAAATGCATGAAAGGACGTGGATCTTCATGTGATCTCCAGTATTAATATCAATAATAGATCATGTCTTATATACTGATCTCTATGTTCCGAATAATAGTTATCCTTTTGTTCGTTTAAATTTTTAGAGTGGTAGTAATTTGAAAAAAATAAATCATACAAGGTGTGGATTTGTATAAATTATGTCACAAAGGCAAGAATAATCGAAAAAGATATACTTCCTCCATTCCATTAGATTCTTTACGTTTCACTTTTTTGACACTATTCATACGTGTGTATAATCTTCGATAAAACTTCTAAAATACGAAATAAAAAATAGTCATGTGTGATCTTGTTTTAATTGTCTTAACGAGGACATTATTAATATCAAAAATTTAAAATTTTCGAGAATACGAATCCAAAGATATGAACGAAACAAAACGAGTATTGATGTACGTGCATAAAGCAAACGTAAAGAATCTATTGGAATGGAGGAAGTATTATGTGAGAGATTTGAAAAAATAATTTATAATAAGTGAAATTTATGAATTCTCCCTAATACTTCGTATTTATTATGGTGTAAACAAAAATAAAATAATATTAAAATTCAAATATATTCCACATTTCAATTCTAGTTATAAATATAGTCTTCAGTGATCTTCCATAAATAAACCAACCTTTTGATTAACTCTCAATAAACCAACATTTACACCTTATCTTTCAATATTAGACTATCCCCATTTTTAAACGATTATTTAAGGGTGAAGATCACATGTTTTTCCGTTTTTTCTCTATAACATTAATAATGGAGTGAAATAAAGCATGTGTGTTATAATTTTCGTTTTACCCAAAATGACAAGTTTAAAATCGAGATAGTTTAATAATGGAAGATGGGGTGCAAAGGTTGGTTTATTCAGAGTTAATCAAAGGGTTGGTTTATTAATGGAAGATCACTAATAGGTTGGTTTATTCATGTTAAATTTTCCTAATAATAAAAAATACCCCCAATAATAATAATAATAATAATAATAATAATAATAATAATAATAATAATAATAATAATAATAATAATAATAATAATCTTCAGATCTGAGGCGTAATTCCAGGGGTATTATTTTCATAATGGAGAGCAATTTCAGTGATCAAAACAAATAAATCATCTCGTATATATATTAGTCTTGGTGATTACTAATTATAGTAGGTGGTTATAGGGATAGATATAATGGGAGACCGAGTCAAATTAATTTTGAGTCTTTTTAGTCAGTTTCCTTAATCAGGGGAAACTGATTCTAACACAAAAATAGACCACATACATATTAATAAGATAACTAAATAATACTCCGTATATATTTCGTATTAAATAATACGGAGTATTTGATTTTATAAAAAAGTTCAACATGATAGATGTTCTACATTTTCTTTAGATTTGAATTATTTACATTTATAAACAAATATTGATAATTTACTGAAAATTAATATTTTAATTATCGAATATGATTAATTGTATACGGATTTTACTCATGTTGTATACTTTTTTCATTTTTTTTCCCTTCCCTACCCTTTTTTACTCATTTGTATACAAAATCCTCTCTTTTGTTTCCTAATTTTTCTTAAACTAATTTCATACAATTTTTTCAATTATAACCCTAATTATTAGACCAAATCATTTCGTTATCTTATAAATATATACTCCGTATTACTCCGTATAATATTCTATCCCGTATTACTAAATTGAATGAACCGATTACTTAATTTCTACATTATTCTTATTTTATAATGAGACAATCTTACGTGAAGCCTATCGAAGATTGAGTAGGTTTGATTATTTATTATTCAATCTATGTTGTTGTTGGGATGCATGTTTGTTATAAATAAGTAAAAATAGACTTGGCAAACAGGTCGTGTCGTATCGTGTTCGTATTCGTGTCACGTATAAATGGGTCACTCACCCCTCAACCCAAACCCGACCCAATTAATAAATTAAATAGGTCATTAGTGCTTGACCCAAACCCAACCCGTTTATATTTTAAATGACCTGACTTAACCTGTTTAACCCATTTAAATAAATTGGTTAAATTTTAACCCGCTCGACCTGTTTGACCTATTAAACCTACATAACCCATTTAAAATTTTTAAGCATTAAAACACCACAAATAACTCTATAGTCAAAATCAAAATTTTAAAGAAACAAATATTTTTTTACTCCGTAATCTTTTTATTTTTATTTTTGAATTTCAGAGCAAAACAAAAGTATAATAGTATTATATATGGGTTAAATGGGTTATCGGGTTAACCCACCCATTTAACCCATTTAATTAAATAAGTCTTTCGTGTCGGATTCGTGTCTGGAAAGCTTGACCCAAATCCAACCCATTTATATTTCGTGTCGGGTTCGTGTCAACCCACTTACTTAAATGGGTCATCACATAGTGACCCAAACCCATTTATTTCGTGTCGGGTTCGTGTCATGTTTTCGTGTCATGTCACTTTTTGCCAGCTCTAAGTAAAAAGATAAACACAAAACATGGAAAGCGTGTAGGTGAAGTTTAGGATCTTAAGGGAACAAAATGGGATTGTACATTCTCATAATGCTTACTTGCTTTCTTGCTTTACACATGTTTTTATTCCCACTTCACTTCCCTTTTACTCAGTCAAATTCCATCATATCTCTTTTTTTTTTAATTATCCTGTACGAGATCTATGTTAATCAATTTTTTAAGGTATGTAAGGTCCTTATTAACACGATTTCATTTAAACTAAGTAAATATTAATTTTTAATTTTGAATATAAAGTAAATCTAATAAGAAAAATCTGCTGGAATTGAGTTATAAAAATCAGTAATGTAAAGTTATCATGTATCTCGAGTTCAATTTTCCTCTAATTATAAGAGAAATCTTATACGTTACGAATTGTGAGTTTATCGCCGTGATAGAATGGACGGTTTGCAGGTCGTTCCATCTGTACACTTATGAGTTCACCTAAAATATATTAAAAATAGCGACCATATTTTCGCCCATAAAAAGAAATCATGTTTTTTCTATAATAACCATACTTATTGCCTACTTGATTGTATTCCTCTTTTTGTAGTGATGTAACTCAAAATTTGAACAACTTTACCATGCATGGATTATGGATTATGATATCCAAACATTAATAATCATTTTTCATATTCACCTGTAAAAATAGATTCACTAAATTAACCTATTTGTTTTAGCTTTTACTATATATATGTCCCGTAAATTGTTTTAAATTGACAGTCGACTAGTTCTGTATTATTAAAATAAACATGTAATCTCATGAATTTTTTTTTTACTAAGAAAATTAATTATACAACAAAGATATAGAATCACAACTTTACAAATATTTTGTATGCAAGATATATATAAAATACTCGTATACTTTATCATATGGTATTATTTGATCTCATTCTCCTATTTTTACATGGCTCAATGTGTATTGTTATGACGTGCCCTTAAAAAGTACTCCGTATATCTCATCGAACCATGCATGCTTATATTATAAGCTTGTGATTAACTCGGTTCAATCATCAATTTGCTTCTGTTATAATTACACGGATTATCATGTAAATGTGTAATTTTGTCTGGATGTAATATTAGGAAGAAGCGTTATAGAAGGAAATTTTCGTCAAATTAGGGTTTTAGGAACCAAAAGTGATATAACTAACGGTGGAGATTCAATTAACGATTTTGTATTTTATCAGAATTTAACTCAATCAGAAAATTAAAGTCCGTTATATATACCTTGTATTCTTTATATACCCCTACGAAAATACTCCCCGTACAATTTAATATGTCACATACTACTTTGAGATTAGCTTTTCGTTTACCAAAGTGGTGCTAAATATATTAAACTTTGAAAGTGAAAGGTAATGTGATTTGAACCTATAATATATGATTACAAGATTATGATACACATTTCATGCTAACAATGTTTAGTCTTTAAATGTACGTAAATAACGTATGTATGAGTTAATAATATTTATTTTTGAACTAACATTGGAATGTTTCTTTGTTCGAATAACTTTTAATTATACTCCGTATAATACTTGTTGTACTAATAATATATTATGCTCGTTAGTTCTAGGTATTTACATATACTATATTTCTCATTTTCTCTACTTTTTAAATTTTAAACTTTTAGTCTATATGTATTAAACATAGTAGAATATAAACATAATATTCGTATCCTTAGTATCAGAATTTGTTCAACGAAAGTAGCATGAAAGTAAGCGAGAAAGGTTATAGACTTAGAGGTAGGAACACAAGCACAAAAATGAGAACAAACGACTAATTAATTACTCCGTATTTTTTTTTACAACATTTTAAAATGCTTTTTCAACAACTTAGATTTGATTTAAAGGAGATGACCAAAAGAAAAGGGTTTCTCCCTTTAATTTGATTATTAGGTTGTGCCATTATTTATACTCTGTATGTTTTTTTTATGAAATCGTTTTATACTATAATAATATACTCCGTAGATTAAATAAAATAAAATTTAATACGATTGTAGATATAATGTAATAATCGATCTGTGTGTATAGTCATCCATAAGATTTAATTTCTTTATTCATTTGTATAATACTCCGTATCATTTAGTCCACTAATGTACCACCAAAATTCAGTACTAACCAATAGGATTTTTTTTTGGGATATTTCATGGTCTTGAGCTTTGGCGGATTCTGCGTAGTGCATGTGTGAGGTTTGTTCACATGGTACCCCTAAACTTTGTAAATATGTGCCCAATATATCCATTTTGTGACGGAAAACTTGACGACGTTAAGTTTAAAGAAGAATGCACCAATTATGAGTTTAGAGTACAATTAAAGCCACATTATTCCTCAATTAAATGCTATTATGTGTTGATTAATTAGTATAAATTTTGTTAATTAGAGTACAAATAATAGCATTTAATCGAGGAATAATGTGGGTCTAAATGTACCCTATACTCATAATTGGTGCCTTCTTCCATAAAATTAACGTCGTCAAGTTTTCCGTCACAAAATGGGCATATTGGGCACATATTCACAAAGTTTAGGGGTACCATGTGAACAAACCTCACACATGGGAGTATGTGTAATCCGCCAAAGTCAAGATGCAGTGGAAATATCCCTTTTTTTTTTTTTTCAAAATTGTCGTTTTCAGATAGATACATAATTGCATACCATTTTCGAAAACATATTGAACTTATCGTCGATTTTGAAATAGAAAGACAAACAACGATTTGAATGAGTAATAATAATAAAGGGAAAATGAGTAGAGACTCTAATTAAGACGCAAGTAAAAATATTTTTAGTCTCATATATAGAACCTGTTCTTTCGGACTTTTTAGAGTTGAACTGATTCGAATCGAATCAGAATCGAATCGAATCGAACTTAATCGAATGAATCGAATCGAATCGAATCGAATGAAGTTCAATTAAATAACATCATTGTCTTGAATCGATCTGAATCGAATCGAAGTGAATGAATCGAGGCCGAATCGAATGGTGGTGAATCGAATGGCCCAAAAATGTCTTTGAAAATAAGTTGGAAAGAACAGGTCTATAGTCCTGATAATATATAGGTCGAAATATGTTTTGTCATTTCCTATGACTACTAATTTACTACTCAACTTTTTAAAGTGATTGAGTTTCAATCAGCACCATATGTCTCCTACTCTCCTTAAACTTCCTTTTTCGTCCCTCCTAATTGTATGCATATTAAAGATCGAGATGATACCCATCTATTTTAAGTTTGGTTATTGACCTTTAGGTAAAAACTTAAACTGATAGTTAGAGGTTCAAGATCGGTTTTATACACTCTAATATGTCTCCTCCCACAAATGCGCTTTGGGCTTGAAGTGTGGACGCACCTACAAGCCCGCCATACCGGGTACGAATAATCCACTTTGAAAGGGACGAGTGGTGAGATTCGAACCCGTGACCTCTTGTCCCAAAACTCTGATACAACCAACTCAACCAAAAATTTAAGCTGATGGTTTTGGAGGCTAGATCAGTTTTAATTATACACTATAATACGTCCCCTCACACGAATGCCTTCCAGGCTTAAAGTGTGGACGCACCTACATGTCCGCCATACCTGGTGCGCATTAATCCACTTTGAAAGGGAGGGGTGGTGAGATTCGAACTCGTGACCTCTTGTCACAAGGCTCTAAACAACCAACTCAACCAAAAATTTAAAATGATGGTTGGAGGCCCAAGATCGATTATATACACTCTAATAATATCGATGAATTTTATATATACAGTACACATGTTGTATAGAATCGAGTCATAAAACATGACAAGGCACACAACTTAAAATTTACAGTTCTAATTTGATTAGAATGCAATATATGTTGATTGTCAGAAGATCAGATAATATTCTGAAAGGGAAAATATTTTCTTGAATTTTTCCCTAAAAAGATTAGTTATTTTAATATTTAGATTTTCGATGAAAGGATCTTTGAAAATAGTTCTTTTCAAATTTCTTAACATGGGTACCCATGCAAATGATTGAATATAGTTATTGTAATTACATTCAACCAAACATAACTTGTGCTCATAACTTTGTCAATTACTTGAACACATTATTGATGAAGAGAAAATGAGAAATCAATAATTTAAGTAATTTGAATTCCGATCCAATGCTCAAAATTAAAGGAAAATTTGAAGCAAGTAGGAGTATATATATAAACTCTATAATTATCCGAATTTCAAGCCAAAAACAAGACACTTAGCTTGAACAAAGTTTGGTAATGATCATGGCAATCAACCTCCCACAACCATGATAACAACAACATGATGTGACCTACTAACATACACAATTTTGAGTACAACAAAAAAGCAAACTCAACCCTTAGCAACTTCAAATTTAAAACCCTAAACAAACTATCATCTATGCTTAATCTCTCCCTAATAATAAACTCAGATTAAGAAAAATAAAATGACGTCAACCGATGACACTACCACCCTGAGCCAGGGCATCATCTGGTGACGTCCTATCATTTTCCATCAAACTAATTAATGTTATAACTTACCATTAACTCATCCCAAAAGGTGGCCATTTGAAGAAGGCGAAGCAAAACCCGAAAGATCATTAGTATTAGTCCATACATGAGTGTTCCAATCAAATTGGTTTTGAGCATGGTTGTTCCCTTGGAGAAGGGCAAACTCTTTTGACAAATTTACCCTTCTCGATTCTTCTATTTTCGCGGAAGACAACTGATCCATGACTTCTCTGGAGTCAATATCCGACGACAACACCGGCTTAGATTGGAGGGAATGGTTGATTAGGTGGCCAAGAGAGGAATTCTCAAAAGGGTAAGAGTGGTGGTGATGATGCATCCCATTCATTCTCCCTAGTCCTTCAAAACTAGCCAATAAATTTGGAAATTCCAATTCTACCCCTCCATTATTTAGCAAATTCAACCCTATGTTACTAGGGTTTGAGTTTCCAAAGTGTTGCAATGAGGGCAAAAATGGCAATTGTCCCATGTTGTTATGTGACATGAATAAACTTGTTGAGCAAGAATTGTTGCTATTGTTGCTGCTTCCACCATTCATTTGTGTATTAAGAGACCTTGAGCTGCCGCCGCCGCCGCCACTGGTGACTGTGACGGTGGCGGTCCCACCAGGCCGGGCTTTGCTGCGCTTGGCCGTCCGGCGGGAGGCGCCCCCCACGGGGACGTTCCTGAGGGACCCGCCTCGGGTCCAATACCTCCGACACGTCTTGCAGAAGTGGCGCGGCTGCGAGAGGTTGTAGTTGTTGAAGTAGCAGAATTTTGTATTGGTGGAGTCGCACCGAGGGCATTTCAGCCCAGCTTCTGGTAGCGGAAGCTGGGCTTGACGGGCTCGATCAACCATCGAATTTGGCTTGATCGATCCCGTCATTGACCCACCACCACAACCACCACCACCGCTTTGGCTCGGTGGTGTTGCTTGTGGTGGTGAAACCATACTCTCATGTTGAGTTTGGTGTAATATTTGTTGTTGTTGTTGTTGATCATTTAGTTGCTGCAACAAATTAAAAATAGTACAAACAATCAAGTTTTATTAATTACTTTGGAGTATGACACAAATTAAAAAAAATCTCACATCGATTAGCCGTTTAATTACATATTTACTCCGTAATATTTAATATGTCTTCATTTATCGTTAAATCTTACGAAATGTTGTGTGATATTTTATACTAGAATTTACTCTACTTAATATATACATATACACAATATAATATCGACTGATATAACATCTTAATATATCCAAACTAAAGAAATAAAGAGAAAAAGAGAAAAAAAAAACCAATAATAATAATAATATCAACAAAGTTAGTTCTTATTCATTTTAGTTGTTGCAACAAAGAAAAAGGTAAAAATAATCATGTTATATTACTTAAGGATATGATACAAAAAATTTCACAATGATTAGTGTAAGAACATTTTCTTCACTGTTTAATTATCTATTTAACCATGTTTTCATTTACCTTATGATACCAAGTATGTTATTAATTTAACTATATATACAAAATATTGATTGATATAAAATCTTAGTATATTCCAACTAAAAAAAAAAAAAAACCAAGAATATTAAATAATATCAACAAATTAAAGTTAGTTCTTCATCTTTTAAATGATTTTATTCTTATCTTTTTTTTTTTTTTTTTTTTTTTTTTTACGAATAATTTTATTCTTATCTTAGTATGTTATTTTTTTTTTACGAATAATTTTGCGAATATAAATAATTTACCTGATGATGCCAATTAGCTTGAGGATCAAGGTGGTAGAGTGGAAGAGATGAGAACACCATTTTTTTTCTTAGCTTTTTTTTTTTTTTTTAAAAAATTTTTTGTGGAGAATGTATGTAAGTATGTATGTGTTGTGGAAAGAAAGGTTGATGAGTTTACATCAGTTGGCAAAGTTAGGAGAAAATAAAAAAAAAAGATAAAGAGGGAATTTGAAGAGGGGATATCAAACAATGATGTGGTGTATATATTTATGTGATTGTTGCTACCCCCGCTCTTCTTCTATTCTACAAATATTAAAATAATATTATATTATTGCCTCGATCAGATTTATTATTTATTTACGTTTACTTTTTTCATCGATTTTATAAAAAAAATGTCATGTAAATGGGTGATTAGACTGGTTTTTAATTTGAATTTCAGCTTACAGCCTAAAGAAATTGATGAATACGGAGTATTATCTTGTCGAATAAGTTGCTTATAAAGCCGTAGGATTGTCAATCTCATACTACTTATGAGCAGATACCTCGAGTATTGATATAAGTACCTAATAATAGTAATACTAATATTAATAATCTAGAATATGAATTATAAAAATTGTAAAAATGATTATGAGGACGACAATACATGGCTACAAATGCTAATATAGTACGAAAATTACAGGAATAGAGCGATAAAGTGTCACTCTGTAATAGATAGTTCAACAACTAACTCTCATATAAAACCGTTTTTTATCATATGACATGCTGAAAAATAAAATGCTCAATTAAAAGTTAAGATTTTCATCATAAAACTTGAAGTTAGTTATGAAAATAATTGAGCAATCACTATTATGAGTAGGTGCTTAATTGCTGGGGCAGGGCACTCTTCATTCGAAACTAATTAATGTCGGGTCGAGGGGCGTAGCTACTCGACTTACAGAAGCTGGTCTTTTTATGTAAGACGGTCCTTTACTCCTTTACAACAACTTGTGTAGATAGTTCTATGATAATCTTAAAACAAAATGGTGTTATATAAGAATTAAGTGGAGAAAAACATAATTAGAATATATACTTCATTTGATTATGTCATTTGTTTACTTTTTAGTTTTTGGAATGAGCATAGTAAACAGGGGTGGCCCCAAGGGGGGGCCAAGGGGGGCACGGGCCCCCCTACTCCTTTTCTGAAAAATGAAATATGTATTAAAAGCTAAAAGTATAATCATCAAATCTGTAGTTGTTTAGGTGGTATAAGTGTTTACTACACATGCAAGGGTCATGGGTTCAATTCCCATGACTATCATTTTTGAAGTTAGTATGTTTCTTGGGTTAATTCTCTTGACCTTTATTTCATTTTTATTTTTATGTTTTTTGGTCAATTTCTTTGGCCTATATTTTAATTTTTTTTTTTTGGTATGATTATTTTATACTCTTAATAGTAATTTATAAATATTGAATGTTCATTAAATTACTTTATTAATACTTTCCTAAAATGAATAAACTAAATACTTCCTCCATTCCAATAGATTCTTTACGTTTGCTTTATGCACGTACATCAATACTCGTTTTGTTTCGTTCATATCTTTGGATTCGTATTCTCAAAAATTTTAAAATTTTGATATTAATAATGTCCTCGTTAAGACAATTAAAACAAGATCACACATGACTATTTTTTATTTTGTATTTTAGAAGTTTTATCGAAAATTCTACACACGTATGAATAGTGTCAAAAAAGTGAAACGTAAAGAATCTAATGGAATGGAGGAAGTATATGTCTAAATTAGGCTCTTTTGTTATATTGATATTTATACGGAGTAATCAGTTTTCTAATCCGTAATAAGTTATAAAAGATGAGTAATTCTATGATTAGGCCGTCTCATACTATGAGATACCATCAATATTTCACTATAGTTATACTATACTTCATCCACACATAACAACATTATACATCTTATTTTAGGTTTTGTCATTATTATCAATTATATACAACATTATTTTAATGCTACGACATTTAGTAGCAAAGTAGCAAAAATGTACATAAGTTAATTTATTTTTTTATTTATATTTTATCGTAATCGGTAAAAATTTGTTTCTGATGTACATTTTTTTTAATAAAATATCGTTACGTTTCACGTACAATAGAGTTACATTTGAAGCAAGGTACAATTACTTTTCAAGTTAAATAAGTAGGTTACGTTTGAAAAGTAATATAGTTACTTTTGAGTTGTCTCATACTATGAGACGGATGCACCATAGAATTTGTAATAAAAGATATATAATGCTACTTCATATTATATACGGAGTAGTTTAATTTTCATATTCTCATAAACTTAAAGTTCAAATAATTATATATTTCTATTAGAAAATTATTCATTTTTCAAGTTTCAAAAGGTTACACTATGTACAAATTTTGCTTTTAATTGGTCAGTGGGTCGAATCGGGTTTTGACCCAGTAATAGTGGACGATTTCAAGCTCTATTCATTTCGGTCACGAGTTGAAATTTACAGGTATTGACCCCAAAAACCGCGTGAGAGTAGGTTGGATTTACGGGTTGGGTCGTATTTTGACAGGTTTACCCGTCGTAATTTTTTTTTGATCCGCCAATAGGAAACGCGTCTTACCTCATACGAAATCCCTTCATCGCTGATTTAATTAAATGAAGTAAATGTATAAGAGGAGTTACATTGATAATATGAAATATAGTGTTAAACAAATATAAACTTTAGCTTTTTTGGGTTACTAGAGATTCGTAGGCTTTAAAAAAGTGGAAATCAATAATGGGTTTTACGTCTTTTTGCATTTGAATGAACATTCGACTGCAAGTACTAGAGATGTTGGTAGTTATATAAGTAAGTCTTGCTTGATTCAAAGTTGATCTTTTGATGCATGTCTTGGGAAACCAAAGTGTAGTCATTTTTCTCCATTATAGTATGTTTGATTTTATAAAATCTTGAGACATGACTTTTTTGATAAAATCATATTGATTATATTTAATTAATTTAAAGTTGTTTTTACGGTTATCAGTAGGTTTTATGTGATACTATCTCTTGCATGTGTGGGATTTACAATTTATTAAAGAAAAACTACTCGACCTTATAATAATTCAATAATTATCCATTTGTGTGAAAATTTGTGTTTAGTAATTTACTTTTTCTCTTCTTTTGCTTGCATGTAGATGTAGCTAATACACTGAACTTCTTACTTAGATGCGGAGTAATGTTTGGGAAATTAAGAGTATTATTCTGTATATTCTGTGGATGTGTTTACCTTTACCCCTTTTTTAAAAAAAATAATTCACACATTACATTCTTTAGTATATTGAGTAGAGAACATTTTGCAAATGTATTTGTCCATTACAATGGAGAAAAAAAAATAAAAATTGGAACATACGTAGTATTAAATAAAAGTGCGAGGTTTTCGATTAAGAAGACTATCGAACATTAATTTAATGAGATAAATAGCAAATGACATTGTCAATATAATTTTTCTTCTTTCTTTAACGTAATTTATTCTATTAATAAATTGTAAAATAGAAATTATCAGTAGTCTAGATTTTATATATTTTAACATTTTCAAAGTTACTGCTTATAAAAATACTCCGTATGAATTGAATTATGTACAAAGTATAAGATAACAATTTAAATTGAAGTATAACTTTCGCCCAAATTGAAAAACAATGAAGAATGTGTACTTCATATACTGAAAACTCGATTAAGTTCAAACCCAATGAAATTCACGCTCCAAACCTAATGAATGAATAATGTTTCGTATTTATTCGATAAAGTACATCGAAAATCATATTGATGGCCAAATGTTACAATAATGGCTTGTTTGGATGATTTGTTATTGATTGTTTTTGACGAAAAAGACAAGAAAATGCGAGTATTTGTCAAATAAAAAATTAAAATTTGATTATTTCATCACTTTGTGCAAGGCTTTTATAACAATTTATTGATACACACTACATTAAATTTGATAATCATTATAATGTAGATTATTTGTTGTTAAATTAATTTATTTTTTTTTGTTGAGGAAAAGGGTTTACCAGTTAAGATAGACTCATACAAGATACAAAATTTTGTAAGTTTTATCATATCATTGCTGTATAGGTTGTCTTATAATTTGATCGAATTCTTTAGTACATATTAGAAACTTACAAATAATATAGGTCTATTGGACACATATTGGAAAAACCCTAGCACCCAAATAAATAGAACACTAATTCTCATGTGAGACGAGACCACAATAAGTTTATGTGAGTCCTCTCACATGAGTGGTAGTTATTTTTATTTTTTATTTTTTTTATTTTTTTTAATTTTTTTAAGTGTTTTGGGTGATTGTCTCACACTAAATTAGTGTGAGATCGGTCTCTCATGAAAACTACTCTAAATAAAATATCATTTACACATCTATATAGTACTCCTTACTCATGTAAGACATAATCGCATACTAGAATTGTTATCATTTTCAATTGGAGTAAAAGGTTGATCAAAATATGGCATTTGATTGTTATATATTCAGTTGGAAAAAGGTTGATGAAATAATGACGTTTAACAATGCCAACGTACTTACGGAGTATATAAAACCTTAACCTATAAAATGTTAGGGTGCAAACCCAAGTCTCACCTCGGTTGAGAAAATATGAAAGCTCATCTATATAAGTGTTCACCAAATATAATAGTATGAGACCTTTTGGAAAGGAGTCCAAAAGCAAATCCGTGAGCGTTAGGCTCAAAACGGACAATATCATACTATTATGGATCGTAGACACCGATGCAGCAGAAGCCCAACATTAGTCATTCACGCTTCCGTCATAACATAAAATTGTAAACCTCGTTCATAAAACGCAGAATTGAAAGACCCGACAGGAAGAAGACAAAATGGGGGCAATGTAAGTGGGCAAAGTGGTAAATCAATATCCATAATTTTCTGCATTAATCAGTACGTATTTCGTGAGGTCCACATATTAAACAAACTGTGATTATCTTTTTTCCACTTTAATTGGCCATCACAATAATAATTTCATTTTAATAGTGGAATGGTCCACTATAACTTGTACATGACATACTCCCTTGGACCTATTATTTCACCCTATTTCTTTTACGTTTTTCGACTAATTTTACGGTGATACCGTCTTATAAATATAAAATAACAATATTCGATAATATTGTTATCCTTAAAATTGATTTTCTTATTTATTATTTTTAAAAAAATTTCTTACCTTTCATATATTTTAGCCGTTAATGTTTGTGACAAGATTCATCAAGCACCATGATACGAAAATTATGCGGAAGCGATTTAAAGGAAAATACATAAAGAGGATATTTGTTTCGAAATCATGTGAGATCTCAAACCAATGGGATATTTGCTCAAAATAGACCTATATTTCGAACAATGGTGAGAACAATCAAGACCTATTGATTGCTACTCGTGTTAAGGTTTGAAAACGCGTCAAACCATAACGAATTTGGAACGAACTCGTCGAACCAGTTTACAACCGTAAACCAAAAATACCTTTTCTTTTTTCATTCAATAATTCAATGCCCTAAAACTATTACAATGACCACTATTTATACTAAAACAAAAGATAATCTTTCCTTGATTAAGAAGATAATAAAATAAAAACTCAAATAACAATTAGGTAAATATAACTAATCTCCTAAATAAACTAGGAAACTATCAATAATCTACTACTAATAATATTAGGAAAACTTCCAACGAAATAATCGTAATTATTTTCGTATCATCCATATGATACGAAAATTATGCGGAAGCGAATTAGCGGACATAAGGAATGATATTTGCTCCGAAATCTTGTGAGATTTCGAACAATAGGTGTCTTCGACCAAAGACCTATTTAGTCTCAGACGGGATATGAACAATAAAACCCAAAGCCTGGATTAGATTGAACTGTGATTAACCCTCGAACTACCTCGCTCGAGTTTAATCTTTGAATCTCGATCGCAATCGAAAACTCAACTCCAATGAAAATTAAAGTTCAACTCGAACTTCAAAAATCAATTATAATTCTCAAATTTATTATTCAACTTGTGTTTTTAATCAATACATAAAACTCTATTTATAATAAACTATATAGAAAAACTTACCAAGGGATCGGCCGGAATAAAATAAAAGTCCTATAAAATCTAGGTAAATAAATAAACTAATTTCCTAATTATACGAAATATAACATAAAATTACTCAAAATTACTCTAAAATATAATGTTATTCTAAGAAAGATGTTGGATGTTGATTCTCTAATGGATCTCGTTATTTCATGTGTATATTCTCGTATCACACCAATTGATATTATTGTGAACCATATTTTTCATTTAACCATTAACAACAATATTGTCGTCAATTTACAATTACTCTGTTCAAATATAATCGTATTACATACGAAAAATAACGCAGCAATCCTTTAAAATAATCATTCATTGTATGAGAGGATATTAGAGTAAAATTTGTACTCCATCTGTCTCAGTCATTCGTTTACACTTCTCTTAAATTTCCCTAATGAAAAACTTAAAGTGTAAACAATTCACTGGAACGTACGGAGAGAGTAGTTTAGGATAATTTAGTGTTAGGAGAGTAAGAAAGTAGATGTAATGGTTGGTGGGGGAGAATGGAATCTAATTCTTGCTGTCTCATATCATATGCTTAGAAGGCCACAATGTGTGACCCTTTTTAGCTCATCTCCATGCATAAAGAAAAGTCGGCCACTATTACGTCGCAATTTGGAATATCTAAAACTATTAATCAACTAATCAACTGACCACTATGACTACACCTAGACCTGTCAAACAGGTCGGTCGGGCGGGTTCCGGGTTCGGATAACCATAAACCGGGTAACATACGGGTCGGGTGTATTTTGGGTTCGGGTAATATACGGGTCGGGTGTATACGGGTTGCAGGTCGGGTTAGGGTCAAAATACGGGTTAATTAACGCCCCTTTATCGATATTTTCTTTTTTCGTTTTTTGTATAACGGTTTAGTTTTCACTAAGAAAAAATACTTTAATTGATGATACAATAGAAAAAAATAAAAAAAAATTGAATTATAAGTTAAAATTGATAATATTTCAAAATAAGTATATATAGACGTGTAATTATTAAGTAAATAGTGATTTAAGATGTCTCAAATCATAATTCGCAATGTCCAACGTAACTAACAAACATCATTACTACGGAGTATGATTGTTTATACAATTATTAAATAATAAATATTATATTTAAGTGAAAATTGTAAATTATGAGTAGTTTGGTCAGGGTGAAATGTTTAAAATTAATTTAAAATAAAAAATTTCATGTGAAAAAAAAAAAATTGATATTGACATTTTCTATCTTGGAACGTAAATTTTTAACTTAACGGGTTAACCCACTACGGGTCGGGTTATGACCCATTTTTTTCGGGTCGTTTCGGGTTCGGGTCATTTTTGGCTTCGGGTAAAAAAAGCAGGTTTATTTCGGGTTATTTTCAGGTCGGTTTCGGGCGGTTTACCGGGTCGGGTTAGATTTTGACAGCTCTAACTACACCTTAGCTTGCAACCCTTTGGGTTTGGTTTGGCTCGGTTCGACTAAGAATTCATCTTATTTTAAAAATTGATTTCTTACTGGTTGGGTTAAGTTGACTCAGGTTAGTCTTAGATTGGTCCATTACTGGTATCCGACAAATCTGATCCGATCCGATTGACCCGATCAGAGAACCGGAAATGTAACCCAATGTTGACCCGAAAGCCAAAATGCTCCGGCCTGGCCCAGAGCAACCTAAAACTTATTGACCCGAAATTGACTCGAAACCCAAATGACCATATTCAATTTATTTTTTCACATTAAACATCCTTTAATTACAAAAACTATACTCCCTCGTTTTCATCAAATAAGCCCCATTAGGAGTTGGCACAAGGATTAAAAAAGTGAGAAAAAATAGGGGTGTAGTGGTTTTTCCTTTAACATAAATGTGTTGTATATTAAAATTTGTGAAAAGTAGGGACATTAAAGTAATTTTCATAGATAAAAGTTGATGAATGTGAAAATATGGCTAATTAGTTGAAAATTCCTTAAAAGAAAAATGAGGCTAATCTGCTGAAAATGAGGGAGTATTAATTAAACAATTTTATAATAAAAGTCTTTGACCCAAGAATGACCCATCCCGTAATGACCTGAAACCTGATTAGACCTGATCTAGAACCGACCCGACCCAATACGTTCAACAGACCTGAAATGACCCGACCCAAACTGACCTGACCCAATCGACCTGTTTGCTAGGTCTAACTAGTGGGTCAGGTTGGGTGAGTATGAATATTGTATTTCCAAGCTATGACGGATCAAGCCAAAGAGGTGGGATATGAAACCATGTTGGTTGAAGGGCGAGGCAGATAGGGCCAAGCTGGTTGGAGAAGATAAAATGTAGGCTCAGTAAGAACTAAACTCAGTAAGAACTAAACAGTGCGACGACGTAGGTGTTAATGTCAAATATGATCAGTAGAAGAGATGCACATAAGTTATTACGTACTCCGTATCATCGTTGTGTATTGTTCTTATTCGCAAGGACTCTTGACCCTCATCACTCCGCGCATTACTTCAGAAATGTACTCAAAGTCACCATCTGAGTGTCTGACGTTCTCAACATTCAGTCGAAACGGAGGTACAACAAACGTGCCAAAAAAAAAAAACGACAAAAGAACAATTAAGTCAACTATCCCAAGCCACTTAAACTCTTAATTTGGTCGAGTGCGGCCTCTTCCATTTCAACGAGTCGACAGCAAAACGATCTGACATCTTGCACCTCTTCACTCAATGTCAACCTGTATTCCTTCCATTTGTACTGCCCGTCATTGCCGAGAACTTTTGCAAAAACATCAAAGCCTTGGCAATCAACTGACTTAACATAGGCGTCCTGCATAAGACATTAATTGCTGGTTCGTGAAAAAAAGTAAAATAACTATCTGGACACGAACAAGAGGCAAAAGAAAAAAAAACCCCCCATTAAATGGCAAGATTTCAGGTAACTGTCCTGTAGAAAATGGCTTGCCATTGCAGAAGATCATTCAAAATATCGCAATATTGCCAAAAAGTTACGATAAAAGTTAAAAGAAACTAATCGAGACTTTCAGAAAAAGAGATTCATAAATTACTTATCACAAAAATACGAAGGACCTGATTATATGCACAGGCACTAGCACATTCACGGAATCATGGCACAACGATTCAGCTACCAATAGCACTTATTTTTCCTTGGAACGAGCAACCATAATACTTACGGCCATCTTTATATGATTTGACGTAAAGTGAATGTAAGCTTTACATGATCCAGGGACACATGGAGGCAAGATAATTCAACTAATTAAGTTACTACGAGAGGCTCTCTCATTGTGAATAATCAGGTTGACCATAGTACGAGACGTCAAATATATATTAAGCGGTTTGGAATCCATGGCCGTCGAGGAACGAATGAAGTGCACAACATTCTAATTGACACGTCTATTGTTTTATCTTCTGAAATGTGAAGGTTTCGTTTATTTTTAGGCAAAGGCACACAGTATTCTAGATTTCCAACATCACCAAAGATAGAATACATTTCTTACCTTGGCATGAACATTCAAGAAAGAAAAACATAAAACCACCAGTGCTCTACGCCGTATCTCGCTCTGATTGATACCATCAATTAGTTTGGTGGCCAAAGGAGCTGCACGAAAGAAACATGTTATTAACACATTCATGCCACCATGATACAGCAGGAGCTTAAAAGCTACGGAGTACTTAATATGTAATACGGAGTATAACACAACTAATGCATTTTACCGATTTAACAATCTTACCTAGTTCATCAGACTTCGCTGACTCAAATTCATCTGGACTTACTTCATGATTTCCGCCATTTCCATCTATAAATATACAAGAGCTGCGCACAGCACAAGCAAATTAGGCCAAATAAAAAACCACTGCACATCTCACCCAACAAAAAAAACATAGTACTCCGTACCTATTACTCCCTCCATTCAAGAGCAACTGGGCTATTTTGCCCAAATAAATATTCATTCATCGAGAGAATCTTCGATATTCCTTGCAATATACTCCTTACATTCAACTACACACTAGCACTTTGCTTTTTCACAATAGCCAACGCTTGTTTTATGCATTAAAAACCGTCAGCTATGTTTTTGAAAAAAAAATAAAGTATGAAAATCAGATTTTTGTTATGTACTCGTAAAAAACGAATAAAACGAGATCCTACATGTATATATTTTTCACTTATATATCGAGCAATAATTAAATTTGAATGCTTAAATGTGAACAGTGTCCAATATAGAATGTTGTAGTGTGGAGTTGATTGGAGGTAGTATAAGAGTAAATATAGACATATAGTCATGTGTGATCTTGTTTAGTTCGTCTTTATGAGTACTACATTAATATCCAATTTTTATAATTTTCTACATTTATAACTATCGATGGTATCAATGCAAAATGTTTCTCGACAAACGTCATAGAGGGGAATCTCCCCTTTGGTCTTGAATGGAGGTAGTATTACCAAGGAACATCCTTGAATGTATATAAAAAATATGATACCTACGGTGGAGTTCCTACCTGGTGGAGAACTTGTAGATCACATAACTTGCATCTTCATCAAGAAGCTCAACAAGGTTTTCACTTCGAGCTGTGCACCCATAAGTAGAAGAACTCAAAATACCAGAAACTCCATAATTTGACTCTGCTATTTCCGTCTGCTCAGCTATAATCATCTCTCGGAGACTTTCATTTACAGATTTTACCTGTCATAAGAAAGTGTCATCAGAACTTGTGACTACAGACAAAAGATGTTATACATATATTCCAGAAACAGCAGAAAGACATAAACGTATCGGATTTTAAGTTTCAAAGGTCGAAACTATGGCACAGTGAATAAAAACTTAACGGAATATAACACAAGCGAAAGGGATATGAATTTATTTTACTATGTGCTTTCCAAAATACCATCTAAGAGATCTCAAATAGGAAATTCTTCACCTTTTTGAGGGACGATCTCATCCATATTATAAGTTTATAACTCTTACTCCGTAGCATTATAAATAAGTTATTATAACCTGCTCCATTCAAGAGTAGACCACAACTAATATGTGATAATAACTCACTCCATTGTTTACATCCCAATAGTTGACAATACCCCCCGCTTCATTCTTATTCCTTCTTATACATGGAGATTTTAGTTGTCGGTCTTAGCCTAGAGGTTGAGACTGAGGTATTCTGGACATTAGGTCCCAGGTTCGAATCCCCCCTCCCCCGCATTGTAATGCGACTTAGTGCCCGCTTCGATTGACCAAAAAAAAATAAAAATAACACCCCTGATGGCTCAACACTATTAAACCTTTCATCGTTGATGGAAGACAAATAGTAATCAGATCAGTAAAGACTTGATTCAAATGTTTTTTTTCTCTCTCTTTTTTAATTTTTATTTTATTTTTTATTTTTTATTTTTTGTAGAATGTCTTCTCGGGACACTAAATTTCCACTGAACTCATCTTGCTGAACAAAACTGCCAATTAAATCGGTGACATCGTCAACCCAAAACCTGTTTCAAGTCTGGTATTGATATAGTTGTAATATAACATTTGTCAATTAAGAGCGGGCAATTCATTCACATGCCAAAAACCATGTCGACTGCAAAATCACTATTCAAAATGAATGAAAAAAATAGAACACACTCTCGCATCCTCAAGGACAAGAACAAGCACACGCCTACGTTTCAAAAAGCAATAAAGGCACCCGCTTCATTATTTATATATCTGGACTACATAGCAAGTGAGCCTAGAGAGTATTATGTTCCCACTAGTATGCATCTCACTTTCCTTCTTTTTTTGACTCCAATGTGTCGCTCTAAAGATGGAAACCGATGACTCCCAAGTCCCAACATATTCCATTAATATCTATAAAAATGACAATTTTCTAACTTCTGTGATGAATAGTTAACCTTCCACCAGCTTAATTTTAAATTCGAAGTTAAATGTTTTGAAGTACTGTTCATCTAGATCAAGGAAAGCGGCATTAGTATCACAAACACAAGGCAACAATGCAAAATTCAAAATGAAATTGCTACGTAACCGTGCTCATCAGAATAAAGAACAGAGGAATGCTATGATACTCAGACATCCAGACCACACCAACTAATCACCCAGGGTCTATGGTGGTGTTGAGAGCGGACCCACCCAGATTAGGTTAACAGTATCATTAACTATGTCAAGTCAGCCATTTTTGGGAGCCATTAATCTAGTCACCAAAAAAATTTCTTATAGATCATTAGCCAAACACATACGAGAACTAACCATATAAAGAAGACAAATTTTCAAGAGGTATGAAACATAATAAAGTCCTAAATGGCTAAATCCATGATAGACTCAGATAATACTCTCTAATGGACTACACAAACAATATACAAGACTCAGCAACAACAAGCTCATAGGAGTTCAATAGTTATTTTCTTTAAGATCAATGACAAGTAGTCAACCAAAAAGTGAACACGAATTACCGTCTTGTCTTTTAACTCAAAAACTTCACCAGTCAAAGCTATTCGGGCTGGAAGCTGCAGTAAAGAAAAACGAGAAAATTCCTTATACCTTTAACACAAGTACTATCCACTAAGTTAGAATAATATCCAAAGAAAGAATTGCAAGAAAGGTCAACCTTTTTTGTTGATCTAAATATTTTTGCAAGTGGCCCTGGATGAGGACTGGCCACAGCAAATGAAGCACGCTCATCTACTAATACATTCTGTATAAGAAAAAAAAAGTTTATCGTCAGCGTCCATGTGTTAATCTGATTTCAAGTGAAAATGATGTTTTTAGCATTACAAAATGTCACTTTTTGCAAGCATAGTGGCACTGGTAAAGATTGCAGTTACGATATATTATGTTGCTGGGAGAAAACTTAAATCAATGTTGACATTCATTGATCACCAATGTCAAATACATTGTTCAGATTGTCGAGGAAGTTGCAAACTCTCAAAAAACTGCAGCAAAAATCATCTTTACATGTGCAATGACTAGAAAAGATGAAGTTGTCATTCTTTGGAGTTCCCCTATTTCTTCAAGGTCAATAGATAAAACAACATACTCTCTTTAGTCAACTAAAATTTCCGACATTGACATCATTCAATGCAAAACAACGTACTCCCTTTTGTCAACTAAAATGAAGTTGTCATTCTTTCGATGATTAGAAAAGATGAAGTTGTCATTCTTTCGAGTTCCCCTATTTCTTCAATGTCAATAGATAAAACAACATACTCCCTTTTGTCAACTAAAATTTCCAACATTGACATCATTCAATGCAAAACAACGTACTCCCTTTTGTCAACTAAAATGAAGTTGTCATTCTTTCGATGATTAGAAAAGATGAAGTTGTCATTCTTTCGAGTTCCCCTATTTCTTCAAGTTCAATAGATAAAACAACATACTCCCTTTAGTCAACTTAAATTTCCGACATTGACATCATTCAATGCAAAACTGAACACAATTTTCCTCAAGAGTCACTCGGAAACCAGCTTCATTGCATTGTTGGGGTAAACCCGTATATATCAACCTCTTACTATCCCACTACAAGGGCAATGACGTTTTATTGACATCGACATCATAAACAAACAGGGAATCATAAACAGATTAAAAAACTACTCTCGCATTACTTCTCATATCTCCGCCAAAACTAAACCCTGAATGAAGTTCCAGCCTGCACATAACGTAATTTTCGACACCATATACACAAAACACAAAAGCAACTAAATAATCCAATTAAAACAATGAAAAAACGAGAAGAAAAGGCTCAAATTACCACGTTATGTAAGTCTTTTTCGGGAACCCAGATAAATGAGTCTCCTCCATTCGCCAAATACTTGACTTTTGAAGTATAAATATCCTGCTTACTAATACCAAGTAGTTTGATTATATCAAAAACGATTATTCTCCAATAAGAACCGTTACGAGTATAAAAACCGATCATGGGACTCCAACCATAAGTTTACGCTTTTGGTCGACAAGAACGTTGTCCGCACACACATAGAAGAATTTGTGATTCTGGGTTCCAAATACTCTGTAAAACTATTGAATTTAATTTATTTTTTTTAAAAAAAGGAGTGAAATTATTACCTGCCTTTAGAATCAGCTTTGATGGTGTTGAGATTACCTTGCCAATTAGAGACTAAAATGTTCTGCGATGATAATAAATAGAATGATAACAAATTATGAACTTTATTTAAAATAGTAGAAACACTATAATTAGGTTAATAGTTTGGATGAAGTAAGGAAAGAGAAAGAGAAGAGAGAGAAACCTTGCATTTGGTAGCTATGGCGGACAAATTTGCTTTGCTGCTCTTCATCGATTTTCTTGCACTCCAGGTGTTCGACGAAATGTCTGAGTAAACGTCGGTATTGTAGCGGTTGTGTTATTATGGGAAGGCAAATTTTAAGAGAAATATTTACGGACTCTCTTATTGAGTCAGGGTAAGAATTTGTGAATAACTATTTTAAGGACCGAAGATCGGACCGTAATTAAGAATACCGGTCTATGGACCGGACCGTATTTTTCCGGTCCCTAACCGGTCCGGACCGGTTGGACCGGATTATTTTAATTATCATTTAAATTTTTAAATTTATAAGGTTAAAATCATTATTTTAAGAGTAAATTTATGACTTATACCTACTTTATAACCACATTTCAAAACTTATACCTACATAATTTTTTCTTCATAACTTATACCTAGTTTACTATTTTTATTCATAATCAATACCATTAATGAATTCCGACCAAAAAAAACAACCGTTATTGTCGGAATATTTGAATCCCCCCTTAATTAACTTATGAAATTCCTATTTTACCCCTCTTACTTTAATGTTATAAACTCACCCTTATCCTTTCATTCATAATCTTCTCTTTTCTTCGTTCCTGCTCACTTTGTCATCTCTCTCTCCAGGTAATTTTTTTTGTTCCATTAAATTTTCTCCTCTATTTTTTGTTCCTTTAAATTTTAAATTTGTTTAATTATTTATCGATTCTATACTTCAATTTACTCTTCTTTTTACAAGCAGGAGAGAAAGAGAATCTTAACGGAAAATGCACAAGTAGTGGGTCAAAGAAAGCCATTCAATCAAAACCCTAAGAGGATCCTTTCTATCTTTTTGTTGTTGTCTTTGAAAAAGAAGTTGGCAAAGCATACTAGAAACGGACCTATTACCTTTGTTTAGCCAGAAAAGATTGACATTGAAAAAAGGCTTGGCGAAACCCTTTCAATTTTGAGTTCAATTAAGATGGGGGATTTTGAGTTCAAACTGAAATTAAACTTCAATGAAAGTACATATCTGCTGTAATCTTGAAGGAGATGGCAATTACAAGCAAAGTCGATGATTTACAGAGAAAAATTAGGGAAACATGAGGAAATTGAGATGGGGTTTTAATTTGGGGGTTTATTTTGTCAGTAATTTTTTTGGGGTTTTAGTTTTACTTGGGCTGTGTTTTAAGAGTAATTTTGTTTGGGGTATGTATTTGGGGGTGGTATTTGGGAGAAATACCGATGTCAGTAAACAAGGGTAAATCGGGAAGTTTGTGTTTTTTTGGTCGGAATTCATTAATGGTATTGATTATGAATAAAAATAGTAAACTAGGTATAAGTTATGAAGAAAAAATTATGTAGGTATAAGTTTTGAAATGTGGTTATAAAGTAGGTATAAGTCATGAATTTACTCTTATTTTAATTATAAAAGTGTTGAAATAGGTATTATTGTATAGTTAAATTGTTAAGTTAAACAAATTTATTATAAATTTAATAAACAATCGCTTTTAAATTAATACTAAGGTGCACAATTAATACTAATTCCGGTCTTTTAGGTCCAAAACGGTTAATACCAGAAACCGGAATCGCAAAAAGTGTGGACCGAAGACCGGACCGGATTTTTAAAATACGGTTCCGGTCCCATTGATTACGGTCCGGACCGGTCTAGTTTTACGGTCCGACCCGGTTTATGCACACTCCTACATACGGGTCATTTTGTTTACACTTTCCATAAATAAAAATGCATGGCCCATGTGGGAGGTGGCCCCTACCACCCCAACCAATCACATTTGATAATTTTAAACAAACGGGGTCCCCTTTGTACTTATATTATTATTTTATTAGTTTTCTTTCAACCTCTCTCCTCACATCGATAAATGTGTATAAAGTAAACGTAAACAAATCACCGAGACAGAGGGAGTATATGATATTCACGTAGGCTTGAAATTTATCTAAGTTAAAACGTTATTGTGTATGGGGTTTATACTTGCACACGATAAATTTAAAATGAGTGAAACCGTCTCATTTTAAAATTAGTGAATTCTGCAAATTTTGTAATAAGAGAAACCGTCTCATTTTGAAATGAGACGGGCCACTAGTGCGGGCCTATTTTGTTAGCCCAAACCCGACCCATTCAGGGTTTTGGTGGGTGTGGGTCTTTTCGGACTTATAAAATTTACTTTGCGAGCGGATTTAGAAATATATGCATATATCGTTTCAAAAAGAAATATATGCATATATATGCATATATATGAAACATATACAAACCTGTAAATGAGGTTTAGATTTATAAATGTCTAGCGACTAGCGTAGTCAATTAATTACGTGCACCATGCATTAACGTGGAAATCATGTTATTCATGTTATTTCAATAGTATCTCCAAGACTAGTAAAATTGATGAAGTTTTTCCCAAAATGGTGTTATTTCGCAAAGTAATTAACGAAATGCGGTTCATTTGAAACTTATTACCCCCAATGGGTCCACGTCATCAACTTTCATTTTTCTGAATAAAAATTTTTGAACCTTTGTAGCCCTCTGACGTTTTTGAAAACATAATGAAAGCTATAGGCTACAGCGTTTCCAGTCACCTAAATTGAGTCTAAATTTAAAACCTCTGGAAGTGTTTTGAGTTTTTGGGTACACAGCGCTATAGGCTATAGCGTTTTAAATACTGAAAATGGCTTAGTGCTAGCCTATAGCGGTTTAGTCAGACGAAGAACTTATACACGACCCTCTAACTTATTTACGTCACTTGCTCATTCAAAACAAAAAACCCCCAAATTTTCTATAAACCCTAAAAATCGTTTCTGATCCCTTCATTCCCTAACCGAAATCCACCTAATTTCTTCCTTAAATCCATTAATTCTTCATCCAAATCTAGTATTTGCCATCATTATTCATTGTAAGTGATTATTTTGCAAATTTTAAGATAATTGCTCTTAATTTCAATTATTGTATACTAGTTTGAAAAATTCCTATATTGTTGGTTTTTGTGGGTTTATATCTTAGTTTTGTAGTTTATTTGTGTTTAGAAGTTGATTATTGTTGGTTAATTAGTTAGTTTGCTAGAAAGTAACATTTCTTGTGAATTGTTAGTAAAATGGAGAATTGTAAGTTTCCATTCATTTGTTATTGGGATGGTAATATCCTTACATGTGGTGGTACAATTCCATTACCATACACCAAATAAGCCCTCAATGTAGGAACATGAACTCGGACTACGGGGAGCACCATTATTACTATCCAACCGCGGCGGACTACGAGCAACTTGTAAGTACTAGTTATAATAGTTATTTTTTTTTTTATTGGTACTATTATTGACTTACAATATTGGTGATTGTTTTTTCAGACGTTGGCTAACATATACACTTATCAACAATCGAGAAAATTGCTCAACAAAATGTCGGAAAAAATGCCGCTTGAAGCCTCGAGGGTACTTAGCAACTTGCAAAAGATGTCATTGGAATCTTTGCAAAACACTCGGCAAGGTCATAGAATATTCACCGAACAAAGCCATGATGACCTCGAACAAGATATTGGAGACGAGCAAGAAGCGAGGAGGGCCTTTAACAACAAAATGAGGATGAAGAACATGAGGAAGAAGGAGAAGAGGAAGAACAAGATGAAGAAGCTAGCCTAAGCCCTCAGAGATATAATTTTAGGAACTTACGACTTAGCGTGTATCTGAGGCAGGATCAAGACAATGAAGCATCGTCATGGCGCCAAAAAGAAATCTTTCCTAACTTCATTATCTTGAAAAAGAAAAAGTAAAAGCTTGTGTTTGTTAAAGTTTCTTAAACTTGGTTTTGTAAAATTAGGTAGAATTTGGTTTGTAAACTTGGTTTGTATGTTAGACTAAACTTGTATCAGTTAAACATGGTAGAATTTGGATTAAATAGACTAATTATGTATTAGGTGCACTTGGTTTGATATGACATTGTTTTGGTTGGTGTCGATCTTTGTTCTGCGGGATAAAACTATTGAAAAAATAGTGGCTTGAATGAGCACGATTTGGTGTTGAGGTGTAAGTTCATGAAGCAGGGGTAGGCTATAAGCGGTTTAGCATCAAAAGCCGAAAGCAGCGTAGTCTAACTCAATTGACTTCAGTAGAAACGCTATAGCCTATAGCGTTTTCAGGCACCCAAAAAAACTCAAACACTATCAGTAACTTTTTGATGGAGGACTCAACTTAGGTCAATGAAACCGCTATAGCCTAGCTCGGTTTCATTTTCAAAAGGAAGAAACCGCTATAGGCTACATCGTTTTCATAGAGCCGAAAACATAAAAAAATAACAGAAGCTTTTAACTTGGCAAGTCAATTTAAGTTATTGAAAACGAGGTAGCCTCTGGCGTTTCGTTTACTTGCTGAAAATAAAGCAGCTGTAGGCTACAGCGTTTTCAAAAACTTTTACTCAGAAAAATGAAAGTTGATGACGTGGACCCATTGGGGGTAATAAGTTTGAAATGAACCGCATTTCGTTAATTACTTTGCGAAATAACACCATTTTGAGAAAAACTTCTAAAATTGATGCCAAGATAATTCTCGTACATAGTAACTAAATCAAATATAATGTATGTATTTATAAAACTAAAGTAATTAATGCAATTCAATATATACCAGTACTTTGTACATGCATAATAAATAACGGAGTATAAATTAAAACGCGTAAAAGAGCTTTAGGTTATAGACACTTAGCCTAATTAACTACATGTGTCAATGACTCAATAATGATCGAAATGTTATGTAATTAATAATTTACAGTATAATGATAAAAAAAAAAAAAAAAAAAAAAAAAAAAAAAAAATTGATCTTCCCCCAACAGAAAAAGACTTTTATTTGATTTGATACGAAGTAAAAAGAAATAATGAAACCAGTTTTTAGGTTTTTGACAAATGTTTGCAATGCATTAATCGTGGTCAAATAGATAAAACAAGTTGCTCTTGGGTATGGATCCTCTCCATTTCTTGAAAAGAAATGGACATCCATTTCTTTTCAACAGTTGAGATCGATTTTTGTAAAAATCTAAGGGTTGTAATTGTTTGATAAAAATAATGTTTTAATGAAGGAGAGAGAAAATATATTAAAATATTAATGTATTAGAGATGAAATGGAGAGAAAGAAATGGAGAGGATCCAAATTGGTTGCTCTTGGTCAAGCGAACGCCATAGTGCATGGTTTGGTAGTAATCGCGAAACTGTAATGCTCCTTCCTGCGGTAACACACTTACAATTAATCTTTGACCCATCTACTTTTATTCAACAATGTTATCAATTTGTTCAACAAATAGGGATGGCAATGAACCGGGTTCGGGTCGAGTGGAGCCTTACCCAACTCCATCCACTCCACCCAAATCCATCCTCTCTCTGACTTACCTTCACCCGAATTCAATCCACCCGTCATCTACGAGTGAATCGGGTGATCCACTGGATTATTAAATAACAAAAAAAAAATAAAAAAATAAAAAAATGAACGATATTGTCTAAAAAAATCGAGTAGCAAGTGTTTTTTGTGAGTTTACTGGGTTAGAGTTTTTTGGTAGAGCATTAACAACAGTAAGTTGTAAAATAACTAAATGAGCAATGGAGTAGCATAGGCAGTAGTCATGCACTTACGGAGGGTTTTTTTTTTTTTTTTTAAAAAAAAAAAATAAAATTGTATTTTAGTGTTTATTTACTTATTTTATTTACTCCGTAGTAAACTTTTCAATTATTTTTTTGATAATATTTTGGTAATTATTAAAAAATAGTATCTTTTAATCAGGTGGATGTCGGGTTCGGGTGGTAAACGAGTGACGGGTGGATGATGGATTGGATGGATGCTCACCCGAATCCAACCCGATCCATCATCCAACTCGTCCATCATCCATCTTTCACCTAGTTAAATTGTCATCCCTAGTAACAAGACCGTTCTTTTAGACTTAATTTTAGTATAATTCAGTTCAGTTTTGTTCAGATGAATTTTATTTAGTTCAGGTCAGTTCGATCAGTTCAATCAGTTCATTTCAATTCAGTATCAAAGTTAAATTTCAAGTTATAATCATGAACACAAATATTAAAAGTTAAAGTATCACTACAAAAGTATCAAAGTTTAAGATTATCATGGGAATTAAAGCAATTTGTATAATTATTTTGATAAAACTTTTAATCGTGTATTAGTGATCGATACACATTGCAAAATGGTCAAAGAAACATTAATAAAAAGCCTAATTTTTCTTGTAGTCATTAATTTCTAGCTGACATTAGGTAAATGTGAAACAACAAATTGTCAACAAGTAGGATTATGGGTTGATTTTTGAAAAAAAAAATAATAATAATAAATAAAAGGATTAATTGTAAAACCCAACCTTCAAAAAAGCAAATTTTGTTAAACATTACCTTTAAAAAAAAAGTTGTAAAGTACCACCTTTAATTTTTATTTTTTTTGTCGAACACGACAATTTAGCATGAGTCAGATTTAAGTCAACTCAAATTTCGACATTTTGGTCACTGGAGCAAGTTGGAATGATGAATTTCTAGATTTTAGTGGTGAAATTCTTGTTTTGAGAGGATGTATTTTGGGTTTTAAAGGATAACAATTCTAATTTGAGGAAAGTAAGAAGATAAAGATGAAAAAAAAGCATATATTTCGGCAAGTGAGCGTCGAAATTTGGTCAATTCAGGCCAAAAGGTCGTAGTTGACAATTTCTTTTATATTGGTAAAGGTAGTAATTAATTGACAACTTTTTTTTTTTTAAAGATAATGTTTGACAAAACTCGTTTTTAAAAGTTGTGTTTGACAATTAATACTAAATAGAATTAGTCTTAATTAGGGCTCGTTTGTTGACGTTGAAAAAGAGATAGGACTTATAGATCACAAGAAGTCAAGCTAATAGTAATAATAAAACAACGAAAATACGTAGAATAATGCGTGCCGCGTGGATTATGACTTGGTCAATTCCTCATATCTACATTTCACTATATATATACCAACTTAGCCTGCTTCTCATCATAATCATTACTACAAAATACCTTCATCTCATCTTTCAATTAAGTTTTCCCTTACCAAAATACAACATTTCATTTTCTCAATTACTTCTTGATAAAACCCAAAGGAAAAAATTAAACTCGAACGTACATTTAATCTACCAAAAAAAAAAAATGAGTATCCAAATCAAGCAATCGACCATGGTTCGACCTGCTGAAGAAACACCAAATAAAAGTCTTTGGCTCTCGAAAATCGACATGATTTTACGTACACCGTACTCTCATACTGGAGCAGTCCTTATTTATAAACAACCCGATAACAATGAAGATAACATTCATCCATCTTCATCTATGTATTTTGATGCAAACATTTTAATTGAGGCCCTAAGCAAAGCCCTAGTGCCCTACTATCCAATGGCGGGTAGACTAAAGATTAACGGTGATCGATATGAGATCGACTGCAATGCTGAGGGTGCCTTATTTGTGGAGGCCGAGTCTAGCCATGTACTTGAGGATTTTGGGGACTTTAGGCCAAATGATGAACTTCATAGGGTCATGGTCCCTACTTGTGATTATTCCAAGGGTATTTCGTCATTCCCTTTATTGATGGTGCAATTGACACGGTTTAGATGTGGTGGTGTGTCGATTGGGTTTGCGCAACATCACCATGTGTGTGACGGTATGGCTCATTTTGAGTTTAATAACTCGTGGGCTAGAATCGCTAAGGGGCTTCTACCGGCCCTAGAGCCTGTTCATGATAGGTATCTCCATCTTCGTCCTCGAAACCCTCCTCAAATCAAGTACAGTCATTCGCAATTTGAGCCTTTTGTGCCATCCTTGCCTAATGAATTATTAGATGGCAAGACAAATAAGTCACAAACACTCTTCATACTTTCAAGAGAACAAATCAACACCTTGAAACAAAAACTTGACTTATCAAACAACACCACTAGACTAAGCACGTACGAGGTGGTTGCCGGGCACGTTTGGCGCAGTGTAAGCAAGGCGCGTGGACTATCCGACCACGAAGAAATAAAACTCATAATGCCTGTCGATGGACGGTCAAGAATAAACAATCCTTCATTACCCAAAGGGTACTGTGGGAATGTTGTTTTCTTAGCAGTCTGTACTGCTACCGTTGGAGACCTTTCCTGCAACCCCTTGACAGACACTGCAGGCAAGGTCCAAGAAGCCCTAAAAGGTTTGGATGACGATTATTTGAGATCCGCTATCGACCACACTGAATCAAAACCGGGTTTGCCCGTTCCATATATGGGTAGCCCGGAAAAAACATTGTACCCGAATGTATTGGTGAACTCATGGGGTCGGATACCATACCAAGCAATGGACTTTGGGTGGGGCAGTCCTACATTTTTCGGGATAAGTAATATTTTCTACGATGGGCAGTGTTTTTTGATTCCGAGTCGAGATGGCGATGGGAGTATGACTTTGGCAATTAATTTGTTCTCGTCGCACTTGTCTCGCTTCAAAAAGTACTTCTACGACTTCTAAGCCGTACAATTTTTGAAGAGGTTTTAGATGATTAATACTCCGTATCAGATTATTATTATGCCATTCAATTCACATTACTTTATTCCTTTAATTAATGTTCTTTTAAAGTTAATCTTAAATAATATGAGTCGTTTGATTAATTGTATTTTTCTTTAAATATTTTTGTATGAAGTTATATTTGAATTGTATTGTTTTTGTCTTTGATTCTGATCGTGTTGAACATGTATCTACAATTAATGTTTGACCTCATATTAATATTTAACACTTACGGAGTATTTTATACGGAGTATTTTATACAGAGTAGTTTACTTAGTCTCTTTTCCAACAACAAAAAAATATTACGGAGTATTATTAAATCGTTAGTTAACAATAATCTCTCTTTTTTTTGACATAAACTACTCCATATTTATTCTTGATATAAAAATTATTATCTACAATTCAGTTCATCAAATAATTTTCCCTTAATACAAATAACTAAATAATCACACACTTTCCGTTCCAGTGAATTGTTTATACTTTAATTTTTTTATGAGTGAAAAATTATTATAAACAAATGATGAGACAGGGAGTACACCTATGAGTACAAGCTTTAAAGGCCCGAATGTTGACGCGGTCCTAACCAATAGTCGGGAACTTAATTCGTGTGGTAAATATGGTCTTCACTAGCTATATGCCTATATGGCCTACTACATATAACATACGGGTAATATATTAATTTCATTGTTTTTTTTGGCTCCCTATAGGACAATAAAGATATTTTCCATGGTACCCTAAAGTTTTTTCACTTTACCCATGATACCCCTCTTTTCATGATAAAAACTTTGACTGAGCTTAACTTGTAATCACGAGTTTAGAAATTGACAATCGTTTTGCCTAAGCCGTAAATATCGTTAGAGACGATCAATTTGAACATCGAATTTTCCAGATTCGCAACTTGTGACTAGTAGATATGGTCGGTCAAATTTTTTCTATAAAATAACTTTTTGACCGATCATAACTTGAAATTACGTGTTCTAAACATGAATTTTTTTTATGTCAAATCGAAGAGTCGAAAAGACGATTATTTTGAAAACAATAATGATCGAATTTTGAATTCGTAACTACAAGTTATGATCAGTTAAATTTTTTTTTTCACCAAACAAAGGGTATTTCGTAAAAAATTGCAAATCTCAGGGGTACCGTGAGAAATATCCCATAATTTTATATGGTGGCGGATGAGCTCTAAATGATTTTTTTTATTTTTTATTTCATTTACTTTATAGATTGTTTTTATTCAATTATACTGTATAATTTAAATTTAATTTTCACATAAAATGCATTTAACTGCATTTAACAATTTAATTTAACAATTAACAATTAACAATTAACAATTCTATATAAAAACTAGTGGAGAATAAAGACCTAAGGAAGTAGCATTACAGTTTCCTGATCACCACCAAACCATGCACTATAACGTTCAATTGACTAGGAGCAACTTGTTTAATTTAAATCATATCATTTGACTACAATTTAATGCAAAAGCTAAAAGATAAAATGGTATTGTAGCCCACTTTACATCAACAAGTTTTTTGGCACGTAGGTATATATTATATTGTTGTAGCGGATGAATGAGATGCTATAACTCGTGCTCAATTATTTGCTGTATTCTATTAGCAAATTTTTGCTACCCGATGCTGCTTCGTTTTAGACTTGTAGTGTCTTACATTTAGCTAAATAACACTCTTACATTTAGCCGGCCAAAAAAAAAAAAAGAAAAAAAAAAAAAATCTCTTAGATCGTCTCAAAAAAGGGACATTGTGATTTTTTTTTTCTCCAATACGATAAAATTTCATGAACTACGTAATCCAAAATTCAAAACAATACAGTGGAGCTGGCTACAAATTATTTAGCACTTTACATGTGAAAGCTTTCACATCGACATATTACTCAATTCTCTTGAACTCGGTCGATGTGAAAGCTTACATGTGAAATCTTATTAGCACTTTACATAACAAATGAGTATGAGGACTCAAGGTAGGATGAGCTAATTCGTGAGCTACTCTGTTGCATCGACGACTCACAAAAGACCATAAAACGCTATCGAAATTTTGATCAATGATTTTTTTTTTTCTCAAAATAAAGTACTACAGTTGATCTCTATTTCAAACATTATTTCTACTTACATAACAATACAACCCAAAATTGACATAAAAAATCATTACAATTTACAATGAAAAAAATATAAATACACAAAAAACTAAATACATTTCAATCACTGATATACTGATAAATCAGTGAAGGAACACTAAAGGGATAAAGGAATGTGGAAGCCATATATCATCCTAATAATATTGAATGCTTAGAAGTCATAGAAGTACTTTTTAAATAGAGACAAGTGAGACGAGAACAAATTAATGGCCAAAGTCATACTCCCATCGCCGTCTCGACTCGGAATCAAAAAACATTGCCCGTCGTAGAAAATATTACTTATCCCGAAAAACGTAGGGCTTCCCCAACCAAAGTCCATTGCTTGGTAGGGTATCCGACCCCATGAGTTCACCAATACATTCGGGTACAATGTTTTTTCCGGGCTACCCATATATGGAACGGGTAAACCTGGTTTTGATTCCGTATGGTCGATAGCAGACCTCAGGTAATCATTGTCCAAACCTTTTAGGGCTTCTTGGACCTTGCCTGCAGTGTCTGTCAAGGGGTTGCATGCAAGGTCTTCGACTGTAGCAGTACATACAGCTAAGAAAACAACATTACCACAGTACCCTTTGGGTAATGCAGGATTGTTTATTCTTGACCGTCCATCGACTGGCATTATGAGCTTTATTTCTTCGTGGTCAGATAGTCCACGCGCCTTGCTTACACTGCGCCAGACGTGCCCGGCTACTACCTCGTATGTGCTTAGTCTAGTGGCCGGGTTTGATAAGTCGAGTTTTTGTTTCAAGGTGTTGATTTGTTCTCTTGAAAGTTTGAAGAGTGTTTGTGACTTAGTTGTCTTGCCATCTAATAATTCATTAGGCAAGGATGGCACAAAAGGCTCAAATTGCGTATGAGTGTACTTGATTTGAGGAGGGTTTCGAGGAAGAAGATGGGAAAACCGATCATGGACCGGTACTATGGCCGGTACAAGCCCCTTAGCGATTCTAGCCCATGAATTATTGAACTCGAAATGTGACATACCGTCACACACATGGTGATGTTGCGCAAACCCAATCGACACACCACCACATCTAAACCGTGTTAGTTGCACCATCAATAAAGGGAATGACGAAATTCCCTTCGAATAATCACATGTAGGGACCATGACCCTATGGAGTTCATCATTAGGCCTAAAATCCCCAAAATCCTCAAGTACATGACTCGATTCGGCCTCCACAAATAAGGCACCCTCACCATTGCAGTCGATCTCATATCGGTCACCATTAATCTTTAGTCTACCTGCCATGGGATAGTAGGGTACTAGGGTTTTGCTTAAGGCCTCTATTAAAATGTTGGCATCAAAATACATTGAAGATGATGGGTGAACATTGTTATTGTTATCCGGTTTATAAATGAGGACTGCTCCGGTATGAGAGTATGGCGTACGTAAAATCATATCGATTTTCGAGAGCCATAGATTCTTATTCGGGGTTTCCTCGGCAGGTCGAACCATTGTCGATTGCTTTATTTGGATGCTCATTTTTCTTGAATAAATTGATGTGGGGTGGTATTATACTTTTGGGTGAATTAGTGAATATACCCCCTTTTTTTTTTTTGGTGTTTTATGTATAAATTAAAGAAATAAGAAAATACTCAGTAGAATTTTATTTGATGGTAAAGAAAAACTTGAAAGATTAGATGAAGAGATTTTGTGATGATTATGAATTAGCTAAGTTAGCACATAATATATAGTGAAATGTGTAGATATGCGGAATTGACTAAGTCAAAATCCATGCATTTTTCTTCGTTGTATTATTGTTTTTATTTTATTTTATGACTACTACTTAGCTTGTCATTTACTATTTTTTTTCAACGTCAACGAACGAGTCCTAACCCTAATTTCTTTGAAAACCCTAATCCTAGTTGTGGACTTGTGGTTCACATTGACCTAAACTCAATAGAGATCGAAACGAAAAGTAGTCTTTTATTTTGTTTCTTTGACCAATTTACAATTTGACTCACCGGTTTAAGATTAAAAGCACCGTCAAAATAATTACATTATTCTTGTGTGAGTCAGACCTTACAATAAATTATTATAAGTCCACCTCATTTATTTTCTATTATATTATTATTGTACTCCGTACTATTTAAGTAATAATAATGATTAATTGTTGCTAAATTTTTTTAGTACCACTGTAAGTAACTTTAGTAGATTTGTTTTATGTTTTTGTACCTTTTTAATTGCAATTTGTACAGCGGTCTCATACTAACTTAATGTGAGTTCTGTCTCACAGGAGAATTATTGTTACTCCCTTTGTCCCGATTAATTATTTACGTTTGTTTTTAGACACTGTTCAAAAGATATACGAATTGACAAAATTATTTAAAATAAATCACAAAAATTATAGTCATGAGGTATGCTGTTAGATTCATCTTCACGATTACAATAAGAATATAAAAATCTTATAACTATTATTATTATGTAACTCAAGATATGTATGACAATTATGACAAACGTGTAAATTAAAAGTCCAACGTAAACAATTGACCGAGACGAAATAAGTATAAAAATAATAAAATAATAAAATTTCATTCAAAATTTTAACTAAAAAATATTTTATTTTTACATAGTTAAAGGCAATCTCGTTTAAAATTTCACTAGTATATACCTCACGAAGGAGCAATACAATTTCAATAGCTACCAAACCATGCACGATGGCCTTCTTTTGACCACGAGCAACTTGTTTTTTAAAAACTATGACTATAATTAATGCAAAACATCGTCGAAAACAAAAAAACTGGTTTCTTTCGTTATTTTTTCTTCTTATCATATATAAAGGTCTTATTTGGTGGCTGATGAGTTTATTTTGTTCAATTGTTTTCAAGTAATTAGCATATAAAATTATTAATTATTAATTCTTGATTACATAAAATTTCCACATTCATGCATGTAATTAACTAGACCAGGCGTATGTCTATAATCTAAATCTCTTTTACGCGCTTTTATATTATGTGTACGTGGTTGGTGGCTGTGTGCATGTATTTCATAGAATTACATGACTATAATTTTACAATTATACGAGTACATTTCATTAAACTAGCTATCTAGTACGAGAATTATCTTGGCATCAATTTTTTTTTACACAAATGTATCTTGATTTACTTGTACCTTTTGTGAATCGGTATATTATGAATGGCAGAAAAGTAAAGAATAAAGACATCATGATATTACGTGACATAGTCTGTAAAATGACGTCAGCAAAAATCGTGTTTTGAATCGAAGGGAGGTGGGCAATATCACATAGCACTAATCCTTCCATTTTTATATTAGGTTCCTTTGTACCGAGTAGTATAGAAGAGGTGCATGAGAGTATAGTATAAAATCAATCATTAAATTTTGTTTTCTTGATTGCTTTAGTATTTAGGTTATGTTATTTTTAGGTTAATTTAAATTCGTTCATCTTAGTTCAGCTAGCTCTAATAAGTTTAACATAATTAAAACTCGTTTGATCAGTGATTCAATTTCTGAAAAACATATTGCACTTGAGCTCTTTATAGATCTCGTATATTATTTTCGATTACATCTTAAGATAATCCAAAAGACATAACTAAATGATAAAATGAAATATTAATAAAAATAAAAAATTAAATACATTTGAAAGACTCATAATTATAAATCTTTGAAGGGACAAAGGGATGAAGAAATATTGATATGATGGCCTGAACTTGCGCTCTTAGAAGTCATAGAAATGCTTTTTGAAGAGAGACAAGTGCGACGAGAACAAATTAATGGCTAATGTCATACTCCCGTCGCCATTTTGACTCGGAATCAAAAAACATTGTCCGTCGTAGAAAATATTACTTATCCCGAAAAATGTAGGATTTCCCCACCCAAAGTCCATTGCTTGGTATGGTATCCGACCCCATGAGTTCACCAATACATTCGGGTACAATGTTTTTTCCGGGCTACCCATATATGGAACGGGCAAATCCGGTTTTGATTCAGTGTGGTCAATAGCGGACCTCAAATAATCGTCATCCAAACCTTTTAGGGCTTCTTGGACCTTGCCTGCAGTGTCTGTCAAGGGGTTGCAGGCAAGGTCTCCCACGGTAGCAGTACAGACTGCTAAGAAAACAACATTCCCACAATACCCTTTGGGTAATGAAGGATTGTTTATTCTTGACCGTCCATCGACGGGCATTATGAGCTTTATTTCTTCATGGTCGGATAGTCCACGCGCCTTGCTTACACTGCGCCAGACGTGCCCGGCAACTACCTCGTATGTGCTTAGTCTAGTGGTGGTGTTTGACTTGTCAAGTTTTTGTTTCAAGGTGTTAATTTGCTCTCTTGAAAGTTTGAAGAGTGTTTGGGACTTAGTTGTCTTGCCGTCTAATAATTCTTTAGGCAAGGATGGCACAAAAGGCTCAAATTGTGAATGAGTGTACTTGATTTGAGGAGGGTTTCGAGGACAAAGATGGAGATACCTATCATGAACAGGCTCTAGGGCCGGTAGAAGCCCCTTAGCGATTCTAGCCCACGAGTTATTAAACTCAAAATGAGACATACCGTCACACACATGGTGATGTTGCGCAAACCCAATCGACACACCACCACATCTAAACCGTGTCAATTGCACCATCAATAAAGGGAATGACGAAATACCCTTGGAATAATCACAAGTAGGGACCATGACCCTATGAAGTTCATCATTTGGCCTAAAGTCCCCAAAATCCTCAAGTACATGGCTAGACTCGGCCTCAACAAATAAGGCACCCTCACCATTGCAGTCGATCTCATATCGATCACCGTTAATCTTTAGTCTACCCGCCATTGGATAGTAGGGCACTAGGGCTTTGCTTAGGGCCTCAATTAAAATGTTTGCATCAAAATACATAGATGAAGATGGTTGAATGTTATCTTCATTGTTATCGGGTTGTTTATAAATAAGGACTGCTCCGGTATGAGAGTATGGCGTACGTAAAATCATGTCGATTTTTGAGAGCCAAAGGCTTTTATTCGGTGTTTCTTCAGCAGGTCGAACCATGGTCGATTGCTTAATATGGATACTCATTTTATCTTTTTAATTTGGAGAATGTAAGGTTTTTTTTTTTTTGTTTTTTTTTCTTTGGTTGTGGAGAAGATAAATTGTTTTGTTATAACAAGAGAATACTTTGAAATTTGAATGATGATTTGGGAGTGCAAGGATTATGAGAAGCTACGTAGGTATTTATAGGAAGATGTTACGGAGTAATAATTATGTGAGAAAATATAAAAGAAGATGTGGACTTGACTAAGTCATAATAATACATTAATACATGCATTATTATTATTATTATACGTCCATATCGTAGACCACATATCGTAACTCGTAAAGCTAGATAGCTAACCCTAGTCATGGTTTTACACTTTCACATATCGTCGACCACAACCCACCAAAAGAGTAATTGGGTTTAGATTCATAACTTCATAATCATCTTTTTAAAATTGATGTTTTTACTTTGCTTCAATTTAAATACGTTTTGAATAAAAAGTTTTTATAATATAATTATTGTAAACCTTTTATATACTTGTAGTTATTTATAGGCTCATTTGTCAATAACTACTTTATATATATAAATTTTTACAACTTTCTACCTTTTATAAATTTTTTTAAAAATTACTACATTTTATGAAACTTTTTTTTTTACAAATTGATACCAATTTTCATCGCCGACCAAATTAATTTGACTCTAAATAGGTTAATTTAAATCGGTTTTCCTAAACAGTTCACATTATCTAGAGTCAAATAAATTTTAATTGGATGACTATGAGTTTTATTATTCTTTGCGTTTTAAATAGGTTTCTCGAATTCTCGATCATGTATGCTTCCTCATACCTAATTATGATCAATCTGCAATTTCTAAGCTAAGCGGCTTATCATCCTATATTAAGAAATCAATTCAATATGTAATATGTAAATAGCAATAGCTAAAATTCACAATTTAATACATATTTCAAAACGTTGATTAAAAAGCTAACAAAAATTGGTTGATATTTCATCATTAAAAAGGATATATACTCCTATTTTTTAATGCTAAGTTAGATTTGAAATGGAAGTTCTATTATATTGCAAGATTTTTATTGTACGTATATAACTGTCAATAGAAATTTTAGCATCTCACAAATTATAGGTGATCATGACGACTAGATGAAGTGTTGTGTATTAATATTTTATTCGACTGACGCATGTTGATTAAGTGAAATGAAATGACACCATTGAGTGGTAGCGAGTTTCTGTACCACACTCTCACATATATAACATATTCTCTATTCTAATTGCGAGGGCCATAATTTTCATGTGAGAGGATGGCATCAGAACTAAGTACGGAGTATATATGTACCATCCTGTGACTCCCCTAGCTATCACTATCAAAGTGTAAATCGATTTTCTATCGGTACAAGTTATTTTTGTTTTGGATATATATATGACCTGTATTCGCCTGCAAACGACGTTTTGATTTAAACCTAAACAGAGTATATTTTGAGTACTGATTTATTTCATTTTAAATATTCTCTTATATTTTAAATCACGTATTTCTAATCGGATATTGGAGTACTTGACAAATCCGGCCATTTTGAGTTTATTAAATTATTCTTCTGTTTATGACCAGTTTTATGTATTAAGTCATTTGAATTGAGTCAGTTTATTTGGCACATTCATATATGCACGTTCGTTGTTGTAGATCTCTAAAGGATAAAATAACGAAATAAATAAGGTTAGGAATTGACTAAATCATAATGCATGCATTGTGCATTTGAGCTACGTAAAGGACAGAAAAGTCAATCTCTCTAACTATAACTTAAAACAAAGTCGTTCAATTCTACGGTTACCTCATATAGTCTCATACACAAAAGAAATATTCTTCACCAAACACGCATGATAGTGCTTCTTTGACCAAACTCCACTCGTTTTATTTACTGTTAAATACGGAGTAACAAATTAAAAATTAAAAATTAAAAATTAAAAAAGTTTGATTTTTATTTTTTTTATTTGACCAAAAGTCTTATATAGTGGCGAGTGAGCTTTTAAGTGATTTTTTTTATATTATAAACAGAATTTTTTTTTACGTGTAGTCATCAATATATTAATTTTCAATGAACTAGTGAACTTACCTAGAAAATCTTGTGCTTAAGGGATTAGATTAATATTATGAGTTTAATATTTGAAGTTCCTTAACAAGTTTTAACACATTAGCTTTTCATTGATGAGTTTCGTGTGGTTTTTATTTATTATCCAAATATATCAATATCACGATATCATCATAGAAAAACTATCATATAATTTTAGTGCCATGTATATATCGCTTCTATAAGATTTTACTTTCTGGCCTTATCATAAACTATGATGAAATTAATACGGAGTACTAATTTTAATATTTATCGGTGATTATAATTGTTTGCCTTATGTGTTTCAATGATGTTAATTTTAGAGTTACGAGTCATGTGTTAATAGTACTTTCGATTTGTCTATTGACAAATTAAAAGATTAACGAGTAATTGTTGATTATATTATAATTATATATGTGGGAGCACTTCTCCAGATTAATTAGCAAGGAAAACATATATATATATATATATAGTATTTAATGATAAATATAAGTAAGAGTAATTTTTATACAGAGGAATAATTTATTGTCTCATGATTGTTGAAGACGTAGAAAAAACATTTTCAAGTTAACCAAAGCAAACATGAAGTTAATATGCTGTATATATGTTATTGTGAGCTAGTACTCTAGTAGTATATATATGCTCAATTTAATTACACTTAAATGTCACAAAAATTAAAATTATTCTTACAAAATGGCAAACCAAAATCAATCAAATGTAAATGCAGGCAATACAATTGATCATTGATCAACTCCAAAGCAATAAGGTAGCCCACGAACTAGCTCGTTTTGCAGCCATATATGGGAGTTGGGTAGACGAGTGTGGGTCCATGAGATGCTTATTCCTGTTGTGTTTGTTGTGACCGACGAGTTTATTTCAATAAATTTGTAGTGTTCTACGCGGACGTTTAAAAAAAAATGACTAAATCAATCTAATGTTAATGGAAGCCCACGAACTCGCTCATTTGCGGCCATGGAAGTTGGGTACGTAGACGAGTGTGGGTCCATGAGATGCCTATTCCTGTTGTGTCTATTGTAACCGACGTGTTTATTTCAATAAATTTGTAGTGTTCTACGCGGACGTTTTCAAAAAAAAAAAGACTAGCTAGATCAATCAAATGTCAATGTAGGCAATACAATTTGATCAATTCAACTCCAAAGGAATGAAATTAGCAAAGTGCAAACGAAAAACACACAAACACAAGATTACAAAAATGTCCATTAAATTCAATCTACAAATGACTTGAATTGGGGACTTACGTTGACGTGCGACACTTTTATCATTTTAGTCGGCCAAATGATCCGTAGAAGTATAGAACCCTTTTGCAAGGGATTATATTGCGTACATATAAACTACGAGTATTAAATTGATTAGTCTAAATGATTTGGACCTTAACATTAAAATTGGTTAGTCTAGAGATATGTACTTTTATGATTTAAGTAAATATTAGTTACGGAGTGTCGAGTTCAATATATGACTTTTATGAATGACGGAGTATAATAGAAAAAAAATAAATAAAAAAGATGAACTTTGTGAAAGATATGCCTATATTAGTGGATTGTACTCCGTACAAATAGTGTTGTCATGTTGTGAGACCGTCACACATTACCTTATTCAGCTATATTGTAACGATTAAAATTGAAGAGCTTGTGGTTATATATTTCGATATATTTAATTATTTTCACTTTCTCATCTTAATTAAGACATTTGTTGATCATCTTTCAATAGGGCTGGACAGAGCAAAAATCGATGTTTATCTTTGTCTTAAAAGAAATATATGATCCAATTGTCAAACAAAATCATCTAAATACAACTATTTATCATCTATTTCAAATTATTTTCATTTCAAATATAAAAAATACGTTTACACTAAAAAAAATAATCATTTTACACTCATTTCTAGAATATAAAGGTAAATATATACGGAGTAACAAATGATGGAAACTAGGTGATTAATTTTATTTTATTTTAAATTTTTTTAGAAAGTTAAATTAATTACTCTCACAGAACTTAATCTAAGACTATAAAATGAGTGGGGTTAATTGAATATAACCTCTTTTATAACATTTTTTTTTTTCAAAATAACCCCTTATATGTTTATTTTATAACGTAACCCTCTTTTAAGACATTTTTGCTTCAAAATCACCCCCAAAGTCGAATTTTGTTCCTTAAAAATGGCAACCAAAGACATTTTAAGCTACACCCTCTTCAAGATACAACCATGAATAACTAAAATATGTCGAAACATCTTGAGAAAAATCTATTTATGAGTGTGAATATTCATTTTTTTAAGTAGCATATTTCGACGTTATGTTATGGGGGTGCCTTTGAAGCAAAAGTGTTTTAAAAGGGGGTTATGGAGTAATTCTATTACGAGACCGCCTCATACTATGAATCACACTATACTTCTATAATATTATTAATTTTCATTTAATTTTTTATTTTTTTTTCTAATTTTGTAATTTTCTTAATTGTCACATTCTTTGACCATAATGTTAGTTACATGATTTATCCAACATATGTAAATATCAAATTTGACCATATTTTTCTTGAACACTCATATATTATATATGTCGGTAACTCGGTATCAATCTACAACTGTTATGTTCAAACGTAATCGCATTACATTTGAAAAGTAACGTTATTATTTTTCAAAAGTAACTATATTTTCATTGTCTCATACGATGAGACGGCATCACCGTAGAATTGTTATAATATACAATAGAGTTAAGTCATTATTTAATCAATTTTCACACAAGCTAGATGCCAAACTTAGAAAAAAAAAAAAAAAAAAAAATCTATGGGTGGCCATAGACTAATATTGATTGATTGAACCCGATTGTACGTATTGTGACATTTTGGATTCGTATGATGATTTTTAGTGACCGTAATTGCATGCGGACAACAATATTTTGGACATACAAGATGCGTGGTTGGGTGGCATATTTAGGTTTTTGGATCGTAGATTAACATTTTGATCTACAAATTGATTAATTAATGGTCAAGTCTAGGTGTCAATTAATAGTGGGAGACTTTTTTACGAGCGACTAAGAATTAAAATTTATTTTAAGTAACGGTCAATAAACAAAGTATGTTATTAGTTGACTTCATCAAGCAAATTGAGATCACTCTTTTTGTTATGTCAATTCGGGTTTAATGTAGAGATTAAGATTAAAACATATTGGTTGTGATTGGTCGAGTGAAGTTATTTAGTGGGAATTATATAAAATTTGATTTTAGCTACTTGAAGAAAAAAAATTATTAGCTATTGTATATATGGAGTACAAAAAAAATAGTAGTTGTTTTTTCCTATAGGAAATTTACTTATCCTATATTTTTTTTCAATTTTTTTACCCTTCTTCTAATTAATACCTATTTTCCCTATTAGTTTTCTCTCCTCAACTTTTATGATTTCCATCATAATTTCTACAAAATGTGGATTATAATCAAGTAGAACAGTACAGTTGTTAAGATTATTATATTATGATGATTAATTAATTAATTTTTATTAATTATTATCGTTATTGTTAAAAATAAGTTGTAGATGGTAGTTGTTAAGGTAGTTTTAGATTAGGGTTTGGTGTGAGCGGAGGACTGGTAGGGCGGTGGGGGCGGTGGGGCGAAGGGTCCAGGTGGTGGTGCTGGGCACTTGGGCCGACGCCCGGCGTCGGTGTAGGTGTAGGTGATGGTGTTGGGTTGGTGGTTGTTTAGTGTTTTTTTTTTATGTAATTTTATTTGTGGTAAATTATTTTTCTTTTAGTTTTTCTAAATTTAAAATATTTAATTAGTTATATTTCTTATATTTTTATTTTATTATTTATTTTAAATTCATTTTTTAAAAATATTTATTTAATTTATAAAGTAATGTAAATTGGAGGAAGGGTAAATTATACTTCCTCCATTCCGTTTGGTTCTATACATTTGACCAAAACACGGTAATTAAGGTAGAAGAAAATCAAGTGGGGTAGACAATAGAATTACCAAACTACCCCTACTTTATTATTTAAAAAAGGACATTGCAAGTGGGTTGGGTGGGGTAATGAAGGGTATATTGGTCTTTTAGTTTAATAAAGTACGGACCAAAATAGAAATGTATAGAATTGATTGGAATTTCCGAAAAAAGAATATGTATTGAATCAAATGGAATGGAGGAAGTATGAGATTGAGTAAATTATAAAAAGAGGGGTAAAATGGGAAAATAAGTAAAAATCTTATAGGACAAAACATCACCCAAATTGTATTAATAAGCCTGAAATTAGAGGTGGCCAAGTGCCGGGACGGGCCGGCCCTCCAAGGGTCGGGCACCGAAATTGAATCCCGGGCACGACCCTTAGGTGGGGGAGGGCCGGGCTCCAAAAATTGGGCCCTAGCTCGGCCCTTAGGCTTTAAAATTTAATTATTTTGTTTTTTTTGTTTTTGTTGGCGGGCCCGGGAGGGACGGGCTCCAAAAACTGAGCTCGGGCCCAGCCCTTAAATTTTGGCGAGCCCAACCGGACTTTGGAGGGCCGGTTTGGGCTCCCAAAACACGGCCCTCAATACTCTCCGGGCAGACCCGTGAAGATGGCCACCTGATCTACCCAAACTACGTCACAAGTTTTTACAAGACGTTGACATTTTGTAGCCAAATCCTATCCGCACCACATGTCATTTGCTAAACGATTGGTTTCTTACCTAAATATTGGTCGTTGGGTCTACAAACGTATACAACGGAGAGAAAAGGGAGAAACTTTCGTTAAAACTTATCATAATTAATTATACTCTGAAATATTATTGAAGTCTTTATATAAGAATGACATCAACTAAAATTAATCTGTTAATTTGACCCACAAGTTATATAACTTCCATTGACATATTGTGTAATACCCGACTCATTTCATATATTTTATAATTTATTTCACGAAGATTTATATTTCATTTCCTGCGATTTTCTCATTTCTAGATCAAGGAAATCATTTCTTAAGCTTACATGTCGTGTAGTCGGGTGTTATGATTATTGAGGTTAGGATCGAGTGTGTAAGTGTGAGGAGGAGTGTGAGGAAACTTAGTAGGTGTTGGGGTGGTTTGGAAATGTGTTGGTGAGGTTCGGAGAGTAAGGCGCGAGTAGTGGAGGTCGCCCCTCACTCGCGGGGAAAGAAAAGAACCAACCGAGTAGACAGGAGCAAAATGGCGACCAACAAGCGAGCTAGGCGCGACCAACAAGCGAGCTAGGCGCGACCCATGCGCGAGCGGGGCGCGAGCCAACCCTGCATTTTTCGGTTAATTTGTACGATTTTCCTTGGTTGCTTAGGACTTAATCTTTCAGCTTTTATTAATCTAATTAAGCCATAATCTCTCATAATACTCATAATTCATCACCCTAAATTAAAAACCCTCTCTTCTCTCTCCTAAAAACTCATCAATTCATCTCATAAAACTCCATTAAAATCCTTCAAGTTTCATCGTTTTCAACCCTAATTCTATTCCTTTCAATATCCTTCAGTAATTCTTCGTTTCTACATCTCTTAGCATAGTTTTTATAGTTTGTTTATTGTTTTATGTGTTAGGGTTTGTGTTGTTATATTTTATGTATGTTTTGTGCTTATAACCAAAGGAAAAGGTGAACTCAACGAAGAGGACACAATTTACATCGAGGAAGAAGAAGAATAGTTCGATTGTGCTTAAAATAAGTTAACTGGGTGTAGCCCTAACCACATTTTGACTTGTATGAAGCTCTGGTGAATGTCTAGATTGATGTTATTGATTGTGTGATGGTAAAAATGCGAGCTTTGGCTTGTTTGGATGAATTATGCTTGTTTGTGATTGAATTTGGAGTCAGCCTTATATACTTTTGAGTCTAGAAGCATGTTTAGGTTGTTTGATCACTTGTATGACGTTGGTTATGATGTTGTGATGCTTAAAGTTGCGCTAACTTGGGTTAGTTTTGTAGTCTTAGCATGGTTACGTAAGAGTACTTGTGATAATTACTTTGTATTAAGCTCGTTATTGCCTCGTTAACTAAATTATGATGAAAGTGGTTATAAAATGGATTGCTATGACTTTGTTGAGTAAAAGAATGAACATTGTGATGTTGACTATGACACTAGTAGAAAAAGTACATTAGGCATGTATTATCGGCTACGGTTGTAGTAATTAACCGTAGCCATTAAACCAATTAAAATAGGATTCATTTAAAGGCTACGGTTACAAAGCAACAACCGTAGCCAAATATACAATAAAGTGAAAAGGCTACGGTTCTTAAAAACAACCGTAGCCGAAAATATTAGTTTGAAGCTACAAAAACTACGGTTAAAAACAAGAACCGAAGCCAATTCTATAGCCTAATAAAAAGACTTCGGTTTATTTATTAACCGTAGCCATATATAGTCGTAGGATCCATTACCCCTTCATTTCCTCATTGTTTTTAAACCCTAAATCAACATACACCTAAATCAACGCCCCCATTCACTAAAATCATTCGCTCACCACCACGTCTTATTGCCGTCTCTCACCACCACGTCTCTCACCACCACGTCTCTCACTGCCTCCACCGCTGCCACCATCACGTCTCTCACTGTCTCTCACCGCCTTCATTATCCCTCGTCATTTACGCCACCAGATCTAGGGCTGGCCAACAGCTTTGTCGTCACCACAATTGTTGGGTCTCATCTATGTGCCATTTACAGGTGTGTTTTCAAAAAAACTTTAAATTTGGGTTTGAGATGTTTAAAGCTTGAGATGGTATTAAAATTAGGTTGATATGTTTTAATTATGGAATTGATTTATGCTTGTTTATTGAACAATTTAGGTTGATTAATTATTAAAAAACTTAAAATTTAGGTTGATTAATTCGATTTCTGTCATGTTTATTGAACAATTTGATTCCTGTAATATTCATCGTGCCCAGTCCGATGGCGTCGATCATCACTGCTCACCGACGATCAATCGCTGACAACTACCGTCATATCTGGCCAGGCGCACTTGAGTTCTGAAAAGTATGAGTATATTCAGCATCGATGCTATTCGTAATGACGTTGTGTATCAATTTATCTCTCTTTCGATCTTATTATGAGAGTTTTTTGTTGAATATTTAGCACTTCAATTAATGTTTTAGTAAATTATCTGCTATGTTTGATTGTTCATTGATATTATTTGTTAATTTAGGATTGTGTTAGATTTAGCGCTGAATTTTGATTGATTTTGTGAATTTAGTTGTTAGATTTGTGTTAATGACTTCGCTAACTCTAATTTGATGGTTGAAAAGTTTTTTCCAAAGGATTCGAATAATTTTAAAGACGCTTTTTGAGCTTTCCAATTCGAGACTCTTTCCTCACAAAAACTACACTCTTTGTAAGTCAATCGATCTGAGTTCTATAATTCTTTTAGTTAGGGTTATAGAAGTGCCTTTTTTTTTAATCAAAGTCAAATTTTTAAGTAATTGTTTGTAGTATTTGTACTTCATTCGTTGAAATTGATTAGTATGAATGTAGTCATCATTGTCATTTTTTTATTATCAATTTTTTAGGTAATTGTTGAAGTATGTCCGTTTGTTTGATCATTTTTTGTTAATTGCTTTGAGTTTGGTCATCTACAATTTGACAAGATAATGCAAAAAGTTCAGATTTATTAATTTAGATTATGATAGTTTCATTACATTTGCGCTTTAAGTTTGAGCTTAATATTTTTCTGTGATGCATAAGTTCGTTAGACTGAAATTGATAGTAATACTTCTCCTTTAACAATTTACCCCTCTCGGATCACAGCTACTGTGGAGCAACTAGAATCAAAAGCTGCTTCTGACGCCGAGAAACCTGCTGACCTCTCATTGTTGACAACCTTAAGGTCTTCTTTCCCTCTTAAAATCTGTTACAGTTCGTTTGCTTGAAATAATAAAATGTGAGCATTGTTTCGTTAGTTATATGTTGAACTTTTTCACTTCAGTGATTCTACAACTTAGATCGATAATTGATGGGCACGTGGGTATACGTTTGTTCCGTTCATATATCAAAGATTATTCTGTAATATTTCGTATGTGTAGTTATGAAGGTGCACGTTCTAGTGTACAGCTGAGCCACTTGTTGCATTTGTCAAATCAGAAGCAGGTAAATTATGACATATCTACACATTATACTGTTGCTTGTGACACTTGACTTATATGAAGTCATTCTCAATGGCTAAACGCTTAGTTAATGGGATGGTGCAAGTACTAGTACGAGTAGTCTTTACACTATTATGGTAATCGTGTATTCTTTTATGCATAAAGTTGTAATGGAGCTGACCTAATGGAAAATATTCTCTTTTAATTTCAGCTACTGGTAAAGTATTGGCTTTTGAGCTTTCTAAGGGTATGCGGGTGTCTTTTATCCAGTATCAGCAAATGCTAGTCACGAAATTGGTAAATTCTCATCTTCCTATAATCGTAAGGATATGCGGTGTCGTTCTTCCCCGGCCTCCCTTCGAGTAGAAGTTATTTTTCTTCATCGACATCCCATCGACCTTACCTTGTAAGTTACTTTTCTTCTCACTCTTTCACCCTAATTTCTTCTTCGTAAACCATCCATTTTATCCGTTTATTGTTTTGGACTGAATTCTATAGATTATTTTGGGGAATTAGGGTTTTCAGATTTGGCGGAAGAAACGATTTGGCGACTTTTCAGATTTCTATGTTGCATATATGTAACCATAGATAATTGAATTTGTTGTTTATTTGATTTTTTTAAAGGAATTGAATAATCGTGAAGATGCTTTTTGAGCTTCTCAATTTGAGACTCTCCTCACAAATACCACATTAAATGTAAGTCAACTGATCTTAGTTTTGTAGTTCATTTGTTTGAGAATGCAGTGGTTTAATTGATTTTTGGTATGTTTTTCTAAGGTTCATGAGTTTGTGAGATTAAAATTGATTGTTCATATATGTGTGCATGACATACTTCTCACCGTCTTCAACTGGCATTTTACTTCATTTATTTTGATTTTAGTTGATACCTACTTAGGTTCTGTAAAGGTTTGATGCTCTTAATAAATAGTTTGATGTGTAGTTTATTCGTTTTTTTGATTTCAATTGATACTTATTTAGGTTTTTCCTCTCTCAGTGCACCTTTGTTTTTGTCAATCTGCGTACATACAAATACATTTTCAAGTTTTGTTGTACGAGTTTTAATTACTTTGCATGATTTAGTAGATAGAACATTGATTAATAAGCATGTTAGTTGGCTTTTTGCACGTAATGGAATTAGATAGTTTAGTATTGAATTCTTTACTCTTTGATGTTCTTATGCAAAAAAAAAAAAAAAAAAAAAAAAAAGAAAAATGGAAAAGATGGTGGAATTTTTGCTTATATTCGTGATGTGTTTCAGTGACAACGAATAGAGCGGAGGTTACCTTGACTTAGCTCCGCGAGAATAAGAACAGGTTCGATATCGTAATAAGCGATGCGATGTACATATGCCGAATATGGACGAATTCAAGCTCCTTGAGCATTTAAGATGAATACAGTGAGTGATACAGGAATAGAATCTTTTGAATTTGTACTCTGTTTTTACACGAGCCTGTTTTATTTAGGTTTCGATAGAGAATTGCAAGTTTGATATAGAGTAGTATAATTTATTTCAATGTTGATCGATTAAGTGTGACAACTTAGTGTGGTTTAGTGTATATTTCAAAATTGTGACACTTGTTCTGGCGCAAACGAACCACTGCATGGGATTGTTGAACAATATTAGTTTTAAGCTTAGCTAATACACGTTACACTACTATGTAGGTACTATTTAACGTCAGGTTTTGTTATGGCCTCTTGGTGCTGCTATAATGTCGTCGCACTGCTACCTCCATGGCCTACTATACTCTACTCTTGATATATGACGCTTCGTTGTTTGGCTGCTGCTACGCGCTGGCCTTCGCTGCTGCATGGTCGAGTGTTGTATAATTGTCGCTGTTAATTTTTGTTGGTGGAACATGTAACCACGATTGAGTTTGTATTGTAATTTGTGCTCCTAATTGGTTGAAATGTATGATATATGTGCAATATTATAGTAGAAGCATTCTTTTAAATTGTTTGATATTAAATTTATTATTTTTTTTTTGAAAAAAAACCCAACAAATGGCTACGGTTGTTTGAGTGGAACCGAAGCCATATATGCACTTATGGCAACGGTTAAATGATGGAACCGAAGCTAAATATTGACTTATGGCTACGGTTCCTACAAACAACCGTTGCCTTTTCCTGACTTACGGCTACGGTTCATCTTAACAACTGAAGCCTTTTGTGCTTTTGGCTACGGTTGAACAACCGTTGCCTTAAGTCAATGACTTAAGGCTACGCTTTGATTTACTACGTTTGTACAACCGTAGCCATATGCCTTTTTTAACCGTAGCCGTAAGTGTTTTTTGTACTAGTGTGAGTTGAATTGGTTCATGTTTGAGTTGGTTTGTTTGTATGCTTGAGATGAGTGTGCGTACGGGTACTGTTTGGCAAGTACGTGAAGAGCTACGCCGTCTTTTGTAGGATGGATACCGCCTTCTGGGTTGTCAATTGTTTTGTAGTGGTTAGAGACTATGGTTATATTGATACACTGTTTTGTAGCGGGTATTTTGTCGCCACTGTTTTGTAGCGGTGGGCCACTGTTTTATAGCGTGGGATTTGGCCAAATTTAGACAATTGTTGAGGAATTTTGCAGTTCCGCCATAGGGTTGGATGATTCAGGTTGTTTCATCCGAGGTGATTCTTATTGATTGATCACCCAGTGCTCCGTCCTTCTCTTGCGTTGCTGATCGTTGGTTGTCGTTTGATGTTGACAGTTTGAGCTTGAATGATCTAAAATGAACCCTAGTTATGTTAGGTTGTATCCGTTGTGTGTTTGTTGATGGTTTATACTCTAATTATAGGCCGTTGTCCGGGTGAATTAATTGTATGTTGTATTGTTGTTTACCTTGGTTATGTTAAAATATGACTGGGGAAAACCTAGTTACTCACCACTGACTGTGACTGTTGCATTCTTTGCGGCAGGTATGCGCGGGGACGGGATGTGAAGTAAGAAGCCATGTGAGGATTACCCCGTAGCTAGCATGGATTTTATAGACATTGTTCTTTAGGCTTGATTCAGTTTTGAGTAGACTTATGTTTGATTTAGGTATACTTGTAAGGGTATTTTATTGCCGCATGTTCAGACCTCAAGGTCTAGACCGTTGGTTTGATTGTTTAAGTTAGTTGCGATTCGGATTACACGGTGTTTCCGCCACTGTGGCTTCGCTTTTATTTCATCTTTCATTTATAAACCTTTTAAATCGTATTTTATTATGTTTAAATAATCCGGGTTGTTACATATTGCTTCAATAATCCCTCTGTCTCAGTTTTTGTTTACTCTTTCATCTATTTGACCTCACAAAATATAAAAAAATGTAAATAATTCACTAGAACGGAGAAATTAAGATCCATTCTAAAAATGCATGACTACCCTACAACTTTTCTAGATATACTAGCTGCATGCTTACAATTGAAGATGAAAAAAAAAAGGGACTTATTATTTCACGCTCCTTTTTTACTATTTTTCGCCCCATTTTTTTTATGTGAAAAGACTTAAATATCTTTATGTTATATTTTTATATTAAAGATATTTTTGTTCATAGGGGTATTTTGGTCATTTTGGGTGCGAGAAATAGTAAAGAATGGTGCGGGAAATAGTAATTAAAGTGAAAAAAAATGATGGGCTTGAATGGAATTGTAGTTTATAAAAGCTAAGGAGGTACAAGCTTAATAAGGACTTGCTTGTTTTTCATTAAAGAATTGTGTTGATGTTAGACGATGTAATTAAGCTGTAAACTATTTGTGTTTTACCATTGCAGAAACATATACGAGTAGTACGTTAAAGTGAATAATGCTTGTCAAACTATTGAGCTACGGAGTACATTTTATTGTACTCTTATTATTAAAGTTGCTTTTACTAACTTTATTATTGCAGAAATAATAATAAAATTTTAGAACATATTAGTAGTATCTCCAACACACCTTTTAATTAATCCAAAAATTTGTAGAAATTATTTAGAACTTTCGATATTGCAGCTTGAGCTATCTTCGTAGTCACGACCTTACCGAATCAAAGTCACGGGGCCTCTATGCCTCGTATACTTTTGTCATTTAGTTTCAATTCTCAATTATAGAATTTTGTTTACTTCGTAGGACTCTTTTTTTTTTTGTCTCAATTTTATAAAACGCTTTTTTCGGTGCATAACACTACTAACTTCACTTATGAAACACTTCTCTTCACATCAATAACTTAATATTACACTTTCTTAAAACTTTAAATATGTTATGGAGCATGCACTCTCCGCAAAGAGTTGAAATAGTATTTGTCTTGTACCTTTTAATTATTTATGGTGATTTTCTCTTCATTTTCTTCATTTCTCACCATCGATACTTTCCCTATTTTAAATTGAATATGGCCACTTAAGTATAGTTGGTTAATATATCAACAGATTCGACACTCTCAACTTAATATAGCTTTGATATCATGTAAAATTTCTCAAATAATTACTCGTACAGTCGTACAATGATATTAAAGTTTTTATACATAAAATTATCACATGAACTAATTAAGTTAACCTACTAATATTACCCACTAATTCGATAACTTCCTCTAAATATAAGCAAAGATTCCAATCCCTAACTTATAGTGTATCAATGTAACCTTTGATGTGAATGGGATAAAGTATTTAATTTCGTACGAAAAACGGTTTTACAATAAACTTTTTATCCACCTCAATAGTAATAGCACTATTATGTATGTGAGCCCATAAGGAGTCATCTAGGAGTACTATTTTCACATGCAATACAAAAATTACAATAACATTATATTGGTACACCCTCCGTTCCAGTGTTTTGTTTACAGTTTGACTTTTTTGTGAGGGAAATTTGAGTGAAGTGTAAACAAATGACTGAGACAGAGGGTAGAACGCAAACAAAACATGGATTAATTTATACCTATCTAGTTGAAGTAGATGATGAAGTGCAACTTGAAGAATGATATAGAGAAGAATGATAATTTTGATTTAATTCTTCACATTTCTCTTTGTTTTTTGCAACAATAATGGTAGTAAAAGACCCATTTATCCCTTCTTCATTAGTACTCTCTTCTTTCACTTGCTCTATCAACAACATTGTTTTCCTTGCCAACTTCTCCTCAGCATTCCTCAAAAACTTGAACTTCGGCGGAGGAGACGACAACGACAACGACGACTTGAAAACTCTACTAAATTCCGCGTCACTTGAACACTCGTTGAACGGATTAAACCCGATTAAACTCTCGCTGATACTACTATTACTTTGACATGAATCAATATTGTTTTTCATGAGATCACTTAAACTTTTTCTACTACTTTTACTTTCCCTTGTAATTATAATATTACCATCTTCTGATGACTCAGCAATGTCATCCATTGTTTCCTCTTTTATGGTGGAGAGAAACCGCTGTGGCGGCCCGCTTGTGAAATTACCATTTTGCCCTTCAAATGGCTTGTGCTCTTGTTGGTGTAGTAGTGTTGGTGTTGGTGTTGGTGTAGGGTTTGCAAGGGTATTTGTGGAAATATTTACTGCAGAAGTTGCTTGGTTTTTACTGCATAACATGTAAGATAATTTTGTATGATGATCTTCTTCAATAGTAAATTTTCTTCTAATGAATCTTCTTTTCCACCATAGAAGGTAATAAATTTCAAATACTAGGGCTAATAGTAAACAAGTAAATATCACACTTAAAGCAAGTCCTATACTACTTAATGACTTCATCTCCTATAATTTGGAAAAAACTACTTATTGAATCTCGAATTAGTAAAACATTTCTCTCGTCTCAAAAAAAATACACGTTACGACAACCGTAAATTGAATACTTACATACCCCATATAATTAAGCTAAGCTGAATGCCTAAATCTAGCTTCAATTTGATATAAACGAACGATTATACGTATTCTTACATCTGATCAAACAAAACCAAAATACATACTCCGTATAAACGATTATACATACCTTGCCTTAAGCAGAATTTTTTATAGTGGAAATTAATAAGAAATAATAGTAAAAATAAAAGTAAAAATGAAAGAAAAATAAGAGGTAAAAAAAGGAGATGAAGGAGGGGAATATAATAAGTGGAAGGGAAGTGAAGGAACACGAGAGAGTGGCAGTGGCGGTCCTAGGGGGGGGCCAAGGGGGGCACGTGCCCCCCCTATGATTTCCAGAAAAAATTAATAAGTAGTATATGCTGTGAAAATGAACACAAATGCTGTGGTTGTATAGATGGCAAGGGAGCTGCTAGTCATTCTTGATGACTTGGGTTCGAATCCCACTGTTTGCATCCTTAATTTTTGTTTTTTATCTCCTTTTAGTTTGGGTTTCCAAGCTTAGAACATCAGTTTTTTTGGGACTTCAATTAAAGTTTAAATATGTTAATTTTTTTTTTTTTTCAATTTTATTATGCGGAATTGCGTTTCACTCACAATTTGTTAAATTTCTTCATCATTTGGGGACTTAGTTAAAACTTTAACCATAAGTATCTAGAAAAATATAAGATTTCATGAAATTAAATTTTATACATTGAAAATTCAATAGTCACTGAGGAAGTAAAGCTCCACAGTTAAATATTGACAAAAATTGAGGGAGTATATTTTAACAAAATAAACTTCAAAATTTTGTCTACGCCTGCAAAATGTATACTTAATTTTACTACATTTCATAATGTTTTCTATATTTTGTCTAATCGTTTTGTATAAATTTAACAATTTATTTGCACTTCTCATACAATTAATACTTCACATAATAATGAAAATACATCTAATATTCAATATAATCTTTCAAAAAAATTCATCACCTTTAAATATTATTGTACAAAAAAAATTTCGAAAATGTGCCCCCCCACCCGTAAAATCCTGGGTCCGCCACTGGAGAGTGGTGTTACGAAATGTTTAATTTGGTGTATGAAATCGTCCAAAAAAATATCACATGGGGAGAGTGTTTATGAAAAAGCTCCTTTACTTGTCAGTCCTCATGTCACTCAATTATTTTGGCCTTTTCCTCTCTACGATGACGGACCCAGAAACAATTTATTATGGTGTCCTAGATTTATTTTATCCAATTTTTACTATATAAATATATTAAAAATATTTTTTTTAATGTAAAATTGGACAAAATAGACCGAAATAATTTACGATATGGTGTCCTAGGACCCCATACAAGTGTATGTGCATTCGCCACTGCCTGATCTCTAGTTTTATTATTTCATCATTTTCATAATTTTCTTGTGACTATTTAAAAGAGGTATTCTTTCATATTTTCATAAATATTTATCAGATTTTTATCATTTAATCAAAAAGTTCTTTTACATTAATGGTCAAATGATAAAAATCTATTTAGTCATAAAGAATATATTGAAATGTGAAAGATATTAAAAATGTGAGAGAATATAGAAAAACAAATAAACAACAACAAATGAATGATTAATGACCTCTAACCTTGCGTTTTATGTTAGCGTAATAGGGTTTATTCAAACATTAAGGGTGTGTTTGGATAGCAAAATAGGAGGGAAAGGGAGGGGAAGGGAAATGAGGGAAGGGGAAGGGAAGGGAAGGAAGGGGAGGGGAGGGGAAATGGTGGTGTTTGGATACCATTTTCCTCCAAATCTCTTTATTTTGGATGATTTGATTAGAGCTTTGAGGAGGGAAAATGGATCCCTCCAAATCCCTCCCCCTTCATTTCCTTCCCTCCATATATTGTATCCAAACAAAAGAAAAATCAATCCCACATTTCCCTCCCCTCCCTTTCCCCCCATTTCCCTCAATCCAAACACACCCTAAGCTTTCAAGTACGGTTAATGGAGCGAAGACATGTTAAAAGTTTAACTTTAACTTCATTACACCTACCAAAGGTGTTTTAACCTAATAGTTAAAACGAAGGTATATACTCCTAAATGAGGTGGCAATCGGGTCAGTCGGGTCGGGTTTGGGTCGAGTAAAGTCGGGTCGGGTTGAGTCGAGTTCGGGTCATATCGGGTCAAAATGCTCTTTCGGGTCGAGTTGGGTCAAGTTCGGGTCGTTGTCGGTCGCGTCATTTCGAGTTATAGTGTCTCAGGTCGGGTCGGGTTCGGTTCGGGTTGTTATCGGGTCGAGTCAATTCGGGTTACATAGTATATTGGATCGGGTCGGATTTGGGTCGGGACATCATCGGGGCTACGCGGTATTATCGAATTACTCCCATTTTTTGATGTTAAAACAGGTTTTTTGACCATTATTTGATAATTATTTCATTATTAAGAATGTATCAAACTAAATACTCCGTACTAATTAGCTTTAGATTTAATCAATGTTGAGCTTAATAATTACTGAGTCATCAATTTAATCGGGTCAATGTCGGGTCGTCAACGGGTCGGATCCGGATCGGGTTTGGGTCACTATTATCGGGTCGAGTCGGGTTACGGGTCATTGTCAGGTCGGGTTGGGTCAGATTCGAGTCACTGATTATCAGATCTTGTCAGGTCGGAACAAGTCGGTTTCATGTCGGGGTTTTCGCTCGAATTCGGGTCGGGTCAGCCTTGCCAACTCTACTCCTTATACTTTGATTGGGCCCTAGACGATGTAACAATCACCATTTGATGAAAATTAACGAAATCTGCAGAATGCAACGATCCTTGTAAAATAACTCCATAATTATTATCAGTAAGGTAAATCACAAAACAATGGCAGATTAATTCCCAAAATAGCCATCTGCCAATTCGGAACCGCAAAATGACGAATTGTCTCCAAAACAAAACATACAAAATGTTCACCCAAAAAAACAGCATATATCATTAATACTACCGCAGAAACAAGGCCACCAGATCATATTTAGTCCACCTCCTCAATCTTGGGACCAGCACCAGTTGCACCAGCGGGAACATCGTCATCCATCGGAGCACCGCCTTCACCGCCTGCTCCTTGGTACATCTTCGCAATAATCGGGTTGCAGATGCTCTCCAGCTCCTTCATCTTGTCGTCAAACTCATCAGCCTCTGCAAGCTGGTTCCCGTCAAGCCACGAGATGGTTTGGTCAATAGCATCATCAATTTTCTTCTTGTCTGCATCTGAGAGCTTGGAGCTGATCTTCTCGTCCCTGATGGTGTTCCTCATGTTGTATGCGTAGTTCTCCAGAGCGTTCTTAGACTCGACCTTCTTCTTGTGCTCCTCGTCTTCGGATTTGTACTTTTCTGCCTCCTGCACCATCTTCTCGATCTCCTCTTTGGACAGCCTGCCCTTGTCGTTTGTGATGGTAATCTTGTTCTTTTGCCCGGTGGTCTTGTCCTCAGCAGAGACGTTCAGGATACCGTTGGCGTCAATGTCAAAGCAGACCGTGATCTGGGGTACACCTCGCGGTGCTGGAGGAATACCCGAGAGCTCGAATTTACCAAGTAAGTTGTTGTCACGGGTTCTGGTTCGCTCACCCTCGTACACCTGAATTAACACACCAGGCTGGTTGTCGGAGTAAGTGGAGAAGACCTGTTCCTTTTTCGCCGGGATGGTCGTGTTCCTCGGGATCAACACAGTCATGACACCACCAGCCGTCTCCAAACCAAGCGACAACGGGGTGACATCAAGAAGCAAAAGATCCTGAACCTTCTCATTACCCTCGCCACTCAAGATAGCAGCTTGAACAGCAGCACCGTAAGCGACAGCCTCGTCAGGGTTAATGCTCTTGCAGAGCTCCTTCCCATTGAAGAAGCCCTGCAACAACTGCTGAACTTTCGGAATACGGGTTGAGCCACCAACAAGAACGACATCGTGAACAGAGCCCTTGTCCATCTTAGCATCTTTTAAACACTTCTCAACAGGCTCCATACACTTCCTGAACAAATCCATGTTCAGCTCCTCAAAACGGGCACGAGTAATGGTGGTGTAGAAGTCAACACCCTCGTAAAGGGAATCAATTTCGATAGTAGTCTGAGCAGTGGAGGAGAGAGTCCTCTTCGCCCTCTCACACGCTGTACGTAGCCTTCTCAAGGCTCTAGGGTTTCCTGTAATGTCTTTCTTGTTCTTCCTCTTGAACTCCTGAACAAAGTGGTTCACCATTCGGTTGTCGAAGTCCTCACCACCAAGGTGAGTGTCTCCCGCAGTGGCCTTGACTTCAAAAATTCCCTCTTCAATAGTAAGCAATGACACATCAAAGGTCCCACCACCGAGGTCAAAGATCAACACGTTCTTTTCACCGGTGCTGGTGGCCTTCTTGTCGAGACCATAAGCAATGGCAGCAGCAGTAGGCTCGTTGATAATACGCATGACATTCAAACCAGAAATAACACCAGCATCCTTTGTGGCCTGACGCTGAGAGTCGTTAAAGTAAGCAGGGACGGTGACGACAGCGTTCTTGACAGTTGTCCCGAGGAAAGCCTCAGCAATCTCCTTCATTTTAATAAGGACCATGGACGAGATTTCTTCAGCGGAGAACTGCTTTTCCTCGCCCTTGTAATTGACGACGATCATGGGCTTGTCGCCTGATCCAGGAACAACCTTGAATGGCCAGTGTTTCATGTCGCTTTGGATGGAAGCATCGCTGAATCTCCTGCCAATCAACCTCTTTGCATCTGTGAAAAGTTCAACAAACAAACAAAATATATCAGTAATTTGAGTCTATTATATTAAACACCACATATAATCATCACAATTAGATGACCAGGAAACGGTTGTACAAAGTAATTCGTTCGTAGAATCGAGAAAACAAACTGATGATGTAGACAATATAAACTGATAAACCCAATTTTAATCAGAAGTACTATAAATATGCTAAATAAGTAACCCTAAAACAATTTTATTAACCGTCTAATCTAATCAAATTAATCAACAAACAACAAACAAATTCCAGAATCAACATATATTGTCAACAATTCTCAATTATTTCTCGTCGATATAGAACAACTCACATATAAACTAAACGCAATATCATCATCTGTGTAATCAATTTTAATTCATCAACAAAACACAAACAATTTTCATAATCACTATATAATTGGTATCAATTTTCAGCACTTATCATCATCAACAAGTTGAATTCATTGGAACAAAGCACAAAAAAAAAAAAACACAAAGAATAACTAACAAACTCAAATTCAAAGACGAAGAACAACAAACATAGATTCAAGAAGTACTAACCGAAGACGGTATTGACAGGATTCATGGCGACCTGATTCTTAGCAGCATCACCGATCAACCTCTCGGAATCAGTGAACGCAACATAAGACGGTGTCGTTCGATTCCCCTGATCATTAGCAATTATTTCAACACGATCATGCTGCCAAACTCCGACGCACGAGTAGGTGGTTCCAAGATCGATTCCAATAGCTGGACCTTCTCCTTTACCCGCCATTGATTAATACTGATTGATTGATGAATGAGTTAGAGAAATTGATTTGGGAAATTAGGGTTTTTCGGCGATTGTTTTACGATGAAATTAAATTGATTTGAAAGTTAGAAGGAGGAGTATATATAGGGTTTGGGTGGGGGTTCTAGAGAGTTCTTATGAGGTTTGAATGTGTGCACTTCTAGATTCTTCTTCGCGGGCGGGAAAGGTCGGTGTGGCGCTGTTCTATTACTCAACCGCGTATTTTTTTTATTTTATTTTTTTTGGATTTTACCAAGTTTTGTTTATTTTATTTTTAAAAATAATTAAAGTGACCAATATCTCTAAATTTAATAAAAGGAAAGTTCCCAAATTATTTAAGAAAATAATTTGAATGAATATTTCCTTTTTGAAGTAAATCTAATTATTGCACGTGTTAGAAAATTTAAAATTATTGGTAGTTATGATTTAATTCAAAAATATTAGGTAGTTAAGTGGCAAATGGCTTACCAAAATACAAACTGACAAAAAAAAAACTCATAAGACAAATAATTTTTTACTTAGTTTGGTAAATTTTCATAAAACTTACTCTTAATTAAAATCTGAATTGCAATTAAAATCGTTGTATTTGTATAACATCCAATAAAATTACTCAGATTTAATGATGTCTCATAAATAGACTTAGGATATTGTATATTTGAAACGGTCGTACATTAGCATTTGTCTCATAAAAAAGTTCTAGACTATTCTTCGCAGGGGGGAAAGGTCCAGTGTCCTACAGAGTATTACTTAGCTGCATTGGTTATTTCTTTTTTTTTTTTTTTTTTTTTGGGTTATTTCATGAAAATAATCCAAATTAAGCCTACCATTCTCATTTTAATCCAAACTATCATTTAACTCAAAATAATCCTAACTATCGTATTGTTTCACCCACATTAAACTGGTCACATAAATGACCTATAGTTACCGGTTTTTCAACAAGTGACAATGTGGGGTCTCTCCCTTTTATTTTTTTACATTTTTTTTTTTGTGTGTTCTTCGTGATACTTCTTCTTTCTCTTTTCCTTCTTCTTTACTTTCCATCCTCATTTATTCATCTTGGGTCATTTTTCATTAATTTTTTTTTTTTTTTTTTTAATTTAATATCCTTATCTTTCCATTATTATTTAGGTGTGATACTAAGTTTCTTCATAAAAATCCAAATTCTACTACACCATTTTTAATCCTCAATTTTTTTCTCCCAATAAACAAAATAAATCAAACAAAAAATTAGACATTGATTCTCAAAAAATTTGTCAAATTAATCATAAAAAGAAAAAGTTGTTGACTGTAAATGGTATACTTGAATTTGAAAAGAAAGCACTTCGTGTGCTTTGTTTTGCAATGTGGCATCAAAAGTAGCGGACCACAGCGATGAGGAACATGGCGGTAGACGGTGGCGGCGATGAGCACGGCAGTAGACAGTTGTAGTGAGGAACACGGCCTTGAAAGGGCAGCCTCTTCCTCCTCGCCGCAATTACTTACCTTTCACTACCTTTGCTGCAACCGTCACCTCCACCTCCGTAACCACCATGACTGCCATCACCTTCTCAAACCTTCACCACTTGTATAGTTAGTTTCAATTTCAACCCTAACTAAGAAAATAATTCTAAGTTTTAATGGTTGTGGACTTTTGGTAAATAATTTTGATTCTTTTTGTTATTGGGTTTAAGCTATTCCTTTATTTTGATTTTGATTAAATGGAGTTAAAAACTCTACTGTAAAAAGAAAAAAGAAAAAAGAAAAATACCGGTTAAACAAGTTGCCCTTCCACAAGTTTAGTGCAAGTTAAATGATGTAATAGTTTGGATTATTTCGAGTTAAACATTAGTTTGGATTAAAATGAGAAGAGTAGGCTTAGTTTGGATTATTCTCATGAAATAACCCTTTTTTTTAAAAAAAAAAAAAAAAAAAAAAAAAAAAAACTATTAGAAGGAAAGTCCTCAAAATGATTGTCTCATTGTTTTAACTTTTAAGTGAAAGATGAATTTATGTAACTGTGTGAATCATATGACAACAGATAAGTATAAATGTAGACTATGTGGTACGGAGTACATTTTTTGTTAGACTACGAATGCCTCGCCAAACCCGGGAGAAGAGAAATGGCGGTTCTCCAAGTCAAGGCCCACATTTCTCAAAACCAATTGGCAATGAGAGGAGGACCTTAGTGGTATATTCAACAAACCCTCAAAGAGGACCTCCTACGGTGGCATATTTTTTCGGAAACCCAGGACGAAACCATGGGAGCGCACTCGGAGTGGTATTCAACGAACCCGGCATATTTTTTCGGAAACCCAGGACGAAACCATGGGAGCGCACTTGGAGTGGTATTCAACGAACCCGGCATATTTTTTCGGAAACCCAGGACGAAACCATGGGAGCGCACTCGGAGTGGTATTCAACGAACCCTCAAAGAGGACCTCCTCCGGTGGCATGGAGTGGTATTCAACGAACCCTCAAAGAGGACCTCCTCCGATGGCATATTAGGCGAACCCGGGCTCTGATACCATGTTAGAATCATGTAACGGGCCTGGCCAAACCCGAGTGGAAAAGAGCGAGCTCGGTTTACAAGTCCAAGAGTGTCCACATTTCTAAAAACCAATTGGCAATGAGAGGAGGACTCTTGCACTTTATAAACCACACCAAACTCTCTTCCACAATCGATGTGGGACACTCACATGTGGGTATTATACTCCAACAATTTTATGTATAAGAAAATTTGTTTTTCACTTTATTGTGATTTTTCACGAGGCACATGTTTTTTTTGTCTTATTTAAGTTCAGCTTATTTAAGTTCAGTTCAGCTTATTTAAGTTCAGTTCAATTTAATATAGTTTAGTTAAATTCAATTTAGTTTATTTCAGTTCAGTGCAGTTCCTATAAGTTTAGCCTAACTCAATTCAGTTTAGTTCCTTTCAGTTTATTTCAGATCCTAGAGAGTGTAGATCAACTCTTATAAATTCAGTTCATCTACTATAAGTTAAGTTCTAATAATTTCAGCTCTTGTAAGTTCAATCTTTATAAGTTTAGTTATTATAATTTTAGCTTCGATAGCCCAATAACAAGCTTTAACTCCTACAAGTCCGGCTTCCATAAGTTTAGCTCTTATGAGCCGAAAAAAACATGACAATATTTCTTCCCAACACACCTAAACTTTAGCTTCATTGGTCGTGACTCGTGAGGCACAATACTTGAGATTGCATCATAATAAATCAAATTTCGTCTTGACTAATGGAAGAAATTAAAAACATACACCAAACTCGAACCAAATGAAAAATTGGTTACTTCAGAATATGTGCTCGTATAAGATAACCGCAGAATTCATGAACTTCCTCCACGCGAGCTCAAGGGATAAATATAGGTCTTTATCTTTGATAAGAGATTTCGGAGAACAGAAAAAAGATTGTTTATACTCCGTACAATGGAAATTTTGAATGAATAAGCCCTCCACTACAATGATTTAGCCACGGGCTAACTTTTTTGTGAGAAGAAAAATCCGTTAATGAGACTAACTGACTGAAACGAAATGAAATAAAAGGGGGTTAAATATTTTGACCCTCAAAAAATGACCATCCTCGTTACCATACGCCTCCAATTCCGCCACAGGGTAAGTATACCTTACTCCGTACTAATTTTAGTATACACAATCGAAACCTGAACAAGTAAGACGATTTTTCTATGATAAATAAATGAGTAAAATATTTCAACTAAACAACCGAAGATCTTTCAGCTCGCCCGAACAAGCTATCAAAATCGACAGAAATTGCAAAAATTTCATAGCTTAAATAATTGAAGGGGGAAAAATTGAATATACCCAAGCCATATTGTTATCACATTCGTCTTGATTCTTGCCCTACAACCTTCAAAGAACGACAATTCTCATTTCCATACGCCGCCAATTTGGCAACAGGGTAGGCAAAGTATAGTTTAGTATACAAAATCCAAACCTGAACAGGGGAAACGATTTTCCACGATAAATAAATGAGTCATGATTAAAACCACTTTAAGCAGCACTGGTGTCTCAAGCGGAGAAGAGGTGGGTCAGTGCGAAAATAAAACGTCATCTCAAACTTTCAGAGCAGCTTTATGAACCATGGTTTCTTTGTGTATTTGATGGCAACTTTTCTCAACGAGGTCGAGCAGCTTCTCCAGGTTCATTGACCAGGAATTCAGAACTTCGTTGCTGTCCTTAACCGCTTGAAAGGACACAATTCCCATGGGTCGGTCTATCTTTGCTACCAATGCATTCGAAACCACCATGTCCGACAGATGCTTTTCTGCGTCCTGAGACAACCACCATACAAGACTGAATAATGAGTTCAAGTTCAATAACTTGAAGATGGCGTCCACGTTTTTCGGGGCAATTTAATTCTGCACTCTCAGCTTTTTGGAATGTACACCAATAGAAATAAAAATCACACAGAAACCAGTATAAAGCAATCAGTTTGAAAGTTCTGCAGTATTTGAACACGATTTAAGATGGGTAACTTCCAAACTCGAATTCGTTCCCCAAAGTGAACCATGCAATAACTAATAAAATAGTTTAATTACTGCCAGCCACATTTTACTCTCAACAAGTTCATCCTCAACTCACCAAGCTTGCACATAATATGAGCACATTGAGCAACAAATACTCAGTAATCAGACAATAACAATTTCTGCTTGGTTACATATACTGCAGGGACACCTTTTAGCTCAAGAAGCGAAGCACACTGATACTTCAATAACTCGCCCCCATTGAATCGTAATCATGCCCCAATTGAAACTACGAGTATCATATTATGTTGTTTAAGGAAAGAGAAGTGACGTAGATATTGCCGACTTTTTTGCTCTAACGATTCAACTCTTTGTTTTCGGCACAAAACATAAGAAAATCATAACATAGTTGTGTCCAACACTTGTAGGTTGCGGCTGAATTTGAATAGCATATAGAATAATAGAAAAAAAAAAAAAAAAAAAAAAAGCAAGATTGTACATAGTAATTAGCCAACAATTCAGAGACTTGTTAATTACTGAATCTCAATCGGTCAATATCAAACAAGAAAGGGTTTTTGACAAACAAAGGTAAACAAACCTTCAAACTAAGACACAACAAATCTGCAAGTCTCTTCAAGGAGATTCTCGAGTAATACTTTGAAACAACAAGTATATTCTGCAAAAAATTGCAACAATGTAACATACGTAAGTTTCAATAGTCAAGGTTAAGATGCAAACAGAAACAGAAAAATAGGCAGCACTGCTTACGTGCTCAATGACCCTTTGCCTCAGATCTTCAGCTGCTTTTTCACCTAAAGAGCCGCCAAGCAACTGCTTTTCATTATTGAATTCAACCTCAAATTCATTCCATAGAGTTGTCCACAGGATAACCTCCATAGTGACCAGCTGTTTCAGTAGTGATCTAAAAAGCACATCAAGAGATCACGTCAATATAGTACGTCAAGCATATGTAAACAATCATATTATCTTAAACTTGCAGCACGGAATAGTCTTTAAAAATATTGACATACTTGAATTTTGGAATCTCGGAAAGATTCTTATCCTCCAAAGTAGAATTAAGAAGACTTGACTGCATTGGATCATGTGGAGCAAGAGCCAAATACCAGCAAATTTTTCTCAAGATCTGCATTTAATCATATTTTCTACTGTCAAGAACATAGAAGACTTGGAAGAAACGCCTGCAGAAATATGCAGCATCACTTACCGGAATCCATTGTGCAGGATCCTCCTTGATTGATGGTATGTCGTAGATTGCCTTGTAGCATCGACATATTTCAAGGTAGTCATTGTGATGCCTATAGTATCTGAAATGGAGCAAACATTTCAGCTTAGAATGCCGACTTCAAGTAAGAATCAAGAATTGATAGCATTATATGGAAATCAAACTCCAGGGAACCTAGCACAACAAGAATGCATCGAGGAACATGCATAGAGAGGTAGATCCAACTTACCGAATCATCAGCTCATAATAGATACGCTTAAGCTCTGGCAAGGAAGGAATATCCGCAGGAGCCTCTTCTACTATAGCATCACCTTCTTTAGGCTTTTTCTTCTCTTTTGAAGGATCAATGTCAAAAACCCTGGGACTAATCCTTCTTGAAAGAATTTGAGCCCGAACATAATCTTGACGATCCAAACAAAGACGAACCTGAAAAACAGTGAGAGTTCCAAACTAAAACCCCTTTTACCCACGAACCTGTAAAACCACCATGATGGTATAAATAATATACATACTTGCTCGAGGATGAAAGCTATTTTCTCAGTTTTCGCCATTGCACCAAAAGTTTCAACCTGCAGAATCAGATGAGACAACAATAATTACACAGGCAACTCGTTCTGAAAATTTGACAAATCAAAGAGCATATGGGATAAGTTGACCAGAGTCCATAAAATGAGAATACTCAGAAGCCATACTAACCGCTATCTCCTGCATCAATTCAGCAGCCTCATCAATAAGACCCTGTTCTTCCTTGATCTTAGCAAGAATCTTGACTAACCGCGCTCTTTCAATTTCAACATATATCTGTAAGAAGAATCACATGTAAAATAGTCCATTAAGAACCCATCTTTAAACATGCAGAATTACGAGCATCTTTAACCGCAAAATCTACTTACCTTCCCAGCAGATACACTATTCAAAGTTTTGATGAGCTCTATACGAGTGTCAAGATCAGGCGTTTGATCTATGTATTCAATTGCCTGCTGCACCATCGCAGTCACAGCCTGACAACAGAGCTCCACCTTAGACAAGGAAAACGCAAGAAATAATATCATCATAATAATCACAGTGAACGATCATGGGCTAGCCAGCTGATTAAGAAATCTATATGCAAATGATAACAAATGATAAAAACAAAGTTTCTCAATGAGCTAACAAGCTAGCAATGGACCAACAGTCAACCAAAAGAGAACATACTGAAGTCGTATATTGATGAAGCTGTTTTTACATTAATTTTTTTTAAAAACGTTTTAAAACAAATGCATAAAATTCATGATAGCAAAATTAGTCATTGTAACCAACAGTAACTAATTGAACAAATATTAAGAGTAATATTGGTCGAATCACTTGAATGACAAACGGTATTGGAAAAAAAAAATTGCGGCAAGTTATAAACCAAGTATTTCCGAATCAACATCTCAATGTCAAAAAGGTTCCTACCTTTCCAAAAATATACACGTGATTAAAAGCATAAACAACCTGTTTTGAGGACGCATTGAATTCAGCAAGTCAAAATATTCGGCATCACATACCTGTTTGAGTTGACCTCGACGTTTTGATAAGAGAATAATTTGATCATTTAAAGTCTTCCAGGCACGAGCTTCAAAGCAAAGATTCAGAATGCTACAAACCGCCTTTCTGGTTTCAGCAACTTCTCCAGCAAGTCTCATCTGCTTCTCTACATTTAGAAGTGCTTCTATCTGAGCTTCGAGATTTTCCTGAGAACAATAACCAAATATACCTTTAACAGAAAAACCAGACAAGCGGAAAGAGCCACATGCATCACAAATTCACAATTTCCAAAGCCAAGCAAGGCAAAATATATGCATTGGATCGACACCAATAAGACAGCAATCCACAGAACCCTTATAGATCGTGGCATAAAATATCTGAGACTAACTAGACAAACTTTTTATGAAAAAGGACGAGAAGCATACGAGTAACTTCTCCTATCAAAGCTTTCGTCTAATCAACTCTATGAGTGTCACACGGAGAGGTTCTCAAATGACGCGAAATAAAAATTAACGGGAGAATTGCAAGAAATGATTTTTCACAAAACCAAAAGAGTGATTCTTTGACGGACCCCAAAACGTACTCAACAAAAAAAAAAAGACACTTCGTTGATCACTAGTTTATACTCCGTAATTTATTTATTACTAGTGAAAGCAATTATCAGTTTGATACGCAAACTACACCGCAGTCAATCGTATAATTTTAAAATTAGACAACAGCTCCCCAATTGCCTATCATATCGTTGGCTGAATTTTAAGTCCGAAGTCCAAAACCGAGATGTGAAATCGAAGGGGAAACAACTAAACAAGAGTACAACTAGAAGATTAACAAATGAAGTAAACTATGGATCAAATTAACGAGAACGTAATTCATGTCAAAACAATCACAGCAAAAACTAATCATCTGAATATTTCGAAACGGAAACATAAAATACACTAATTGCAGAGATTTTTGTTGAATCGACGAATCATGCTTGCTTAAGTTCAGTTAAGTAATCACCCACTTAACCAACAGACAAAAAAAAAAACCCTAGATCGTCAAAAACTACGATTTTTAGGGGGAAAACAAATCTAAGAACTCAATTGAGAGCACAAAAACACGTATATGCAATAGCATAAACCCTAATTACTATCCGCGAATAAGCAATTAAAATCGAAAAATAGCATGAAATTAAGTTTAGGGGGAAAAAAAGAGTAGGATCTAAAACTCACCGCCATGGTTGATGAAACTGGGAAATAGTTGAGAATCTGAGAAGCAAAAAAGATTGACAGAATAAAAAATCGCAGAATTAAATTGGAGGAAATTAGGGTTTGAAATTAAGAAGAAGAATTAAATTGGGAATTAGTTGGCAATCTACTGTAAACTGAGTAAGAGTTGATGACTAGATGAAGTCGGGAGAACCTAAAATGTGTATCACCACGGTGACCCAACTTCTTTATGATTTCTCCAATGCAATTCCTCTATTTCATACACCGGTAACACCGCTATCATATCGTCTCATACGGAGTACTAATTTTGAGGGATATTATAAATTACTTTTACCTATTGAGCTTATTTGTAACTAAGATGTGAGTATTTTAATGCTTACCGTTAGAGGTGGTCATGACTCATGGGAAGAGTTGACTTGGGTCGGCCGTTATGAGCTGGGCTTTATTTTGCAGGCCTAGAATCAGCCCTTTGGGTAATAGATCAGCCGAGCTAGGCCGAACTTGCCAAATCAAGGCTTGAATCTGACTCGTTGGATATATAATTATTTGGAAAGGAGGGGCATGTTGAGCTGTTCCTCATGGCCCATTGGGCGCTGGGCTAGGCTGGTCTGACTCGCTCAAATTGCCACTTGTACTTATCGTAACTATTTCACTGCATAAAGTAGTCATTTTAAGCTTTGAAACGGTCACAAGTTGGTCACAAAGGATCATCACATGTATGAAACCATCTCCATCAAAAAAATTGTTAAATTGATAAGATACGACATAAAGTTTATATCAACAATAATTTTGAGTTGAACAAGGTTCTCTCTTGTATTAAGTCTTACGGAGCATTTGAGACCGTCTCACATGTAAGACATACCACTATACAAGTTGTAAAAGAAAACTAGCTACAACTAACTCAACAACTGTCGTATGTGCGAGAACGGTTTCGCAATAATGTTATTGACACAATGACACCATCACAGCCAAGAATTTTTGCTCGTGTATATTCTTTATAAAAATGAAACAAAAATCAAACCACCTTTTTTGTTTCTCTTGAATGTTCTCTACGATGCAAATGCTAAGCTCTTCATGTGGAGTACTCGCAAGTTGCAATCTCTAAATATGCAAAAAACTACTGTAACAGAATCATAGAAATGTCTTAGGGCAGACCGTTGTCGGGCCGTCCCATAGGTCCTTATCATACCATATAAATTTGGCTCCGCTAGTTTGCTTGATTCCGAGAGATTTCAGGAACTAAACCAAGGTAACAACGCCAACTGAATTATGCACACCCCTTGGAAAGCGGGATTGAATCAATACTTCCGCTGAAAATAACATAGGCCCTAGCGAAGCAGGTGTGAACCCAATGTACTCTGTTCGATATTTTGCTGCTTCTGGGCAAAGTAGCAAACTAACACCAATGACCAGAAATCGAGTTGGCCCGTCCCTTAGCATTGTGTGTTGAGCTACCTTTTGATATCGGAAAAGTGGCTAGAAAATGTTCAAGAGCGTTCTAGTTGTACATTCGGAACCAGTAAGTTGTACACCTTTACTCGTATAACTCAGCGTTCCATGCTAACTTAGCGAGGGCAATGAGTTTCTGCAGTGATTCCAAATTTTCAGTCAATAAGAGCAAAACTAAACATATTATGACGGAGCCTTTGCGAAAATTTGTCGTAACAGAAAATAAAAGAAGGCAAGCAGAATTACCATTTACGAGGTCAGGTAACTTAAACCATCCATAAAAAATGCAGGACCATTACGAACAAACTGATACTGATGGCCATTCGTTCGTACAGAATGTCGGTGTTTGAGCAACTTAATTTCAGAAACTTCCAGCATTCGGTTACTCTCAGAGCTTAAATCCAACTGCGGCCGGGTATTTTCTTAAGTCCAGCATCGGTTAGTTTCAACCTTGCGGTTTTAGCCTCGACCCACTTGCCAGATTGAGCATATATATTGGATAAGCCAACATAATGTGCAGGGTTTTCAGGCTCAAGTTTAACTAAATTGTTCAACGCCATTTCTGCCAAGTCCGAATTAGAATGCATTCTACAAGCACCCAACAAGGCTCCCCAAATCGCTGCGTCGGGTTCCATCGGCATTTTCTCAATCAAGTCGAGAACTTCACTGAATAAACCATTGCGGCCTAACAAGTCCACGACACAAGCGTAGTGCTCCAGTTTAGGCTCAAGATGAAACTCGTCAGTCATGGAATGAAATATTCGTTTTCCTTCTTCCACCAAACCACCATGTCTACACGCTGACAGTACGCTCAAAAAGGTGACCGAGTCAAGGGCAACATTCTCTTTTTGCATACGTGAAAAAAGCGTGACTGCATGCGCTGTGTGCCCATGAATGGCGTACCCAGCCAGCATTGTATTCCAGGTAACAGTATCTTTGTCCGCCATTTCGTTGAAATACCTCTCTGAACAGTCAACGCGGCCACATTTCGCATACATATCAATGAGAACATTACCAACACGGGCACTTGATTGGAACCCCATTTGAACTGCGCAAGCATGAATCGCCATTCCTTGAGGAAGCGCTGTCAAATGGGATACTGCAGGAAGTACACTCACTAAAGAAGTTACAGAAGGCTTTACTCCTTCGTATTTCATTTGACTAAAAGCAGATAAAGCGTCTTCGAAGCAGCTATTATGTACATAACCATTAATTATGGCGTTCCACGAGACCTCGTCTTTGGCAAAATCAAGTCCATTAAATAATGTTTCTGCAAATGATAGCCTGTTGCATTTGGCATACATGTCAATCAGAGCATTCCTCACATGGCAGTCAGTTACAAATCCGCTTCTTATTATCAGGCCGTGTACACACATCCCTAGGTCTAGACGACGAGAGAGTGCACAAGCAGGTAGTACACCAACCATAGTTTCAGAATCAGGTTTGGTACCAGATGACATCAATTCACAGTACATTTCCACCGCTAGCTGAGTTTTTCCACTCTGAGCGTATCCGTGTATCAGAGAGTTCCAAGAAACCACATTCTTGCACGGTATTCTTCGAAAGACGGTCAGTGCCTGACTGAAAAATCCCCATTTCGCATACATTGACGTTAAAGCGTTCCCAATTGCGACTTCTAAATCCATACCAGCTTTAAGTGAATAGCAGTGTACACTTTTGCCTAGTGTACGCAGTGAAAGCTCTGAACAGACCGAAAAAATACTCAACAAAGTTACGCTGTTCGGCTTCAACTTCTCCTGCAACATATCCCGAAATAGAGACACGGCTTCGCTAGGGAATCCACTTTGAGCTAATGCAGCTATCAAGGCAGACCAAGCAACTAAATCTTTTTCCTTAAGTTCCCTAAAAAGTACATTAGCCGTCCCGAATTCGCCACATTTTATATACATCGTCATTAGAGAAGTCGCAACTACATTATCTGAGTCGATATGGTTCTGTATCGCACATTCATGAATCTCTTTCCCTTTCTCAATATCTCTCAACTCAGAAGCGGCTGTAGCGGAACTTACAACCGATACCTTATTCATCACTCCATTTATATCCTTCATCATGTCAAACAACTCCAACACTTCACTGAAACGTGCATTATGTACATAACCAGCCATTATCGTTCCCCACGTCACATCATCCCTACTACGCATCCCGTCAAACACAGTTCGAGCCTCTCCAACCGACCCACACTTCGCATAAACGTCAATCAAACCATTATAAACCTCTGTCCTAAACTTCCTCCTAATCACAAACCCATGAACAGACTTACACACCCTAACATCCTCCAATCTACAAAGAGCAGGAAATAAATTCAACAACGTAACCGAGTTCGGCACAACCCTTTCACCCCCACTTTGCATCTTCCCAAAAACCATCAATGCCTCACAAAAGTCATCATCTTTAGACAACCCACCAATGATAGCATTCCAAGAGACAATATCTCTCTCAGGCATTTCATCAAACACTTTCCGTGCACGATCAACCCGACCCATTTTACAATACATATCCACCAAACTAGTACCAATATACAAATCCCTCTCAAACCCATTATCAATCACATCATTATGAACCTCCACACCCAAATTAAAGTCCAATTTAGCAGCACAAGCTTTAATAACAAAATTAAAAGTATAATTATCAGGTTTTAACTTATTTTCCAACAAAATTTTATACAATTTCAATGCATAATCATGTTGGTGTGACCTAGTATAAGCCCTAATCATAGAATTATACAAAATTACACCTGGGTTTTTCACAGAATCAAAAATTAAGCGTGAAAGGTCACATCTTTGGTGCAATGAGTAGGTGTTAATTAGATTATTAAGTATTGAATTGTAATGGGTAACGCCTAGAACAATTAAACGAGCATGAATTTGAAAAAGGGTGTTTAAATCTTTGCAACATGAGAACAATGCAGAAGTATAATGATGATGACAGTAATTTGTTGTGATTTTGTTGTTTAATGTTGAAAATGAACGATACAAAATTTGGTGCATATTTTAAGTTTGGTGTAATTGTATCATTAGAGTTGTTTGTCGAGTCAAATTTAAGTACAGTCTGTCCGGTCTTATAATAAATTATCGTAGATGCGTCTTATTTTTACTATTTAAGTGATAATTATGTTTAATTGTTACTAAATCTTTTTAATATCCCTATAAATGACTTTAGTATATTTCTTTTATGTTTTTGTACTCTTTTAACTGCAATTTATACCCGGTCTCATATTAACTTAATGTGAATCCTGCCTCGAATTACTGATTTAAGTAATTACGGACTTACGGTTGTTAAATTGCTAACGTAGATATGAAAATGAGAGAATAATATAACATTAGTGTGACGTAGTTGGTTCAAATAAATACATTGTCATTAAGAATGTAAAATAATCAACCCTAATTAGAATTGACATGGTGACATTGAAAACCGTATGCGTTAACTCATGACGCAACCTTCATTGTCCATATTACGACCCATACAAAGAGTCACTTGAGTATATGACTAAAACCGATTGGAATTAAATCGATATTATTATAATTATTATTGTACGAAAGCTAATATTGTCACTTTTAAACTATTCCTTTTTTTGTTATGTTATAAAGGCGTTATAATAACGAAGGTGTCAAAACTTAATGAAATCAGGTCTTCTAATGTTTCTCGCTACATTATTGTGGTGTTGATCACCACACATTTCTCTTGTTAATCGGTTCATTATTGATATCGGTACCAAGCACAATCCTTTGCTTTTCAAATCTCCCTTTCTCTCTGCTTGATGACCCTATAAAAATAGTTTTTTTTTTTCTAATTAATTCCCCAATTACATACAATACAATACAATACATAAGCGTAACACATGCATTAACAATAAAACTTACTCAAACTTGTAAATTTATAATGTATTTTAAAGGCATATGAAATTTATAATGACTTATAATACTCAAAATTAGTTTAATTTATTGTTTTTAGATTTGAAGTTGCTCAGATACTAACAATTATTCTCCAAACGCGAAAAAATTTGTCAAACAATACTAAATGACGACCAAACCTATGTAACAAAATTTTAAATTTTTGATCATATCTACATTAAACACAAATCATATGAAGTCATTAATACAAAAATTAATATGTTACAAAATTTTATTCTCAATAATAATGATTATATGTACTTAAGAATTTGCAAAATCACACATGCCAATCTTTTAAAAAAAAAAATTACTAGTCTACCATAGAAAAGGGATACCTGTAGGTGAGAATGTAACGAACGTCCTTCGTAATAGGAGATGCTTAGTCTCTGAGATGAGTCGTATATTATATAAGCATGTATATTATATCATATTAAATGAAATATTTCAAATTATATGATCAGTGAAAATAATTAATCGTACCCGAATTTCATGGTGAAACATTGTGATGAATTGGCATGCCTCTTGGAGCACGGAAGCTGTATCAGTCTGCAATTTTATTAATAGTTAGTTAACTTGAAATTCCCTTATTTTTAAATATTACTCGTAAAATATATCGGATTTACACAATAAAAGTAATTTACAACAAAAACTAAAATTGAATAATTTAAAAATTTTGCTCACCGTTAGATTCTACGAGTATGTTGTTTCACTTACCTCTAAAAACTTAATACTTCATAGTAAAATAATGTCTAAAAGGTTCGAATTCTAAAACAAAGATTTTCATATTGTGTCTACTCCTTACGAAATTTACATCTCAAAAACTCCGACCAAAATGATGTAACCATTATGTCAAATCCTATAGTGTTGTGTCATTGGGTAGCTAGTAACCATTATATTACTCCGTAAAAAATTAAAATCATTAATTTTTAAGAATGTTTATAATATAGCCAATCAAAAATACAATTATACATTTATACATAATAACAGTATAATAATAAGCATATTTTAGATGCTAATAAAAACCTTTAATTTAGTCGGAAAACTAGTCGGAGAATCCAGCGAGAAACGAACCTTTCCGTAAGGGGATACAATTTCTTGGAGGGTAGCGATTTTGTCACTCAACTTTTGGCTCTTTCTACCTGAAATCTGCATTTTCACCATTTTATATCACATATACATAGATAAATTAGATAAAAATTGACTTAGTTACGATAATGTTTTACATGTACTTTATTTTATTTGTGTGTACGGTATGACCAACGTAATAATAAAAATTATTGCGACAATTGTTAGACAAAATGTGACGATCTCAATATTATAATAATTGTTTTAAAGATTTACAAATGAAGTAATTAAGATTAACACTTAAGTAGAAAAATAAATAAACCTTGAGTCTTTGGGCTTTGATAAGTTGTTCAATATCCTTCTTTTTCTTACTAACCCTTGATGCTTCAACACTTGTTATGCTATTCCTTTGTCCATGCTTGGCTCCATTTACTGATTTTCTTACATCTTTTATAGTCTTGTTGAAAATAAAATTTTAAAAAAAATAAATCATCAATGTTCATTTTAGAATATTAGAAAATTCTTTTTATAAGCTAATTTTAGATTTAATTTGTCAGATAATATGAACGTGACCTAAAATTGATATACCCAGTTGAAAGTTAATTATTCTGGACAATTTGATTCCACCTACGTTAGATATGACCATTAATAACTCAAAATGGTCCGAAATAATGAGTTTATAATAGAATCTATTGTTCTCACAACTCTTGACCCAACCTAAATTGACTTAACTTATACTGATTGCACCCTAAATCAAACTTATCCGAGACACAAATAATCAGATTTGATATGATTTGACCAATACTATTGAACAAATACGAAATTAATCTAGACTGATTTGATTCGATCTTTACTTTATCAAAATGACCTAATTTAGGCTACTCCTTTTTAGTTAAAGAGAGTAAAAAAAAAAATTGCGACAGAATATGCGTACCGGTTTGCAAGATTGAACATGAGGCGGGTCGATCTTTGTGGTTTCACATGGAGAGCTCCATGGGTAATCCACCAAATTAGCCGTTGCTCCAATGCTCATATTCTCATTTGTCGTCGAAATTATTGATGAATGCAACGCTGTGTAAATTTAATTTGCACAAAATTATAAACTTATATATATCAATGTTTGATTTTTTGATGATGATTTTATCTTACGTTTAATTATACGGAGTAATATTTATGCAAAATGTTTGTATTATGTACTGCAAATCAATCAATTAAACAACAATTTGCATTTATAGTATTCACATAAATGAAGCATAACATCAATGCAGATGTCATATGAATGCATATTCATATATAGTTGCATCGATGCAGTTTCGAGAGGACCATGTCAAAATATTTACGTCGATAATCTCATCGATCGACCAATTATAATCTTTTATTTTACCGTGAAGGACGAACTATCTCAATATATAAAATAATTTAAACGACTCGACAAATTTAATTTAAATGAACCTGGTGAAAGATAAGGGAATTGATCGATGCTCCCATAACAAATTTGGTCGGAGTTATTACAATTGAATCCATCTTCTACGTAACCATTGCTGCAATAATATGAATTAACGTAACATTATAAACAAATTTGGTCAGATTAATTTAATTTACTTTTTTACTAGGAAATTATATCACTAAATCTTAATTACTATTAATTGAATTGTCAAAATTATATATAACCCTTACATTTTACTACATAAGCATTATTTTTGAAATGTATAATTACATTTGTAATAAATTAATCAGTAAATATAGAAGGCATACAAGTTATTATTGCCCAACATCATTGAAATATCACCAGAACTTGTCGAATGATATTCATCTAGTCCTGTCAAAAGGTGACACAAAATTAGTTCAATCAATTAATAATTAATCACTCTAGCTAATTAATTTATTGCTTAATATAATCGTCATTTTTCTTATGATTTGAAGTTATGCTTCGACGTTTTCACAATATCAAACTTTATTGCTCAGTATAACATAAAACAGAAGTTCTCCTGTGAGGCGGTGTACGTGTTACTTGGAACTACATCTTGGTGCTCTATCAATTAAAAACTCCATTTCACAACGATATATAAATTTTCCAAATAATAACGTAAATATATAGCTAATGTACGACAATGAAATAAAACGATACTACGTATGGAGTACATCATATTAACTTGACATATGAATGAAATTAAATTACTCCGATAAAATATGAATTTCTTGCTGAATTGCACTAATCAATATGACAATAATATTTGTGTTACTTTTTAATATTACACTGTTGATTTTTAACAATTACTCTGAAAGAAATTCATTTACTTTATCTTATGGTATAACATAAAATTTATTTTTATTTTTTAATAGGTTATAGCCTTATAGGAGTAACAATTAACATGCAACCGAAAGCGATACCAAGACTAATGTCGGGCAATTCGAAATCGAGTTGTAACTTTTACAATTTGTTGAATTATAAGATCACATAAGTGAATGTACAACGAAGAAATCAATATTACACTAATTTTCTAAAGACTCAGTTTTCAGTATTAAATGAAATCGACCCACACATAAAATAAACAACAAAATACAAATTTTTTTCCACAAAATATCAATTTCGGCCATAAAAGTACATAATTAAACGTCAAAAAAATAAAATACATACCGGAATTGAGGGATTGCCAACAAGCTGATATCGGTGCAAAATTGTAGTTCCTCATCGTATCTAATGATTTTAAATTTTTACTCTGCACGTACAGATAATAATGCATGAAAATATTAAAATGTCACTAATAATATACACATTTTGACACGGTCACGTTAACGTAATTTTGTTGACAATGCAGAAAAAAAAATATGAAATTACGTAGTTATTAAGTAAACAGTATAACTCACGGCGAAATATATAATACAATGATAAGAGTAGTAATAATAATTATAATTATTCGGTGAATCGTGATTATTTATTTGAAGTAGGTGTTAATTAAGGGGGATATAATAATATAATATGCTTATTCTAAATTCTAATGAATGAATCATGTGGACTAATTAGTGAATTCTAATTAGAGTTAATAATTTGACTAATAAGGCTTAAAATGAAGGATAAATTGAGTAACGCAACGTCTCTTTTCTTAAGTAAGAAAAGAGAGTTGTATGGCTTTAAGCTAATTAATGCGTGAAAACTACATGTAACGATGGATTTATGTTTTTTTGGAAATTTTTTTATTTTTAATTAGAGAGGGTAGTTGAGCTAAGGTCGGTTCTAATTATAATTCTTTTGTTTTTTTTTTTTTTTTAATTTTTGTTCGTTCGATTTTCTTTAATCTTTTTTCATCTGAAAATCTTTTTTGATTTTGTGTCGATTCGTAACAATTGATTTTGATACAGTTGTATTCGATTATAGGGTAATTACGATTTAACATGACTTATTTTAACCACTTGTTTATTTAATTTTAATTTTAACAGGTAATGTTTATTGACTATTGACTTTGTATGTATACAAACAGATCAAAATTTAGATTAGTAATCGATTTTTAGAAAAAAAAAAAAAAAAAAAAGGTGATTGTCACTCATGTTTTTGGTGGATATATAAGCTGATCAAATTATTGTTTTGGTTCAGAAAATTATTAACATACATATACAAAGTATATATTTACAATATAAAGTAAATGGATAACCGAAAAAAATAATAATTAACGTACATATACGTTTCTTTTAATTTTACTGTTTTTTTTCTTTTTAAAATTCGTACATCACAAGAGCTTATAAACTACGGAGTATTATTTATTAATTAACAAATTTCAGCTTTTTTTTATCTTGTATTAACTAAAAATATTTATTTTTACTTGGATGGATGACATAAACTTATTAAAGATGAGATGGTATGTAGGGTAGATATCGTGCTAGCAAGCTTTTTGTAAGACAATGTCATCATAAATTCGTGTAAAAGATTTCAACCCGTTTTCTTTCCGCATGAACTTATCGTAAAATTATTATTATTATTATAATTAATTATTAATACAAATATAATTATTTCTCTTTTGTAGTTATAGAGTGAATCTCTCTCTCTCTCTATTCAATCATCATACGGAATATTATACGGAGTATATGAAAGCTACACAATGTCGTTTACCGCGTGTTCATGCCTCGTCATTTTCGCCTCATATACTAATATTGATCGCACATAATCAACAAAATAAGAACACAAATGTAATTATTTGGTATATTTATATTATTTAATATAAATTATATTCGGTCATTTGTTTATATTTCTATTTTAATTAAGAGGAGTATATATCGACAAATTTCATCATAGAAAATTATTTTTCAATACTTTAAAATTTATGAGAATGAAAATAAAATGACAGCTGTACATTTGTACCTTATGCATGTTATTTTGCTTAAGTATAATTTGATCAGAAATTATTATTTTAAGTAATATAAATATGTCAATATTTGCTCTAAGCCAAAATAGCTTACACATATTAGGAAACCCTAAATTTGAAATTTATTCACTTTTTCTCTAAGCTATATAGTATCTTCTAATAATATGCCATATCATTTAATTCTTCTCTAATAGCCATAATCTTTACTCTGTATATTAAAAGGGATTTAATATTTTTATTGGAAAATTCAATTACGGTCTTAAACAACTGAATCAGGACATAAACTTTTCAAATTATCATTGTTATTTGATGAGTGATGGATATGATTTTAAATCATTACTCTTTGACACAAGAACAATTTGGATAGGTTGTACCCTGTGAATGAGTGTATTTTTTATTTATTATGCACATTAATGAGTTTATTTAGTTTAATTTCGGGTTGATGAGACTAGAATGAAAGGGTGGATAATAAAGTCCTCCTTGATAAGTTTTAACACTATTGTATTTCAAAAATTTGAACTCCCTATTTGGTCAATTAGAATAATTTTTACCTGTTAATAAGTGCTCATAAGTGCGAGTGTGATTGCTTAAAGAGTGTAAATATAAGTGGGAGAAGTCAACATCCCTTAACGTCAAAAAGTCACAAATGTGATAGAAAAATAAACGAGCTAGAATAAGTGACTATTTTAATGCTAAAAGTTAATATTAAACAGTTTCACGAGTATAACGAGTCATCTGTGGCTAAAATTTGACCATTTTATTTAACACTTATTAAAGTGATAACTTTAATGCTTAGTATGACCATTTTATTACTCCGTATAATTTTCATAATTAGTCTTTGTAGAACTAGCTTATAAGGTTTCTTTACACTTTTCATTGAACAAAGATTACAAAATTGATAAATGACATCATCTTGGTCGTCAAATTTTACATGGTTAAAAAGTAAAAACTACACTAGATGACACCAACTTATGGACCATATGAGTCTCTTTATGACTAATTATTTGTCTGCCCTTTAATAGGGGATTGTTTGTTTCAAAATAATTTTTCTATGTAATTTAGTAGGATTGATTGACTTAATCATAAAATTGCCCTAATTGACTGGATGATGCCAAATCATATGGACCATGCATATATATATTATATACGCTCATAAACAAGATAAAGTGAGTACCGTTTTTTAGAAAATAATTTTTTGTAAATGTAACTGTAAATTTAGTACTTTTAAATTATACTTTGAAATGGAGGGGTGATGAGATTCGAACCCGTGACCAGCAAAGGCTCTGATACCATGTTAGGAACCAACTCAACAGAAAGCTTAAGCTAATGGTTGAAGGCCCATGATTGATTGTATATACTCTAACAAAACGAAAATGAGTCCCCAATCAATCTCCATGCGTATAAGACTCGCTAGTCAATTTTCCGTTGCATATAGGACTCGTCAGTCAATTCTTTTTTTTCTTTTTTAATTTTTTGTGATTTTGGTTAAAAACTTTGTGAGATTCATTGTATTCAAGCAAGCAATGATAATCCCACCGGTGGACGCAAACGATCATCTGCCCACCGGCAGGACAACAAAATTTTGTCGCCGGTCACATAATAAAGTGAGTATCAATAATACTCACCGCAATTGCAGACCCCTATATCTAAAACCTCCTATCTTATTTTAAGATAATAATAATAATAATAATGTTCTTTATCATATGATATATTATCACATAATATACCATATCCTGTATTCCATCACACAAAATTTAGACATTTTCAATCAATTTCACGTGGAAACTCAATTCATGTGAATTACAAATTTCCACGTAAATTTAATTTCCCATAAACCAAACAACACCTTAATATTTATAAAAATTTTAGTAGTTGATGTCCAAACCCGCTAAAAAAAATTGGGCCAGATGGGCATAACGTCCCTAGCTTGATTAGCTCTAATAATTTGTGGGTCTCATGAGTCATGAAAATAATAATAATAATTTGTGTTAGCTACAAGAAGTCCGGTATTTTGGAGTGATCTTAGGCACTTAATTTTCTTTTTATAATAATTTTAGAAAGACATTGTTTAGCATGATATGTATTATGAATGTATTAGAAAATAAAATTGACACTTATATGTATTATAAATGTTTTAGAAATAATAACCGACCTATGAAATATTTTCTATTTCAAATCTTATCTTATTAGAGCGCGCAGTAAACATGGAAGAGGCGTTAGCTTTAGTTTATGATCTAGATTCTCCCTTAAGGGAGGGTACTTTAATTGAGAGGATCGAAATGTTGCGATAGCTGCCACTCGAACATAGTAAATCGGGATGAAAAGGATGAAATTGTTCGGTCTTGGAAAACCCAAGTAGCTATTATAACGAATACCCCACCGGAATTCCAACTTTCACTAGAGTACATGCCTTGTGTTTCAACGACTTGAGGACGAAAAACAAGGGTGGATCATAGGCTCATGTGGTGCTCTACTGGTGTGCACGACCGAGGAATATATCCAATCTCGGTTTTTCGTGTGCAACCTTGTTAATAGGCAATGGTTGGCCGGCTACCGCCTTGCTCGGGAACCCACTTTTGAGCTTATATGGGCTTAGTCTATGACCCTTGCCCATCTGCCAGCAATTATAGTCCGCAACACCCGGTTAGTTGCACTGCTTGCAAATTCAAGGTAGTGCGATTTGAAAGCGACCAGTGTGGGCCCCACTATACGGTGCAAACGTTTTCATCGGGGGACAACCAATCAATGGCGCATTTCTACCCCCGAAGATGTAAACGAGTTCCGTTGGGAACAAGTTCCAATTAACTATCCTCTGTGAGGGTTGTCTTCATTGGCTTTGCGCAGAAGGCGAACTCTCTTGGGTGTACGACCCGTACAACAACGCCTTTCGACAGTGGCGAATCCAGAGTTTTCAGATAGGGGGTTCGAAATTTTTTTCGAAACTAAAAACATTCATATATATTATACATTACAAAATATTTCCAATAATCTAAATTACATCATCATTCAAATGGCGCGTGGGGGTAAAAGATTACGTCGACTTTTCGCGGCTTGAAAATAATCCACACTATCATTCGTAACTTTGAAAAAGAAATCTCTCTCGATAAATGTGACAAAACTATCATTCAAAAATTGATCCGCCATACTAGTTGTGTTGAGATTACCGAATTAGTGGCTTGAGAGTTGAGATTAAATTAGTTGTGTTTATTTGTTAGTTTTTTAATATTTTGATTTTGTTTTTGAAAGAAGAAGATTTTAATTTTTTAATGGGAGAGAATTTTAATTTTAGGGAATTAGTGGTTTGGGTTTAACTAGGTAAGTAGGCATGTGGGATGTGGGTTAGTCACGAGTGATTTTTTAATTTATTTTTATTTTTTTTATTTTTTTATTTTTTTAATTTTTTGCCAAATGGGAGGGGGTTCCATAGAACCCATTGAACCCCCCCTCCCTACGCCCCTGCCTTTCGAGGCCTCAAACAAGGCCCCAATGAAGCCCAAACTTGTAATTCCTATTGAGTACTTTTTATCCAGTGATCTGTTTACACTTCTACGTTAATATTGAAAGCAAATTTTAATTTTTTTAATTTTATTGATTATTGATTTATATATACATTTCATTTTTTGGATATTATTCGCAAGTGAGGGTAATATGTAAAATAAAAAAATAGTACATCGATTGTACATGATATTAAATTTTGTGATTTTTATGTAAGAATTATCTTATGAGACGATTTTCTCTCACCTGAGGGGTTGACTACAAGGTCAATTTTGTGATTTTTATCCATTATAAGAAGTTTAGGTCTCATGAGTAACAATGTGAGATTGTTTCACATGAAATTTACGGAAAAAAATAATTTTTTTTAGGGTGTGTTTGGATAACAAAATAGGAGGGAAAAGGAGGGGAGGGGAAATGAGGGAAGGGGAAGGAAGGGGAAGGAAAAGGAAGGGGAGGGGAGGGGAAATGGTGGTGTTTGGATACCATTTTCCCTTCAAATCTTGTCTATTTTGGAGGGATTCCAATTAGGCTTAGAGGAGGAAAAATGGATCTCTCCAAATCCCTCCCCCTCCATTTCCCTCCTTCCATTTTTTTGTAACCAAACGATGGAAATTCAATCCCTCCCTTTCCCTCCCCTTCTTTTCCCTTCATTTCCCTCAATCCAAACACACCCTTAAGCTTGACCTACTGTCAGCATCAAATTTATTGAATGAAGATTGAAATGCTAGCCGTGGGCCATATGAAGTGATTAAGAACGTACTTTGTAGAACTGTCGAGGCTTCGAGGGAAGATTACAACGTCACGAAAAAAATAAGAAAAAGCAATCAAAAGGCATACCATATGAATTTAACTCAAAAAAAATTTAACTCAAAAAAATTTAACTACGAAATCACATAGGAATTGTATATTTAGTAGTAAACGGGTCAATGTGTTGGAGTGTATCAAATCGATCTTGGGCTCAACGATCAGCTTAATTAAGCTTTTCGTAGAATCAGAATAGGTCAGGTCATATCGGGTTTATGGGGATGTCTTCAGTAGTTCATTGCTCATTATCACCATGCTGATAAATTTCGGGTAATTACGGTAGACAGACGACTATGGCTTGGTACAGAATTGGGTTTACTGTAGGTAAGTTTGTGAATAGGAGGGCTCTATGTTATGCCCGATTATATACGACGAGAAGAATCAGTCCACAGACTCGTTTCTTCTCGACGAATGCACAAGCGACTCCAAAAATTCCGCGCCCTGTACCCTTATCTAGGCTTGCTGACAGTTTCTTAGACGGGACTAGCAGCGTGTACTTAGAGGAGCTCCAAAGGGCTTGGGAAACTGACCCAAGTAGCGTGGACGAATCATGGGACATTTTCTTTCGGAATTTCGTTGGAGAAGCCCCGAAAGCAGGAGTTTCTGGTCAAACTGTACAAGAAAGCATGAAACTTTTGCTGCTCGTACGAGCTTATCAGGTGAACGGTCACCTGAAAGCGAAGTTAGACCCGCTTGGTTTGGACCAGAGACGGTTTCCTGAGGTACTGTCTGCGGGTTTCTATGGATTTAGTGATTCAGATCTCGACAGAGAGTTCTTCATCGGTGTGTGGAATATGTCGGGTTTTTTATCCGAAAATAGGCCTGTGCAGACTTTGAGGAGTATTATCAATCGACTTGAGCAGACTTACTGTGGGAGTGTAGGTTACGAGTACATGCATATATCTGATAGCGATAAATGTAACTGGTTACGAGAGAGGATCGAGACTCAAGCACCAGTCGAGTACAGCAAGGAACGGTGCAGAGTGATGCTTGATAGGCTAGTGTGGAGCACGCAGTTCGAAAATTTCTTGGCACAGAAATGGTCGACTGCGAAAAGGTTTGGGTTGGAAGGTTGTGAAACGCTTATTCCCGGGATGAAGGAATTGATTGACCATTCAGCTGACCTCGGGGTTGAAAGTATTGTTATGGGGATGGCTCATAGGGGAAGACTGAACGTGTTGAGTAACGTTCTTCGGAAACCACTTCGTCAGATATTTCATGAGTTTAGTACTGGTTCGATGCCTGTACTTGAAAACGAGCCTTACATTGGTACAGGAGACGTCAAATATCATTTAGGAACGTCGTGTGACAGACCGACATTAACCGGGAAACGAATCCACCTTTCCTTAGTTGCAAACCCAAGTCACTTAGAAGCCGTTGACCCTGTCGTTGTCGGAAAGACGAGGGCTAAGCAGTTTTACTCCGACGACTCAAACAGAACGAGAAACATGGCCGTCTTGGTTCACGGGGACGGTAGCTTTGCTGGCCAAGGCGTAGTGTACGAGACACTTCACTTGAGTGCTCTTCCGAGCTACACAACTGGTGGAACGATACATATCGTGATTAACAATCAAGTCGCGTTTACTACTGACCCAAAATCAGGAAGGTCTTCAGAGTACTGCACAGATGTTGGGAAAGCGTTGAATGCCCCGATTTTCCACGTGAATGGGGATGACTTGGAGGCCGTGGTTCACGTCTGTGAGCTTGCAGCGGACTGGCGCCAGACATTTCACTCCGATGTCGTGATTGATGTTGTCTGTTACCGGAGGTTCGGTCACAATGAAATCGACGATCCATCCTTCACACAACCAATCATGAGCAGGGTAAATCGTCTCTATCTGTACGACGACGTTTTTCCGATAATTTTCTAAATTGATCGCTTTATTGCAGGCTACTCGTAGTCATCCCCCGGTTTTAGAGATTTATAAAAACAAGCTTCTAAACTCGGGGAAGTTATCCAAAGACGACATCGATGAAATCCAAAAGAAAGTGTACAGGATTCTAAGTGAGGAATTCGAGGCGAGTAAAAACTATGTACCTCAAAATTTAGACTGGCTTGAAGCGAATTGGGCAGGACTCAAGTCACCTGATCAGCCTGCTCAGATTCAGGATACCGGGTATGTCCGTGTTTTTTTTAATAGTCGTATTTTAAAATTTTCTAAAGTCATCTGAAATTTTCTGCAGAGTTAAGGTGGATATACTGAAAACAGTTGGGAAGGCCATCACAAAACTTCCGGACAACCTCAAAGCTCATCGAGTTGTAAATAAAATATACGATCAACGTCGTCAGATGATTGAAACGGGTCAAGGAGTGGACTGGGCCCTCGCTGAGGCACTCGCTTTTGGAAGTTTACTCGTGGAAGGGTTTCACGTACGCTTAACTGGTCAAGATGTCGAGAGAGGGACATTTAGCCACAGGCACGCTGTAGTTGTTGATCAGGACACTGAGGAACGATATTATCCTTTGAAACACGTTCTGCAGAACCAACGAGCAGAGATGTTCACTATTAGTAACAGGTATGTTTCTTACGTCTCTCGATTAGTCACCTGATTTTGCAATATGTAACCGACTACCATTTTGTGTTGCAGCTCTCTTTCAGAGTACGGAGTCCTGGGATTTGAATTAGGGTATTCCATGGAAAACCCGAACTCGTTGGTGCTCTGGGAAGCTCAGTTCGGAGACTTTGCCAACGGTGCACAGGTAATATTTGATCAGTTTCTAAGCAGCGGGGAGGCGAAATGGCTACGTCAAACTGGTCTCGTTGCACTTCTACCACATGGCTATGACGGTCAAGGGCCTGAGCATTCAAGTGCTCGTTTGGAACGATTCCTTCAGGTAATCACATTTGACCTAAAACCAAACTCGACTCGTATGCTGACAGGTCTATATGCAGCAGTTATGTTTTAACCTTATTAGATGTTGAAGAGTATATAACCATCATATTTCGGACATTGTTGCTTACAGATGTGCAACGACAATCCAAACGAAATCCCGACTGATGTAACACGACAGCTTCAAGAATGCAACTGGCAAGTCGTGAATATAACAACTCCTGCTAACTATTTCCACGTCTTGAGACGTCAGGTGGGTTCAACCAACGAACAGTCTGATCCTTGCTAGACTTGTTTATAAATTTCAAGGTACGTGACGCATGTTGTGTTGTGTGACTGCACAGGTACACAGAGACTTCCGAAAGCCTCTAATCGTGATGTCTCCAAAGAACTTGCTCCGCCACAAGGACTGTAAATCAGATTTATCCGAGTTTAATGACATCAATCAAAACAAATTCAAGCCCCTACTTAAGGATCACAACCATCATTCAGATGTTGAAGACGATGTTAGACGTCTGGTTTTATGCAGCGGAAAGGTGTCTTATGTCCCATCTTATTGTTCTCACAATTTACGATATTTCAAAAATCTTATATGAGAAAAATTTCTTAATAAATGGAGAAAAGTGTCATACATAGTGTTTCTAACAACGTGCTTATCGACAGTTGCGTTTTTCTGCAGTCATGCCTACACATTAATCACTCTTGTCCCCTGTCTGAGGCATTGCAGGTTTACTATGAGCTTGACGAGGAAAGGACGAAAGCTAACAGCACTGACATTGCCATATGTCGCCTAGAACAATTATGCCCCTTTCCTTACGACTATATTCAGCAAGAACTAAATCGATATCCAAGTAAGCCACTCCTTACAAGTTCAGATAGTACATACCCTTCATTTGGTGTTTGTTCATTTACAGCTTTTTTCTCGTGACTTTTTTTTTTTTTTTTTTTTTTTAAGACGCTGAAATAGTTTGGTGCCAAGAAGAGCCGCTGAACATGGGCGCGTACCACTACATTGCACCGCGCCTTTCTACTGCATTGAAATCTCTGAGGAGAGGAAATATGGAGGACGTAAAGTACGTTGGTCGGCCACCTTCCGCTGCCACAGCAACTGGCTTTTACCAGGTCCACGTTGAAGAACAGACTGCAGTGGTGAAGACGGCAATGCAACAGCAACCAATTTCCTTCCTCTGGTGAAATTTATACGTAATATATTTGGAATGACGAACTAAAATTGGAAAAAACAGACACATTTCATTATCGATCACGTTGTTGTGAGTCACAGTATTGTCAGATTTGTCGCTATCTAATGAAATGATCAAGGGTCTGTTACAGCGGCTCTGTATGCCTTATTACTGCACGCGACAGTACGGAAACTTTTTAGTGCTGCTGAGGCATTCGATTCACCTCATGCTTGAAAAAGTCCAATTTATTTTGCTGCTTAATCCGCTACATAATTTTACATTTCCAAACAATTTTTCGACAAAGAGCCTCGTGTTTGTTACCTCTTTTCGTTTTAAATTTTTTTTTTTTTTTTTTTTTTTTATCGTGATTGTTACCTCTTTTCGTATAGAATTTTATCGTACACCTTTCGTAGGATAAAATAAACTACATACCCTTTAGTAGTATAAAACCAAAACTTATGTTGCAGAACCAAACGTAAAAGCTAACTCACAATACTGTAAATCAAAAACACTTGATACGTAATAAAATTAGGAATCACACCAAACTTAACCGAATATAAAATGTGAAAAATATTGATTTTCAATATACAACGTGTTAGTATAGCCAAAAATAAAAAAATATCACAAAATATTGAAATTATATACTTCATTCTGCTTATTTTGCGAAAAAGATATCTACATGTAAGGTCTCACATCAATCGAGATAAAAGAGAGTTATGAAAACAATGTGGCGGTTTCTTATAATTTTTATTTTGGTCAGGGCAAAAACGATATGCTACATAAGGAAATGCCGTAACATATCAATTACTCCGTATATTATTCCTAGTAATACCAATTTTCCACCTGAAGAAAACGTGTTGGAAAACAATGTTGTATTCATTCAGGTCTCTAAATTGCGGATTTAAAAGATTTTACGAGTATTTTATTTTTTTATCGTGATATTAAAAATGGGTCGAGAAAAATATAATAACAATTTTAATAAACGATTACACAACAATTTTGTCAACTTAATTACTTAGAGGTCAGGTAATTAAGTGTTATGGAATATTAATTAACCATAACAAAAAAAAAGAAGTTAGTTAGTAATGGATGTGACTCATTTTCCTTTATAATGTGGTGAATGTTGTATACAAATATAATTTACTTATTTTCGATCGTATTTTTTTTTTCTTTCGTTGACGAAATTATCACACAAAAGAAACAAAAAAAAAAAAAAAAAAACGTTGTTATGTTATGTAAGATTGTTACGTTTGTGTGCTTTCACTTAGAATGAGTGGAATTTCGAGGCTCTCGATAAGCCCGAAATAAAGCCGTGTGATCGTTTGCTTAAAAATGCCATTAATTTCAAACTCGATCGAGGTGTAAAGTTTTCTATACACATATATATATATACATTAATTTGTTTGTAATGTTTCATCATTTATACACAAACAAAGTATACTATAAAACGGTCGACTTGAGCTGTTTATTCGAACATTTGTCGAGTAAAATGAGATCAATGGCGGAGACATGTCATAGAGCGAAGCCATACTTGGCCGTCCTATTTTTGCAATTTGGGACTGCGGGACTAGCAATTATAGCTAAGCTTGCGCTTAACAACGGCATGAATCATTACTCGTTCGTGTTTTACAGGCACGTGGTAGCCACCATCATCATCTCCCCCTTCGCCTTAATACTTGAAAGGTACGTAGCGTAGTGTATATGTTTGTATGTCGTGTCGTGTTATGTTATGTTCGTCTATGTAGTTAAGTGTGCATGCTAAGTATATTATCATATACAAGTTATTACAAAAGTATGTACTTGCTTTAATGCATTATGTGTGTCTTGTGTAGGAAATCTAGGCCGCGAATGACCATCCCCGTTTTCATCAAGATACTAATGCTTGGATTGTTGGAGTAAGCTTTCCGATTCAAGAATCCAATCTCCCCTCGATTCCAGTCAGTTAGACCACTTTGACTTTTTGATAGTGAGAAGAAAAGACAAATGGGTCGAACAGACCGTAACTTATCTGTAAAGGTGGCCATGGGCGGGGTCAAGCCTTGGCCTTTTGGGCTGGGCCTAAAAAATCATGACTTGAGCACAGCCTATACTTAGGTGGGCCGGGCTAGGCTGGCCAAATCAAGGCCCGTTGGGCGGACCAACATGCTCAGTTTGCCGCTTCTACTTATGTGTGTATGAATGTACGTCGTGGCGAGAATTTAAACACTTAGCTTGTCTAACTCTTTTTGTGCAGGCCGGTGATCGACCAAAACCTATATTATGCCGGGTTGAAGTGCACTACCGCGACATTTGTTGCCGCTTTGAGCAATATTGTTCCTGGCCTAACCTTTCTACTAGCTTGGATATTCAGGTATATGTATATAAATCAATCAAATTATATAATTATATACTCCATTCGATTCAGTGATTGGCGTTGATGTTCAACGTAATCAGGCTCGAGAAGGTGAATATTAAGAGGACTCGGAGTTTAGCAAAGGTAGTCGGAACACTGGTGACTGTTATAGGAGCTACGATCATGACATTAGTAAAAGGACCGGTATTTAGATTGACTCGAGAAAGTCACGATCATAGTACAACAATGAGCTCTCTAAACCAACAAAGTTCTCTCAAAGGAGCTCTTATGATAACCGGCGGCTGTGTTTCTTGGGCCGCATTCATCATCCTACAAGTGAGTGTACTCACAACTCGTGCACTCATATTACGGAGAATGATTAGATTTTAAAATGTTTGAATGAATTACTTGATTTGTAGGCTGTGACACTAAAATCATACCCTGCTGAGATGTCATTAACTGCGATGATATGCATTGCCGCGACAATTGAAAGTGGACTAGTCGCGCTCGCTTTCCAATGGGGCGACAAAGATATGTGGTCTCTACATATGGACTCAAAATTACTAGCATATGTTTATAGTGTAAGAAAATTAGCTTACTCTTTTTCACATAAAATTTACGAACTACTCCGCGTAACTATCTATATGTATATATAAATTTCTATATTTGTTTCGATGAATTGTGTGCATTTACGCCGTGTGCAGGGAATTGTGTGTTCGGGACTAGCGTATTATGTGCAAGGGGTGATAATGCAGCAGAAGGGGCCGGTTTTCGTGACGGCTTTTAGTCCCTTAAGCATGATCATTGTTGCCTTCTTGGGTTCATTCATTCTTGCTGAACAACTTTCCATAGGAAGGTAAATGTACTTGAGTTCATCTACAATTGCATTGTTCATGTAGTTAAATAGTTAATGAATTTTGTTATTACAATAATAAGGTATTTTAATTTTCTCGATCGATAATAATGTACATTTATGAGCAGGATTATTGGAGCAATGGTGATAGTCGTGGGTTTATACGCAGTCGTATGGGGCAAGAGCAAGGATAAAAATATATCGGAAATTGAAATGACCGACGAACAAATTGGACCAATCGATTCGCCAAATGTTACTGAGCCGCCTGAAAGCACGGTCATTGATCCAAATTTCGACCCAAATATCTTCAAAAATAATAATAATATAGTTTGATAATTTTTGCCAATTTATTCAAAAATTGGGACAAAACTTCAGAAAGCTTGTGTATATTACGAGCATACTTAATAGTATTCGGGTCCACTTTTGAAAGTTTGTATGGACACCCTAAAGCCTCGAGGATAGTATCGGTGCTTGCTATGAACAATCGTAAGATAAATTGGTTAGGAATTTTTCAAGATGTAAACAGATACAAGTACCGTAAAATGCACTTTCAAGATTTTGTATAAACCCCCTAAAGCCTCAGGGGCGGCACCGCAAAGCAGCGTAGCTGCATAGGATCTTGCTATTAACAATATCATAATATAGATCTGATAGAATTATGGAGAGTAAGAACGGTTTTATTAAATTCAGAATTGCATGGTTACAATATCGATACATATATAGGTCTATATGATAAATCTTAGCAAGAATAAAATTTTCAAGATATAGGTCTATATGATGATATATAGATCTGTCAGAAAATTTTCAAGATATACCAAATGAAGGTATGGTAAATATACTAGAGTGAACTTGCTGTCATTCTGTCAACCCCATTATACATCATGATGAGATGTTTGGTGCTCGAAAATGAAATAAATGGACTATTCAATCGGTTAAATAAAAGTCCATTTTTATAGAACTGAGTAATAATAGAATTTGAGTCTTTACAATGATATTTTTTTACTCTAAATTTTCTTTTCTTTTCTGAATATCAATACTGAATTAGGTCCTAATTTTTCAAAAAAAAATCTTAGTTTCATATCTATATTTCGTCACTAAACTCCACCAGTTCGAACATATTCGTATAATTTTAATTTGGATTAATTGACAAGAATAATCCGAACTGGTCCTCTTATTCCATAAATAATCCGAACCCAATTTAATCCACGAATAATCCCAACTATTGAAGTAACATTCCAATAATGAACTTTGACCAATTTTAACCTGCTTTAATCAATAAAAAAAGAAGTGAAAACAATTTGAATTTTACCTAAAATAAGAGTGAGGCAAAATTTGAGTCGATTTCACCATTTTTTTTAACGTGTTAGAGTCAATTGAAATTGGCCAAAGTACATTATTGGAATGTTACTTCAATAGTTGAGATTATTCGTGGATTAATTTGACTTCGAATTATTGGAATGTTACTTCAATAGTTGAGATTATTCGTGGATTAATTTGACTTCGAATTATTTATGGAATAAGAGGACTAGTTCGGATTATTTTTGACAATTAATCCTTTTAATTTTAATTTTAATATACCCCTACCCGACCCATTTTGCGGTGACTAAACCGAATTACCCAATGACTCAATTGAGTTGAGTGACCTAACAATACTTCCCTTTACAAAAATTTGGGGTTTAACAAATTTGCCGTGGAAGAAAACCCCCCCAAAAAGACATGGTTTTGTCAAGAAAACGCAGGCAAAAATTAAGAGCAGAGCTTCTTAAAGCCAACGAAACAAACCCAGAAACCCTAAAACCTGCCATTGTTGAGGGCAATAACAATAACATCGCAGAGATTAAGAAGAAGAAGAACAAGAGGAAGAGAAACCCAGAAGTTGTGCAGAATAATGGCGAAAAAGTTGATGAATTGAAGGTTTTTGAACAAAAGGTGGAAACTTTGAAGAAACAGAAGTTGAATGAAGAGCCAAAGATGGTGTCTTTGAATGGTGGTGATGATAAATTGAAGAAAAAACCACCGAAGAAAAAGAAGAAGAAGAAGATGAAGAAGAAGAAGTTGAAGAAGATGGAAAGTGAGGTGTTTGATGAATTGGTGAATAAGGAGATTGAGGTTGAGAATCAAGTAGCTTACGAGCAAATTGTTTCGGAAATCAGGTGAAAATTTCGTAACTGTTTTCAAATTTATCGACTTTTAGCTATGAAAATGACCAATGTTTCGCTGGTTTTATCCATTTTTCTCATTGCAAAGCTTGGTATGTTAAGAAAATGAAGGTTTTGTCGTATATATCTCGTACCCGTTTTCAAATTTATCGACTTTTAGCTATGAAAATGACCAATGTATCTCTAGTTTTACCCATTTTCTCATTGCATAGGTTGGTATGTTGGAGAAAGATGGTTTAGTCGAATGTTTTTGGCATAGTCGAAAAGTTTTAGCTCAAAAGTTTTTTTTAGATTTTTTTCTATGAAACATTGAACACGTTACATTCTTTTGACTTTTAGAATTTGAATCATTGAATCGAATCAATCGAAATGAATCGAAATGAATCGAATCAATCGAAATTTGAATCGAAATTTGAATCGAATAAATGAATCGAATCGAAATGAATGAAGTTCAATTAAATAATATAATGAATGAATCGAATCGAACTTAGTGAGTGAATCGAATCGAATGGGTGAGTTTAATCGAATCAAGTGAGCTGAACTGAAATGAGCTGAAAATAAGTTGGAAAGAACAAGTCCATTGTGTTAGAGGTGATTGTGGTTTGGAGGAAGTTACATAAGAACAATGGGTAGCATTCGCCACTTGCCACCTCAAATGTCGAGAAAATGAAAAAAAAAATATCAATGTTTGCTACCCTAAATTGCGTACCCTTTAACAATATTTTCGCTACCCTAAACATAAGTTTGTGGCTTCGCTCGTAGTTTGTGGTGTTAATGTGTAAGTTGTTCATCTTGTATACTCCCTCCATTTGTTTACGTAGAGTCAAAAAGTGAAATGTTGCAAACGTAAATAAATGGCGGGAGTGCTTGAGCTTTTTGTCACCTTATGATAAACCTTCAAAAGATTTTCTCTTTTGATGTGTTTTTCATATATGCAAGAGTTTGAATGATTTTCAAGTAAGGGAGGGGACGGAACTGAAAGGGTGGATAACAAATTCCGATATTTGATAATCATTTCGCAGTTAGTCTCGTGTAAGACTATTGTTTGATGATACAACAATTTTGCAAGTGCTTTATTAATACTTCATTTAATGATAGTAGTAAATTACACCCTTACGTGAGAGTTTGTGTTCAATTTGAGTTGGAGATGAAAGTAGGGTTCCATATTCCTCTTCCCAAGCGAAATCAAAGTTAATCCGTCTTAGGAAAGATTTAGAATGATAGCATAATCGTTTTTTCCCCGTCCATCTTCTTCTCTCCTTTTCCCTCGTTATATTGTGTTTGAGCAAAGCTTATGAAGTCCTTTGTTTGAAAGAAGTAGGTTTGCATTCGGTTTGTTGAGTGGTTTTTGGTCATTTTGTTCTGCAGTACAGGAAATGATGGAGATGTTAAGAAAGTGTACGTCGGAGGGATGCCATACTATACTACCGAGGATGATATTCGTAGTTACTTCGTAGAGTGTGGTGTTATAACTGATATCGATTGCATGTACTTTCCCGAGACTGGGAAGTTTCGAGGAATCGCTATTCTCAATTTTGAGGTACCTTTATTTATTCCTTTATTTTTGTCGGTGGCTCTTTTTACTTTTTGTATGTTGGTGATATCGATTTATACATTTACCGCGCTCGTGATTTCACTTTGACGTGAATATGGTTTAACATTTACCGTGGCTCTGTAGTTAAATTTGACTCAGAATTTAACATCTTCGAAATTTTGTGCCTATATTTGTTTCAAGTTGATATCTAGATCTTAGTACGAAGGGATTTGGCTTTCCTTGATACAAGTTCTATTTATTGTATACAGACAGAAGAGGGCGCAGAAAACGCCTTGGCGCTTGATGGATCCGACATGTATGTTTTATTCTTCGATTTCTTTCGGTTTTGCTCACTTCGTTTGAAATTCCTGCTCCTGCATTTTCAATTTCGTTTAGATACATGACTGTGGTAATTTTCACACTGCAGGGGTGGTCTATACCTGAATATTCAACCCTACAAGGCAACTCGCCCTACAAAAACATCGACCTTTTCTCCACCCGTCATAGAGGGCTACAACAGGATATACGCCGGGAACTTGTCATGGGATATCACAGAAGACAACCTGCGCAAACTCTTCTCAGACTGTAAGATATCCGCCATACGTTTTGGCGAGGATAAAGCAACGGGTGATTTCAAAGGATACGCCCATGTCGACTTTGCTGACGATGCATCTCTGAACAAAGCGTTGAAACTCGATCAGAAGTTTGTTTGCGGAAGGCCTGTGAAGATCAGCCGTGCAGTCCCTAAGAAAAGTGCTGTAACAAACGGAACACCTGCCTCAACCGCTGTGAAACCTCCGAACAGTGCGCAAATTAACGCAGTCGTAACACCTGAGAATACCGTCAGTATTAATTCAGTGGAAACACCTGTGAATAATGAAAGAGTTGAGGAAGTTGTACCACCGCCGCAGCCTGAGAGTAAGAGCGTAGTTAGCTCCGGGAAACTTAAGAGGAGGACATGCTACGACTGCGGTGAACGCGGTCACATTTCTTCTGATTGTCCTAAAAAACAAAATTCATGAAGAGAATGATCTGTTATTGTTAGTAGACTTTTTTTTGTCTTTCATTTCTAGCGTAGTTTAGGATCATGAATACATACAATGGCGGACTTAGAATTTCTACGACGAGAGTGTAACAATTTTTTTGGCGATCAAGTTTAGTTTAATTTTGTCATTGAATGAGTAAAATATTTCGAGTAATGCATAAAATGATATTTGGTCAAATTTTGATACATAATTTAATTAGGCGACTAGTCTGAAATTAAAAGAGCAAAGTTGTCATCCCATAGAACGACTTTACTCTTCTTTTTATTTTGGTCTTTTTATTTCAGAGTGAAGTCGCGCAATGGGATGGTGACTTTATTTTAGACCAAGCCAAAAAAAAAATGATCCTATACGGAACCATTTCCCTTAATATATTGTAACTCAACGAGGTTTTGAGTGTGAAATGAAAAGGGTAAATTTCTAAATTGTTAATTGCGTATGTTTTGAGAAAAAAAAAAGCACTTCATTTTAACGGACCATAATATCTTAGCCTAATTTCACACTCAAAACCTCGTGAAAATATCGGATACATGTCTTAAGTCATGATCATGCCAATAGTTACAAGTGGGCCAGTGGCACACAAGTGATAGATTGAACAACAACGTTACGTTGGATGAGTTTTCAATATACTACCTCGTGAAAATAATCACATTTTATATAATAGAAATTTGATCAACCTTATTAAACGATATGATTTTTCTTTTGGTCAATACGAGGCACAATGCCAATACAATGGGGAGAAAATTGAACCTATAACCTATCGTCACATAATACCTCAATTCTGACTATTAAATCAAAATATATTCGATTTGTCAAATTATACGATAAAGTTGTTAAATAAAAACGAGATGTAATATCAGCCACACTCTTGCACTAAAAACAGGGAGAACATTTACTTCTTTTATCATTGTATGACGAGGTTTTAGCCCCATGACAAGACAAGAAGTATTTTAAAAGAAAGTGGCATTCTTAAAAGAGATCGTAAAATATTTTCTAGTTAAAAAGTTACCATTATTTAACAACTCTTCCGCTAAATGCCAATAAAAGTACTCCGTATCAATTACCCGTGAAAATGCTGTTATAACTCAACATCCTAACTACATGCGAAAATCTTGTAAAAGACGGTTTTTTAATGACAAAGTGAAAGACGAGTGTTCTAATATATAAAATGTAAACATATTTAGACTGATTGTACTGTAACTATTATTAACTAAAACGTAACCACTTTTATATATCTCAATAGTGGTCATAATATAAGTTTGATATTTTTATAGTATTCGAAAAGACAATTCAAATAAGATCTTGAATGACTATATTTTCTCGTATAAATTCCGAGAACTTTTTGTGATTCAATACTACTCCGTATTATAGTAACATGTCATCTTGATCTGACTATAATTACTCAATTTCAGACGTGTTGAGTTATTATAATGAACAAAATGTGTTATTGAGAGCCGGACCGTTAAATTATTGATCATTTGATCAAACGATCCAAATTGATACGACGGACTACCTAACTGGATCCTCTCGAACCCGAACCTGTAGGAGGGAGTAATCCTTATAAATAGCACCCATTGTGATTCCCAATTCACTACAATCAAGTAACAAATACCAGCAAAACAATAAGAAAATAACAACAAAAATGGAACACCGTACGTTAGCCGCCGCAGCAACCACCCTAGTCCTCTACCTTCTAGCCACCGTGGCCGCCGCCACAGACGTGGTGGTCGACATCGAAGGCAACCCTGTCGTACCTGGGACATACTACTACCTGCTGGCATCAAACAGCAACGGTGGTGGTGGGCTAAGCACGGTCCCAATGGGGTCCACAACATGCCCCACCAACTTCATAGTCTCCCAAAAACCCGACCTCTCCGACCTCGGAATACCCGTCGCTTTTTTCCCCGAAAAGAACGACGACGTTTCATTACCACATCAACACAACAGCGCTGTCAAAGTGTCTGCTAACCTTAGGGTGTATAACAAGTATTACGAGTTAGCGACCCCATTGGCTTGCCCGCTAGTGTACTCCACATTTTGGGCGTTGACCGGGGATGCGGCGACCGGGAACATTTACGTCGTCCTTGACGGTGTTGCTGTCACGCGTCGAGACAATAAGTTGGCTAAACCTGACCCTGCATGGTTCCAGATTGAGAAGGAGAATAAGGGGTATAAGATTGTGTTTCGCCCTGGGGTTACAGTTGATGACGCTGCCGAGAGCGTGGTGGAAGGACAGGTGACGGTTTTTAAGGGTGCGAATGGTGAGCGGGTTTTGACGCTAGATGCTCAACAATCGCTTGTGGTTCACTTCGTTAAGGCGTAGTTACTACTTTTTTCGACTTCCAAAAAAGAAAAGGGTGAACTTGGTCTCGGGTTTGAATCCCCTCGGTCTGTCGCAGTGACCTTTTGTGTTGTGTAAATGTGCTTGAGTGATTTGTATTTGCTTGTATTTACTCGTATTTGGTTTGTGAGTTGTACTGCTGTTGTAACTAAATAATCTCGACAGTTATGTTCGTTACAGCCCAAGTGAAATGGAAAGCCACTCTTTTTCTTTTATGTTGAAATTAATTGCTTAAGTTGAGGTGGCCGCGGATCGTAACTCCTCGGTCTCAACCTAAGATACGAAATGTAGCTAGAGGGTGTACGTGTACGTAGCTCACAAACCAACACTGAATCATTTTCAACCGAAGAAATTTTTATTCATAGCCCACCAGAAAAGAATTACATGGATATCCCACCCAACAATCGAAGAACATGGACATCATGGGTGGGAAGAAGATCTCCACATTTAAAGTTTCCACATCGACCGAGTTAAAGAGAACTGAACACTTGAGGCTACTCCTCCCTTTACCAAATTGGTTTTGGGATGAAACATTTTTCGACTTATGAGGTGCTATTTCCTCTTGACAGGCGCAACCCATACGCCTAATGCATGAATCTAACTGGGTCGGTCGAAACTTGGAGTAACCGGCCACATACTCCCATATTTATAACAATAGTACCGAGTATTATTTATTAAAATTAAAAAATTGTACTCCGTAATTTTTTTTTACATGTAAACTATCGAAATGTTATATTTTTTTCTCGCTCATTACATGTATTTACTTAATTCCAGTAAGTTCTATACATTTATTTTTTGCACGTATGTCGATGCACATTTTTTTCCTCTCATATCTTAGTTACATATTACTGAAAATTACACAAATTTGATATAATCATGTACTCAAAAAGATAATTAAACAAAATTGCACATGACAATTTTTATTATTTTACACTCTCTCCTTTTCATTAGATTAGCTCCATAAAAAGTGGGCTAATCTGATAAATTAGAGGGAGTATGTTAGAAGTAATATCGAAAATTCTTCTCACTTATCAATGGTATCCAAAAGTAAATGTATAGAATTAATTAGAATAAAAGAAATATCACATTTTGTCTTCTACGGAAAAGTAACAATGTTTTTATTTTATTTTCTTTTTTAAACGTAATATTGAAATTCCGTCATACGTTTTGTCTTTTTTTGGATTTACCTTATAGCATAAGACGGTCTTATAAAATACGAGTAATGATTAGGGTGAGGTTTGAAGATGTTGGGCCTTAATAGACCATGTTGAATTTACATTTTAAAAAAAAAAAAAAAAAAGCCCAAAATATCAGCCCCACAAATCACAAAACCCTAATTATAAAACCTTCACCTCTCGGCAAAACCCTAATTCCCCAATTTTGCCGCAATCACTTCCAACTGCAGGTTTGTTCTTCCCCCTTTTCTTTGTTCAATCTTGAATGTATAATTCATCAACCGAATCATAAATATCATCATTTATCATCTTAATTTTGTTGTTTTTGTAGCTCAAATTTTCGCTCATCAATGGCTCCTCCTGCTAAAGGTACTATCCTTTTTCCTTACAATCTCATCTATGATTTTTCGCACATTTGTTTCATACTTTGTATAGGACGACGTCGTACGATAATTTTGTAATTACCGATTATAGTTTAGATTTCATGATATTGATGATAGTGATTCAATTTACTTATCTGAAATTTAGCTGCGAAATGCAGTTTTAATTTCAATATATTTTATTATTGTATGATTTTAGAGAGTATATGATTTAGAACCCTAGTCATTTGTGATTTTGTTTGTTTTATTATTGTAATTTTTGTCGAAGTACCTTTGCATTGTATTTGATGTCAAAGATTTACGTCGAGAAAAATGTAATGAAATAAAAACGCACGCTTCTTGTTCTTCGGTTAGTGTTTCAATTTATGGAGTGCATGAGTTTTAACTTTTCGCTGATGTATTTCGATGTAGTAGATGGAAAGAAAGTCGATCCTAAGGCGAAAGCCTTGAAAGCCGCAAAGGCGGTGAAATCAGGTGCATCAACCTTGAAGAAGAAGGATAAGAAGATTAGGACGAAGGTCACCTTCCACAGGCCGAAGACCTTGAAGACGAGCAGAAACCCAAAGTATCCTCGTATCAGTGCTGCTCCGAGGAACAAGTTGGACCAATACCAAATTCTGAAGTACCCTCTTACCACCGAGTCTGCAATGAAGAAGATTGAGGACAACAACACGTTGGTTTTCATCGTTGACCTCCGTGCTGACAAGAAGAAGATCAAGGCGGCCGTCAAGAAGATGTACGACATCCAGGCCAAGAAAGTGAACACCTTGATCAGGTACATCCTTGCAATCAACTATTTACGAGATTCTGTGTGCATGTTTTGTTAAGTGGATTGCATCCTTGAAAATTAAACGAGATATAACTTTGGATAGAATGTGTTCAATCCCGGTTTAAAAAGGTGTGCCTTGGATGATGCATGTGATTTGGGTGCACCTTTATGACAATGCTCGCTTAACGAGTCTTGGTTTTGAACGTGATAAATGGAGATGTTTGCGACTTGTGTTGTGTTTTCTTACCAATTTTGGTAATGCAGGCCCGATGGTACCAAGAAGGCTTACGTGCGGTTGACTCCAGACTATGATGCTTTGGATGTTGCAAACAAGATCGGTATCATATAAATTGTATTTTGCATCCCTTTTTTTTTTTTCTAATGACAATGAGTACTTTCAACAGTTTTGTTAGAGGATCAAGTTGCCGAAAATGTTTAGATCTTTTGTTCTAGACGCAATTCGATTGTTTGCTGTGGTGTTGTTTTGAATCATCATTTTATCAACTAATGCCTTATTGTTCATATGACGTGGTATTCTCGTTGGTGGTTAAACTGGATTTATGACAAAACTCCAGCTGTTGACTTTGTCCCAATTCAGACTGCACCACGACTACGTTTCATAATTGAAATGAATATTATCGACAGGCTTTTGGGCCAAACTTGAATCTAATCTGGTGGCAGATATTGACTGCTGTTAAGTTCAGTGCAGCCGTGCAGGATTTAAAAACTGTCGACAGTTTCTCGGAAATCAGCACTACAAACAACTAACTTAAAAGTATCCTTGCTGCAATGTTATCCTCAGCCGTTGCAACCTATCACCTGCGACAACTTGTTTTAATAGATATTTAACGAGGTTCAAGGGTAAATGAGAGTTCGCTTAATGAGTCGGACTGATTGTGCCACGCTTCCCTTTCCTCGTTTTGCCTCGGATGCATGTTTCCTTTGTTGTTAATGTCGTTTGGCATTTCTGTTTGCCGTAGTACTCCTGCGAGCTCAGTTGCTACATCCTTCATCATCGGTAGGTTGGCTCCTTTTACATGAAGGCATTCATGTACAATCTCTGCAACCCACCTAAGTTGTTCTTGTGGAGCTTCTTCGACTATTCTGGGATAGATTAGTTCCAAAATACGACCTTGTTTAAAGCAGTTGACGAAATACTTTGCGAGGTTTCTGTCTCCATTCTTCTCTCTGTCGAAAGCGGTTTTTAAACCACAACACCAAAAGCGTAAACATCGCTCGTCTGTAAGTGGCTTGATAATAGATTGGGATCCATATACTCGAGTGTCCCTCGCACTAGAGTTGACATTTGGGTTTTATCCGTGGAAATAATTCTCCTGTGAGACTAGTTTTACACTAAGTTAATGCGAGACCAGAGTACAAATTGTAGTATGAAATTGTTTGATCCTCTATAACTTATTACATGCATTGTAGAATTTTCACGAAAAAAATGAATCTCAGTATCTTAAACGAAAATCTAATTTCTACCGTCTTTAATAAAAATGAAATGAAAACATCACAAACTTATAATTTTCCACGAAAAAGTTGATTTTAAATTAACTTATCAGATTGTTTTGTGTGCAAACCCCTCTTGCTCGACCATTCACGAGTCACGACTTACTCCTCATTGACGAGCACCCGACTAACAAGTCGGTTCAATTGCACAGCAATTTGCTTCATTGTTGGCCTATCGTCCCCTTTTAAACTAAGACATCGATCGACAATTTCACCCAACAACATAACCTCTTCAATTGGTGCTTTCTTTGCGATTTGCGCGTCCAAAATAAGATGTAGTTGGTCCTTCTTTATCGATTCAACAAAATAAGTAGCTAGGTTCCGAAACTCCGATCCATTAACTTGAAAAACCGCTTTTTTCCTAGTCAAGATCTCCGCGACTAGTACTCCAAAACTGTAGACGTCACTTTTTTCCGTCAGTTGGCTTGTGAACAAATACTCTGGGTCTAGGTACCCCAACGTACCTTGAACGGCTGTACAGATTTTCGTTTGATCCACGGGTATCACTTTTGACCCTCCGAAATCCGACACTTTAGCCGTGTAATTCTGATCCAACAGAATGTTTGCAGATTTGACATCTCGGTGAATGATGGGACTGTACACCGCACTGTGCAGGTACTCAAGAGCGTCCGCAATTTCAGAGACGATTCTCAGACAGTTCCTCCAGTCGAGCCAAGACCCGTGAACGCCGTTGTGGATGTGGATGTGATTGAACAACGCACCGTTTTGGACAAACTCGTAAATCAAAAGCGGAACCTCGACTTCTAAACAACAACCCACAAGCTTGACAATATTCTTATGATTGATTTGAGACAGAATTACCAACTCGTTAATAAACTGTTGAATTTCATCTTCGTCCAAGATCATCGACTTTTTTATGGCAATGACACGATTATCGTCTAATACTCCCTTGTAAACTGTCCCGTGAGCTCCTCTACCAGCGATGCAATGGCGGCTGAAATTATTCGTAGCCGTCTTTAACTCTTTTTCCGTAAATATTTTTATTGGCTCTGAACCGCCTTCGACAATTGATGAAAGTTGCTTCTGTAACAACAGTCCACCGTTTTTAGTGAACATCTTCTCTTGCAATTTGAGTAATCTTTGCTTTCGAATCATCGTGTATATCCAAGTAACTCCGATGGATAAGCATAATAAGCTGATCCCCAAACCTTCACGAATTCGCAAAATGATATCAAACTTAAACTGTACCAAGTTAATTGGAGTAGTTATGTTTTGTTTAGCTCGATAAATTTCAGCCCAGTTCAGTTTATCGGAATTTTTTCCAATACGGGATTCAAAGAACGACATTGAGTAAGTAGGAAGCTTACCGATAATCAATTTGAAGGCAAATTTTAGCTCACAAGCGCTCCCATCGGCTTCATAACCAAGAGGACATTCTATGATTTCTAATATGGAAACAATAAATAGCAAGTTAGACTAAAAATTTTCTAGCCTTTTGAATGTTCAAAATCGACTTCAAATCGCAACTAATAATAGTTAAATCACATTTGACCTTAAATTATTTGGAGTTCACGAGCTTGTGATTTTGAGAACACCGTCTATGTTAGGGTCTACAAAGGAAATGTCATTGCTCATTAAGCCTATTAAAGTATAAAATCGATCTTAGACCACATCTAACCATCAATTTAAATTTTTAGGTACAGATATCAGAGCCATTGTAGCCTTTAGGTCATGGGTTCAAATTCCATCATCCCGTGTTATGGGTTTCTCCTTATACCTCAAATCAAATCCGAACTAAACCAAATCGTACGAACAATAATTGAAAATAGAAAGAAACAAACCGGTGCATCCGGGAGAAAGATAAGGATTTCCCTCATAACCAGGCTTGCAAACGCAACGATATCCTCCGATGCCACTATTAGCGTCAATACAAGTCGAATTCTTTTGACAACCATAGCTCGACACGTCTTTCTTGGCCTCTTTGCACGTCGTATTATTACCCATCACCCACTCGACCACCAAAGGAACATTTATCATAATTCGTTCCACGAATTTACTTGAATCTAAAAAATCGGATAATCCTTCAAACTTGAATTCTTTAGTCTCCCCCATGAACGCGTATCCACAATGATCATACGGGATAGAGAAGGGTGTAGGTCTAGCAACGAAAAAGTAATACTCCCTAATAATATCATTTTCAATGATTTCGTCCTCCTGACAACCGTTTGATCCTAAGCAATCACCAGCGACAACAGAGGCCTTTTCGAGACAGTACGAGCTCGAAATGATAATACTTGTGTTGTCGGTTTGTCCTGTGAATTTGGTGTAATAACCGCACCCCACGACAACGACCTTGTTTGAAGTCCTGGAGAAAACGAAGGGAGAATCAGGAGGAAGATACATGCCTTGTTTCTCCGATTTTGTTATGTTTTTGTTCGGGATGTGGCAGTTGTACAGCACCTTGGTTTTGACTCGAATTTGGGTCTCGGAAATGTCCACGATCTCGTGCACGCTTCTAGGGGTTTCCGAGTTGTTTGCGACTTTGGGGATATTTTTCAAGAGCGCTTTTGGCGTATCAGCAGAAGTATCACAGGTAAGGGAATAAAACGCGTTGAAAGAGCAGCTAGGTCCGATACCAAAAGGGTATGGAATTATTACGTTTCCGCACTTTCTTGGGCAGCCGGGTTTGGTGGTTTTGGGTGCGGTCACCAAGTTTTTGCCGTGGTTCTGTGCTGGTGCTGCTGTGACCAGCGTCGACAGGAGGGAAGTGATCAGGAAAAACAGCAGAGTTGACATGTTTAGCTACGACGAATTCCGAAATGCACATTAATTAATATGCTTTGTTTATTTGAAAGTGCAAGTTCTTCTCCAACTAGCGAAGTAAGTGATGCAGCACTATAAAGTATAGCACGCATATTGAAATGATCAAGTCTCCTAGTATGTGAGACCGCTTCACATATAAATTAGTTGACGAAAAATAATACGGAGTACGATCTATTAAATTTCAGGTTATTAAATAAATAAAAGGTAAATTGTAAAAAAACACTACCTAATAAAATTAACATTTTTGAGCTACCTTCAAGTGATTTCGACGGATTTATTCTTTGCCTTCTTCAAAAATAATCTCATACTAATGTACAAGTATTTGATAGACACTATAAACATGTTCTTTCATATCTTTACCCAATGGATGTGGGACCTGCGTTTGCATCCTAGCACTTAGAAAATTAGTTCATTGAATATTTAATCTCAGAGGCGTTTCTTCATTAATTAAATATTTATGCATTCAGCAGAAGTAAAGGCGTGTAGTCGGGTGCATCTTCGAATGTAAATTTTGCTCCAGGCTAAGTTAGAGTTAAGCTGCATAACACCATGGCTGTTGAAATTCTGTCGTCATTCGTCCTAGCTCATTATTGAAATTAATATTATGATCATATCGACAGGCTTTTGGGCCCAAACTAGAGTCATCTGTTGGCAGATGTATACTCCAGTTAAGTTGAGTGCAGGATTTTAAAAAAAAATTAAAATAAAACATCGACGGAGTACAACAAAATTATTTAAGTTTACACAATCGAGTAGCGTTTATCCAAAATCTGCGTGTCTATCAGATTATCAGCAATTATCACACGAACAACTTCCGTTTTAAAGTATTCTTGTTGCAATGTTTTCTTCGGTCATAGCAACCTACCAACTGCAGTGTAACTTGTTTTCACAGATATTTAAGTATTTAACGAGGTTCAAGGGTAAATGAGAACTCGCTAAATGAGTCGGACTGATTGTGCCAAGCTTCCTTTTCCTCGTTTTGCTTCAGAAGCGTGTTTCCTTCATTACTCTGGTTGTTTGACATTTCCGTTGTTTGTCGTAGGATTCCTGCGAGCTCATTTGCTACATCCTTCATCACTGGTCGGTTGGCTCCTTTTACATGAAGGCATTCATGTATGATCTCCGCAACCCACCTAAGTTGTTCTTGAGGAACTTCTTCGACTATTCTGGGATCGATTAGTTCCAAAATACGACCTTGTTTAAAGAAGTTGACGAAATATTTTGCGAGGTTTCTGTCTCCCATACGTCGTTCTGTTGACAGAGGTTTTTCACCTGTCAAAAGTTCTGCAACCACGACACCAAAACCGTAAACATCGCTTTTGTCTGTAAGCTGGCTTGATAATAGATACTCGGGATCCATATACCCGAGTGTCCCTTGCACGAGAGTCGACATTTGGGTTTTATCCATGGGTATCAATCTTGACGCTCCAAAATCCGATATTTTTGCACTGTAATTCTCGTCTAATAGGATGTTGGCTGTTTTGATATCCCGATGAATTATAGGCGTAGACGTTGCAGAATGCAGATATCCTAGTGCAGTAGCAGCCTCAGTAGCAATACGTAGTCGATCTTTCCACGAAAGGCTGTTCGATTCTCCATGAATGTGCTCGAGAAGTGAGCCATTTGCGATAAACTCATACACCAAAATCGGGATTTCAGCCTCAAGGCAACATCCCAAGAGTTTCACAACGTTGCGGTGATGAATTTGTGTTAGAATAACCATCTCGTTGATGAACTGCTCTATTTGAGTATCGTCCACCATCTTCGACATTTTCACAGCAACTACAGTTCCATCTTGCAATGTTCCTCGATAAACTGTCCCATAACCTCCCACACCGATGATGAGATCTTGGCTAAAGCTCTTTGTCGCCTTTTTTAGCTCGTCCATCGTAAATATTTTGAAGGAGTTGAAACCACTTCCTATGTTACTCGACGACAATTTCTCCATTAACATTAGGCCTCCGTTTTGCTTGAAGAATTTCTCTCTTGTTTTTGCTAATTTGCGTTTTCGGATTAACATGTATCCCCCACTACCGATAATCAGTAAGGATAACAAGCCTAAGCTCAAACCTGAAGTTAAAATTAGAATCATGTCTCAAAATAAAAACGACAACATATTCTGTCAGCAACGAGCTATATGGTCGTGTAGTTCTACATTAAGACGTGATGATGAACTTTTGAAAATATTTAATCATCACCAATCTTATTGTAAAACCGTCTAACCAAGTTTCATTAGGCAGGAGTGATTGCGTACCTAGAGTTAGCTTGAACGCAAGAAGCGTAAAGATGGATTTAGGAATACAACCCGACCCATTTGTACGACCATCACCATGGTACCCTTTTGGACAAGTGCAGATAAAATCGCCTTCAGTATTATTGCACACTGCTTTCTTAGTGCAAGGGCTGATTTTCGCTGTGCACTCGTTTATGTCTGCAAAGCAAATGAACAATATAATATGTACTTACAAAGGCGATGTAAGTATGTAACATTCATGATCTTGAGTACAAAACACTAACTCATTTGTTGTTAAAATGTCCTACGATCGTTATACTCGACCTAAACCCGTGACTGTTACACACGCCCTATTGCCACATTTTAACACCAAATTACGACGGGTAAAGTGAACTTTTAATCTGACGTTGATGGAATTGTTATTAAGCTAATTTGTACATCGAAGAATAAAATTAAATTGACCTGTGCAAGCATTGCGAAAAGTGTACTTACCCGAGCAACCGGGAGACAGATACGGGTTCCCCTGGTACCCTTTACGACAAGCGCAACGGTATCCTCCAGTGACGCCCTCGATGCAACTCGTATTTTGCTGACAGGGGTAGGTTGACCGATTCTCGCGTGCTTTCTTGCACGTCTGATTTCCAACCACCCAGTCGACGACCATGACGACATTATCCCTTGTCCTCCGAACAAAGGCTGGGTCTGAATAATCCAACACGTCTCGCAAAACCAAACTGTCTTCCTTCCCAACGAAAACATACCCACACAACGTGTGTGACTTCACCACGACCGCCTCTGAGTAGTTGACTTCCAACGAGAACCCCTTCTCGACCCCGTATCGAAAAGGCCTCTTGCAGCACCCGTTATTGATGCCGCACACACCCGGTGTGAATTTTTCGCTCGGCTTTCCGTAACAGCTCAACGGGCACGTGAGGTTTTCGGCGTAGTTACTAGGGGTTGAAATTGGCGCGAGGTAATCACACGATCCAGCAATTGAAAAGAAGTTTGCGGTGCTCGACAGTGTGAATGGGGAATTCGGCGGGGGAAGGAATTTGACTGTCTTAGACGATACAAGGCCGTCGATTGTCTTGTTTGTTGGGGGGCACTTGTATGCGATCATACCGTTGACGTGTATTTGGGCTTCGTTTATGTCAAATACTCGAAAGCTGGTTGTTGTCGAATTGAGTTTGTCGGTGAATGCTTCTGGAGGATCATAAGACTCGTCGCACTCAAGAGAGTAAACGGGGCTAAGCGAGCAACTTGGTCCGATACCAAACGGGTATGGGATCGTCAAGTTCCCACATTTCGTTGGACAGTTGGGTTTGGCTCCGTTGAAGGCCGTAGCCATCGAAGAATTCGTGGCTACAATTATCGCCATAGCAACCACCAAGCACCTAAGGGTTTTAAGTGACATATTGGAGGATACAGTCTTAAGAGTTCGAGATCAAGGTTATGAAAAAACGATTTAAAGTTCTATGTAACTTGAAACGAGAGCTCTATTTTCGGTTATGTGGGGATGGAGCTCTCGTATGACAACAACGACAACGTCGAAGGCGGTTGTTAGATGATTAGTGTGTATGTGCACGCCATTTCACTAGGAGGACGCAGTCAATTGTAAGCCAAAGTTAGTACGTGGAGTCGACAAGTTGAACGACAAGTTGTGCAAGAATTAGTCTTTGAAATGTGACCGATACAATTATAACAACGTAATTTAACTTATTTATTAGTTGGTGTCTTACATTGGTGAAGCTGTTCTACATAGTGGGGTTTTCTATATTGGGTATTTGGGTGATTGTTGTCATGGTTTTGTTATATACTCCATCCGTTAGGAAGGGTCGTATATTGACGGGTTTTTTTTATATTATGGTATAATCTATTCAAAATTGATCAATAAATTGGAAGGATATTTACGTCGTTTCTCAAAATTGAGGATCTGCCATTGAAAATGGGTATATATATACGTTAACCAATCGATATGTACGAGTAAATTGCTTGAATGCATTTGTCAGGAACCAACTCAACCAAAAGCTTAAGCTGATGGTTGGAGACCTAAGATCGATTATTTACTATAGCACGCCCCCTCACGCGAATGCCCTTTGGGCTCGAAGCGTGGACGCAACTACAGGCCCGCCTACCATTAGTCACAAGACAATAATACCATATCAAGAACTAACTCAATTAAAAATTTAAGCTGGTCACAAGATACTGATATCATATCAGGAACCAATTCAACCAAAAACTTAAACTGATGGTTGAAGGGCCAAGATCGATTATATACTCTAACAACATTGATTAAATTCATTGAAAATTGATTTGTTCGAAATTGTTCCACAAATGATCGAACCAAACTTAAATTGAACTTTCTTTTTATATAAAAATTACTCCGTAGTTTAATCTTGTGTAGTATCCCGTGTACGGAATACTTTATTTAGGATGTGTACGTATATGTCAACGATATTTAAAGTCAATGGGAACAAATTATTATTAGTTCAAAGTATGGTTGTTCAATTATAGTTTTTTACTAATCAACATACAATCATCATATGCTGATTAAAAACCTAATCTTTATTACTTTAATTATAGAACACCCATCATGAAAAAAAAATGTATACATTTTTACGCTGGAGACAAAAATCTATCTTCAACTGTCTTAATAATCTTATAAATGATACGAATTCAAACCGGCTTTTTGTAGTAGCAGAAGCAAAATCAATCAAAAATTCGAGATAGCAATCAGCAACAAGAATAACACCATTAACGATCAAATATGAGAATAATAACTCGTATATTAGGGTTGAGCAAAATGAAATCAGTTGAACAAGAACGAAAGGATATTTGCTCGAATAAGACCTATTATTCGAACAATGGTGATTGATTCCCAGGACCTATTGAGAACCAACCGAGTTAGAATTCAATCGTGTCGAAAACTAACCTGAGAATTTGATCGAAACGTGTCGATCTGAGAACTCAATTGCTACAACAAAGCAATTAGGGTTTCTGGTTTTTCTTGATTAAAAATAACGTTCATTGATTCTTTTACAACTGATGGGGGAGCCTTATATATAGGCTCATACAATACGGAAAATAAAAATAAGGAAAGTCCTAACTAAGTCGTTGAACTTCTCCATTTTGAATGACCTAAAATGGTTAAGTAAATCTCGAGATATGAGCCAAACAAGTCGGACCTGTTTGGTCTTGAAACCGAGATTGCAACCTATTCACTTGAACTAGTCATTCTCGGATCAATAAAAATAAAAATAAAATATAACAAACTTCCTTATTTTCCACAAGAAAGACGATTTTAAATTAACTTATCGAGATTATTACATTGCAAACCTCGGCCCTCTTGCTCGAACACTCGGGAGTCGCAAATTACTCCTCATTGACGATCACCCGACTAACAAGTCGGTCCAATTGCACGGCAATTTGCTTCATCGTCGGCCTATCGTCCCCTTTTAAACTAAGACATTGATCTACGATTTCACCTAACAACATAACCTCCTCAATTGGTGCTTTTTTCGCAATTTGTGCATCCAAAATAGCATGAAGTTGGTCCTGTTTTATCGATTCAACAAAATAAGTAGCTAGATTTCGATACTCTGACCCATTAACTTGAAACACCGCCTTTTTCCTAGTCAAGATCTCGGCGACTAGTACTCCAAAACTGTAGACATCACTTTTTTCTGTCAGTTGGCTTGTGAACAAGTACTCTGGGTCGAGATACCCCAACGTACCTTGAACTGCTGTACAGCATTTCGCTTGATCGACTGGAATGACCTTAGACCCTCCGAAATCCGACACTTTGGCTGTGTAATTCAGATCCAACAGAATGTTTGCGGATTTGACATCGCGGTGAATGATGGGACTGTACGCTGCACAGTGCAGGTACTCGAGTGCGTTCGCGATTTCTGAGACAATTCTCAGACAGTTCCTCCAGTCGAGCCACGACCCGTGGACACCATTGTGGATGTGGTTAAACAACGCACCGTTTTGGACAAACTCGTAAATCAAAAGCGGAACCTCGACTTCTAAACAACAACCCAGAAGCTTAACAATATTCTTATGATTGATTTGAGACAGAATTACCAGCTCATTAATAAACAGTTGAATTTTGCTTTCGTCCAAGATAATCGACTTTTTTATTGCGATGACACGATTATCGTCTAATATGCCCTTGTAAACTGTCCCGTGAGCTCCTCTACCGGCAATGCGACGGCTGCTGAAATTATTCGTGGCCGCCTTTAACTCTTTTTCCGTAAATATTTTTATTGGCTCTGAACCGCCTTCCACAATTGATGAAAGTTGTTTCTGTAATAGCAGTCCACCGTTTTTAGTGAACATCTTCTCTTGCAATTTGAGTAATCTTTGCTTTCGAATCATCGTGTATACGCAAGTAACTCCGATGCCTAAGCATAATAAGCTGATCCCCAAACCTGCTCCAAACTCGCAAAATGATTATCAAACTTATGTTTATTGGAGTACTTACGTTTTGTTTAGCTCTATTAAGTTCAGTTTAATTCAGCAATCTAGCTCAATTACGTCAGTCTAGTTTCATTCTGTTTAATTCGGTACTGCCAGGATGCAAAGAACCACATTGAGTAAGTAGGAAGCTTACCGATAATCAATCTGATGGCGAATTTTAGCACACAAGCGCTCCCATCGGCTTCATACCCAAGAGGACATTCTATGATTTCTAATAACGAAACAATAAAATCTTGTTAAACTGAAATTTTTCGAGCCTTTACAAATTTTTAAATCGACTTCAAAATTGCAACTAACAAGTAACAATAGTATAACCACATTTGAACTTAAATGAACTAGAGTTATCGAGCTTGTGATTTTGGGAACACCGTCTATGTGATGATTTACAAAGGAAACATCATTACTCAAGTGCTCATTAAGACTAAGTATAAAATCGATCTTAGACCTCTAACAATCCGCTTAATTTTTTCGGGAAACATGTATTAGAGCCATTGTAACATAGAGGTCATGGGTTCAAATCCGCATCATCCCGTTTTATGGGACTCTTCTTATACATCAAATGAAATCCGAACTAAACCAAATCGAACAAACGAAAACTGAATATAGAAAGAAACAAACCAGTGCATCCGGGAGAAAGATAAGGATTTCCCTCGTAACCAGGAAGACAAACGCAACGATATCCTCTGATGCCACTTTTAGCATCGACACAAGTAGAGTACATCTGGCAACCATAGCTCGACACATCTTTCTTAGCCTCTTTGCACGTCGTATTATTACCCATCACCCACTCGACCACCAAAGGAACATTTATCAGGGTTCGTTCCACGAATTTACTCGACTCTAAAAAATCGGATGCTCCTTCAAACCTGAATGATTCCGTGTTCCCCATGAACGCGTACCCACATTGGTCGTACGGGATCGAGTAGGGTGAGGGCCTAGCTACGAAAAAGTAGTACTCCCTAATAACAGTACTGTCGATGATTTCGTCATCCTGACAACCGTTTGATCCTAAACAATCACCAGCAAAGACAGATTCCTTTTCGAGACAGAACGAGCTCGAGATGATAATACTTGTGTTGTCAGTCTGTCCTGTGAATTTGGTGTAAAAACCGCACCCAACGAGAACGACTTTGTTCGCAGTCGTGGAGAACACGAAGGGAGAATCAGGCGGGAGATACATGCCTTGTTTCTCCGACTTTGATATGTTGTTGTTTGGGGAATGGCAGTTGTACAGCACCTTGGTTCTGACTCGAATTTGGGTCTCGGAAATGTCCACAATCTCGTGCACACTTCTGGGGGTTTCCGAGTTGTTTGCGACTTTAGGGATACTTTTCAATAGCGCTTTTGGCGCGTCAGAAGAAGTATCACAGGTAAGGGAATAAAACGCGCTAAAAGCGCAGCCAGGTCCGATACCAAAAGGGTACGGAATTGTTACATTTCCACACCTTCTTGGGCAGCCCGGTTTGGTGGTTTTGGCCGCGGTCACCAAATTGGTGCCGTGGTTTGGCGCTGGCGCTGCTGCGACCACCGTCGACAGGAGTAAAGTTATCAGAGAAAACAGGAGAGTTGACATGGTATTCAGTACAGATCATTTAGTAACGACGAATATCGAAATGTACATTTAAGTAGATACTCTACTTGTTATATGAATGATGTTTTGCAGAAGACTTTTGTGCAGGTGGTTGTGTGATTAATGTGTTATTGTTTATTTCAAATGGAGGGAAGTACACGTTCTTCCCTAACTAGGAAAATATCTGATGTAGCACTATCAAGTTTGTCACTCATATTGAATTGATCAACTTTCGTAATATGCGAGACGGTTTCATATATATTAAGCTGTACATAGGAGAAAAAAAAAACATACTCCATATAAATTATAATTTAAAATTAGAAGAATAGACGTTATTAAATGATAAAAAAAATACAATGGTTGAAATGTAACTATCACAATTAACTAGAGTAATGTTTTTCTCATTTATTTTTAGTTTAGATACTAGTAAGACGAGTTGATATCAAACTTTTATGAGATTATTTTACAATTTAAACTAAATGTTGCAGTAAATAAGAATATGGTTAGAAAGTACGGAGTATTACAAACCGGTTCATAGAAAAATAGATAAAAGTAAAATACTACGGAGTAATAATAACAATGTGGACTTACCAATATTCTTGTGGCATACTTCTTCGGTTCAACTCGAATATATGCATTTGTTTTTACATGTATTAACCGAGTGGCCTGGTCGAAGTTGCTTCAGGACAATATTATACTCCGTATATGGTTTATGTTAACTTTGTTTCAATATTTTCCGATATCTTGTATCATGTATATATTGTACTCTCATTTGTAATGAAAAAGCAATACTCATTCGAACTTTTCCGAAAATCGACTTTCTTGACCCCATCTTAGGAGTATGCAATTTGAGAATTCTTATGTATTTCATTTTTGACAAAAGGGAATTGAGAAGTCTATTCATAAGAGTAGTGTGAGTAATCGCGCTGCAGTTCATGTAAAACGTTGGAGGAAAAGCAAGGCAAGCACAATAAGAAAAGGGAAGTTAGTCCCACATCGGAGAATACAAAGAGAAATGAGGGTGATTTGCTTATAAATAAAAGTTGTGAAGGACAGAACAAACTGCCTTAAACTAATGAGTAAGGAAAACAAAGCGGGCGGTGAGAACCGACCGCAGCGCAACTAATAACCAAATGGTGCGCACTTTATTTTTGGAAGGGAAATAGGCTGGCCAAGTGTTGACGCTGCTTACTTTGCAGAACTCACTTGTGCTGGCCTCCCAAACCCCAACCCCAATACTAGTCAAACCTTGGATTTAATAATTAAAAACCATTATTAACATTTTTATTTTGAATTACCTTTTAGATTTATTGTTATTTTTCATCTTTTCTAAACATATTTTTAAAATTTCCAACCTTTTGTAACTTTTTTTAAAATTTCCCACCTTTTATAAACATTTTCTCAAAAATTTCCACCAAAACCCCATTTTCACCATATTAAATGTGTATTTTCATTTATGAAAACATCAAATTCTTGTTTTATTTTTTCATATTTTAGGTTTCGGTGTACGATAGATTTCATTAGTAATGAAAATATTTTAAAAAAAAATCTTCAATTTTCACAAAAAATTGCATTTTGGTGGGAATTTTTAAGAAAAAACTTATATAAGGTGGGAAATTTTAAAGAAAATTACAAAAAGTGGGAAATTTTAAAAGGATGATTACAAAAGGTGAGAATTACTGTATTATATAACCCTTAACTTTTACTCCCGAAGTCCTGATTTCGAGACAATTAAAATGATTTCGAGACGATTTTAAGACGATTTTACATGACTATATTTTATTTGATGTTCTTATTTGATGTTTCTTTTAGTGCCTGGGAGGCAGAAACTCGGTCAATTTATTTGATGTTTCTTTTAGTGCTTGGGAGGCGAAAACTCAGTCAATTTATCTGTTGGTAAAAAGTATAGTATAGATACCAATGGCATGGAGGAAGTATGTTAGCATTAAAAGGAGTAATATATATTAGTTTCGTCCCACAGTTATCTTTCTGGGTACGGGTACGTATATTAATAAAGTTTAAAAAAAAAAAAAATCGAAAAACAAATAAAAATAGATTGTGGAGGGAGTATCATGTGTAAGTCTTGTGTGGGTTTTCACACAAGAAACGGGTCAAATATTTCACAAAAAGACAAGGGACAAGTGGGGAAGAACATCTTTCTTCCCCACTTGTCCTTTGTCTTTTGTGAAATATTTGACCCGTTTCTCATATGAAACGGGTTACCCGTTTCATATGAGAATTTGTGGAGTATCATAGGCTATTCTATTCAATTATTCATAGCGTGTTTTTTAGTGCAATTTATTCAAGAGACTAATTGATTACGGAGTATATGGTACTCGTTTTCTGTGGTAAAAAAATTGACAGGCCATAATTTATACGGAGTGTAAATATTATTACCAGTTCGAAAATTGAATATATTTTCCCTAATTGAAACATTTTCTAAATGCCACAAATTTTTTTTTTTTTTTTTTTTGGTGACGAGGGGTTTAATCCCCCGGGCACAGGCATTCCGACGTCACCACCTGTACCATGTAAGCCACCCCTTTTTACCAGGGGCCGTCGTGATACCCGCATGGTGCGCTTCTGGAGGCTTGAACCTGGGACCTCGTAGTTCCTGCCATTGCTAGGCTTTGAGGTTGCCTCAGGAACCACCAGACCGCTACCACTTAGGTCACAAATTTGAATATGTATTGATGAAAGTGGTTACTTTGAATGCCACAAACTAGAAGTGTTTTTTCTTAATCATATACAGTACGACGTTGCTTGTAAACACGAATAAATTGAATATCTAATTAGTTTGATTTCGAACTGTTGCCCATGAGATATAATTTATCAGATGATTCGGTAAAATATTTTCTATCGGAAATACAGGTTATATATTGACATAATAGGATTAGTACGATTGAACCGTGTTCAAATTGTAAACCATGAGGGTATAAATGACCCTTTCATTCAATTACTCCCTCCGTCTCGGTGATTTGTTTACGTTTACTTTATACACATTTATCGATGTGAGGAGAGAGGTAGAGAAAAAACTAATAAAATAATAATATAAGTCTGAAAGGGTTAAAACTGCTTAAAATTATGAAATGTAATTGGTTAAGGAAGTAGGGGTCCACCTCCCACATGGGTCACCCATGACTATTTATGGAAAGTGTAAACAAATGACCCGTACCCCCCAAAATAGAAAGTGTAAACAAATGATCGGGACGGAGGGAGTACATGTATTTTTAGTTGAAAGTAAACTATTTAAATGACACAAAAATCATAATAATGAGCATACTTTATTCAGAAATACCCTTTTTGAGGAATTAAATACATAAATCATGTACGAATACATATTACGAATATGGAGACAACAATTTAAGTTATTGAAGCAGATATAGTAGACGATTATACCAGGCCCACTACGGAGTAAAATCTCGACAGTTGAAACATTATCGGAACCATATAACATTTCAAATTTGCGAAAATCACGTCCCAATTGTATAACCTCACTGCGGAAGCTTGTTGATCTTGTTATAGCGAAACTGAGCGTAGGTCTTAGCAGAGTAGATAGCGGGGTTCTGATCATTGACGAGCTCAGGTAGAGGTCCGATGACTGTGTCGCTTGGAGGCACGCAGAAGACTGCCCACGACATCCGAGTTTCGTCTTTGTTTACCAGGCTTCTATGAAGCACGCTCTTGTACTTTCCATTGCTTAGTATCTGCAACGCATCTCATAATTGATTAATTGGGTCATTTCGGATTCTGGGTCACATTCGGTTCTGTCTATTTAAACATGGGTCAGAATGATTAAGATCAATTATGATTTTTATTCGAGACAGTTTCACAGAAAACCTACTAATACTGATTATGCCATACAACATTTTGTTCTAAATTTTAACTAGCTAGAAGCTCACCTGAAGCTGATCCCCAATATGGACGTAAAGTGCGTCTTGCAAATAATCAACAGCAGCCCAAGTATCGTCTTTCCAAATCTGAAGGCCAGGCACATGATTCGGAAGAAGAATGGTGAGGGCGGACATGTCGGTGTGAGCCTCGACACCGAGAGCTAGTTCAGGCTGGGGACATGGTGGATACATGTTTATCTTCATCTCCACTTCTAATTCCTCACCACCTAGTTTAGTTATTAATGTTTTCTGCTCTAAATTAAGGCCTTCAGACAAAAGTCCCAATATTTCATCTGTTATCCTTAGTATTTCTTTGTTGTATTGTTCCGTCACTTCTCTGTTTCACAACTCGCAGCGTTTCTTACATGTCGTTCAATAAAAATAAGTGCAACTGTTTAAATAAAGACTAATTACAATTATATGCTAACGTACCTATATGTCGTCGGATGTTGAGGCCAAATTTCATAGTTAACCTTCGATGTCGGAGCCATAACATGGAAGAAATAATCAATCCATTCGAGTTTTTCATCAGGGTTCTTAGTCAATTTGGTACCATACCCTTCAAACTTCCCGTTCGAAGGGTCGTTTGCATATTTCTCCTTCTCTTTCTGTGGCAACGCAAAGAACTCTTGACCAACATCTTGTATTTGGCGGATCAACGACGTGGGAACACTGTGGTCCTTGATGGCGAAAAACCCCCACTCCTTAGCCGCTGCTGATATTTCCTTCACAACCACGTCTCGTGGCTCAGACAGGGATATCACCGGCGGGCTAAGCCCTGTAACGGGTTGGCTGTTCATCGGCCGCTCACTGAGCGGCCGAATAAACTGCGGGGGGAGCTCATGGATCCCCCCATGGACTAGTGTTTGGACTCTTTCTACATGCATTGATGATGTGGTTTAATTTATGTTGAAGGTGAATTTATTTATGTAAAAATGGAATAAAAGTTTTGCTTATTTATAGAATAATATGAGATTTAAGAATTTTTTTATAGTTGAGTGTGTTAAGTTTTAAACTTTGACGAGTAGATGGTGATGATGTAGGTGTAGCTTATTAGTTAGGAAAACACGTGCATGAAGTGGTTCGTAAGTTTGATGGTTTCTAACTTTATAAAAGTATACTGTTGTATCCCACATTGACCAAACAAACTAAACTACCACTTTCTTACACTTTCGAAATTATGCTGTTCCATCCCACATCGCCCAGGAAAATAACTCTAGCACTCTGCTTTGGTATTTAGATGGCCCAGGTTTTGGGCCGGGCTTCTTTTAGCATGCTGGCCTTTACATGTCAGCCCAAACCCAGCCCAAACCCATTAACATGTTTTTTTCAAAAAAATTTCTTTTTGTGTTGTTAAGAATTTCAACAACTAAGATCATATTTAAGCAATGTTCACAAGTTAAATGAGAGCAGTGTAAATAAATGATTGAGACAGAAACAGTAACTTTATATATATTTTACAAAATAAAAACATGAGCCATTGTTTTACGGAGTAACTTTTTGTTAAAATAATTGTTTGAACTTTTTATTTTTCTAAAGTTTTGAGTCTAGCCCGTCTACTAATCGGGCCATCTATGAGCCTTGCCACAAGTTTTCTCGAGTCAAATGAGAAGCCGAACTCCGGGAAAAATCTAAGTTGTACGGTACTATTGGATTTGGGCCATTTGATTAGCTCTAGATGGATTAAAAAGAAAATAGCAAGTATGATTTTGCTTTTTGAATTCCCGGACTCAAGATTAACTCATATTATTAGAATCATTAAGAAGACTGACACGGGACTCTACAATCCCAAACATTCCTACCAGACGATAGTCGTGACGGTGGGCCAATTCATGAGCCACGCTATTGCCGTGACGCAAAACAAAAGACCAAACTACGCAATTAAAGTTGCTACAGTGAAAAGCAATTTCATCGATAATAAGATTACTTTTGACTAAGGTGGAGCGGACAAACAAGAAAAAAGGAAGATAAAAATTACTTGATACTTGGTTTGAATTAATGAAAAGATTACCTAACTCTCTCTACATACTTTTAACATAAAATTTTGGTAAGTTTTTTTTTTTTAAGTACTCCGTACTAATTTTTTTTTTTTTGGGTCAAAGACGAGGCAGTAATCCATTATAACGGGGGAGAGGGAATTCAAACCTGAGACCTACCGCTCAGAGTACCTCAGTCGTCCTAACCACTAGGTACTAATGTACGAATGTAGTAATGTGAATTCCAGTTAATAAAATTCTAGAAACATTTAAAACACTACTTTGCGTATAAAACTTTTGTACCCTAAGCTTGAATTTGAGAATCTCCAGTTTTAAACTGGTGAACTAAATCTCAAAAACGTTCATCAACAAACACTTTCCCTTCGTCCCCATTATTTGCTTACCTTTTATTTTGGCACAAAGACCAAGGAAAGCCCAAAAAAGACACACATGCCGGGGTATTGTTAAATTCCACGGGCCTAGGCCACACCTGAGAGTATGAGAGAGTCCGCTTATAAGGTCTAGGAGGTTCCATCCTAAAATCAATTGGCAATGAGAGGAGAACCCTTAAACTTTATAAACCACACCAAACTCTCTTCCACAATCGATGTGGGACACTCACATGTGGGTATTATACTTCAACAGGTATGGATATTGATCGATGAGGGAAATTTAAATGATGGAGTGAGATGGCTGATTGGTTCATTTGTGTGATAAAAACTTTCTAAAAAAAAAAAAAGATAAACAAATGAGTGATACACCCAAATATGAAATAAGTAAACAAATGATTGAGACGAAAGAAGTATATATATAGTTCTAGCACCAACATATACAACTTCGTTCTGAATACTTCAATATATAACAAATAGATCATTAGATCGTGCCAATAAAAATAAATACTCCGTACAATAATAAAACCTAAAAATATTTAATTACATAAGGGCCATAAAAATATGGAGTATATAAAATGAGGTAAGCTAGGAACTCCAAAGGGAGGTGATTACAAATGTGACAAGGGAGATTACGATTTATAAGGACAGTGACCGAGTACATATAAATACACTTGTAAATTCCAATACATGAATTTTGGACCACACGTACCTACATACGTACCACCAAATTATATTGCATGCATATTATTCGTTCTACCTTTTAATTTGCCCTTTCATTTATGTATATTTTGGCTTTATATGCATGACATATATTTATGCACATGAAGGAGATATCCCTTTCATAAAATGTGTTGCATATGTATGTTCAACAAATGAATGAACAACTTCATTTATTGTTGTTGTTGTTATTGTCGTCGTCGTCGTCTTCTTCTTTGTTGTTGGAAGAATCACAAATCATCTTCTGGATCATCTCACTTGTCTCTGCCTCCGACATTCGATCTTCGTCATCCTTTGATGTCTTGTAGGTTTCGAAAAATTCTCGGTTTTCCTTCTCTAACTCGTTCCAAACTAAATTTGAGGTTATTAAAAAGAACAGAAAAGAAGAAAAAAAAAAAAAAAGACGAGTTAGGTACGGTGTAGTTAAGCTAAGCTAGGTATGAAATTATTGATCAGAGAAAGTCTATAACTACTCCGTAGCATTTTAGAATTTTGATTGAAATAAATAATTCGAATAGTTATTGAACCTTTCCTTTATTAGAGAATATTATATATTAAAATAAAGATTATTATGGGATTACCATAAATTAATATAATATCTTATACAATAATCTAAAATTAGGGTTTTACTATAAGTCTTTGTAAATTGTAAGTACTAGCATAATACCCGTGCATAAATGCACGGGATATATAAAAATAAGTTAATAGTTAATTGAAAATTTTGGTAATTGAATTAAATTTTTAATTAAAATAAAAATACTTCGTAGTAATAATATAAACGCAACCTAAATAAACATGTATTCTTAGACCCAAAATACAACAAACTGTATTTTACCCGACCGCGTATTTATTTAACATGTAACCCGCTTATTCGACCCGTAATTGTCTTCTAATTAACCCGTTTAATAGGTTTAAAAATGTCAATTTTGATTTTTCTTAATTAACTACTCCGTATCAAAATTTAGATGACAGAATCGTTGAAAATTTTAACAAAACAATTAGACTAATGGAACGTCTAAATTTATTTTTATACAAATATAGTTATAAATTTATTTTAAAATATATCATAATGTGGCAAAAATCGATTAAAGTATCGCAATATATTGTCTTAAAATTCATCATTTATTATAATAATATGATAAAACACGCTTAAAATGCTATATTGAAAACACATTAAATAAAAATGGATAGTCTAAGAGATAAAAATAAAAAAAATATTCTTTTGTACATAGAAGATATTGACTTACTGACATAATTTCAAAAAGAAAATAAAATAAAAGGGTAAAAATAGTTGGAGGAAAATTGGAGGGAAAATTTGTGTAGGATGGTTAGTTTTTGTTATATATAATTAATATAGATAGATAAATATGTCCTTCATAATTCAATAATTATCAAAGCATTCTTCTTATTCTTTACACCCTTGAACACGGTTATGGAAACCTAATTTAAAGTCTTTTGGGGTTACTATTTTAAATCGAGAATTCTACAAGACAATTATAGACATTCAAAATTTAAGAGACTTTCCCTAGCTTCCTTATACTCCGTAAATCAAATTTTAGGTAAGATTGTGTATATCTGTCCTCTATTCTTTATTTCTTTGTCTTTATCTATAAGACTTTTGATCTGAAACACAAAGACAATGCCAATTATATTACTCCGTATTATTTTTCATTAAACTGGCGGTTTCTACTAATTAATCCGTCTTTCACTCGTTTATTTTCAAATTTCAATGTCCATCTAGTATATTACAAATAGTAAATCGAAAGAGGTAGAAAAAAAGTCATGAGGACACTAGATGTGTCATGGTCCAAAAATCAAAAGCTACTAGAAAACGATGGGTGTTACATCTTAGACCATGTTTATCCGTAGTTTAGCTCCAACTAGTTTAAAGTAGTTTAGGCAATAAAATAATATTTTCCTATTCTTCAACTACTTTCTCCAACTACTTTCAACTTTTCATACTTTATCCGTAGTTTAACTTAAACTACTCTAATCTATACATTCTATACTTTATTAAATATATGCAATATTATAATTGATCCTTAACATTTTGTAGAACCATAATTACAATCTAATCAATTTTAAATGAATTGAAGGTCCGTCCTACATCAATTATTTCGAGCAAATTCTTTGTCTCTTTACTATATACGGAGTAATATAATACGGAGTATTATTTAAATCATTGTCAGATTTGACACCACTTGTCCATAAAATTGTCGTGCCAAAAAAATTAATTTGCTCACAATTTTTTTTTACCAAGCAAACTATCGACGCAAAGAAAATAAAATAATGTAATGTACTCACTCCGTTTCAGTGATTTGTTTACAATTTGATTTTTTTTGTGAGAGAGATTTGAGCAAAGTGTAAACAAATGACTGAGACATACTCCCTCCATTCAAATCCAAAAGCATCATTTGCTTTATTAAGTCAACCTTCATTGAATTTGACTCCTCAAATATATCGTGAAATACAAAAAATTAAAATATGAAAATAATATATTTGAATACATTAGAACATAATCTTTTACAAAATTAAGTTTTTAACGAAAAATTTCCGTATATACATAGAGAAATTGACGGTCAAACTACCGCCTCGAAGACCACCCCAATAATGAACGATGTTATTGGATATGAATTGAGGGAGTACGAAATATTAAAATAAAGATAATTGGACAATTAAATTTATTGATTTGCTATTACTACGGAGTATTGACGAAAGGTTAGATACTATTTACATGTATCGCAACAACAATCAATAATATCAATATAGTCGTGATAACTAGGTTAGATCGGATTTTAATAAATTATTCACAATAATAATATTGTCAAGTTTGACAATTCTTCTACGAAGTACTTCCTCCATTCCGTTTGATTCTATACGTTTGACCAAAACACGGTAATTAAGGTAGAAGAAAATCAAGTGGGGTAGATAATGGAATTACTTAAATACCCCTACTTTATTGTTTGCAAGTGGGTTGAGTGGGTATTAGTGAAGGGTATATTGGTCTTTTAGTTTAATAAAGTAGAGACTAAAATAGAAATGTATAGAATTGATTGGAATTTCCAAAAAAGGAATATGTATAGAATCAAATGGAATGGAGGAAGTATTATTTAACGGCTTTAGTTTAGATATTTTTGAATTATTTCAAGTTGTAATCTTTATTTGTATTACGGAGTACTCCGTATGTTAATGCCACTTGTAATATCATATAAATTTATTTATTTTGTTAAACTCAGAAGGTTTTATCAAATAAAGCTAAAATATGAAAATAAATAAATTAAATGGAATTATATAATTTCTTAATTAATTTCTATTGAAAATTTAAAAAAAATTATTTTTTCATTTTCATTTACCTTGGTAATTAATTTTCTGATTTCTTTTAGGGTGTTGCTCAACTGTACCCGGCTTTTTCTCAGTTGTACCCTTTTTTGTCATTAATTTTCCATCCCCTACCCCTGCTTTCCCAATTTTTCTCTCTTCTCTTTCCACCCAAAAAAAAACCCTAAAACAATTTAAATCAACCAATTTCTTCTTCAATTAATTCATTTACTTATACAATTAATTCAATTCTTAACATATGGATCCTTGTGACGATATATTTAATGTAATTTACTTTTTTTTCATTAATTTAATTTTTTAGCATTCATCTTGTTTTTGTTTGTTTTTGTTTTTGTTTTTTTATGAATTATTTGGGTTGGCGGCGGTTGTGGCGGCGGGCGGTGGCTGTGGCGGCGGCGGACGGCGGTTGTTGTGGGGCTGGGCTTGGCTGTGGTGGGGGCGGCAGGCGGTGGTGGTGTGGGCGGCAGGCGGTGGTGGAGGGCCGAGAAGTTTGTTTTGTTTTGTTTGTTTTTTTTTTTTTTTTAATTGAATTAGGGTTTAGGTTGATGGTGGGGCATAGGGTGGCCGAGGGGTTGCCGGCAGGTGGTGGTGGGGGCGGCAGGCGGTGGTGGAGGGGTTGCCGGCAGGGGGTGGTGAAGCGGCAGGGGGTGGGGGAGGGCCGAGAAGTTTGTTTTGTTTTTTGTTTTTTTAATTGAATTAGGGTTTAGGTTGATGGTGGGGCATAGGGTGGCCGAGGGGTTGCCGGCAGGTGGTGGTGGGGGCGGCAGGCGGTGGTGGAGGGGTTGCCGGCAGGTGGTGGTGGGGGCGGCAGGCGGTGGTGGAGGGCCGAGAAGTTTGGTTTGTTTTTTAATTGAATTAGGGTTTAGGTTGATGGTGGGGCATAGGGTGGCCGAGGGGTTGCCGGCAGGTGGTGGTGGGGGCGGCAGGCGGTGGTGGAGGGGTTGCCGGCAGGCGGTGGTGGGTGGTTGGTGGTGGTGGTTTAATTGAGGAGGGAGGATTAAAGGAGGATGAAGAGAGGAGAGAGAAGAGAGAAAATTAGGTTATCAAAAATGTGGGGAAGGAAATGAGGAGGGTATCTATGTCTTTTTTGGGTACAACTGAGAAAAAGTCGGGTACGGTTGAGCAATTACGTTCTTTTATTATACACTATGTTCTTTTTTTATTTTGAAAACTATGCCTCCTGTGAGATCGTCTCAAATCATCGTGAGACCTACTAATTACTCCATGGTAATAGAAATAAATAAATTAACTTCTATAACTCTCACTCATATGAAAGTTTCACAATAAATTTATCGTGAGACCGTCTCATAAGATGGTTTATTTTTATAGTAATTAATAGTCTCATGTAAAAAAAAAATTTACCTCACTTGAGACTTGCTGATCTCAAGAAGGCTTTTTATGTAATTTTTCTTCTTCACTATCCTTTTTTTTTACTCCATAGTCATATACTCCGTATTTAATTACGGAGTACAAGGTAAACTATCACCGCTCATAAAGACGTGTACTTCATCATTTTATGTGTTTTGAAAAGAACGTAAATACTGAGAAGGAAACACCATATTTAAAAGAAGACTCGTGCTTATGATTTCATAATTTGAGATTTGATAAAAACTTTTTTGAAACTTATAATAGTTATAGTAGTAACATATTTCTATTCTCGTGACCAAAAAATTATGGTGAATCAAAGGTATGTTAGGTAAAATATACCGTTGACGGATCAAAACTCGTGGTTATGACTTAATTATGAGTTAACACGACAATAGTATAAGAAGGTGATTCGCATGAAAATAATTACGATAATATAAGAGCGCAATTAGCAAAGCATAAAATCATACTCCATAGTAGCCATGCATGCATATATAATTAGTTACTCGTATGTTATACTCAACATAAAAAGTTATTTAAGAAAAAGAAAAATTAATAATAATAATAATAATAATAATAATAATATACCAGTTGAAGTAATAACAGGTTCAATTTTTGCATGTTTTGATAAAGCTTCCATGCACTCTTCTTTTGTCATGTGGAAGATCAAACATTTTTCAATCATGTGTTGCACCTATACGATCAAAAAATAAATAAATTCATGAATATATATACGGAGTATGTCAATCAATCTAACATATACAATTTGATGATAATAATAATAATAATAATAATAATAATAATAATAATAATAATAATAATAATAATAATAATTAATTAGATTAATTACGTTTGTACAATTTAATACGGACTATATATATGAACTACAAACAAACAAACAAAAAAAAAAAAAAAAAAAAGTCGTAATATTATTGTTTGACTTTTTTTTCCAAGTGTTTTTCGTATCTACAAACAGTATTCGATCATGTACAAATTAACATCGAAAACAAGAAAAACACTTAGTAGATGATAATTTTATATTTTGAATTATTTTTAGAATACGTTTTTGTAAAACTAGGTCAAACAAACTCGAAAGTTATCGTTATTAATGACAATTTTGTAAGTAAAACCTAAATAAGATAGATATTATTAGGGTTTAACTAACCATGTGTATGTACGAAGCAGAAGAATCATCCATGTCACAATTTTTTTTTTTGTTTTCTAAAAAAAGGGTGTAGTTTTGATTTTATTTTATTTTGGTTGTATTACGTAAAACAAAAAACAAATTAAGGGGAGAAATTAAAAAAAGAAAAAGAGATCAAATAAATTAAGTAAAGAGCGGTAGAAAAAGAGAATATAAAAAGGAAGAAGAAGAGCATGCAAATGCAAATACAATACGTAGGACCAAATGCCCCACGTGGGAGATAAGCGATTATTGGTTGGGAGACGATTAGAGGAGATTTGTTTAGATGATCACCCTCGCTCTTTGTCATCTAATGCTCCCTTTTTATGTTTTCTTCTTCTATTAACTATTATTAGTCCATTTTTAATAATATTAGATTATTTGTTAGTATGGAATCGTTGATGACCGATGTTATTCAGTTTACTGTAGCTATTCTGTGAAATTATCTTTTATTATCAGACCTATATATTACTTCGTAGTTATTAAAGAAAATCACCCTAAACAAGCAAATCAGTAACTTTATTTTATGTAATTTATAATTTGTAATTAATTATGTGAGTGTCTATGGTTTTCAATGGTAAGATCAGATATTAACCGTTTTGTGTCAAACTTGATCTCAAGAATCTACTCCTTTTGGACTCCTATCAGGCCAAAGGGTTGATTGCACCATCAATGTAAGACATAAGTTTACTCCTTAACAATCTTAGCTTTTCCTTAAACCAAAGACCATGTTTAATTATATTATTGACTTCAAGGCAATAATGTTTAATTATGACTTCATCAATAATAAAAGAAATGTCTAATTTTATATCATTATTGATAGTACTAGAAATTTCCCAATAGATTTACTAAGGACTAAGGAGTGTGCGTGTGAAAAATAGCTCCACATGTATTAGATCGAGCTAAAGAGAGTTGAATACTTAATAAATCAAGAAGTTACTCCTTCTATAAGTCTCATTGCCAATTGGTTTTGAATTGAACCACATTCGTTTAAGAAGCGTTCTCTTCTCAGATCAATCGTCTTATCAGGTGCGGCCCAGATTCAAGGCTATCACTATCCACAATTATATGAAATGTAACAGAATTCATATTTAAATCGAGTTTTAAACATACAAAGAGATTATATTATTAGCTCCTGTTCATTTCTGCTTAACTTAATTTCAATAAATTCGACTCAAATTTAATATTTAATTCGACTCTAATAAGTCTAGCTCTGCCCCAAATATTACATATTTACAAATCAAAATTTCAACACAGCCTTAAACTCTGATAAATTCAAATCAATCAAATAAGTTCAACCTAACTTTATTTAATTTTTTAATCATTGAACCCAACTCATTTCCTCTTTCATAAAGAAAAAAAAAAAAAAAAAAAAGCACGTAACACTCGTATAAATGGAACAACATTTTATCTTAAAAAACAGTATTTATTTTAGACCAACTTTTTACCCACATTTAAATATACGATAACTATTATCGAATATTTTGTTACACTTATCTAAAAATAATGTCGGCTACCGGAGTTAGTCATACAACAAATGTTATTTTAAGGGACGGCCGACGGTGTATTAAGAATCTCCTTCACGTGAACGATAACAACATTCCAAATAAAGCATCACCATCCACGTTGTTTGTGGGTTTTTTATTTGAATCCAAGTGGACTTAGACTATAAACTTACGTGGCAGCGTAATATTGCAGAATTTGATTCTATTGCTTACGTGTACCAACTATGGAGTGCCACGTAGGATGTCACACGTGGGAGAAATATCGGTGGGAAAAAAACACTGGAAAAAAGTACAAAAAAATGATAGTACATGTAGCAAAGCATGCATGAGATATTAATGTGATTAACAGTACGTATGCTGTCTTTGCACTACTACCAAAGGTTATTAAATAAATACTAAAAATTATAAATAAATAAATAAAAAGGAGAATACGAACCTGTTCTTTCGCACTTTTTAGAGTTAGCTGAATCGAAGGCGAATCGAATCGAATGAATCGAATCGAATCGAAATGAATCGAAATGAATCGAATGAATCGAATCGAATGAAGTTCATTAACGTTCTTCGGACCTTTTAAATTGAACTAAATCAAATCGAATCGAATCGAATCGAATGAATCGAACTAAATCGAAATGAATGAATTGAATCGAATCGAATCGAATCGAATGAATGAATCGAATCGAATCGAATAAGTTCAATTAAATAATATGTCTTCGAATCGAATCGAATCGAATCGAATCGAAGTGAATGAATCGAATCGAATCGAATCGAATGGAATGAATCGAATCGAAATGTGTTGAAAATAAGCTGAAAAGAACAGGTTCCATACAGTGACAAGAAACAAGTGGTAATACTGTAATAGTAAATGACATGCATGGTAGTCTCAGTCTTTTTAACCCACTTGATCAGTGTACATGCTGTAAGAGTTATAAATTTAATCTCATACAAAACAACAAAATTATGAGATTAATATGCGGAAACGATTAAAGGATCGAGACATACCTCCAGCCATTGCTTATAAAATAATAAATATAGTCTTCAGTAATAAGGAATAATAATAAAGAAGACCCCCAATAATAATAATAATATTAATCTTTAGATCTGACTGGTTCCAAACCCTCGCACTCACGATATAGATGGTGTATTATATTCTTAATGGAGAGTAGGTTCAGTGACCAAAACAAATAAATCACCCTCATATATATACTAGTCTTGCCATCAAAGAGTAGTAGGTGATTATGGAAATATTGTGTGCGAACAGAATAAAATATAATAGACCTAGTCAAAATAGGAGTCAGTTTCTTTGATCAGAAGAAACTAATTTTTAGTTGAAATTGGACCACATACATATTCATAAGATAACTGAATAGATATTAAATATATTATCGTATCAGAATAATAATATCAGAATAATATCTTAATATCTTATGAAAAAGTCCAACATTCTCCCACTTGGTCCAATTTAATGAGAGACAAAATATACGAATCATAGCGACGAATTCTCTTAGAGCGAGAATTAATCTTCCATGTATTACGATATACTCAGTCACTCAACCACACACACTTAAACTGAATGAGCAAACCCTATGTTTACTCTTGGTCGAAAACAAAATGATATTTCTCGAAAATGTGCACCTAAACTCAAAATGAGAAAATATCCAATTTAACATAATAAGAGTTTCAACAAAAACATAATGAATGTATTTAAGTAGAGGATCAATTCCCAAATCGCACCAAATGATCCTTGAAATTCTTAAACTTGCATGCCTTTAGTCAAGGGATCTGCGATCAATAAATCAGCGCTCATGTGTTCGATGATCACTTCTCTCTTGAACACGTTCTATATAGCAACTGAATTATCACAATACATTCTAATCGGCCGAAAATTAGAGTACAGCGACTCTATATCCAAATATGAAACTCTTCAACCATACACCATGTGAGGTAATCTCAAAACAATAAACGAACTCGATTTCCATAGTAAAACTGGTTGTAAGGGTATGCCTTCTACTCATCCAAAATACGGAACCATCAGCTAGCATGAACACAAATCCTGTAGTGGATTTTTATGTGTCTACACAGCCACCGTACTAGAGTTAGAATAGCCAACCAATTCAACACCATTAATTCGTCTATACATAAGCATGTAATCCTTCATACTCTGAAAGTATGCTAGGACTTTCTTTGCACCCTTATAGTGATCGATTCCTGGGTGACTCTGATATTTTTCTTATACTTCAAAAACATACACAATATCAAGTCTTATAAAGACCTGAATATTTATGATGCTACCAAAAATATGAAGCATATGGAACATTTTCATTTGTTCCCTCTCGATAACATTCCTAAGTAGTCATCCACATACATAACAAGAAATAAACTTAGCTCCCACTGACCTTAAGGTATGTACATTGATCCATAACATTCACTTCTAAACTAAATGAAGTAATTAATTTATGGAAATTCATACGTCATTTGCGGGAAATTTATTTCAAAACGTATATGAACTTATTGAGCTTGTAAACAAAATGCTCACCATTCTTAGAGGAAAATCTTTTAGGTTATTTAATATAAACCTCTTCCTCTAAGTCACCATTGAGAAATACCATTTTCACATCCATATGATGTAGCTCGAGATCAAAAAGAGCTACTAGTGCTATGACCAATTAGAGAGAATATTTATTCAGCATAAGAGAAAACAAAAACTTCGCAAATCAATTCTCTCCTTCTGCGTGAACTATATGATTACGAGTTTCACCTTATGTTTCTCGATATTGCCTAGTGAGCCTGCACCAAAGGGCCTTTACGTTATTAGGCAATTCAATGAGATCACAAACTCGATTAGATGTCATAGAGTTCACCTCATCTTTCGTAGCACTAATCCACAAGTCAAAACCGTTAAAACTTGTGGCTTGTGAAATAGTAGTCAAATTATTGTCGGCCCCAAAATGACAATCCAATTTTGTAGATACACCTCATAATTATCAGAAACAGTTGACCTTTATAATTTGATAGATCTCTTTAATGGAACTTATTCATCATCACGGTGAACTTGTTCCTCTAACTCATGATGATTTAGGTCATCACTTACATTATGGTCTATCATAATTTTATCAACTTTCGTGGAGTTTCTGCATTTGGTTGTTAAACTTGTTGATCAGCTTAAAGAACATGAATAACAACCAATCCATAACCTTGATCAATTAGAGAGTAAAAATCATGATGATCATTTTTCAGGTATACTTTCATCCTGAAATTGATCACTCCCACTGATCAAGTCATTCCTGAAAGAAATATAGCAAAATGGATTGCGTGTATTTTGTCCTCTATATATCTACAATAATACTCTCCACCTCGATCTGATCTCACGTTTTTAATGCGCATACCGCATTAATTCTCAACTTCTGCCTTAAACAATTTTAAAGCATCGATAGTCTCGTATATAGAACGAAATAAGTAGAGAATCATATATCGTGAATAATCGTCAATGAAGGTGATAAAGCATTTTAGATCATCCGCGTTGGACTGCATAACATACGCCTGTATGTATGGAATCTATGACTTTGAACTCCTCTTTGCACCATTCAGAGTTTTGTTAGTTAGCTTTCCCTTAATGCAACTAACACATGTATAAAATCAGTGAAATCTAAAGTAACAAGTACTTCATCTTTTACTAATCTCTTTACTCTTTCAATGGAGATATGTCACAATCTCCGATGCGGAAAAATAGAGAAATTTCCAATCATAATACATCTTTTAACCAGCCTTAACATGCATTCTCAATAATATTATTTTGCAAACAAAAACAACTTAAACCGTTAGACAAAATACCATTTCCAACAACATTTAAAATCCTGAAAATACTGAAGTCAGAATCTTAAAATTGAAGGATTATACAAAAGGTATAAGTCTCAAAATGGAAATCAAATTTCTAGTGAAATTTGGTACGTAAATGTCTTTCCAAAGGCAAAATATAACTACTAAACAGAACTGAATTGCATGTTCTAATGGCCTCCACATGTGAACTCATCTCGTTTACTGAATAGATGAAGCATTCACTTGCCACTGGTTTCCTTAGGCTTATCATACCGTTGCAGAGTTGCAGGGTATCCGACACATGGATTGTAGTACCAAAATCAATCCACCATGTATTATGATTACCATTAACCGTTTTAGATTCATAGCAAATAAACGCAGAAAATTACCTTTATTCACAAGTCAAGTCTTAAACCAAGGACAATCCTTCTGAATGTGTCTCTCCTTTTTACAGAAATGACACTTAGGATCATTTTAAATAGTTGACTCAACAAAAATGTTTCCTTTTCCTTTATTGTGACCTCTATTCTTCTTTGAAGAAGAAACCGTAGTAAGGTTCACTTTCTCACCCTCTTCCATCAATAATTGCTCCTTATCTTATATACACATGGTCATAAGCTCGTTTATTGACCATTTATCTTTATGTGTATTATAAGAGATCTTAAATGGAGCATATATAGGAGGAAGAGTGCACAAAATGAAATGGACAAGGAAATCATCATATAGTTATGGTAACTTTCAAAAGCTTAAGTCGGGCCGCAATATCCCTTATGCGCATGATATAATCATGCACTCCTTTAGTCTCAATATGCCTCATGGATGAAAACTACATAATTAAGGTAATAGTAAGAGTCTTATCTAAAACGGTAAACTGCTCATCAATGGCTTTTAAGGAGGTTTTTGACTTTAAAACATTGCTCAAAAGAACCTCAGATACTAGCACAAATGTTGGTCTTTATGAATATAATGGAAAGACGGTTAAATCTCTCCCACTTTCATAAAAGATCAACCATATCACAATTGCTAGTCTCAATTAACAGGTCCATATTTTAATAGCATAGTCAATATCCATCAAGCCCATAATGCAGTAATACCTCTCTTTTCTATACCTTATTGTTATCATCCCTTAATTTAGGAATATCAAATATCATATCAGAAAAAAACATTTCAGACAAACTCAATGCAAAAATTTGAGAATTAAACAAAATCATGTTTTACCCATGTAAACCATGCGAACCGAATTTAGTGACATAAAACTTGCCTGTGGGCTAAAGTTCTACTCAAATTAAATTCGTAATTACTGAATGACAAAACTATCAAATCAATTCTGTATTCTTAACTCCTGTGGGTAGATTAAGAACCGTGATTTAATATTTTATCCTGACTAATCATACAAAAATATAATGAGATTCCTGTGGGTAAGTCTCATCATATAATGTATAATCAATCACAATCAATGTCTTATGTCAATATGCAATTTCAAAATGAAATTAAATTAATTTGAGATGCTGTGGCAATTCTCTCATCAATAAAATTTCAAATTACTTAGACATTTTATTATTTATCTCCATATACTCAACATTATGTATATAGAATATTAATGGCAGCACAAAATATGTCTTGAATCTAAATGTGATTCCAAAATAAAATTTTAATTAATTAGAGATGCTGTGGCTACTCCCCAATTAATAAAAATTTTAATCACGTGACATTTAATAATTTTAGCCTATGTACTCAAAACATAATGCACATAGGAACCATAGCCTATGTACTATTTCATAATGTACATAGAAATTATAAATATGTACTGAAATCATAATGTACATAAAATCCATAAAAAAATATATATTCCAAAATAAGACAAAATATGTGTAGTTCTGAATGTGGTTCCCAAAATAAAATTTAAATCAACCGGAGGTGCTGTGGCTACTCCCCAATTAATAAAAATTTTAAACCACTAGCTCAACATATAATTACTTATTTTAGTTTATGTACTCGAGTCATAATGTACATAACAACCTTAATCTATGTACCAAGATCATAATGTACATAGAAATCATCTCAATCGAATCAATCGAAATGAAATGAATCGAATCGAATCGAATGAAGTTTAATTAAATAATATAATGTCTTTGAATCGAATCGAATCGAATCGAAGTGGAATGAATCGAATCGAATCGAATCGAATGGAATGAATCGAATCGAAATGTGTTGAAAATAAATGAAAAGAATGTGCTCCATACAAAGGACAAGAAACAAGTGGTAATACTGTAATAGTAAATGACATGCATGGTAGTCTCAGTCTTTTTAACCCACTTGATCAGTGTACATGCAACATGCAACCAATCACGGCCACATACGTTAAATGTTACTACTACTCGGGAGTATTTTTATCGGTTGAATTGTTATACTTGGCAGTATTTGTGTAATTTTTATATGAAAAAGGTTAAATTAAATGTTAACAGTTTGATTACTCGGCGTAAACGTAAACTCCGTAAAGAGTATTTATGTAGTTAGTAAACTTTCTATATTAATCGAAGAGTGTACCAAATATCGGTAGAAAATACTTTTGGAATAAAAAAAAAATAAAAATTGAGTAGCTTGGATTTAATAATCAACGGGCAACAATTGGTGGGACCGTTGATTTTTTTTTTTGTTGGATAACGTGGGCAACCCGCAGCCGCTACCTTTGGTGCACACTGCGCAGCCTCAAATTTCTAACAATCCCCACAAAATTGTTTTTGGAGAAAATTGAACTTGAGACCCATGGGAATTTCACCCATGTTTTAACCTTAGACCACACTCTACATGTGGAAGTAATTTCTGTTAGTGAGGCATTTAAATACTCCCTCCATCCATTTTTAAAGTTCATACTTCTCTTTTTCATTCATCCATATTTAAAGTTCATACCTCTTTTTTACCCATGTCCTATGGTTAATATCAATTATGACCCCACAATTTTACTCAACTTTTATTTTCCACCCCATATTCTATTTTTTTTCTTAAATGTTGTGCTACCCCCTCCTATGAACTTTAATATTGGATGGATGAATTATATGGGTCTGCCTCCTTCATGTGCACTGGCGATTCTAACAGATTGTTTTCAATTTGTTTTAATTTGCGAGTTATTGATTGAAACACGATATCCTTAGTATTGTGGATGATGTAATTATAAAGTTGTGGCTTCGAAAATTAATTGTTTAGTATAGGAAACGTCGTTTCTAGGTTGGATAATACGGAGTACTCGTATATAAAAAGCGCAAAGTAATACGTAGTAAGATAGAAGAATTTATTATTGAGTGAGCCTCAACAATCGCTTATTATAGTTTCAGTTGGATTGGTCTTCTAAGTGATATATATCAGAGTAGTCTTGGGTTCAATCCTACCGTGTGAAGAGAATTGATAAATATAGAAACTTATACTCCTTCCATTTTAAAATAAATATTCCCTAGGAACACTTATTTTAGAATTAAGGGAGTATATCGTTAGGTCTAACAACTAACAACTACGGAATACATAAATAACTATATATAGGGTCCATTATCCTCATAATTGGTGCACAAAACATTAATATAGACAAAACTACAAAATTTACGGAATTATGTACAATGACAACAGAGAAACAAATGTACTCACCTTATTTTATTTAGAGTACATAATTTGAGAGAAAATTCTTATAACGTGGATGATATGGCATTATAGAACAATACTCCTAATATATATGGTCAATGTCGATCATATTAAGTATTAATTAGCAAGGGCAGATCTAAAAATGTACTCCCTCTGTCTCAGTCGATCATTTATTTACACTTCTCTCAAATCCTCCTCACAAAAAAGTCAAACTGTAAACAAATCACTGGAACGGAGGGAGTATATAATTGGATAATAAACTATCAATAAAAAGGATCTAAGAAATATTATGTGTAATAATTTTGATATACTCTCGATACTTTACAACATCATGACATCTTAGCATTTTAATTGTGTACTTTGTATAATTTAACAAAGTAAAAGTTTAAGGGTGGCGGATGATGACCCTTTGTTTATTCCTTCACTTTATTACCATACCACCTTTTAAATCTGATACAGCCCGCACAGAATGAAAAGAAATAATCCACGCGACAGAATAATATATTACTCCGTCCGCTTCGGTGATTTGCTTACGTTTACTTTATACACATTTATTAATGTGATGAGAGAGATAGAGAAAAAACTAATAAAATACTACTAAAAATACAATGGAGGACCCACTTTATTAAAATTAATAGATATAATTAGTTAGAGTAGTAAGGGCCCACGATCATTTATGAAAATGTAAAAATAGAAAGTGTAAACAAATAACCGAGACGGAGGGAGTAGTAAAGCATGATCATTGCAATATTGAAGTGACTAAGAACCACATGAAAAAGATGAGAAACCCTATCTCACAACCATAGCATAGAAAACATAAGTGTGTTCATGTATTGTGACCAGAATTATATGATCGTACTACAAACACTTTGATTTATAACCACTTCTACATAGATTACATAGATGATGATCATAAAACCTTATCTTTTACAAAAAAAAAAAAAATAGATTATTATTCGTTGTTGCAATGACAAAATCTTTGAAATTGAGCATTTTTTTATTTAATTTTATCTTATTTTATTGCCGCAAAAATACATTTAAAAAGGAATAAACGTAAGTACACAGAGCACATGCATGAATGCATGCATGGTTGAGAAATTGAGGATGTAAACAAACAAAAATTGGATGAACAATTTTACTTGTCTAGGACTCGAACAAAAGTAGGGACTTTAAAAGGACATTAGAATAGTACGTCTACATTAAATAAGTGGTGTATTATTAATTAATAATTATTGTAGTTTGTAAATACTTAATAATTGAAAGTTATAAAGTTATTATTCATTTAATAAGTTACGGAGTAGTAATACACAGCCGTTTCTTTCAATGTATAGGAGAAAAATATAACCATGAAAATTTTTGTGGATTCTTCAGGTTAAAATAATGATTTATTTTTATATTATGTCTATATCTATATCTATATTTATACAACAAATAAGACAACAAATGTTTAGAATTATTTAGTTCTCGCCAAAAAATGCCGATAAGAGACTGAAGGAAGGCATTGACGAGAAATGAATTTGGCGGCGAAATAGGGTGGTATCACCGCGAGTTTAGTTTAGTGGTTCGGGCAAAAGTTGGATTAAGGGAAAAATATTTCATTCTTTGGGGAAGAAGGAATTAGATTTGACAAGTTTTGAATAATGAAAGACGATAAACCGCGAAAAGAAAACGAGAAAATTTGTCAAGCAAACACCAAAAAGGAGTGGACGACTGGTACTCCGTACAATTCGGTTTTGGCTTCTTTTTTTACACTAATTAACAAACTCAGATTTTTTTTATTTCTTTATTTTTTATTTTTTTTTTAACTCAGTGTCATTTACTCCGTATTACTTACACTATATTGTTGCGCAATCACCAAAATATAAGCAAGATTAGTATCAAAACTAGTAGATCAACTCATGTAGCAACCTCAGGCAGAAGCAATTGGGATAAGGGAGGCACTACTCTGGCCTCAAAGTAAAAGAATCTTGCATGTCTTAATTCTTACCGACTGTCTGCAGGTGGTCCATTCGCTGGAAGAAACACGAAGACCATGTCACTACTCACGCGCTATTATTGTTGAACTTAGTAGAATAGTTGGTATGTTTCATTGTATGAATTTTTACTTTGTACCAAGGTCAAGAGTAATGCTAGCTCATAACTTAGCCAAAAAGGTTATGACAATATAACTTACGACCTTCCAGCTGTCAAAAAAAAAAAAAAAAAAAAAACTCATGTAGCAACCTACCCTATTTACTGCTCTTTCTTTTAGAACATAGAAATTTGAACTTATAGAAATTGGAAATTGAAATTAACTTATAGGAAATTTGAATTTATAGAAATTAAACTTATTGGAGTTAAATTTATTAGAATTTAAGACTTATATAATAATTATTTAAATATTAATATTAATATTAATATAATATGAAAAAATTTATTAAATTAATAACAATAATAACAATGATATTTATAGTAATGATGATGAAGATTACAATAATTAAAATCTTTTAATTTATTCAAAATGATTAATTTTACTAATAATAAACAATAGTGTTCAAAATCAATTTTGCGGTCTAGTATAGTTAAATATCTCAATATATAGTTGATTATAAATAAGTTGGCTCGGTTAAATATTTTAATATACTATATTTATTTTCTCGAGAATTTTAGTATTGCATTTTGTAGAAATGTTTTATAGGTGTCAATTTATTTCATTTTCGACCCTTAATTTACTTCATTTTCGACCCTTAATTTTTTTATTCCACAAAAAAAAAATATGAGAAACATATTATTATTATTATTATTGCAATAATAATAGTTATATAAAAATAAAACATAATAGAATTTATAGAAATTAACTTATAAGAAATTAACTTATATGAAATTTAACTTATGTGAAATGAAATGAACTTATAGAGCTGAAATTGAAATTAACTTATGTGTTGAAATTAACTTATAGAAACAAGGTTGTTCGAAATTAACTTATAAGAAATTAAATTGTTCTAAAAGAATGCGCTTAGTTTATCGATTATACCTAATCAATCGTACAAATTTTAACTCCAATCTAAAGCTTATAATACGAATAAAATTGTTTCTTTGAAGGCCCTAACCAGTAATATATACCGCCCCTAAACAAAAATACACTACCAATTGCAAAAGATAATTTAATTTGCGTAAACTACGTTCTCTTTGAAATCGAAGGAAATCCTAACAAAGAACATAGCACAGTCCATATATATTTTCATGTCTTCTAATCGTTAGCCACGGTCCCACGGACGAACAAATCCACCCACATTACAATAGGGTAGGGTTACGAGTTAATGGTTGATCATGTCTGATATATTCACCCTTTGAAACAGGAAGCTCTACTTCTGGCGGGATATTCTTGTGGGATAAGTCTACAATATAATGATCATCTTCTTATGGCACTTACGTACGATACAGAACATTGAAGAAATATTTTGTATGTAGTCTTTTCCTGCTATAAATTCTTTATTGAAACAAGAAAAACAAATAACTCAAAATTGTCTACGACAATCAACACCAACGATAGACAGGAACCGACATTTACGACCCTCACGTAGTCACGTCCGCTCTCACCCACCCCCTAGCTAGAACAGTCACTTGATTCGGATTGTGATCGAGAACAGCAATGCTCTACCGTAGTAGTACATTTACTTTCTTCATAATTCAAGGTGAGGTCTTAGCGTAATGGTCAATAATAATTCCAGTGAAGGAAAGGTCGTTGGCTCAATTCTCCCCATCCTACAATTCTCGATATATATACCACAAGCCTTACAGCTAGCTACGTCCTCCACTTATGTAAGTTCGCAACATTTGTAGCAAACTCACAATGTATGTCACGACTCACGAGGACTTTGAAAAGTTTCGTACTTTCGTTAAACTAGATAAATGAAGGACAAATGGGTGTTGACGAACAAACTGTGGCAGAATCATCCAACAACAAAGCAAATATGCAAATTAAGCTCAAACATACATTTTACGAGGCATATCAGGATTACCGACAACGATGAGTCTTTGACGCATGAGAAATCCAATTGTCAGCATTATCTATAAATTCGCCTTATTCAACTGTTCACCACGATCCCGGGCTTACTTACTGTTTCTGTTATAAGTAACTATGCATTTTAAAGACGAGGACTAGTACAAGTTCATGCATTCACCTTTGGTGCCCACCCAGAACACACGTACTCCTTCGCTGCTTTGGTCTTCTCAAAGGACTCTCGAGAGAAGAGCAACTGCAATTTCGATTCACACGACAACAATTAATGCGCGTTTTGGAGATATTTCCCGGAATTCCTCAGGAAAGAAATAGACAGATATATGGTGATCATGGAAACATAATAGGAGAACCAGAACACAAATTAACGAAAAGCCAAACCATCATCAAATAATATTAGTTGAGACACTTGCAGATTAACATGACCATGACAAGAAACTCCGGCTTCATATTTTTATTAAACCAACCACATTCAGAGACTTTAAACACAAACCAAGAAGCTCAAGTGCTCAACAAACTCGTTGTGTCATATTTTAGCTGTTACTTCAACTTTTCACTTCTAAGGCATCCAAGTCTGATACGACTCTCAAGAGATATTCGTATGAGATCAGGCTTATGTACCACGTCGTTGGGTCGTTTGTTAAAAACTCCGTACTTATATAGTGGTACCCATGGCGTAGAAACATAACATAGAAAAGGACTTGGGTGACAAAACTAACCCACAATACAGCTAACTGAATCGACATGCTTAAACTTTTAAATGGCCCGCCTGATCGAAGGGTTTAAGTAACATCCAACACATACCATGGAGCATAAACACAAACATAAAAAGAACCATTGATATCACACCTTCGTATAGTTATGGACATGGGTTAAATCTTCAGGAATAGACCAGCTCTTAAAATGGCCGAGAGCTACTTCGAGATGGTAGAGCTTCGGTGCCAAGCTTAAGTCAACTGCAGTAACTTTTTCACCGCAAACATATGGCCCCTGTTGAGTTACACGATGTGAAGATCCATATTAAAACCAAGCACCACACCTTTACATGATACGTAACATATACATTAACAAGCAAATGCAAATGTGTTAGTACATACATGTGATTTGAGATGCTCATCTAGCGCCTTCAGCTCATCAAGTAGAGTTTGCTCGGTCCCATCGTTGGCATCTTTGCTCTTGAGGAAATTGACAAAAGCGGGAAAGATTTTAGAGCCCCTGTTCGACATTTAGGAACACGGGCCAAGTCTCAGGACAAGAAAACCCGCTGGACGTTGATATATAATTGAAACACAATAAATCATCGGAAAATGCACACAACAAACACAATACACAACAACATGTTATCGGTTGCACTCTTTCGAGTAAAGTTAAAATAAGATAGCCAAGGGAGAGCGAATCTCTTCACATACGGCCCCTCAAATTCAATGTCGTCATACAAAATAATCAATACCCTGAACAAAGATCGAGTTGCATAAAATCGTTACGCAAATTTAATGGAAGCAGAAAAGAAAAGTCTTACACAGAGGCAAATTCAGGGTTTGGCACAAGAGAAGGTTCAGGGTATTTCTCCTCAATGATCCCAACAATGACATCGGAATCAGGTATCCATTTGTCATCGAACTTGATCACCGGTACTTTTCCTTCCGGATTCACGTCCAAAAACCTAACACCAAACATTAATCTTCTTCTTCAAAAAAAAAAAAAAAATGTCTACGAAATGAATCAAAGAATAAAGTATGTAGCGGAAATTTGAGACCATTGGGGTTTGTTATTGACATCAATAAGGTGAATTTGATAAGGAACTTTCTTCTCTTCCAAAGTTAGGAGCACCCTTTGTGTAAATGGACCTATACAACAACAATGTTGACGACGACATTACCCCGTAGTCAAAAATTGCGTCGATAATTAATCAAACAACAACAACAACAACAACAACAACAACAACAACAAAGCCTTAATCCCGAAATTATCCGGAACGACAATTGCAACAATGCATCCATCATCAATACAACAATTACATTTAAAAAAAAAAACGACGAATTAATATATCATTAAGACAACAAATAATGATCAGGTTAATCATTTTCTCAAATTAATCACCGTTTCAACAAAGAATACAGCAATTGATGATTGAATTTATCACCACCAGCCAATCAAATTCCCAGGTAACCAAGAAATTCAAGCAGATTACTCCTCAAAAAAAAATCAAATAGATTAATTATATACCATCCTTTCAACAGAGAATTATACAATCAAAAGTTTCAATTGAGCCAAAAAAATCGAAATATATAGTACCCACATCAAAAAGTTTAAAACTTTAACCCTAATTTGTGTAATTCAAAACCCATATGTTTCGCTTTCATCGATTTTTCTGGTTCAATTAAATAATTTATACAAAGAAAACGATTTATTTACGACAATCGGCAACAAATCAACAAATTAATAGAAGAGTGAAGAGGGAATTATACAGTCGCCAAGAACATCAGGAGCACCATTAGCAGCTTTGACGCAAACTTCAACGGCCATTTTTGTTTCAGTGTTGATGAACAAACAAAAGTCGAGAATTTATGCGCGTAACGGTTACGCAACACAAGTATAGAATTTTTGTTTCAGTGTTTCATTGAGGATATGGTCATCAAAACATTATATAAATTTGACAAAATTACAAAAAACTACCTTATAAAATCAACTTTTTGCAAATAACTACCTTATATAATTTTTTTTGCAAATAACTACCTTATAACACCTTTTTTTTTTCATAATGGTACCTTTTTGCCTAAAACACCTATTTAACCCAAAAAATACATTTTTTTGTACCTTTTTGCCCCTCGTTGTTTGACTTCCCAAACACAACATATATATTTCGTAAGCCTAAACTAGGTATTTTCGAATAAAATGAGAGAAAAATGTTCATATTTGTCGAAAATTTTGATTTTTTAGACCGCTTGGTAGCGAAATGAAAAAAAATTGTACGAGTAACATTTAGGTAGTGATCTGAATACAAATGGCGTTATAAGGTAGTTATTTGCAAAAAAAAAATTATATAAGGTAGTTGTTTGCAAAATGTTGATTTTATAAGGTAGTTTTTTGTAATTTTGCCTATAAATTATATATTACTTTTAGTATGATCATGACCATGTTATTATTTTTTATCCTAATAATAATCAACAATAAAGTAGGTAGGTAACTAATAAAAAATGCATACATATAAATTAATCATGGTAAAAATGTTTATAAACGGTGTTCATGTTATGACCATTTTTCATGAACGTTCAAGTCATCATTACATATTTTATTAATTTTTTATTGAAAAAGGTGGTCATGACCACTTGTTAAAAGTCCCAATGGAAATGGTCTAATTGAATACTCCGTAGATGAGGATAGTAAGTTTTGGGACAGACGATTTCTTTTAAATTACTATTAGATTAGATAAATATGTATGGGTTGTTTTTTGTTTTTCAAAGAATGATTTAGTATCAACTGATAAAAGAAATTCGGATATTTTCGTCATAATTTATTTACATGGAGTAAAAAATGTAAAATTAGAGAATTTCATACCTCATTAACTCATCCCATTAAGAATTTGACCATCAATAAATAAGTATGTTTTTTTTAAAAAAATGAGTACGTTTAAAACTACTATGTTTGAGTAAATTTGAATACGATTGAGAATTTTTCTTTTCTTATACTATCCCATGAGTCCATAACTATTAGCTACTCCTTGTATTTTCAGTATTAACCCCGAGTGAGTAAATTGATGACAAAAATAGACTGAAATTCTTTGTTGCGACCGGCAATCTCACGTAGACTTTCAGTATTTAGAAAAATTCACAGAAATAATTTCAACTAATTTTATTTTCAAAAACTAATTTCAAATCAAAATATTCCTACGATAATCTTAACTATTGACAAGTAACAAAAGGTCAAACCGATTTTAATTTTAGATAATATAAAGAGTAAAGAAAATTAATAACCGAATTAACCCTATTGTACATGCTTGAGTCGATTAAAATTAGACTGAGTATATTATTAGAATTGTTCATTATTCTGAAATTATTTAAAGATGCGATTATTTTTTGAAAGATGAAGATTAATTGGATATTCTTGTAAATTTCTCCCCGTATTTATGAAAATTACTTTTTATTTTTTTTTTTTAATGTGGAGATTGTTAATTGCTGAGATTTTCTTTTTAGGGTTTTTTTGTCAGATAGTATCTTTTATTTAGGGTCTTTATTTTATTTTTTTGTTTTCTGGTACCTTTTATTTGTTATTTTTATTAAAAGATACCAAATAACGGAATCCGGTGATTAAAGTCAACATTTCGATGGTTGACCATCATTTTCTTTGCTTATATATATTTGTTAAACCATACTTTTAATTTGTTTATTTTTGTTAACATAAACTTAATTCTTTATCTTATAATTTATCAAATATTCCTCCATCAATTCTATATTTTTCATAAATACAAAACAAAACACCATTAAACTAACCTAAATTGAGTAATTTCATCTTCATCTTCTTTTTCAATTTTACCAATTTTCCATTACTGCAAAAAAATTTCTTAAAACATCAATTTTGAGGCTTCCATTTTCACTTTTTTTTTCTTCAATTTACCCAAATCTTTCAATACTCTTTTAAACTTTTATTCATCATTCTTATTTGATGTCTTTTCAAAGTTTTCTCTTAGTTGACAACTTCAATTTTGAGTCATTCAATTTCATTCAACAAGTTGGGTTCTTTTGCTATTCTGTCTTACCTTCATCAACCCAATTACTCGGACATTTTTCGAATCATAGTTGAAGAATTTAAAAGTTACAATCTTTTCCCCTATATTTTGCGAGGTCCGAAAACTCAATTTGCAAAAGGTAAGTCACATTTGCGTTTTATTCCCATGTAAGATGTATTCAATGACGAAAACATATTTTAAAATTTGTAGGGAAATGTTAAAGTAGTAGAAAATTTGTGAAAAAATGTTTGAATTTAGGTTTTAGAGAAAAAAATATGTATTTTGGGAAGAGTAAATTTGGAAGAGAAAATTTTAAGGTAGATTTTGTTTTGGAGGGGAAATAGAATAAGGTACGGAGTAATATTTAACAAATATAGTTAAATTTTATCCACGCTCACTAGCCAAATAAGTGTTCTCGTCGGAAAATTTATCTTTCATCACCGAAATTCATAATTTGGTACTCCACTACTCCCTCCCATTTTTATTGATGTTCTCACTTTATTAAAATACTTCTCACAATAAATATAAAGTGGGAAGATCATTAAAAATAGGAGAAAGTACCATTTAACAAATATAACAAATAAAAAATATCACAAAACAAAAAATAAAATAGGGTTTTTCTACGGTGTACCCTCCAACTTTTTGGTTTTCTATCGTGTACCCCTATTTTTTTCCCCTTACACCGTGTACCCTTGAACTTTATTACGCATTCTATAAGATGACCTAAAGTCACTAAACTGTTAACTAAATACTAACACCGTTAAAATAAGCTCCTATTTTTTTGTTTTTTATGTTATCCCATCAAAATTATGAAATGTCCCCTTCTTTTTTCCAATTCTCCACTATTTTTCATCCTTATTCATTTTTTTTCTATAGTATATAATTTTTTTTTAAATTGTTGCTAAAAGTCATAAACTTCATTGATTTACTTTGTCGTAGAATAATCATGAGTATTTGAAATTCAATCCAATTGGATTAATTAATTCCTCGTAATTGATGATACATGGTAAATAATAATAATAATAATAATAATAATAATAATAATAATAATAATAATAATAATAAACGGGTATCTTTTGGCTTTTGTGTAAGAGAATAACGTGGAAATTGAAAGTCAAACAATTTTGGACCTCCTTGACACCTTCTTTATCATGCCTAATTTTGTTTGATTTGATTTAAATGAGTTTCATAATTTGCTTGAATTGTTGAAAATTAAAATTAAACTTGTCATTTTTAGTGTTAACCTAAAAGAAAAAAGAAAAAAGAGAAAGAAAAGTGATGGAAGTCACAAAAAATAAAAAATAGAAGAAAAAAAGGGAGGAAAAATTCATAAATTTAGAAGAAAATATTAAAAAGAGGAGAAATGAGAGCTTAATGTAACGGTGTTAGTGTTTAATTAACGGTTAAGTAACTTTAGGTCACGGTTGAGAATGAGTAATGAAGTTTGAGGAGTGCAGTGTAGCGAAAAAAATAGAAGTCTGCGATAGAAAACAAAAAAGTTGGAGGGTACACCGTAGAAAAACCCAATAAAATATAAGGAACCATCTCACAAATAAGCCAGATAAAATACTATACTATCCGAGAAAAAAAAAACCCTAAATAACATAAAAATATGGCGAAGAAAATCTCTCAAGAGACTACCTTGAATGATTGAGCTCTTGGTTAATTCAAATGTTAATTTCACGCCCCAACTGAAATCTTATAATTCTATGCACTCTCAGACGACCGGAGATTCAGGTACTTATCTCGATTCCTTTCTGTTTTCTAATGCATACTTGTAATTGTCTTACCCTTTAAACTACTCCGTATATCGAATCGTTCGAAATAATAAGAGCAAAAACAATGGATGTTTTTTAGTCTTGGTTTGTCAACAAAACTCTAAAAATAAAGTTATTCCCATTGTAGATCTCCTTGGATTTGTCAAAATAAGAAATATGTTCTTATTTTAGAACCAAGTTCTTTATTATTTCTAATAAAATTGAATTATTTGATAAAGTTGAAGAGTATCCCTAAGTCCAATTAAGAACAAAGTAAAAGTTTTTCCACTGATTTGGGTTAACCTGTAAGTTGCAATAAATTGTGTGAGGTACTAGGGCTCAAATCTCACCTGGAACCAATTTCCCTACTTGGCCACCGCAGCCCCCGTCGGGATTACATGGTATATGTGGTGGTGCGGGAATGCATGTGCCGGGGGACTCAACCCCTCGTCATCGGAAACAAAAAAAAAAAAAAAGGTTTTCCACTGCAGTTGAAAATAATTGAAAATAGACAAAAATTCTCCCATTATGCTTGCTCTAAGGGTGTGTTTGGATTGGGGGATTTGGAGGGAAAGGAAAGGGAGGGAAAGTAAGTGATTCATAATCCCTTGTTTGGATAGCAATCAAGAGGGGAGGGAAATGGAGGGGAAGGGATTTGGAGGGATTTATTTTCCCTCCTCAAAGCCTAATTGGAATCCCTCCAAAATAGGCAAGATTTGGAGGGAAAATGGTATCCAAACACCACCATTTCCCCTCCCCTCCCCTCCCTTCCCCTTCCTTCCCCTTCCCTCATTTTCCCTCCCCTCCCTTTCCCTCCTATTTTGCTATCCAAACACACCCTAAGAGTATTAAACAATTACTCGTATATGTGTTTCTGTAGTTTTGTAAAAGTTCGTCTTTGATTAAAAACGAATTTGGATGTTTAAGCTGATGGTAATCAATATTGACTAAAACGGAACCACTTGTAGGAAGTCCATCTTGCACGATCGGGCGGTTGTTTTTACTGAGACTATATAAACGAACATACTAAATTTTAATTAAACATACGGAGTACATGTTAAACTTCTAGTATTTTTTTTTCTCAATTCAGGATCAGCGACGACGATGAAAAATAATCGCAACGTGAAGACATGTACTCGTAGCAGTATATCGCAACCTATACACGGCGACAGTAGGCTGCACGGTTTACCAGTTGAACTATTGACTCGAATATTATCTAATCTCCCGACAAAAGATGCAGCCGCTATGCAATTACTGTCGAAAAGAATGAGAAAAGCATTCACTTTGTTAACGAATTTAGGGTTTGACGATTCCCCAGTATCTCAACGCCCAAATACTCTTTATCACATCAAACACTCGCCTATTTTTGAGTCATTTGTCGATAACACACTTTGGAAATTCTCTGAGTTTGGCCAGCCGCTTAAACGGTTCAAACTTTATTTGGGGTGTGATAAGTCGTACCACGAGCATTTCCTTAACAGGCGGCGTAAATGTAAGACGACAACTTGTTACTCTCACATAAAACCCACACGTCTTAACATGTGGTTGTCTTACCCGTTAGCATATTCGGGCCTTAAACATCTCGACCTTTCGATTCAAGTAAGCAACCCCTACGATTTCGAGCTTCCCGCAGGAATTTTCACGTGTCAGGCCTTGGAGTCGTTGAATCTAAGTTTCAATATCGAGATTGACGACAATGATTTCCCTCTTATTACTCTCCCTAATTTGAAATGCCTTTACCTCCATTCCTTTACTTTTACTACGGCCGACTTCTTGACTAGGCTAGTCAACAGTTGTCCCGCCTTGGAAGACTTATCGATCACTCACTGCACAGGGCAGGCTTTAAACCGTATTACCATTTCGTCTCCTTCTCTTCGGAAATTGGTCTTAGTTATTTGGTTCCATTTAACTGAAGATATTCCTGTTGTGGTTATCGACACCCCTAATTTGCAGTATTTGAAATATCACGACGTTTTAGCACCTTCGTACTCAATTGTACACATGAATGCTCTCACCGAAGCTCACATCACAATTGCCACTGAATTGAACAGTGACTACGCAGACGCTTGTTATCAAACCCATCGTAGTCTTATAAGAACGTTCGCTCACGTTCAACATTTATCTTTACTTGGATGTTGTGTCAAGGTTCGTCTTTATATTTCTTTCAATCTTGCTTATTTAATAGAATGTCGCCTTCATTAAGCTGTTGATCATTGTTTTTTCTCGCGCAGAATGAGTATTTTTCGGGAGAGTTGGAGATGGACCTGCCCGAGTTTTGTGCTCTAAAAACTTTAGAGTTGGGTGAGTTCTTTCAAGCCCGATGGGACGACGTCATGTGCTGGTTTCTTCGTCGAGCACCTCTCTTGGAAACACTGATCTTTCCAAAGGTTAGTACACGTGTATAATTCTACGTTCTCTTACTAATGATACTCCGTTCTTCATCCCAAAATAATTTTCTCTTTCGATGTTTGTACTTTACGTATACAAATCTTAAAGTCAAATGAGGACAATATAAATGAATTGAACAACAAACATCGAACGAGAAAATACGATACCACGTTATGTAAAGGCTTTGGAGATTACCGCAACTTATGATGGAACAACATATATAGTTAAATGATTAATCACGCAACTTTCAGCAAAATAGGTCGAAATGCAGCAAAAGGTTTCCGGTATCTTGGGATTCATTACTGTCAGGGTAGGATCGTTATTCGTTAATGTATGTGTTTTAACCCGATTTGCTACATCCCAAAATGTTATATTCTTCGCAGGGTCTTTGTGTCGATGATGACGGAAAATTTATTTGTTCGGGTCAAAGTTGTGATGACAGAAAGGCATATCAGGAGGAAGCTAAGGCATGGAGAAGCGATGAAACAATCCCTGCAAGTTGCATGTCTCGTCTCAAACGAATTCAGCTTAATGATTGCTATCTGCAAAACCGGGAACTAAATATGATGAGATTTTTCCTGAGACAAGCACCTGTATTGAAGGAGGTAGTGGTATCAGTACACGAGGAGTTTAATCCAATTGCAATTCAAAGGCATCTAGAGTTGGTACCGAGGGCCTCGAGCTCTTGTTCAATTACAGCACAGGCGATGACTCCGAAACATTGATGTTTCAATGTCGATGTCGTGCCTATGAAAACCGATTCGTGATACTTTTGCTGCAGCGTCGCTGTTTGGGTCATGGAAAGGCAGAGGTTGGAAACTTTATGGCAAAATACTGTACGTTCAAATAAAGTTTGGAAACGATTGATAGATTACGATTTAGAAAAATAATGAAACGTGGCTTTATGATGCAAGTATTTCTTCGTATAGTATACAAGCGGATGATGAGTGTATTGGAAAACTAGCGACTCGAATATTATCTAAGCTCTCCTGACAAAGGATACAGTCGATATGCAACTACTGTCGAAAAAATGAGACAAGCATTCACTTTAGTAACGAAACTTAGAGTTTGATGATTCCCCAGTATCTCAATGCCCAACTCAATCCCACCACCTAGAACACTCACCTGTTTTTGAGTTGTTTGTCGACAACACATTGCGGAAATTCTTGATTTGGGGAAGCACCTTCAGACTTTGTTTGGGAGGTGATAAATCCCGCCACGGTCATTATATTTCTTTAGCAAGCGGTATGAATGTAAGGAGACGTCTTGTTATTCTCATTTCAAACGCGCACTCCTTAACATGTGGATCTCTTACCCTTTAGCATACTCCGGCCTTAGAGACCTCTTCGTTTCGTTTCACGTAAGAAATCCCTACGATTATCGAGTGATAAAACTATAAATTCTCATAAAATTAACAGGTTCATATTTTCATGGAGGTAAATTATTTTCAACTTTGGTCATTTTTATAATATTCACAAGTTCATATCGTCATAACTACACCTTTCACATAAAAATTTAAATAATCACAACCACCAATTATCCGAAGCCATGGACGAAATATGAAACAATATCAGATACATAACATCAAAAACTAGCCTTGCTGAGGTTGTAACACACAGCGCTCTGCACAAGTCGTAACAGAGACGCTGTAAACAAAATAATACTTCTAGAATATTACTATTTCATCTCCTTCTCTTCGGAAATTGGCCTTAATTTGGTACTATCTCACTGACGATGATCCTATCGTGGTTATTGACACCCCTAAGTTGCAGTATTTGAAATATGACGACGTTTTAGCACCTTCGTACTCAATTGTACATATGAGTGCTCTCACCGAAGCTCACATCACAATTGCCACTGAATTGGACTGGGACGACACAGACGCTTGTCTTCAGACCCATCATAGTCTTATAAGAACGTTTGCTCACGTTCAACATTTATCTCTACTTGGATATTGTGTCGAGGTTCGTCTCTATATTTCTTTCGCTCTTGTTTCCGTTTTACTTTCATTAAGCTGTTAATCTTTTTTTTTTATGTCTCGTGCAGAATGTATAATTTTCGGGTGAGTTGAAAGATCAGCTGCCGGAGTTTCAGGTTCTTAAAACTTTGGAACTGGGTGTGTTCTTTCACGCCCGATGGGACATTGTCCTGTCCTTGTTTCTTCGACGAACACCTATCTTGGAAACACTGACCTTTCCCAAGGTTAGTACACGTGTATAACGGTACGATATGTTCTCTTACTAAAGATATTCCGCTCTTCATCAAATAATTTTCTCATTCGATATTTGTACTTCACGTACAAATCTTAAAGTTGAATGGGAACAATATTATAAATGAGATGAAGGTTACAACATTTTGTCCACCGATAATTAGTTTGTAAAAATACTCGTGTAGTCGTGTTGGTCAGAATCTTGTGAAGGTACACACTTGCTTTGCATACGTAATTAACAAGTTACGTAAAGGCTTTGGATATTATACTGCAACTGTATGAACAAAGTATAGATCGCGTGTCGCCTGATTTCAAAACCTAACCTTAAACCAAAGCAATTCTGGGGACCTATTAAATATTTTGATAATTATCTGTTACATGAAAGTTTAGTACAAAACTTTTCAGCAAAATAAGTCGAAATGCAGCAAAAGGTTTCAATTATCTTACGATTCATTACTAGCAGGGTAGGATCGCCAATGTACGTGTTTTAATACATCCCAAAACGTTTATATTCTTGGCAGGGTCTCTGTGTCGATGAAGACGGTGAATTTATTTGTTCGGGGCTGAGTCTCGATGATAGAAAGGCATATCAGGAGGAAGCTAAGGCATGGAGAAGCGATGAAACAATTCCCGCAACTTGCATGTCTTGTCTCAAACGAATTCAGCTCAATGATTGCTATCAGCAAAACCGGGAACTAAATATGATGAGATTTTTCCTGAGACTAGCACCTGTATTGAAGGAGGTGGTTGTATCGGTACACGAGGGGTTTAATCCAATTGCAATTCAGAGGCAACTAGAGTTGGTACCAAGAGCCTCGAGCTCGTGTTCAATTACAGCACACACGATGACTCAGAAACGTTGATGCAAGTAAAACTTATTTTTCGCTGTCGCATACAAGTGGATGATCAGTGTTAGGTGTTGTTTGATTGTATTGGAAAACTAGCGACTCATATATTATCTAAGCTCCCAACAAAGTGTCGAAAATAATGAGACGAGCATTCACTTTGATAACGGATTTTAGAGTTCAATGATTCCCCAATATCTCAATGCCAACCTCATCCCCATCACGTCGAGCACTCACCTGTTTTTGTGTGGATTCTCGACAACATATTGCAGAAATTCTGTGAATGTTAAGAGTATATAATCGGTATTGGGCCTCCAATCATTAGTTTAAGTTTTTGGTTGAGTTGGTTTCTTATATGGTATCAAAGCCTTTTGACAGAAAGTCACTTTTAAAGTGGTATGTATCGCACCGGTGGGTACAGCTTAGGCAGGTATTACGCGGGTAAGCAAGATCCACCCCCGCCCCACTACCCGTGGCGGGGACAATTTTGATATCCATACCTGCCCCACAATCCGTCAAACCTATACCCATCCCCACCCCAACTAGGGCGAGTGCAGGGAGGTACTTACTTATACCCGCCTCATTGACATCTCTACTTAAAGCCTAAAGGGCATTCACGTGAAGGGGCGTATTAGAGTATATAATTAATCTTGGGCCTCCAACCATCAATTTAAACTTCCAATTACACAATTCAGACTTCTTTTGGGCCGGTGATAAATCCCGCCGCGTTCCATTTCACGTAAGAAATCCCTACGATTTCAAGTGATAAACATGCTTACATTACTCCGTCTTTACTCCATCTTTCCAAGTTCCACCTTGTACTTGTATATATATGCTTTTGAGTATTGTGTAAATACAAGACAAGAATTCTATTCAATCACAATAAATTTTCACATAATTATAACATGCCTAACATTATTTAGAAAAAGTTCACCTGAATAATCCTAACTATTATCTAACTTTCAATAATAATCCCAACTCAAAATAATCCTAAAATAATCTCAACTATTGAAAATCATTCCAATAGTTTACTTTAACCAATTTTAACCGACTCAAACGGATACAAAAAAAGTCAAACCGATTTTAATTTTAGATAGAATAAGAGTGAGGAAAATTTAAAATCGGTTTAATCTTCTTTTATACCCGTTTGAGTCGGTTAAAATTGGCTAAAATATATGACAAATACTTGTGTGAGACATGTCTTACAATAAACTTATTGTAAGACCTCTCACACAAGGGGTGGTTACCTTTTTTTTAATAACTTTTGTGTGTTGTGTCTTACGTTAATTATCGTTAGTACGATCTTACAGAAGAACTACTGAAAATATATTATTGGAATGATTATTAATAGTTGGAGTATTCTATGATTATTTTGAGTTGTGATTATTATTAAAAGATGAGTGATAATTGAGACTATTCGTGTGAATTTTGAGATAGGTTAGAAAAAATGAGATAGGTTTTAAGATAGATGTAGAGTATAAAGTATAAACCTAGTTAAAAGTAGGTTAATCAAACCTACCAACAAACATGGTTTAAAACTAGACCTGACAAAATAAACCCGAACCCAAAAAACCAACTGAAATTATCCGAATTGATAACCAATCGAACACCCGATATGAGTAACCTGAATAATAATCGAAACCTGACCTCATCCGAATTGAACCGAAACTGAATTGAATTCTATAATAACTGAATGAAAACCAAACCTGAATATATTCGAACCAATATGAATTTAACCGATTAAACCAAATTATTAATATTTATTTTTCATATATAAACATATATTTTATGTATTTTAACATTGATTCTTACGGAGTAGTTTATTAACAATATTTTTACTTTTAACATTTAAATTGTAAAGTATCTTTAATTTTAGACGATTTTTTTTTAATCTTTAACTAAAGAAATGTATGAACTGAAACTTAACTGAATTGATGTTGACCCGACCTGAACCATACCCAACCCAAAATAGCATAAACTGATTAGAGTGGTTAACCAAAATGAACCTAACTGAAATCAGAATGAAACTGAAAATAATATAAACCCGTTTTTAAATTGAACCGATTTAACCCGAATCAAAACTGAATCGAATGACCCATTGCCAGGTCTATTTAAAACCACATGAAATTATAAGAGGGCTATTATTATTCGTTTATTATTTAGGGTTTAGCAGTTAGGCGTGATAAAAGTGATCCTAGATGAATCCGAATATAACTTGAAGTTCGAATTGATCCAAACATGGAGAATATGAAGACGCGTCGGCGTAGCTTTCAACCTATTCACAGCTGTTGTAGGCTGCACGATTTGCCCGATGAACTCGTGACTCTAATATTATCTAAGCTCCCGACAAAGGACGCAGTCGTTGTACAAGCAACGTCGAAAAGAATGAGACAGGCATTCACTTGCCTAAATAGTTTAGTGTTCGACGAGTCCCTAGTATCTGAATGCCCATATACTCGTTATCACACCAAACACTTACCTATTTTCGAATCGTTTGTTGATAACACATTGCGGAAATTCTCTGAAATCGGAAAGCCGCTTACAAAGTTTGTACTTCGTTTGGGGCACGATAAGTCTTGGCACCGTCATGTCCTTGACCGGCAGAGTGGATGTAAGATGACGCCTTGTGACTCTTTCCTGGATCCCGCTCGTATTAGCAAGTGGATGTCTTTCCCTTTAGCGTATTCCAGCCTTAAATGTCTTGCAATTTCGTTTCAAGTAAGTAACTACTACGATTACAAGCTTCCTGCAGGAATTTTTACTTGTCGGTCTTTGGAGTCGTTGAAACTAAGTTTCAATACCGAGATTCACGACAAGGATTTCCCTATTATTACTCTCCCTAATTTGAAATTCCTTTATTTCCATTCCTTAAATTTTACTACATTCGACTTCTTGACTAGGCTAGTCGCTAGTTGTCCCGCCTTGGAATACTTATCAATGACTCACTGCTCGTGGTGGGTTTCTAAAAGTGTTACCATTTCATCTCCTTCTCTTCGGAAATTGGTCTTAAATATTTTGGACGATTTCACCTACGATAGTCGTGCTGTCGTGGTTATTGACACCCCTAATTTGGAGTACTTAGATTACGAAGACTTTTTAGCACCTTCATACTCAATTGTACAAATGAATGCTCTCACCGAAGCTCACATCGGAATTGCCACTAAATTGTGCCCATACGACGAAGACGCTTGTTTTCAGACCCACCACAGTCTTGTAACAACGTTTGCTCACGTCCAACAGTTATCTCTACTTGGATATTGTGTCGAGGTTTGTCTCTATATTTCTTTCACTCTTGTTTATTTTATTGGAATGTCACCTTCATTTAAGTTGTAACTCCATTTAATTTCATTAAGCCTTGGATAAATATTTTCTCTTGCAGAATGTATATATTTCTGGTGAGTTGAAGGATCAGTTGCCGGAGTTTCGTGCTCTAAAAATTTTGGAGATGGGTCCGTTTTTTCACGCGCGATGGGACATTGTCCTGTCCTTGTTTCTTCGTCGATCACCTATCTTGAAAGCACTGGTCTTTCCAAAGGTTAGTATGCGTGTATTATAAGTCGAAATATGCTAAAATATTTTAACCCGGTATATTTCTGTATCTTGGGATTCATTACTTAGCAGGTAGACCCGTCAATGTATGTGTTTATGTTTTAACCCAATTTGGTGACCTTACTGTATCACAAAATCCTGCATTCTTCGCAGGGTCTCTATGATCTCGTTGATGAGGACGACCAATGTATTCGTTCTGGTCTAAGTTTCGAGGAAGCTAAGGCATGGAGAAGCAATGATACAATCCCTGCAAGTTGCATGTCTTGTCTCGAACGAATTCAGCTTAACGATTGCTATGAGCATAACCGGGAACTAAATATGATGAGATTTTTCCTGAGACAAGCACCAGTACTGAAGAAAATGGTTGTATCGGTACACGAAGGGTGTAATCCAGTGGTGGTCCGGAGGCAACTAGAGTTGGTACCAAGGGCCTCGAGCTCGTGTTCAGTTACAGTACGCTCATGACTCCGAAACATTGATGTTTCATTGTCGATGTGGTGCCCTATTGAAAACCAATTCATGATACTTTCTCTTGCAGCTTCTCTGTATGGGTTATGGAAGGGCAAAGGTTGTTAACTTTATTGCAAGATTAAGCAACGATTAATAAAATACGGAGTATAAAGTATATCTATGATATCAAAGTATATATAGTACTCGTATCTAAATGCCCGACTCAATGCCATCACGTCAAGCACTAACTTGTTTTTGAGTCGTTTGTCGACAACACATTGCGGAAATTCTGTGATTTAGGGAAGCCACTTACACAATTCATTTCGATAGCAAGCGGCATGAATGTAAGGAGACGCGTTGTTATTCTCATTACAAACCCGCACTTCTTAAGATGTGGATCTCTTACCCTCTTAGCATACTCCGTCCTTAGTATCGTCGTTTCAATTCACTTAAGAAATTCCTACGAATTATCGAGTGATAAACCTAAAAACTAGGTAAAATTATTTTAATTTTTCCTCAATGAGTAATTCTATTGTGAAACCGTTGTATGCGTGTTAACTTTTCCTACGATAGCCCACTCTCTTAAATTCCTTTCATATAAGTTACCGGACATGTTGTACGGTTAGATTTATGAACAATTAACCAAGAATTAACGAAATGGACACTTTCAAAGACATGAAAGGAGTACACTAGATAAAACGGTTTTTCTTAAGACTTACTCGTAGTTCTAACCTAGGCTGAATGATCTAAATTTCAATATCGATGAAAATTCTGTATGTATAAAACCGCACTTTCTATATAATATCGATTAGATATTATGATTTAATTAGAAGAAAATAAAAAAGAGGAAAATTTCCTACTTTCGGTAGAAAACAAGGAGATAAAGGAAATCAGTATTAAAGTTACAAAGTGCAGTTGAATCCGCGGACGATCTTACTTCCAATATTACCAAATTTTAAAAATCATTCATAAAAAAATTTACCAAAATTCCTAGCGTTATCAGGAATCTAGTGCTTTCAATAATTATATTACTTCTTCGTTATCAGGAATCCAACCAATACCGGTTTATGAATCCGAAGTCATTACCCGTACAATTAACAACGAGTATTTTTTAAATTCAGGAACAGCGACGATGAATAATTACAAGAAGTTGCAGACGTGTAGTTCGCAACCTATACACTGCGTCAGTAGGCTGCACAATTTACCTGTCGAACTGGTGACTCAAATATTATCTAACCTCCCGACAAAGGACGCAGCAGTTGTACAAGTAACATCGAAAAGAATGAGACAAGCATTCACTGGGCTAACGAGTTTAGTGTTCGATGATTCCCCAGTATCTGAATGCCCATATACTCCTTATCACATCAAACACTCACCTAGTTTTGACTCGTTTGTTGATAACACATTGCGGAAATTCTCTGAATTTGGGAAGCCACTTACGAAGTTTGTACTTCGTTTGGGGTGCGATAAGTCGGGCCACGGTCATTTCCTTGACCAGCGGTATGGATGTAAGACGACAACTTGTTACTCTCACCTGGAACCCGCCCGTATTTGCAGGTGGATGTCTTACCCGTTAGAGTATTCCGGCCTTAAACATCTCGCAATTTCGTTTCAAGTAAGTAAGCCCTGCGATTTCAAGCTTCCTGCAGGAATTTTAACGTGTCGGTCCTTGGAGCTGTTGAATCTAAATGTGAATATCGCAATTGACGACAGTGATTTCCCTCTTATTACTCTCCCTAATTTGAAATTCCTTTACCTCCATTCCCTTACTTTTACTACAGTCGACTTCTTGACTAAATTAGTCGCTAGTTGTCCCGCCTTGGAAGACTTATCGATGACTAACTGCTCGTGGAGGGTTTTAAAAAGTATTACCATTTCGTCTCCTTCTCTTCGGAAATTGGTCTTAGATATTTGGTACGACTTCACTAACGATAGTCCCATCGTAGTTATTGACACCCCAAATTTGGAGTACTTAGATTACGACAACTTTTTGGCAACTTCGTACTCAATTGTCCACATGAATGCTCTCGCCGAAGCTCACATTGCAATTAACACTCAATTGAGCCGTTACCACGGAGACACTTTTTTTCGGACCCATCATAGTCTTATAACAACGTTCGCTCACGTTCAACATTTATCTCTGAAAGGAAATTGTATCGAGGTTCGTCTCCAAATTTCTTTCACTCTCGTTTATATATTGGAATGTCGCCTGCATTTAACTTGTATAAGTTGTAATTCCGATTAAATTTCATTAAGCCGTTGATTATTTCCTCGTCTTGCAGAATGTATATATTTCTGGTGAGTTGAAGGATCAGTTGCCGGAGTTTCGTGCTCTAAAAATTTTGGAGATGGGTCCGTTTTTTCACGCACGATGGGACATTGTCCTGTCCTTGTTTCTTAGACGATCGCTTCTCTTGGAAACACTTATCTTTCCGTTGGTTAGTACGCGCGTAATATAAGTTCTCTTATTAATTATACTTCCTTCATAAAATAATAATTTTCCGTTTTAATTCTAAAGTCAGATGAGGACAATATAAATGAGATGAAAGGTTACTGTATAAATTAAGTTTGACAAAATGTTTTGTTCTTTTGCAGGGTCTCTATGTCGTCGATAATGACGACAATTGTATTCATTCGGGTCAAAGTGTCGATGACATTTTAGCATCTCGCGAGGAAGCCATTGCATGGAGAAGCGATGAAACAATCCCTGCAAGTTGCATGTCTCGTCTCGAACGAATTGTGCTTAACGATTGCTATGAGCAAAACCGGGAACTAAATATGTTAAGATTTTTTCTGCGGCAAGCACCAGTACTGAAGAACCTGGTTGTATCGCTACACGAGGGGTGTAATATAGTTGTGTTTCGGAGACTACTAGAGTTGGTACAGAGGGCCTCGAACTCGTGTTCAATTACAGTACGGTGATGACTCTGAAACATTTCACTGTCAATGTCGTGCCTATGAAATTCGATTCATGATAACTCTGAGAATAGATAATATTTTTATCAAAGTATAAAGTGATAACAGTACTAAATTAGATAAACTTTTATTGGCGTAAAAATACGGGATATTTTACCTGAATAAACTAACCTTTCTTTCATAAATATAATATCCCTAAAAATATTGACGGAGAATGAAGTTAAGGAATTGATGGTGCAGTGTAGCATAAGCAAAACTCTACTCTCTATGTCAATACTTGTGAGTTGTGACTTTGTGAGCGTTATTTTCAAAATAAAAAAATTATAGCGTTACTTGTGTGATGTTTATACGAATAAATATTAGTGAAATTATATTTATTGTAGTAAAATAAGTGTTTAAATATTATTAGAAAAAATAACTATTAAATTTGGCTGCGGAGTACTTTGTGATTAGAAAAATTTATTTAACATAATCATATTCACTCTACAAATTATTCCATTGTCTTCATCAAAATTGACACATTTGGGAATGACTTAAATATTAAGATAATAATTAAAAGCATGAGAAAATAGAATAAAAAAATGAAGCATTTGGTAAAATGGTGTTTTGTGAACAAATATTTAGCGTTTTGGGTCGAGATCAAAAGTATTAGAGTTTTAGGGTCCTCGTAGGTTTGGATTATATGACCAAAAAACGCCACAGCGAATGGCGTTTTATGTGTCTTTCGTAAAATTTAAAAAAAAAAAAAAAAAAAAAAAAAAAAAAAAGTTACAAAAAAAAAGAAAAATTGGGGAAAGGAAAAGAAAAAAATTTCCCGACCCAAAACCATGCAACAACACGGCCAAACGCAATGACCAGATCACGAAACGAAATTATTAGCGTCGAAATTTCAGAATCAATACCGATTCTATCATTAATCCAAAACACAATTACTTTACGAGTAATCCTCTTTAAAATTCATCGTCAATTCCTAGAGTTGGTACGGAGGGCCTCGAACCCGTGTTCAGTTACAGTACGATAATGGCTCTGAAACATCAATGTTTTCACTGTCGATGTGGTGCCTATGAAATTCCATTCATGATAATTTCGCTTGCTTCGTCTCTGTTTTGGGGTGTGCTGGGCGTTGCGGGTTTTTTGATGTTTTGTGTGCAAGACATTTTCATATGCATTGTATTTCAGACAATACATTTAATTATGAATAATTCAGAGAATATTTTGATTAAAGTATAAAGTGATACGGAGTACAGTACTAAATTAGATAAAACTTTTATTGCTAATGTACAAGGGTAGTCAGGTACAAGATGATAGCAATGCATATTATATTGCTCATAATCAATTCATTCAAGCGTGCAATAGAGTTATGCTTGATATAGAAACTGTTTCTTTTGGAGCATTTGCATCTCTATATTATATTGCTCAGGATCAATTCATTTATTTTTATTATCATGTACCAGTTTATGTTAGCTTTATTATGTGACATACAAGGTTTCATTTAATATAACTAAATCAAAAATATTTGCCACAGGAAAAATGATGTCGTGGCAAATACTCATTTACTTCACGAAAAAAGTAATAATTGTGGCTAAATGAATGTTTTTGACACGATTTAAACTTTTTCGTGGCGCAAGTGATTATTTGCCACGTGTAATTTATCCTGTGGCATAAATTTTTCCCGTGGCCAATGAAAATAGTTTTTTCCGTGGCTAAAGCAAATTTTGCCACGTCTTACCAACTTCTGTGGCATAAATCGTGGCCCAAGTGACTAATTGTTATAGTGATGACGACAGTGCAACGACTACAACCTAATGCCAAATGGTACGGAAATACTTCCATTTGGTTCGCAGTATGACCAAGATAATAGAAATTTAGCATCTGGGTCTCTTGGTTTCATGGCCCTAAGAAATGCCGTGTTTGGACTGCATAGCCAACGAGAAGAGGACACCAACTTCCATACCTTGTGTGTTCTTGTTGCGGAACCCGTTCGATATGATCTCTTGGTTCGATATTACAAGGAGAGAGTCGAAAACAATTATTCGGTATCCTTCCCACTTACTCAAGAGATGTACTCTTAATCAAAAATTGGGGATATACTTCCGATGTGCAACGACATTTAATTTGTAAAGATCCTCAAAATCTTCATTTTGATGAACATTATCAGCAGCATCAAAATCTTCATTTCGATGAACATTATAAGCAACATCATCAGCACTACCAAATGTATTTAAGTGACGAAGAACATTTCCGACGACTTCATCAACACGATCAGCTTAATGAGATTCTACATTAGCAGCGGCATCATCCCCTAAATTAACATCCTCACAATCATTATTCGCAGCATCATCCTCACGACCATTCTTTGCAGCAACATCCTCACAACCATCACCATGAATAGAACCGAATCCAGCACGACTGGCTTCTTTCAGGTTCTCACAAAACTTATCAAACGATGGGATATTATCAGCAACCGCTTTCATAGGACCAAGGTGCTGATATATTTCATCGACATATAAGTGCAAATGAGGATCCGCAAAGAATGCTTGGGTGGGAGTAAGTGTCGGAGATAAAGAAGGTGACGACTCCGAACTAGAAACTCATTCAACTTGATCAAGTTAATGATGGCAAGGGATTTCTGATGGTACTCTTCAAAAACCCCTTTCAACCTCAATAATAGTTGTCCAAGATCCTAAAAATAAAAATAAAAGTTTTAAAAAAAATATCAAATAGGGTAACAGACTACATATATTAAAGTAAAAACATTAATTTAAAATGTAAAATAAAAAATCAACTTACATCAAGAATGTGTATCAGATTAACCATTTCGATATCCTGGAGAAGCTTCAAAGAACAGAACACTGCCACTACGTTGAGAAACACTCGAACAAATAGAGTAATGATTTTTACTGAAAGGTGCATTACCCAAAGACCCCGTCTTCAACTCATCATTAATGCGTTTTTTGAAACTCTCATCCGACCAATGATGAATGAGAGGGAGTTCAGTAGGCAAAGCAACCCCTCTAAAATCAAATCTATGAAAATACGCTACCATAAAAAAGACAACACATCCGCGTAAAACTGATCGTTCACCAGAGTTACAAGTTTGAAATGCCGAAACAAGCTCGTTAAGTACGTGTGTACACCAATTTGACTGACTAATAGCAGACACATCGTCTACTGATTTCAACAGCCTCAAATCAACACTATGATTTGTTGTTGGAGCCAAAAAACAAGACATACAAGACAAACAACCTCTTAAAATGATCATCCGCACGCTTATAGTTGGTCAAGTCAAACTATCGTAGAGCTACTCCATTTATTCACATTACTTGTGTAGAACAATTTTTTTTTCATTAATCACTCAAACGGGTTCACCAATTTTATGTAGAGTATCTTTTGGTTCGGAACATCCCGGAAAAGGGTTTAGGGTACAATTTTAGGGGAAAAAAATTCAATGAAAAAAGCATGTGAGGGTATTTGTATAAGAGAAATATCAAAATTGAATAAATTTATTATGATTATCTAGTTCAAAAATCAAAACTTGTAGAGTTATAAAGTAACTCTAGAGGATCCTAACACACATTTAATATTAGGTGCGCCGTTTAGAATCGATAAAAGAGAACTTAATCATTATACTCTTGACGACGTGAGAACAATCGTTGGACTTCTCAAGTTTCATCACATTCCAATTCCACCAGACCAACGACGGTGACGTTAATTAGGCTTTAGAAGTTAATTAATTAGTCGAACTATGGTTAATCGTAACTTATTAGTTGTCTTAAGCTTTGTTCACCATTCACTACAACAATTGATCACTTGGGCCACGATTTATGCCACAGAAATTCATGAAACGTGGCAAATTTTCTTGAAGCCACGGGAAAAACTATTTTACATGGCCACGGGAAAATTTTATGCCACGGAAGAGACATTTCGTGGCAAAAAATCACTTGCGCCACGGAAAAAGTTATAAACGTGGCAAAAACGTTCATTTAGCCACAATTATAAATTAATCCGTGGCGCAAGTGATTTTCTGCCACGAGCTCATTTATCCCGTGACAAAAAAAAATTCTTGTATAAACATATTAAATTAAAATTAATATGCTACAAAAGATAATAAGCTCATTTATTTTGTGGCAAAAAATTATAGTCTAATAATATTAAATCAAAATTAAATAGATAAATAAAATAAAAGAATAAGAAAACCAATATCAACAAAATTAAATTAAAAAACATACCAGGAGCTTCATGTCAAATTTACCCAGGTTTTTGTTCCGCATCTTTTGGACGGTCCTTGTTTTTTCTGGTGAGCACATCTTTGCTTGACAAAATGAATCAGCAAAGAGAAGGCTTTTTCCTCATCAATGGTGATTAGAGGATTTTTTCCGAAGTAGTTTTTTGGGTAACACCAAATCACAGAAATTTCATACGTAGGGGCGGCGGGAGGGTTAGGTGCGGAGGGAGGGTTGGAAGTCATGGTTTCAGGCAGAAGGCTGGAAGCCATGGTTTCAAGCAGAAGAAACGTTGAACGGGAATTTTTTTTTTTTTTTTTTTTTTTTTTTTTTTTTAGGGTTTTCAAATAAAATCGACGGGTGGAGGGGGGTTGGGTTAATTTATTTTTGTTTATTAGTTGTATGTAGCGACCCGACCCGAACCCGAGCGAGACCCGACCTGATTAACCCAAAAATATTGTGACCCTAAATCGACTCGACCGACCCGTCGATGACCCGCAACCCGATAAACAGTGACCCAAATCCGACCCTACGATAACCCGTAACCCGACATGACCCGATAATCAGTGACCCGAAACCGACTCGAACCGACCCGGACCCTACTCGATATTGACCTGACTAAATTGATGACTCGGTAGTGATAAAACTCATATTGTACTTTGATTAATATTAATTAATATTATATTATTATGTTCCAAAATAATGTCCATTTTACTAATTGTCATCATTCTTTCTCATTACTTTGCAATTTTTACTTTTTTTTTTTTTTTTTTTTTTCATTTTTGTTAAGTAGTTATTTGATATTAAGTTTTGCATAACTTAAGTTATATATATGTTTAGTTATTTACCTCAGTTTTTTAAATATAAGACTTGAGTTAGCAAATATGATCGGATTTATCCTGAGACAAGCACTAGTAATAAGACGTTATACAAGGGGTTGTTGGTGATTTAAGTGAATTTCATTTGAGTGTAGTCGTGATTTGTCAAAGTCGAGTAAATTTGAAGTGTTATAATATGAGTTCGGGAGTGTGGAGTACATGCTTATATAGAAACATGTTTAAAATTTACGGTTTTGAGACGAGTGAAAAATATTAATTAAAATAAAGTTCGGTCAAAAAAGAATGTAATTGGGAGAAACAAATAACTGTGGGAATTGTATATATTTGATTAAATTGTATAATAATTAGTAATTCTCAAGTAGTACGCTGTACGCTTGATAAATTAAGCTCATCAATTATAACTTGGAGGTCATAGGTTTTATTATCGTCTAAATCAAATTTCTTTTGGCTTATTGATTCCACCCTTGTAATTCATTTTTTCGCCAAAATTTATTTTGCGACGGAGCCGGTCTGGGCCCGGCGGCCGGCCGACCCGCCCTGACCCAATTTTTCCCGGATTTTTTATCTTTTGGCGGGATTTTGGTGTTTTGATGAAAAGCCATGTTTATGACGTCTCAAATAAAAAAAAAAATTCAAAAATATTATTTCTTTAAAATTGTGTGTATACATGAATCTATATATACTCAATGTACATGGTGATTAATGATATAACAAAAATTAGAAATTTCTTTGAACTTTGAAAGAACAAACACTCAAAAACTTCATTAGTATTCTCTTGATTCTAGCCTAAGAACAAGAGGGAATCGTTGTATTATCCAGCGAAAGATTTCTTGAAACTCGAGGCTAATAGGATAGAAATATTCTTTAAGGAAAACGATTGATCTCGTGATCAACGATTTATCCAACTTACATATATTTAGTTTTCTATTTTATTTCCTCCACATACAAATATGAACAACATGGGCATAATTCAATTATGGTTCAGAGGCAACTGGAGTCTAGAGATGGTACCGAGGGCCTTATAGTGATGAATTCGAAACATTGATGTTTCGCCGTCAATGTCGTGCCTATGAAAACCAATTCTTGATACTTTTGCTTGCATCATCTCTGCTCTGTTTCGAGTTGTGCTGGGCATTACTGGATTTTGATGTTTGTATGCATTGTGGTTACTTAACTTGTATCATTATATTTCGTTAGCATTGGTTTCAGACTGTATGATTTAATATCAACAATTCAGTAAATTTTGATCCAAGTATAAAGTGACCAAAAATGAAATGCGGCATTAAAGATTCATAGGAAAATTCAAATTTGAGTTAACTTTAAATCATAGATCCATAGATTCATAGATTAAACTAAACAAGTTATATAGACACTCGGAAACAGTTCACACATCAAGTCAGATTTATAGACCAGAATCATATTTCGTCACAATCCCCTAACAACTACGGATAAATATTTTCGAGTATACAACATTGACGATACCAAGTGACGACAACAAGCCCAGCAGCCTTGATCTAGAAGCTCAACCATTATTGACATGTTACTCTGTCGATACCAGTCCGGACGATCAATACAGACCCTCAACGTAATGAAACATCCTCACAATCCCTGAATTTTACACTAATTTCAATATTATAATGCCCGCCATTAATAAACTTGGATGCAGTATTAGACAAATCGATCTCAAACTCCTCTTTCCCTTGTATAGGCACTTCAATATTGTCGGTGCCAAGCACACATAGGCTTGCTTCGATGATCAGAGACGAATCGTAAGGAACCACGACAATTGATTTCAACAATGCAATCTCAGAACCAACATTCACTTCCACGGACTTGTCTTGTGCCCTTTCAAAAAGTCTACTCTTGTAATATTTCTTATCGTAGCTAGTGATATACTCGTGGTCACTATAAAGACCAAACAAAGATCCATATAAATTTAAAGGACTGTCGTGCTGGCCTTTCACTAATAATTTTACCTCCACAAAAGCTTCATATGCATCACTAAAAACTTCATAATGCACCGCTGCAAAACCGTCGTCACCACGAACGACTGAGCATAATCTTTTGTTATACCATGACATGTACGACTCGAGCGAGCCATGGTGCCAACCAAAAGAGCCCCTGCTCACTTCACAGTTACCAACTGGATCCCTCAAGAATAGTGCCAAAGTAAAAGTACAATCGTCAACAGGGCGATAATTGACTTCTATCGATGCAAGACCATTATCAGGCAACAATTCGGAACAACTGTCATCTCTATTATAGATCGAAAATTTACTTCCTCCATCGTCAATCAATATGGCTCCACATAAAGCAGATATATCTTTGTTGATTCCACCAACAAATACGGTAAATATCTCCACTTTAGGAAATCCAATATATACCTTCGGCTTCTTCCTGTTGATTATAGAGCGAGCGAGTTATATGTCAGAACTCAAGAAGACCAAAAATGAATTACAAAAAAGGCGATTTCTTTTTTCTTTTGGTAATACGATATGTGACAAAGGGAATACCAACCTCGGGACATAAGCGGATGAAGGTTGTTGATCATAAATTACCTGTCCATAAAAGACAGCAAATTAAGATCATATTGCAGCACCAATGGTCCATAGACACACAACAGAGTCTTAGAAAAATAAAACAAAAACAGATAGAGTTGCACACACCCTCGGCTTTTTTAGCATTTCCTGGAAATTGCTGCTTGATTCTCCACTGTCAGTGTCATCCATAAATCGATCGTTATAAAGATATAAATAAGAATGATTCCACTCAACTCGCACATCAACACAAGCATATTGTGTTCGTATAGGTACAGGGCCTCGACCATACTTGTGAGCCGGAAAATTTAAAGTCTCGCCTGCTATTCTGCCATGATTTGTATCCCACAAGTTCAGTTCCATCGTAAGAGTGGAATATGCAGGCGCAACCACAACATCTCTCAACAGCGAAATGGGCGTGCCAGGCATCACACGCAAAGGTTGACGTGATTGTTGGTCAAAAAGTTGTGTTTCCAACAACTTTAAATCTTCATCGCCATTACAATACCTCCTACCATTTGCGTACCCAGTGACAATGGTTCCATAAATATCAGTAGCGTGACAACTACTGTCATCAACATCATTTTTGGTAACTGTGATTTCTACAGTGGCATAACGAGCAAACTGAAACACCGCGTAGTAGACGTGAGCTACTGCAAGAGGACCCGGAACATCAAGCGTCAAAAGCTTGTCATATGAATCTTCATCAACAGGATTGAACTCGATCTTTCTCTTAATAAGGTCGACACCGTGAACCCGATCCCTAAGATGAAAATCTAAGGAGTTATTCAAAAAGGGTATGATAACACAGCCATGAGGACCAGTAAAACCGCCACGAGTGTGGCTTAATGTTAAGGCGCCATCTTCACCAACGGTCTCGGAATCTTCAGGGCCACGATCATAGAGATAAAATCGAGGACGAGACCCTTCAAATGTACGAATAGAGCCGTGAATTTGACATGGTTCTCCCACATGAATGTTGGGTGAAATACGCACAGAGAAGACTTGAATTAAAGGTGTGGTCAAGCAAGCCTTGTAATCATGTGTCGTGATTCGACGTAGATGATAAGGTGTTGTAACACTGTTATCTGTAAGACTGTTGCAAGGTCTGAGTGTAGGCTGGGAGACCTCAGCTGTGGGTTCAATGGATGAAGCGTTATCAATTCCTCCTCCTCCATCACTGCCATCTTTGAGATATGGTCGCCAAATCTCTTTCCAGTCATTCTCGAAGTCAGGTTCGTATCCCACCATCTGTTATACTCTAGTACTTGTTGGTCAAAATAACTCAAACACAAACATTATGTAGACTGATAATCAAACACAAACAACGGGTGAAGGGGATTTGAACCTGAGACCCAATGCTCAGGATACCTCCGTCTAACGATAATATTAGTGAGGAACAAGTAGATCATGGTCTCATCACAAATCCAGAATTATACAACGACCTACTACTTTTTAGCGAGTTAAATATGGAATCAAATATTATTAAGTGTAGTTTCAGAAGCAATTACAACATAACATGATGAAAATTGAAGCAAAATCAGAGGAACCCATCAAATTAAAAAAAAAAAAAAAAAAAAAAAAAAAAAAAAAAAAAACTCACCGGAAGTAACGCAGAAGGTGAGAGATAGCTAGGGTTTCGCAGACCTAAAACACCAATTCAGTTTAGTCCCTTTTTATGTGTAAAATCATTCAAATACACTTGCGTCTAGGGATGGCAATGGGAGATGCTGGTCGGTCATATGACCAGACTGCACTCCGCCAGATGTATTGCAGAGACCCACCTGCACTCCATCGGGTCTAAAATTCTAAGACCAGGACCAGGACCCGATGGAGTGCAGGTTCTGGCCTTCATGGTCCGCTTTAATATAAACGTAAAATTGTATTAGAAACATTATTGTCATGATAAATATTTTCAAAACTTTACATGTTGAAAAACTATGTTCAGCCCATTTATGATGTTCTTTGTATAAAGTATATCCAAAACATTAAACATTTTTATGAACGATTCGTAAAACTTAAAATAAATAACATGATATTTGATACTAAAACATACTCCGATAGAATTACCGTGTAGAACATATGACTAATAGTTTGGGGGGAAAACATTATACTTAAGAGTGAGACATTATAGTAATGAATATTAAAAATTATATATATAAACGGGTCCATGGGTCGGGTCTGGGTCTACATGACGAGACCTGCACTCCATACCCGACCATTAATTGTAGACAGGACTGACCTGGACCGTTGGGTCCAAAAATATTAGACCCAAACCCGACCCATTAGGGTCGGGTCTAGCGGGTCTGGGTCGGGTCTTGGACCCATTGCCATCCCTACTTGCGTCAAAAGGATAACCTTTTATTCATTTTTAGAATTTTTTTTACTTTTGTCTTATTCAATTATTTGACTTGTTTCATGTGTAAAACAAATATTTACCCGTTTTACTTGAGAGTCTATACAAACTTATATATTTACAACTAGAGCTGGCCATAAGTGCACGCCCAACCAGCTAGGTAGACCATGATTTTGATGACCCATCCCGGCCCTCCCAAGCTGCGCCTTGATTTCTATGGTTCAACCCTCCGGAATCATCCTTTTTGGAAATTTTATAACCAACTGGTCAGGCTAGAGCCTTAATTTTCAAGCTAATTAAGGGCCTTAGAAATGAAGCCCGACACTTAATTAAGGGCCACTCCACCTCAACAGGCCAATTAAGGGCCTTAGAAATGAAGCCCAACACTTAGTGGGCCTGCCCGGGCCCATGGCCACCTTTCCTTAGAAAGGACTAAAGGAGGATGTCAATTCTTGTTTAGTACGAGTATTAGTTAGATGAAGTTTAGGTTTTAGGAAATAAGGTTGATGATTTGGAAATTGAAATCTTCGAGAGAAACTAGTGAAATTAGGAAAATCTCTTTTTAATTGATGAGCAAACTGTTCAAATTTACCTTAGCTTGTGGAAATGAATTAGGGAAGTTTAGTGTACACTGATAGAATGCTCATTCAATAAATAGTTCCAAGAATTAATCTAAACACATAGTGATTAATGATCAACTCCTCTTCATCAACTTACAAACACTTAAACTTTACATACACCATTACAACAAAAGTATAACACACATATAAAATATAAAAAAAGCCCATAAATGTAAGTAAATAACATACAACAAAGTCTTAAATTAATGCTTCCGAAAATCAGTAGGTCGCGTAAACACTAATGCGAGCAATAGTATCAACTCCATCGGTCGTGTGCTGGTTTTCTTGAGGCAATGCCTCAATTGTGGCATACCCTTTAGCATTCTCGTACTTACCTGTCCCACCAACAATGGCTATGTGTGAAATTGGTGAGGCTGTACGGTGCACTCCGAAGAAGCTAATTGTGTCGTCTTCATGGTCGTCGTGGTCACCGCCATGGAATAGGGTAGTGAATGCCATGGTGTGGGACTCACCGTCGAGTGAGCTAGCTAGGTAGAACCCTTGGCCTTTTCCAAGGACACCAGAGCCGAGCTCTGGCCCTTCTGTGAGCTCATCGTCGATGACTGTGATGGAACCGAACATGAGTTTTTGGAGGGATACTCCGGAGGGGAGTTGGCCGGGGGTTACAAACGCTTGGTTGTTGTTGTTGTTGCCATTGTTGACGACATTGTTGCTACCTGTGTTTGAGATGATGGTTGATTGTTGTTGGCTTTGGCCGTTGAGGCCGGCAACTTGTGGGAAGTTGTTGTTGTTGAAAATGTTGTTTAGGTTGTTGTTTGCTAGGGGGACGCCGTTGCTTACTGGGAATACTTGGCTATTGGGTCTTGAAAATGGGATCCCGTTTACATTCTGGGTCGCAATCAAGCCCGTCACTATCCGGCCCGATGCCTGGGACCCACCTAGGACATCGTGCATGTAAAATGAAATAGCAGGGTGCTCACCACCAGCACCCTGAGCCGTGGCCCCGCTTGAACCCGTAGAGGTCGTCGCCCCAGCACCTTGAGTCGTACCACTAGACCCGCCTGAGACAGAAGGTGCATTGGTGTCATCAGGGTTAGGTTGCACCTCAGGAGCCTGACTATCAGCGCCTGGACCGTCTTCAGCAACTGGTCCTTGAGCGCCAGGTGAAGCCGCCGTGGTTGGATCTTCAACTGTCGGCAATGGAGGCAAGCCAACCCCATCAGGAGTAACGTCATCTAGGACTCGAGCTGAGTTTGCGAGGGTGAGGGCTAGTAGTAGGAAGCAAAGGGTAGGAAGGGAAAAGAGTTTTGCCATTGTTATATATTTAGGAGATAATATTAGGAGATGATATGAGAATTAAAAGAGGATTTGATTTGATTGTTGTTGGTGATGAAGAAAAGAGTGTAAGGAAAGGTATAAATAGGTTGAAGGAATTTGAGTGAACAAAGTGGAGTTGATGAGAGTATTGGAGCATGCATATGGAGGAGTTAGTACGTGAATTTTAGGTAGCTTTAGATTATTGGATGTTGGAGTTGATGAAATAATTGGTTTAAGTCAACCTAAACTTGTTACTCCTACAAATTAAAAATCTCGAAAATTGCCAAATATTTAACTCATTGACCAATCAATGAACTACGGAGTATAAAAATTCACTAGGATAAATGTATCAACTCGTCTATGAAGATTTACATACTGCAAGTTTTTGGGTGTGAAAATTCTTTTTTTGAGTTTGTTATTGTATTTTCATTGCCGTTGTACTCTGTATTACGGAGTAGTTTTTACGGAAAAAATGTAAAATCATATCCTGTTTATCATTGTTAAAACGAAGTTTTTAAAAATTTACAAGTACGCAGTAAATAACAATATTACACAAATAGTGATTTTTATTGTAACATGTTACTATCAATAAGAATAAAATCTTAATTCAATCCCTTCAATCTTTACAATTCTTATTTCAATCATAAATCAACCTTTGCATAATCTCGAAACATATAAACATTTCCGCTTCTTTAGAAATTTTACAACAAAATCACACATAAATTATGACTGTACATGGTGAGGTAAAACTGACCCGATCATATAAGAATCAAATTTATCAGCTCCACAATTATCAACAAATTGACCAGCAAGCACATTGACCTAACCTAACCTGACCGGGCCGATCAAACCAAATTAAAGTGATTCATATACAATTCGAATGACCAGTTTGTCGAGCCTAATCACAATTGAGCGTGTGGGTGAGCACGTTTCTCGAGGTTTGTAACATTATCCTCTTTAGATTTCCGCTCGTGTTCCAACGACATAGAGTGACCGGTTTGTGATGTTCTCGTATCTAGCCATTCAACTATGTCCTTAAACACAATGTCGATGTTTTCAGGTAACTCTCCAAAGGTTAAAGCATGCCACATTCCTGGATACAATTTGAAGGTCTTATCTATGCTCAAAGCTGTGTCATACAATAACTTGCTTATTCCGGGTTCTACCACTCTGTCATCTCCTCCATGGATTATTATGAAAGGCAATGTCACCTACATGATATCACAATATAAAATAGAATCATTGTTGTGACATAAGAGACGGTTTTACAGTAACTCGGTAAGTTCAGATATACCTCATTTAATCTATCCTCAACATCAAGAGACGCATAAAGGAGCTCTTCGGCGGTCTTCAAGCGAGGACGTCCTGTGTACCAGTATGGATTGGATCGAGCCTGTAATGAAATAATATAAGTTCACAATAGAAATATAAGTTCACAATAGAAATATAAATTCACTAAGATAAAAAATACTCCCTCCGTTCCAGTGATTTGTTTACGGTTTGACTTTTTTATGAGGGGGATTTCAGAGAAGTGTAAACAAATGACTGAGGCAGAGGGAGTAGTAAAAAAGAGTGTTAAGTAGACCTCTTTTCTTTTGGCAGGGTCTCTTATAGCAGTATCAATTATGTCTTTACCAGGAACAATCTTCCATGTGGGCATCAATTTGGCAAGTTTTGATAAAAATTTTATCATCATTTCACTTGGTTTTACGTCGTCGGCGATCTAGCCAACAACTTAACAACACGATTAGTAAATCAAATACGAAGTACTATTATTCATAATAGTAGAAATCGTAAACAAAAGCATATGTACACATATAAATATCCAATACTCGTCGGCCATTTTCTTCAAGGCGACTATAGGTGAGATGAAGGTCGGAAAGGCGATTGTTTTCCCTTTTTGTAATTCTTATCGGATGTTCCTTAAAAAGACATACTCCGTAGTAGACTAAGAACAATAGCAATAGGAGAAATTTATATAAAGTTCTTCACATGTCATATCATATTTCATTAACCTCAATATATTTAAGAACTTTTATCCACAATAGATAAACTTTATTTATAGTTCTTGGATATTATTTTCCAACAACGCTATGAATAAAAAAAAAAAAAACCAAAGAGTTTTAAACCTTTCACATATTTCAATGATAAGAATTGGGTTCTTATTTTGGAACTGAGTTCCTAAAAATAATAACAAACTTTGTAACGCAGCAGATAAAACGTTATTAAAGTTAAAGTTGTTGGTAACAAACTCGAGAAAAAAAAATGGAAAAGTGGAATATGCAAGTTGAAAGAAACGTAGAAAGGGACGGACCTTACACATGGGTGCAACCAAAATGGCACCGTTCCAGAACTCAGGCATTCTTCTATGCAAAAGTAGAACCACTGCTCCTCCCATTGACTCACCCAACATAAATCTTTTCATCGCTTTGTTCTCCTCTCTTTCTGCTCCATTTTATAAAATCCTTTTATTATTACTCCGTATATTTTCTTTTTTACTATAGTCTTTGTTTATCATTTAGTTAAAAAAAAAAAAAAAAAAAAAAAAAAAAAAAAAAAAAAATCTGATCAAAATGAATAACTCTATAATGATGAAAATGAAAAGACGTCAACAGGTGTTAGGTCATCCTCTCACATAATTCATAGAGTATATTTTTCCTCTTAATTGAGGCCGTGAGGGAATGGTGCAAAAATTCAGTATTATCCGATGACGTCTTATTATTGTCCTTAACTGGCTTCTAAATAACTCTAATGTAATCACCTAAATCAAAACATTTTTACAAGACGATGCACGAGATAGGGAGAAAAATTAAAACAGATTACTTTATTACCACAATATCTATATCTTAGTGTAATCACCTAAATCAAAACATTTTCAGTAATTATCTTAGCGTAATCACCTAAATCTAGAACAAGTTGGTTTTGTAATGTGTACTCATTGATCACAAATTAAAAAAAAAAAATTCTTTGTATTCTGAAATTTTTAGTAATGTATTCTTTCAAAAAAAGTACGGAGTAAGACAAATGAGTAATTAAAATAGATAAAAAAATTATATTCAATTATGTTATGTATAATAACATACACTCCGTATTAATTATTCCCAAATTATAATATTCATCTCATTTACTTTTAATTCAGTCGGAGCCACTAAGAATTAGATTCCTACTCATGGAAGTCACGTAGGACGAAAGCTACCATCTTATCTTATAAAATACTATCGGGGTACGACTACTTTATACGTATTACACATGACTACGTCAATTATTGGCCAAATATAAAATGAATATGACGGTTGATTAATTAGTTATTAAAGGATTTTGACTTCATCCCTAACGAACTTGCAGGCTTTTTTCAAGGATAATATATGAATTATTTGATGTATAGCTTTGAAATTTACTTTGTTTACCTTGGGGAAAAATATAAATACTTGTACACAAGGTTTTTTTTTTTTTTTTTTGGATGACGAAGAGGTTGAGTCAGTTCACGCATTTCACCACCACACGTACTACGTGTCATCCCGACTGCGGTGGCCAAGTGGTACGGTGTACACAAGGTTTCACGAATGTTGTACAAATAAAAAGTTATGTTAACTGCTCGTTCTGTCTCAGTCATTTATTTACACTTCTCTCAAATTTCCTTCACAAAAAATTATAACCATTGACAATTCAGTGAAATAGAGGGAATAACAAACGCCGTAAAATGAAATTACTACTACTCTAGAATATAAGGTGTTGTTTGGTTGCCTTATCAATTCATGGAAAATAGAAGTTGGGTAATTCTCCTGAAAGACGGGCCTAACGATAATTTAGTGTAAGTCACAAGCAAGAAAAGAAAAAAAACCTAACTAGTAACTACCTTGTGTGAGAGGACTTACGATAAATTTATCGTTAGGCCCGTCTCACGCAAGAAATTGTCATAGAAGTTACCATGAATTTGGTTGCGAAATTCATGGATAGTTGAACTTTCCGGTAAGTTCCACGAAGTTGTTTACCTAGCCTTCCCTTGGTAAGTTTAACTTACCACATGAATTCACTTCTCACATTGCAACCAAACACTTTCATACAACTTCCCGTGAATTACATCTTCACGGGAACTCTATCTTGAACCAAACGACCCTAAATTACTACACCGTGCTATCTAATTACTACTCGTCTCATCTCTATTTTCTTTAACTATTTCTAAAATGTTATTCTTTCATAAAACAAGGAAAAAAATGAAAAATTAACCAATACAATGACAATATAAATTTAGGAAGTAAATACTAATGAAATTAAAAGTCAATAACTTACCAGAAACTTTTTTAAAATGATCAGAACAATCTATAACAAGTTGGTTAAAACTTGGAATGTAGCCATGAAGTCCGTCTGATTTTCCATGTCCAACATAATCAATCCCATATACTCCATATCCTGCATTTGCTATACGAATTCCGGTACCTATAAATTTAAAAACGCGCCATAAATTATATAAACATATATAAAATAAAGTCGAACATATTAACAAATAAATAAATTTAGAAACAAAATTTACCTTGCATTGATATACTACTCTCCATGGCATAGCCATGACATAAAAAAACCAAGGCTTTTGGTTCTCGGTCTTTCGGTAACCATCGACACGTAAAAAGTTTCAATCCTGACTCGGCCGTCCTTATAAATTCCTACAAAAAATCGATCGAATTAAATCTTTAAATATTTTGATAGAATGAAAATGGAATTCAAAAACAATTTTATCGTGAACATTGTACGTATTATCGAGTTTAAATTTATATGTGGACGATATATATATGTAGTATTAAAATTGCTTAGCTTAGAAATTGATTTTGAATTTTGCACGTACCGCGTCATACTTGACATTGGAAACCATGTTGATTAGGGTTTGAATTAGAGAAACAAAGAATTATAATTATAATTAAGCTGAAAATTTGATGATTGTCTTTCTTCTTCTTTTTAAAAAAAAAAAAAAAAAATGGAGGAAAAAAAATCAATGAAAGAGAAAGTAAATCTTAATGAAAAAAAATATGATAGAAGTGATTAATGTGAAGAGATTGGAGATGCGAGAATGTAGGGATTTTGATTTTATTTTATTTTATTTCAATAGGAAAGGGAAGATGGCCAATTGACATGATACCATTATAATAAACTCAATTCAATCTTATTCTTTTTGATATTTTTATAGCTCAAAAATAAATCTATTAATTAAAATCATATGACATTTGCAATATAAATCTAATAATTTAACATATATAAACTTATGTGAACTAAATAAAAAAAAATATATGAAAAAAAATTAGTTGATTCTGTATACGATCATTCTCTTTATATACGATCATTCTCTTTATTATAAATATTTTTCATGATGCAGCCCTTCCAGAAGAGTTTGTTTCGTCTTAATAGTTTTCTAAAAGTATATATATTCTAAATATATTTGACTACGTGAACTTTTATTTTTACAAAAATTATTATAATTATTTCAATTGATATACTCCGTATATGTGATAAAGGTACAAATATTGCCGGGAAAAATTGATATCAGTAAACTTGTTGCTAATTTAAAAATGAAATTGCCGATTGAGTTTTTATTTTTACCAATTATTAATGGTTACATAAAACTCAACCCCTAAGAAATTTTACAAGTCTCTAAAACCCGTAGTTAAAGGCCCTATGAAAAATACACGACAAATGAATGTTTAGTTTTCATATTTTTACATTCAATTAATTTTAAATGTAATGTAATTGATTTGTCACTTGAAAACAAAGTGGATGTTATACCATAATACATTTAATACAATTGGACTAAAATTACGTTTACAGCACGCATGATTAGGGTGGATTGGGTCCGTTAATTGGTATTTTATCGGTTGACTTCTTAATTTGCCCAAATTGAGTGGATTTTATTATTGTTATTTTTGTAAAGTTTCAAATTAGATATTAAAATAAAATTAAATTTAAATGAGTATATGGAAAGATAAAAAAAAAAGGATTAATTGCCAAACACCACCTTTAAAAAAACACATTTTGTCAAACACCACCTTTAAAAAAAAAACTTGTCAATTACCACCTTTAAAAAATATTTTTTGTCAAACACCACCTTTTGGGCTGAGTTTGACTTAGGTCAACTAAATTCCGACATTTTTGGTCACCGGAGCACTTTCTTAAGTTGAAAAGACGAATTTCTTGGTTTTAGTGGTTAAATTTTTGGTTTGAGATGATGTATTTTGAGTTTGAAGGATGATAATTTGAATTTGAGGGAAGTAAAAAGATGAAAATGAAGAAAAAAATGTTAATTCCGGTAAGTCAATGTCGGAATTTGGTCAACTCCGACCAAAAGGTGGTGTTTGACAAAAATTATTTTTTAAAGGTGGTAATTAACAAGTTTTTTTTTTAAAGTTGGTGTTTGACAAAATGCGTTTTTTAAAGGTGGTGTTTGGCAATTAACCCAAAAAAAAAATAGTGTTTGGTCCAAATTTCATGATGGTATAGTATTTGTCTCCTTTTGCATATAGATAAGAATTATAAGATCAAAATTACTCTTCAAAGTACAATAACAATTACCCATCAATCATATATGGAGTATTTGTCCGTCAAAGTTATTCCGTCTTATTTTATCCTAAAATTTTTTAATAATGTACTCGTAAAACAAACGAGACAGTATAATAAATGTAAAAAACAAATAATTAAACTATATAACTCGTGAATTACATCAGTCATTGAACTAGTTTAGATGTACAACAAAATTTTTGATTTAAAATTAAACTTAAGGGACGAGAGTGGATTACAACTGGCCTTATTCAAAATTAGATGAAATTTTACTAATTTTGCATATTATTAATCTCAAGATATTACTTACTTTATATGCAAGATTCATGCATGAGGTTATAAAAAAGGAATACAAAATTGATACATATATAACTTGAAAGGAAATTAATTAAGAAATCATATACTTAAATTAAGAGATTTTATCGATAACGACATTATATGATACCACGAATTGATCAAGTTGAATTATTATCTTTTCAAAAATATTCATTGTATTGGTCTAAACCACGTTCTCAACATCCGAATTAGTATATATAATTTCAAAATGTTCTATCTAATTAAAGCAAATGTGATTGAACGACTACCTAGGCACTACGTGAGTTTAATCACAAACAAAATAGGTACACACTTAAGTCATCTCTATGATCCATTTTTTTTGGTATATGTTGTTTTTACTTTGAAAAAAAATTAATTAATCTTTCTTAAACTTCATCTAAATTTCTCCAAAAATTACATAACAACATCTAAAAAATTAGGCAAAAATGAGGGATGATTACAATCCACAACATGCTAGAAAAGCAACCGCATTATTCAAACTCACAAATCTCACAAATATTCCAATAATTCTACTTATTGCCATAACATTTGGCCTAGGCTACATTTCCTCATCAATTTCATACCGTACTAAATGTCCATCCGATCATAATCGGTTCGATATCCCGAAATGTGGCAAGCCCGTGTCACCGGATCAAGTCCGGTCCATCCTCGTAGACGGGTTATACGATGGTGTCTCACCGTACAAAGATTTCCCCCCACCTGGAATCACAAACCTCCTCCAGCCTACTAGGCTGGAGGGGTGGGGATCTAACGAGGTCGTCTTTTCTAATCTGATTAAAAAAGTACGACCTCGAACAATCGTTGAGATCGGGACCTTCCTAGGGTCCTCAGCCACCCACATGGCTAACCTAACCCGATCCCTAGGGCTCGAAACCCAAATCCTCTGCTTAGACGACTTCAGAGGATGGGCAGGGTTTCGAGGCATGTTCAAGGGTTTCCCCATGCAAAATTCCAATGTAATGTTGTTAGCTCAATTCATGATGAACGTTATTTCGTTAAATTATAGTGAGTCGATCTTACCAATGCCGTTCTCATCATCGTCGAGTTTGGACAAACTTTGTGAGCTAGGGATACAGGGTGACCTAATCGAGGTCGATGCAGCTCATGATTTTCACTCAGCATGGGACGATATTAATCGCGCTTATCGGATATTAAGCCCTAATGGAATTATGTTTGGACATGACTATTTCAATGGACAAGATGCCTATGGTGTTAGAAGGGCCATTGATTTGTTTGCTAAAATTCATGGATTTGGTATTAAAACAACCAAGGAACATTGGATCCTTGATACTTATATGTAATCAATTCTCATAGATGAGATCAATTTCGAGTTCGTATTTTATTTTTCTTTTCATGATTTTGGTGTCTAGGGTACTGGTTTCGGTATTAGTGTATTCCCGTATTTACATGAATTATATTGTACGGTGTATTAATGTGTTATGTCATGTAGTTATGAGTGTACGGTGGTATCGAAATTCAGTATCACCTCGTACGGAGTAGTATTTTGTTAACATTTTGTGTTGGAAGATAAACATCTCCGATTTTGGAGACGAATTTTTCAATTGTACTTGTGTGAGAAAAATATTTTTTAATGGGCCGGCCCAGAATTGTACTATGTGTAGTTAGTTATGACCAAGCCCAACTTGTAGAACATGAAATATGTTTGCTCAATTTTCTTTTTTTCTTTTTTTTCTTCTTTTTCCCCTCAAAAAAAAAAAAAAAAAGAATTAATTTTTTATTTGGTACATTTTGCTCAAATTAAATCTATACAAGCAATATATTTTGCAAGAAGTTGATGTCGATTTAACACTTTTACGTGGTTACATTTGGACAAACTCATCTCGATCTCGTGCTTCGGTTCAGTTTTTACACTTCAAAAAGTTTAGGAACTCAACTCACATTTGAATAAAATTATCTCAATCTCGTGCTCAGAATCAGTTCAACTAAGTTTATATCAAACTTTCATCGATTTAAACACTCGTCAAATATATTTCTGTCACGTACCTCCTTCATTCAAATTCAGTTGACACATATTCCATTCACAAGCTCATCAATACACATTTTTCTAACCATTATATTATTCATTGAAAGTTGTAAAAAATTAATTATCATTCAAAATTTGAACAAGCTCTACCAATGGAAAAATGAGACAAGTACGTTGCTAGTAAAAATTTGTTTTCAAGTCCACAGTACCACAAACTGTCTGGAATAAAAAGATGTGGGGAAATGTAATGCAAAATAACAAAAGGAAAACGATCCCAATTTTCACTCTTGGGAAACCAAATTAAATGCACTTTCTTGTTTCCAACTTCCTTGTCGATCTCTTTTGACCGTTTTTTCCAATCTAATAACTGAAGGCTAAGATCGATTTTATATTTTAATAGAATGTATTTTGGGCTTTTAAGTGTCGATGGTTGGACGCTTTAAAAGTGAGTAGTTATGTGATCTGAATTCGTGACCTTTTGTTATAAGGCTATAATACCATGTTAGAGAACAATTCAACTAAAAGTTTAAATTGATACTGAAGGGCACACGAGAAGGGTTACTCTAACAAAAGACAACTCCTAATCAGTACTCTGTACAACAAGAGAAATGATTAGACAGATTTTGTTTCGATAAATTTCGATCACTACAAGTGACCATTAACAAAAAAAAATACTTATAAGTATTTGCTCCGAGGCTCTGAGCAAGGTAAAGGGGTAAAACGTCAAAGAGTCAATCAGTCTATATTAACAAGAAAAAAAAAAAAAAAAACGGTTTTCAATTACCCGTAATTACTATGCAAATTGTCAAGTGAGACCGTTTTTACTACTTCTGTATTTCCGTTTTACGAGTTGGAACATTAATCGATTAAACGGGTACAACAATTTCATAGAAAACGATTTTAAACCCCGCAAACCGAGGTGAAAAACAGACACTCCTGTACTTTCAACCCCTGCAAACTCCTTCAGTACTAACCTCATCATCAAATGCAATAAACTTTGAAGGAAATGAATGACACCCAATTTCACTCAACGTCTTTCGAGATCGAACAGTCTGTTGCGATTGCTTACAGTGAGCAATCGCGCCTTGGATTAAAGACGTCTCAATTTCTGAATTGGCGCTGCTGCTCCTCTTGAGGAGCAGCTCGCTTAAAGAGCTCGAATTATTGCTCGAAATACTCGACGAGGTAGAAGTAGAATTAGAAGACGACGTCGAGGATGACCCTGATGAAGATGAGGACGATAATTTATTAGTCGTTGATGAACGCCTTTTAAATGCGCCCGAAAATGATCTCCTATGACAAACATCAGTCGATATTTCCTTGCTGATTTTCTTGGCGACTGTGATTTCCTCGGGTAGACGATTTTCTCTACTTATCGATTTCTTTTCTTTGGTTCTGGCAGCAGCGACAACATCAGTCAATTCGTTGGAAGAATACCCTGATTTTCCGAAGAACGACTTAATCTTACTTCTGATTTTTCTACTCCAAGACGACTTTGGTTCGCTGTCGTTATGACAGTACTCTCTGAAGTACTCCTCACGACAAAGTTCTCGGCTAACTTGACACGACTCGACAGGGGAAATATTACACGACTCGAAAGGCGTACTAGTATTCGGCGTGGGGGTCGCAGTCGTGCCCAAAGGAGTGCCATAGGTTTCCCGAAACTTGTTAAAATGTGAGGAAGAAGGCGAGTCGAGGAGTAGTTTTTCGACCATTTGAAGACGCGGTGGTAGATGAAGAGGCAGAAGCTTACCCTTGTAAAACAGCTCGTCGGCTGGAGACGGTGTCGAGTCTTTATCGACATTGATCGATGACAAATGGAAGGCAAATTCTTGCGCGTGTTGGGGAGAAGGGAAACTTTTAATGTTTGAAAAGAAGTGAGTTAAGGAACTCACTTCCATGTCGATGTAGTCGTCTTCAACGTCTTCTTCGACCATCGTTTTATCATCGGTTTTGGTGTTATTGTGGTTGTAATAAGCTACTGCCATGAATAATCTAATTTCGTCGATAAATCGGAAACTATGAATATTTGTAAGGAAGGAAACAAATGGTGTAAAATGGTGGGAGTTGAAGATGTTAAGGGATGATGCCAAAATGATGAATAGAAAGAGGGTCGTGTTTTATAAGTGCCACAAAATCTTGTGGCATAGCCTCTTAGATTTTAAATTCATAAAACGTGACTATTTTAATACGTAAAGTTGATCGTTCGTTTAATGTGATATTGTCTTGACTTAATAACGATACTATAAATTTTAGTGATTCTTATCATAGTGATATCATCTGACGTGTCAAACCGTCTGACACAAGATCTGCCGTCACAACACAAGTGAAAAATAAAATGACCCTATATGTAGCGATGTCACCAAGATACACCAGTACTGTTTGCGCGATCTTTTATACAAAACTCGTTACCACTTGATGACGTTAATAAGATGTTTATAAATGTTACGAAGTATTATGAAATGAGTGAGATTTGAATGCCTCCAAATATAAAATTCAGAGCATAATGGGTGCAATATTTTTTAAACGGGTAACAATGGCCCAATTCTGACCAAACTGTCTATCTTTTGCATGACTTGAAAAAATTTCTATGAGATTGAAGTAACAATCTCCATTAATGGCGTAAGTATTAAGCTTTGATGAAGAAGAAGATGATGAACAACAGACGAAATTAAAGGAGTATTTTTATTAATGTGTAAAATGAATATGTTGTATATGTACAGAGGAAAGAATGAATGAATGGGAGTATATATATACAATCCTTGTAACTAACTTATGTAACAAACTCAACAAACCCAAAACACTCTTGAGGACCAGGGCTCGAGTCTCCTTAGTCACACACCCCCCTCAAGCTGGATTGATAGAAACATCCTTCAATCCAAGCTTGACAGAGAGGAAAGAATGCTGCTGACTTCCAAGAGGCTTGGTCATAATGTCAGCAAACTGCATACTTGATCTTACATGTCTAGTAACAATGATCCCATTCTCCACTTGCTCACGAACATAATGACAATCAATATTCAAATGTTTCGTGCGCTCATGAAACACTGGGTTCTGTGCTATATGCTCTGCTGCAGTGTTATCACAATGAAGGGAGATAGGTAAGGGCACAGAAACTTTGAGATCCAGTAGCAACCTGTGCAACCAAACGATTTCACTTGTTGTGTAGGACATACTCCTATATTCTGCCTCAGCAGTGCTCTTGCTCACTGTTTTTTGTTTTTTCGTTTTCCATGAAATGAGTGAATCACCAAGAAATACACAATAACCACTGAGAGACTTACAGGTGAAAGTGCACTGACCCCAATCTGCATCACTAAAACCCACCAACTGTAAGTCTGAACTGTGAGGGTAGTGAAGGCCAGTGTTTACAGTTGCTTTCAAGTATCTGACAACGTGAATTGCAGCCTGCCAGTGTGGAACCCGAGGACAAGTCAGGAATTGGCTCAGATGCTGCACTGAGTAGGATATATCAGGCCTAGAAAGGTTCAAGTAGAGCATTCTACCAATCAGGCGCCTATATTTCTCAGGCTCTTCAATGGGATCTCCATCATCAGGGCTCAACTTCAGTCCTCTAGGAAGAGGAAAATTGGTATCTGTACAATCTTCCATACCAAGATCATGCAAGATATCTAGGATATACTTCCTCTGATTGATCATAATACCTTCTGCATTCCTAGCAACTTCAAGCCCTAGGAAGTACCTCATGAAACCAAGGTCTTTAATAGTGAAGGCCTTGTGCAATGTCTCCTTAACTTCTGTAATCTCTGAATCATTATCACCAGTCAAAAGCACATCATCCACATAAACAAGGGCAACCAGAAATGACCCTGTCTGCTGTCTTTCTCTGATGAATAAAGAATAATCCTGTTTGGACTGAATAAATCCAAGACTGAGGAAATGCTTGGTGAGCTCTCTGTTCCACTGTCTAGAAGCCTGTTTAAGGCCATATAGTGACCTTCTGAGTTTGCAAACTTGGCCAGGTTGAACACCACTATAACCTTCAGGAGGTCTCATGTAAATATCCTCATCAACAAACCCATGTAAGAAGGCATTATTGATATCCAGTTGATGTAGACTCCAAGCTTTGATAGAGGCTATGGCTAGGAGGGTTCTCAAAGTGGCTAACTTGGCAACTGGGGAGAAAGTATGTTTGTAGTCCTTATCTTTGACTTGAGTATACCCTTTAGCCACAAGTCTAGCCTTAAAGCGCTCCACTGTACCATCTGGCTTGTATTTAATTTTGTAAACCCATTTAGACCCTATAGCCTTGACATTGGGTGGCAAATCTGTGATCTCCCAAGTTTGATTTGACTCCAAGGCATGGAGCTCAGTAGCCATTGCTGCTCTCCATCTTTCATCTTCAATGGCATCTCTGTAATGCCTAGGCTCATGCTCAGTGAGCACATTAAACAAAGAAGCTTGATATTCTGGAGTATAGTCTCCAAGGCTCTGTAAAACCTTCACATGAAGAGAGGTAGCAGGTAACTTCATAGGACAAAGATAACCTGAGAGTCTTACTGATAGCTGCCTAGGTCTATCAGATCTCCTGACAAATGGAGGGATCACAGGAGAAGAATGAACTGCATGAGAAGGAGAAGAATTATCCTCTGTTTGTGGTGAATGCTCCTGCAAACCAGAAACAGCAGTCATCCTTGGTGAAGAATTAGCTTCAGTCAAGGGAGAAGTCAACCTTGGTGAAGAATTAGCTTCATTCAAGGGAGAAGATTCAGCATTTTGCTGAACTGAAACACCTTCTGCTGTATTATCAGGTGCAGAAGTAGGAACAAATTCTGAAAAATCAAAAACATCAAGGGGTTGTGATGTGGGAATGCTTGTAGATGTATCAGCAGCAAAAGGAAACACATTCTCTCTAAACACCACATCCCTACTCACAAAAGTAGTATGAGTCCCTAGATCATAGAGCTTGTAACCCTTTTGACCAAAAGGATAACCAATGAACATAGACTTTCGAGCTCTATGTCCAAACTTGTCTCTCTGAGTAGGAGGAACTGAACCAAAACAAAGACAACCAAAAGTTCTCAAAATATCATAATCAGGTTGCCTGTTGTACAACACCTCAAAAGGTGTTTTCCAGCCCAAAAGTTCAGAAGGCATGAGATTAATCAAATGAGTTGCAGTAAGTAAACAATCTCCCCAGAATTTAATTGGAAGATGAGCTTGAAATCTCAGAGCCCTGGCTGTTTCAAGAAGGTGTCTGTGTTTTCTTTCAACACGACCATTTTGCTGTGGTCTTCCAACCACACTTTTCTGGAACACAATGCCAAATTCAGCAAATAACTCCTTACAAGGGTCTTGGACAAACTCAGTGCCATTATCAGATCTAACACAGAGTATTTTCCCATTAAATTGAGTATGTACATAAGCAATGAAATGCTTGAGCAAAAAGGGAACTTGTTGCTTAGTTTGCATAAGAAAAGTCCAAGTACACCTGGTGTGATCATCCAAAATAGTAAGAAAGCTTTTAGCACCTGTCATAGAAGAGGTTTTATATGGACCCCAAACATCCATATGTATCAAAGAAAAAGGGTCCTTAGCATAGGACAAACTTCTAGGAAATGGAAGTTTGTGATGCTTAGCCAAGACACAAGTTTCACAAAAAAACTCTTTTATTCCATTCAAATGATAATGCTTGACATGTTTGAGCTTTTCAAGGGAAGTATGCCCTAGCCTTCTGTGTAAGAGGCTTACATCATTATTATGAACATGAAAACTAGAGCTGTAAGCTTGTAAAGAAGGAATACAATGTTTATTCTGAGAATTGACTCCATTGCAGTTGGATCTATGTAGCCAAGGAAGCCTAAGCTTGTATAAGTCACCTTCTCTTTGAGCTGTAGCCAAGATCAACTTACTGGTAAGGTCCTGGAACCAACAACCAGAATCAGAAAAGGTTACAGTCAAACTATGATGCTGTAGAAGTTTACTAACAGACAAAAGATTTTGTCTGAAATCTGGTATAACAAGAACATTGTGCAATATAACCCCAGACATTAGCTCTAATTGCCCAACTGTGTGCACCAATTTTGTGTTCCCATCAGGTAAAACAACCACAATAGGACTAGCCAACTGTTTCAGGCCAGACAAAATTGTTGAATTACATGTCATGTGGTCTGTAGCACCTGTGTCAATAATCCATTCTAATTTGTCAGCAGGAACTGTATGCTTGGTAGCATGAAAGGAGGAACTTGTACCTGCAAAATTAGTGAATGCAGAAGCTGAATTAGCAGCTGAACTAACTCCTCCATTCTGCTCAGCAAAAGCCTTCATTACTTTGGTCATGACAGTGTTGACAAGATCATCCATCATAGTAGAAGATGGTACAGATTGTTTCCCTGCAGAAGAAGGAGCAGTAAAATATTGATCATCAAGTGGATTATCCATTTCAACAAACTCCTCAGATTGTCCACTCTGTGCAGCATGATTCACCATCCGTCTAGAAGTTCCACCCCTGTAGGATCCTCTGCCTCTACTCTTAAAACCCAAGGAATTCTTCAGCTTGTAACAATGATCTTTGATATGTCCTTGATTGTTGCAGAAAGAGCAAATCTGAAGCTTATAGCAGTCTGATTTAACATGACCTTTCCTCTGACAGTGAGTACACTCCTTAATGTCATCATCTCTGTCAGTTTTAGCTCGTTTCCAGGAAGAGTCACCTGAATGCTTAGAAGAAAACTGAGTATTCACTGCACAGGCAGCAGATTCACCCAACAAATCCACTTCATCTGACATTAACTTCTGTCTTTCAACCTTCTGCAACATACTAAAGGTCTTGTTGATAGTAGGAAGAGGTTCCATAGTCATGACAGTACTTTTAACAGCATTATACACACTATTCAGACCCATGAGAAAGTGAATGAGTTTAGTGTGTGTTTCTCTGTCAAGAAGACGCTTAAGAAGTTGGCAAGTACATACTTTCATAGCTCCACAAGTACAGTCAGGTAATGGATCAAGAGAATCAATATCCTCCCATTTTCGTTTCATCTTTCCATAGTAATCAACTAAAGGCAGATTATCTTGAATGATAGCATGTAATTCTTTGCGAAGATGATACAACTCAAGAATATTTGTTTCACCATATCGTTCATGAAGCTCAGACCAAAGTTGCTTAGAAGAATTAGAGAACATGAGATTTTCTCTTATAGAATGATGCATAGAATTAAGCAACCATTTCATCACATGCAAATCAACACGCAACCATTGATGATACTTGCGATCAGTTTTCTCAGGTAATTTACAAGTACCGTCGATGAATCCAAGCTTATTTTTGGCCTCCAAAGCCATCAAACAATCACGTTTCCAAAGCATGAAATTAGTGCCGTCAAATTCATAGGACACAAGTGGAATATGTGTTTGATCAGTTGGCGAAAGATAAAGAGGATCATCATAGACGAGATAAGGTGATGATTGTTCAGAATTAGTTGATTCAGGCATGATTAAACGAGTTGTGCAGAAAACGTAATGAATTACCAGAAAAGTGAACGAAAAACCACAAATTGCAGAAATTAGGGTTTAGAAAATTTGGGGAAAAATACCAGAAACTGCAATTAGGTATGAGCAATGAAGAATTAACTCCAGAAAACCAAAGAAATCACCAGAATAATATGGAAGAAATGAAGAAATCGCCGAAAGAACAGCAGAAAAACCACCAGAAATCACCGATAAAATCTTCAGAAAACGGACGAATAATACGAAGAATAATGCGGAAGCGAGAATTAAATTGTCGACAAAATCTCCAGGATCAATCACCGAAGCGAATGATACCATATGAGATTGAAGTAACAATCTCCATTAATGGCGTAAGTATTAAGCTTTGATGAAGAAGAAGATGATGAACAACAGACGAAATTAAAGGAGTATTTTTATTAATGTGTAAAATGAATATGTTGTATATGTACAGAGGAAAGAATGAATGAATGGGAGTATATATATACAATCCTTGTAACTAACTTATGTAACAAACTCAACAAACCCAAAACACTCTTGAGGACCAGGGCTCGAGTCTCCTTAGTCACAATTTCATCATTTACTTTCTTTACGTAATAATCGTTTTAAAACCAAAGACTATCAAAGACTCAATTTTGTACTTGACTTTTGGTCCGTATCATGTTTAAGAAGGAAACGGTCCTTATTGGTACCTTTTCTTGTCATTTACGGAGTATATTATTTTTTATGTTTGATTGATATTCATATTTACTACTATGAAGAATAAAAAAATACGGATTAAAAATTTATAAATAAAAATTAATATGGAGTATATGGAGAGTAAAAATTTATTAGTGTTTTATGTTACTGGATTATAAATAAATTTAAGTGAAAGAAAGAAATACTCCCTCCAACCAATTCAACGTGGTTAAATTGTTAACATTTGATTATATTTGTGAGGAAAATTATGGTTAAATAGTAACAATTTACACTAGAGATATTATTAACATTGTACTCCGTATTTATTTTATTTTAACGGCATTAGACTTACAATTTTTAAATCAGCACTGTATAAATAGTGCTCCGTACTTTTTAGTTCTCAAAACTACTCCGTATGTTTATTATTTTATCTTTTAAGGATGCAATCTACGGGGAATTGAGATGTATGACAATATCCCATGGTTGGTTGTCTGCCTATCTCATATCACAAACTGTCGAAAGTAAGAAAAAATTCAATTAGTTTATAAGAGATTTCACTAACCACTTTAACATTGATGTATTAATCTATGGACTTAAGTGAGGCCAAAGAGCTCTAAAAGTAAACATTCTACTAATATGTCGGACTCATTTACGTACTTTATTAATATATCATGATCAACAAAAATTAATTAAATAGCAAGGCATTATTAGCAAAATGTTGGTAACTTGGTAGCTTCAATGGTAAGCATTAACATTTATACACAAGAAAGGATTTCCAAAAGTGTACGGCATAAAAAATTGAATAATGGTCCCGTAACATAAACAAAAGCGACTTAAAACAAAAGTTGTTTTTGGTGCCAATTTTTTTTTTACTTGGAACACCCTCTTACGTTAAAGATTAGACTACTTAACTTGCTTTAATTATATAATTTATTAAACAAAAATAATAAAGGGTTTTGAATCAAATGCCATTTTTTGTGCTCTCATACTTCCACGGGGAACATGTTAGATGTAGTGCCCTACGTAAAAGTATGTTTCCTCTTTTTTTTTTTTGGGCCTTTTCTTCTTTAAATTCAATCGGTTATGGTGAAAATTCAAGTCTCACATCGGTGGAAAAAAGATAAAATTTCATCTATATAAATGTCCACCATATATAATAGTATGAAATCTTTTGGAAAGGAGCCCAAAAGTAAATCTGTGAGGGTTTGGCCCAAAGTGGACAATATCATACTATTATGGAGCGTAGACACCGATGCAACAAAGTATATTTAAAAACATGGTTAATTAACAATATAATTTTTACAAAAAATACAAAATCCCAATAAATTTCGACATTAAAAAAATACTCAATGTCTTTCCCAATACTATTACAAGAGTATTACATATTCACACATTCTTTCTTCTAAAGGAAAATAAAATGGCGTCATCTGGTGGCATGTCACCCTCTCACATACTGTTCACACATTCTATGTTCGAATTGTAGGGTATGCATTATTTGTGTGAGAGGGTCTACTGAAATTCGTTACCATCCATCCACTAGCGATATATCATTGTGATAGGCAGTAGAATCATCGATTTTGATTTTTTTTATTAAAGTGCAAATATGTTCACATAAGTTAATACTCCGTAGTTCAAATGCAAGCAAAAAAATACGATATGTTTTTTTTTTCTTTCTGAATCACTTTTATACATTCCTATTGGAAAAAAAATTAAACTAAAATAAAAGCAATATATTATTAAAAGATTTGAAGTGAGATTAATTAATTTGGTTAATAAATCCTTGTGCTATTATGCTAGACTGCCTACATAGCCCATTGACGGAAATATCGAGCAGTGGGCGTAATCAACTTTAATGAAATAAAACAAAACTTAAATTAAATTAATGACTTTTATTTTTTTTTTTTAATTTATCATGTTTTGAAACAAGAGCATCTCCCACTAGCTTACATCGTTACTTTTATTTTAACTGAATTCCTGGTGTTTCTTGTCTTGTTTGTATTTTGTAGTGTTTTTTAATATAACTTGATCAACAAAATTACGAGAGAACATGTCTGAAATCAGAGACGGGTTCGCGTCATACCGACAAATAGAAAGAGAAAGTCCGTTCCATAATGTCTACAGGGTTCCATCCCAAAACCAATTGACAGTGAAAGGAGTAACCCCTTGAGGCCTTGAGTTAATAAAGTGAGCAACTTTTACTGATCAATGTGAGACTTACATATAAAATGTTACTTCCTCTATTCCATTTGATTCTATACATATTCCTTTTTTGAAAATTCCAATCAATTCTATACATTTCTATTTTGGTCCATACTTTATTAAATTAAAATACCAATATACCCTTCATTACCCCACCCAACCCACTTGCAATGTCCTTTTTTAAAGAATAAAGTAGGGGTAGTTTGGTAATTCTATTGTCTACCCCACTTGATTTTCTTCTATCTTAATTATCGTGTTTTGGTCAAATGTATAGAACCAAACGGAATGGAGGAAGTATTAATAGTCTTTTTACAACATGTTACTCTGTATAATAATTGGGTCTTGAGAAATATCTACTTCTATAATTACTGAGAGGAAATGTTACTTCATACATAGTACTTCCTCCATTCCATTTGATTCTATACATATTCCTTTTTCGGAAATTCCAATCAATTCTATACATTTCTATTTTAGTCTCTACTTTATTAAACTAAAAGACCAATATACCCTTCACTAATACCCACTCAACCCACTTGCAAACAATAAAGTAGGGTATTTAAGTAATTCCATTATCTACCCCACTTGATTTTCTTCTACCTTAATTACCGTGTTTTGGTCAAACGTATAGAATCAAACGGAATGGAGGAAGTATTGTGCAATGTTTGATTTGTCCCTAAGAGTAGATTACGTAATAGAAATATCTAATTTTTATGATTTATAATAATGTGAAACTAAGTCTATTATGAGACTGTTTTATGAGTAAAATGACCAATATAATTTTTTGAACACTTCATGCGTTCACAAATTATACTGACCGTTTCACGCATTAAACGGTTTCATATCAAAATTTGCCGCTAATTAAAGGTACACCAATATTTACCCATACATTTAGGCAGGTCTTGAAGCAAATAAAAGAGTTTGACACACAGAGATCTGAAACCTAAATTAACAGACAATAAAGAGTGGAGAGGAGACTGCAAAACTGGAGAACTTTCTGATTTTCAGGCTTATTTACAATTTTTTCACCACCTTTTTTGTTTAACCTTCTTTTTCCCTTTTCTCTTAAAGCATAATTTTTCCTTTTTTTTTGAAGCCATTGACATATTGAAAGGGCAGTTTCAACATGTTTAAACATAATAAAATCTTGCTCTTTATCTTTATTTCCATTGTTTGTATTAATGTCACTATTATATTGGCCAGTTTCATCCCTAAATTCAGCAATGTTGTTTTGCAAGACAATTCGGTCTTCTTTAATAAAACCGTCATATGTGTACGAGGGGTATTTTTCTTTATTGAAATATGTTAATTTTTACTTTATTGACGTTTACATATTAGTCTAAGGGTGTGTTTGGATAGTAAAATAGGAGGGAAAGGGAGGGGAAGGGAAATGAGGGAAGGGGAAGGAAGGAGAGGGGATGGGAAATGGTGGTGTTTGGATACCATTTTCCCTCCAAATCTTGTCTATTTTGGAGGGATTCCAATTAGGCTTTGAGGAGGGAAAATGGATCCCTCCAAATCCCTTCCCCTCCATTTCCCTCCCCTCTTGATTGCTATTCAAACAAGGGATTATGAATCACTTACTTTCCCTTCCTTTCCTTTCCCTCCAAATCCCCCAATCCAAACACACCATAAGAGTCAAGCCTTACAATAAGTTATTGTAAATCAACCTTATTTATACTCGATTATATAGTTTTTATACCATTTTAGTGATAATTATTAAGTATTAATTGTAACTAAATATTTTAGTACCCCTAAAAGTGACTTTAATAGATTTCTTTTATGTTTTTATACTTTTTTAACTACAATTTGTACTCTGATCTCGCATTAACTTAGGGTCCGTTTGGATTGAAGAAATTGGAGGGAAAGAGAGGGGAGGAAAAGGGAGGGGAACGTTTTCCTTTGTTTGGATACAAAATATGAAAGGATGGAAATGGTGGGGAAGGGATTTGGAGGGATTCATTTTCCCTCCTCAAAGCCTAATTGGAATCTCTTCAAAATAGGCAAGATTTGGAGGGAAAATGGTATCTAAACACCACCATTTCCCCTCCCCTCCTCTTCCTTCCCTTCCTTCCCGTTCCCTCATTTTCCCTCCCCTCCCTTTCCTTCCTATTTTGTTATCCAAACACACCCTTAGTGTAAGGCTTGTCTCACTGGAGACTTATTGTTATTGTAATTTATAGTAATGGGCCTTAAGCTTGATGAATGACAATGTGCTTCCATTGATTGATATTGATTTTTGATATAGAAAAAGATGTTTTAATTTTTATGATTGAAGGATAAAATAACAGGTTAACTCAACCTCGGCTAAGTTGTATGAAGCCCTTAAACACCAATGTTGCCTATCTTGGGTATGACAAAATCCGATTCAACAGATGGCTGACCTGCACAGTTAATCAATTTTAACGACAATAAATCTTTTAAAAAATTGTCTCATAGTAACATTATCGTAAGATTGTCTCATTTTAAATTTTTGTATTCTAATACGGAGTACAAAATTAAATTATCCGCTAAGAACATGTTGGAATAGAAAATAAATCAAAAATGAAAAATGAAAAAAGGCCTCACAATAATATTTTGTTTGAGAATGTTTATATTTTTCGTGGACCAAATGAATGTCAAGTCAGGGATGGATGGCATATAAATTTCCAAGGCCCAAATGATAACTTAAGCTCGGCCGTGATTTCCAAGGCCCATAAATTCTTTTGTTCACTTCCGTGTCGTTGAGACGTTCTATGTAATGTACTCCTTCTGTCTCAGTCATTTGTTTACACTTCTTTCAAATTCCCCTCACAAAACACTCATACTGTAAACAAATCACTAAAACGGAGAGAGTAAACTATTTTAATGAAGTATATGCATTATAATACTACGGAGTATAATATTACGTAAATTAAGTATAAACTTTTTTATAGCTTTTGTTTTGGAAATAGACCTTTTATATTTTTATTTTTTTTTTAATAATTGCAACTCTTTTTACGACATTTTTGTTTTTAAAATTACGCCTAAAATCAAAACTTGCTACTTGAATATGACAACTGAAAACATTATAGGATACGCACATGTCAAGTGATAATTTACTGTGTGATCAGTATTTCATTTTTAACAACTATGTGAAATAGAGGGAAATCAAGTGACATAGCGAGACTCAATAGTGAGATAAAAAAAAATGTTACTCCGTAATTCCAATGTTTGAACCGTTGACCTTTTAGCTACGTAGTAACAATATTATCAACTCTATAACTAAACTTAATAGCTCATTCTTTCACTTTCATTTGGAACATTTGTATTTTTGGACACTATTCATTAATTTAGAGAATTTTTGAGATTGTGAATAATATGTAAGTAAAAATATAATCGTGTCTGATATTATTTGATTCATTTTTTTAAATACAATGTTAACATCAAATCTAAATATTTAAATATTATCATTACAAAATCCGTCTTAACATATACAAATATCATGTTGAAAATGAACTTAAAGGGAGGGACTAGTATAGTAGTATCTAACATTTAACTGAGATCTTGAGACCCTACTAACCACTAGACATAATAACGTAACTCTGTCACTGGAAGCATCAAATTTATACTTTGTATTATATACTTCGTAGTATTTAAATTAAATGAAGATTGAAGGGAATATGTCATAAGTTCGATAATTTCATAAAAATATTAGGGAGGAATACTTCATATAGTGAATCTTATACTCTCTCCATTCCAATGAATTGTTTACAGTTTGATTTTTTTATGAGGAAAATTTGAAAGAAGTGTAAACAAATAATTGAGATCGGTACCCGAAATGTAAGGCTTGGATAGTTAGTTGAACCTACCAATCGTATATGTATGTTAGGTGTGGTGAATGGCTAAAATTGTTCCACGAGCACATTATGTAAAAACCCTCAATATCACGGTACTACTACTATTACAACTTGTCAGTATTTTGTCTTCCTTCCTTTCATTCAATTCACATCATTTGTTCAAACTTTAATTAATTTACTCTCACACAATCTTGTGCATGTTTACCTGCCCTTCTTCTCCTAGTGTCAACCTTGTACTCTCCTCAATCACCACTTGGCATTTTATAACCTTATTTACTTCCCCTATTCAAAATCTCCTCTTGTTTATTATCTTCGGTTTTTCTAAAATGTGTATTATATCTACTCGTATTTCTTTCGGTTCTGTTAATTTAGTTTTATTGTGTTTGACAGTTGACACACAATTATATAAATGTAAGGGTGAAATGTGACTATACGAGTGCGTGATGACTGATGAGGGGTCTCATTATCATAGTATTAATGTTTATCTATATAAATGTGAACAAAATAAAAATAAATTGATCGAAAAGTTAGTTAAAATAGTACATTGGGCAATTTTAAAAAATAAAAAGGAATACATGAGAATAAAATATATTACTCCACTTGTAACATTATTTTAAACAAAACAAAATTCATTTTCATTTAAAATATTTTATAATATGTTTTAAAGACACCATTATTTCAAAATTTGGTGAATTAGTTTAAGAGTTTACGAACTTCTCAACACGTTATAACAAGTTATGAATCTTGAGATATACAGCTAGTGCCTGGTTGTTAGTGACGGATTATAATTGTAACTTCTTGTTTAAAATTATACATTTCTTAATTCTTAATGATTTAATCAATTGTCCTATTTAATGAAAGAGGTCGTAAAATTCGGGAAAATAGTTATGATCAAAATTCAAAATAATTGACAAAAAAGTCCCCATGCAACCACCCTATATACTTATATACGCATATAATTAAGAGACATCACAAACAAATGAAAAATACGAAAACAAGAAAGAAAGGGAAAACAATCTTCATTTTTCCCCTAGAAAAAACAACTCAAATTTCTTGTCAATATGGCTACATCGCCGACGGTGACGGAGGTAAAGGTGGAGGACTTTGTGTTCCCGTCGTCGGTCAAACCACCGGGCTCCGATAAGTCGTTCTTCCTTGGTGGTGCAGGTTTGTTGCCACTACTCTTATTAACCCGCATTTAATGTCCCACATCATATATTCATATGTATAACATAATTCACTGCTCATATTATATACTCCCTGATCATAACCATCCATTTATTTGCATCACTTTTTGTACGGTTTTTGAGAAACATGCACATGGTAGTGTAAAATGTGGCTCTGGCCTGTCTCTGGTCTCTGGGTTAGTCTTATGAGTTAAACTGTGTGGCTCTGGCCTGTCTCTGGTTTTACAGTTTATACGACCAGCCTCTGGTTTTACAGTTTAAACTAAAAAAAATGTGCGTGCGTGCGTGCGTGTTTTTAGGGGTGAGAGGGATGGAGATTGGAGGCAGATTCATCAAGTTTACGGCAATTGGTGTTTACTTGGAGGAAAGTGGTCTCCTTGAGTTAGCTCCTAAATGGAAGGCTAAAAGTGTAACTGCTTTGGTTGAATCTCATGAATTTTTCCGGGATATTGTTACAGGTAACAATTCCTTCGCGATGCCTCTTAGTTTCGTACGTATTTCGTTTTTTGAAATATCGGTCGTGTTTGTTTTACAAGATTTGTTACATCTTCTCGAACCAAACGACCCTTCATTTTAGTAAAGATTAAATTTAAAAACTTTCGCCTTTTGTAACCCTGGGCCCGGCTGGCTAGATTAAGGCCCCGAACTCGGCCTTATGGTTAGAAACTGTCAAAAGTAGAAAACAGAGAAACAGACGCCCTATGGGTGCGGGCCCAAAATTTGTGACCCGGCCCAATAGCTAACTGGACTGGCTCTTCATGAGTTGTATAGATCTTGCCAAATCGTGTTCCATTGGACGGGTCGAGCTTGATTGACCTACTCAGTTAACCACCTCATATTATCGCCTTTCTTTTGCACCAAAAAAATAATATTATTGCCTTTCTTTTCGTCACCAATTCACCATTTCTTTTATACTTCTAACCCAAAAGTAAATCGGTAAAATTCTAAATTGACCGTAAGTCATTTGGATCGAAAATGAGTATTTTGAATGTAGAGACGTAAAATTATACTCCATACTTGTAATTTACATTAGATTAGTTCGGTTATTTCAAGTTTCAGTACATGATTGGATGGTATTTGATAATTTCTTATACGACTTAATTTCGATCGGTTATTCATGTATTTTTCAGGCATATTGTCGTATTGATTGTTTATAAAAAAATGCAGGACCATTTGAGAAATTCACACAGGTTACAACAATCTTGCCATTGACGGGACAACAATACGCCGACAAAGTGACTGAAAATTGCGTCAAATTCTGGAAGGCCGTCGGAATTTACACCGATGAGGAAGCCAAGGCCGTGGATAAGTTCATCGAGGTCTTCAAGGACGAGAATTTTCCTCCCGGACACTCTATTATGTTCACTCAGTCGCCTTCTGGTTCACTAACGGTTAGTTCTCACCTACCAATATACCGTCAATTGATTTTAGGATAAAACGTGCTTCGAGTTTATAAATTGAGATTAATTGGCAGCATATTAAAATTTTGGCTTGACTTGTAGGTTGCATTTTCAAAGCACGAGTCGATTCCACAAGATGGAAAAGCAGTGATCGAGAACAAAAACATGTCAGAGGCTGTGTTGGAGTCGATAATAGGGAAACACGGGGTCTCCCCTGAAACGAAACAGAGCTTAGCAGCTAGGGTTTCGGCGTTGTTGAATGACCAGAAGGTAGACGTCGATAATTCGTCGTAACTCGTAAACCAGTGTGTTCCATTTGAATGAGCATCAACTGAAATAATGTAGCTTATGAATTAATGAATGGATATGGAATTGTATGAATAATCATGTAACGATGGTGGAGTATGCGAGTATGCAACTACAGTTGATGATGAAATTTCGAGTTCACTTTAAAAAAAAAAAGGAAAGTAATAAACGACTTTTTTGTAAGATCGTTTTACAGAGTTAGAACAGTAAGGTTCGAAATAAATGAAACACGGTAGTAAATTACAATCAAATGCACGCTTAAAGTGACTTATTCAACGCTTAAAGTGATCAGTTATAGAGCTTTTAAAGTGATCATTTTAAACTTTTAAGTAGAGACGTTAACGACTTAGATAACCCGTAAAATTCATAGAACTGTATCATTCTAGAATTTACCCGATTAATTAACCCTGTTTTTTTTTTTTTTTTTTTTTTTTTGAGAAAGAATTAACCCTGTTTTTTAGTCTCTCATTAGTCAATGCTATTAATGGGACACAAACTAACCATAAATTAATTAATATACTACCATAAATGCCAAATGTGTATACATGCATTGATTTTTCACTACCTAACACCCTAATTAACACTTGTACCAATTCCTTACCATTTTTAATTTGTTGCACAATTACGATGTACACCATTTCAATTCCCCCAATCACTCTTTAAAAACCAACAATATATATAGCACCTTACTAACTACTACCGTACTTCATACTACATTTCAAAGTGGAGAAAATATTTACAATAAAATTAGTGTCCACAAATTATTGATTTTTCGCATCGAAAATGAGTGAATCAAAGAGAGTAACGCAAATGCAGGTGGAGGATTACGTGTTCCCGCCAATGGTTAAGCCTCCTGGTTCCGACAAAACCTTCTTCCTTGCTGGCGCAGGTTTGATATTTTCTTCTGATATAACAACGGTCTTACAATAATTTATTTATTAACCTTTTAAATAAGCGTATGCTTTACTAGTTCGTATTTTTTTTTTGGTACGTGTATGTTGGTTTACTCCCTGCCTAGTGCCTACCCATATTAGTTAGGACAAAATTTATAACGTGAGCATTTTACGTGTGAAACTGCCTATAGAATTTCTCTCCGACTTTTCTTTTTTAAATGGCAGGGGAAAGGGGGCGTTCGGACATAGATGGAACGTACGTGAAGTACACTGCGATTGGCGTGTACTTAGAAGACGACGCTGCTATTCAGGCATTGGCCCCTAAATGGAAGGGCAAGACCGCTGCTGAGCTGACTGACTCCGTTGAGTTTATCCGCGATGTTATAACAGGTTACCAAAATACCTGTTGTTTTTGCTCGTTTATGTTTTAAAACTGTCGTTAACGTTTTTTGCTCGATTTTCTAGGCCCTTTCGAGAAATTCACTCAAGTCACGATGATCCAGCCACTGACAGGACATCAGTACTCAGTTAACATGGCAAAATGGTTCGAAGATATTTGGAGATCTCAGGGAATTTTCACTGATTCAGAAGCCAAGGCGCTTCAGACTTACCTCGAGGTTTTTGATGACAAGAAATTTTCACCAGGAGACTCCATTCTATTTACCCAAGCACCCACTGGAAAATTCACTGTCAGTTAATTTTAAAAATTAATGATAACGCGGTCTGACGCTACTCATCCGTTTATACTTCCGAGGTTATATAACTTATATTGTTTTCGATGTTTGCACAGATTGGATTTTCAAAGCATGACAATATTCCGGAGGACGGGGTTGCTGTCATACAGAACACGACCTTTCCACAACAGATATTGATTTCCATGATCGGTGAAAACGGTGTTTGCCCTGGAGCAAGGCAAACTTTGGCTGCTAGAATGTCCGAGCTATTGAAATAAAACAGCATATGAGTGACGGAACCTAAGAAGTTCAAAGCTATCTGAATGTTTGGATTCGAAAATTTCATGTCTGAATAAATGTCTGTTTGAATTCTTATTAAAATCGATTGATCGGAATAATTGCTTTGTTACTGAATTGTTCTTCTAGTTTGGCTCGTCGGTCTAGATTTGTGACAGACTTGGTAAATTGTTCGTAATTTTGGTAAATTTGTATCGTCTTTGTGGGGTACTGGTAATCGAGCTTGACATCGTCGAGATGAATAAACGATTGACAATTCATGTCTAACCTGTTAAAAGTTAAAAGTCGCATCACTTACCCGACTTATCAAATCAAATTTGAGTATCGAAAAGGTAACCAAATGAATAAAATTTAATTTATACAATTGTGATTCCTTGTCATTGTATGACCATTTAACCACAATCATGTTCATGTCATCGTGTAACCAAATGAATGAAATTTAAGAGGATGGTCATAGTGATCATTGATGAGAGGGGAAAAAAATTAAAGTAGATCGTAACCACAAATATGAATAAAAATACATTATTTAAATTAATAGACGCTTTAAGGGTTTGCTTAGATTGAGGTGAACTATTAGCAGAGTAATAAAGTGAAAAATATGAATAAAAATGGGAGTAGGTGTTGGTTGATTAGGTAAGAAGATGTTAAGGGCAATAGCAATGCATGGTTCTTACTTAAAATTTGTCAACAAGAACCTAGAAAAAAAAAAAAAAAGTTTATCCATTGCAACAAAAAATTTGTTCTACTCATGAAGAACTTGTTCTTCTTCACAAACCAAGTTCTTGACAACTTTTGAGAGATTAATGCATGTACTAGGGGAGGAAAAGTGCATGTAGGTCATATTCAAGAACTTTATATAAAGTTTTTGGGTAGTAGTATTAAGTTCTTCAAAAATAAAAAATGGTAAATTATGACTTCACATGGAACAATAACTTTTTTTTTTGAGTTCTCTATTGGACTTGCTCTAACAAGGTCAAAACAATGTCCGAGGAGTTGTTTCGTTATCCAATAACAATGATGACTAATTACTCGTATGAATTAGAAAATAGAAATTTGTTTGGTTTTCTAAAATCACGTGAATTAAACTTTTATACTTTCTCACATGAATTTCATTTATAGATTTTAACCAAAGATTTTTTGAACAATTTACATGAATTATCTAATTCATTTGTTTTTTTTAAATTCATGGGAACTAATATCTATATGCAGCCAAGCGTAATAGTTGCTCACCTCCTCTCATGGGTAATAGATTAGCCTCATTTGGGGACTTTTTTTTTTTTTTTTTTTACCCCATCACCTCCTTTAATATTTTATTTTAAACTGAATGCGTAAATAAATAAAAAATTATTACTCTAAAATTTTTTCAAAAAAAATTATTTTATTTAAGAAACGTTAAGGACAGTTTCTTTCCAACCGTTTTTTTGTTTTTTTTTTTTTTTTCCAGTTTCTCTTTTGCCTCTCACAAATATATAAAATATTACGGAGTACATACATTTATGATTTAACCATAAGATTACACCAAAATATATTTTTTACTCGGTTCCAATTTTTTTCCTTCCATTTAAAAATGACATTTATATGTACTCATATAAATTCCCCAATCTAACCAAAGCCAACGTTTAAAACCGAAAAAAATTCAGAAAAAACTCGTACAAAATCCAATTAAACTTCCCGACAAACCCTAATTCCCAATTTTCCGATCAAAAACCGTATCTCAATCACCACAAATCAAATTCACGGCGAAAATCGCCATGGAAAGATCATCGGAAAAAGAGAGGAGAAAACACAGGGAGGAGAGAGAAACCAAACACCACCGCCACAACCACCACGACGACGACGGAGACGACGATCACCACCGCAGTAGCAGCCGGAGGTCGAGGAGAGAGAAATCGAGGGAGCGCAGTGAGGAGCGAGACTCGAGGAGAGAGAGAGAAGGAGAGAAGAGGAAAGTGAGGGATGAGAGTGACGTGGAGGAGGATAAGAAGAGGCCTAGGGTTTCGGAGTCGAGACGAGAGCGGAGACGGTTCGAGGATGGCGGCGATAAGGCGGTTCGAGTGAATGTGAGAGCTTCTTCTTTGTTTTATCTTGTTGTTTTGTGAATTTTGATTGAATTTTTAGTTGATTGCATTGTGTTTTTGATTTCTGTTTTGATGTGATACATTGAAGATTATTGATGTGATTTGAGCTTCTTCGTTTTGTTGTCATTGAATTGAAGGATATCAAAATCGAGTATTGTGTTATGATTGTTTTCGATTTTGGTTTGCGCATGATTCTGGTGATTGTATGATTAATTTCTGCAAGATGAAACGTATTATTGTATACGTAGGTTCGATGATTAAACACATTAGAGGGTTTTTTTTTCCGAGGAACACGATGAAAATTGCACCTAGCATTGCGTCAAGTGAGTGTTAATTCACGATAAAAAGAAGCGGAACAATATTTAAACATGAAGGGAAGTATATAATATGAAATTGGGTCACTGTTCGCATACACCAATCTAAGACGAGTTTCTGTCATTGTAATAAGGATTAATTGCCAAACACCACCTTTAAAAAAACGCATTTTGTCAAACACCACCTTTAAAAAAAAAAACTTGTCAATTACCACCTTTAAAAAATATTTTTTGTCAAACACCACCTTTTGGCCTGAGTTTGACTTAGGTCAACTAAATTCCGACATTTTTGGTCACCGGAGCACCTTTTTTAAGTTGAAAAGACGAATTTCTTGGTTTTAGTGGTTAAATTTTTGGTTTGAGATGGTGTATTTTGGGTTTGAAAGATGATAATTCGAATTTGAGGGAAGTAAAAAGATGAAAATGAAGAAAAAAAATGTTAATTCCGGTAAGTCAACGTCGGAATTTGGTCAACTCCGACCAAAAGGTGGTGTTTGACAAAAATTATTTTTTAAAGGTGGTAATTAACAAGTTTTTTTTTTAAAGGTGGTGTTTGACAAAATGCGTTTTTTAAAGGTGGTGTTTGGCAATTAACCCTTGTAATAAATTTGTGGAATGCTGGGTCAAAATGTTAAGCGGAGATTGACTTTTTGAGTATTGCGGTGGGAGGTTGCTCACATTCAATGATTTTGGCTCGCTTGTTTTATACATACTGTGCTTGCTGATTTTTAGGATGATGTGGTCATTATTAAACGTACTTGATTATACACGTAATGACAGTAGAAACATTCATCTATTTTGATACAATTGTTCTCTTTGCCCTCGCCCCCCGAGTCGGTCTGGATTACGTGCTCTGTTCTTTTCGTTCGTTCTATCATATTGCTTTGTGGTCTTTTTTTTTACAAACGGGCAAATTTTCCTGGTATGAACAGTAGGACGACATTTTTTACGTGTTGAAGATGTTTGCAATATGCTTACAATGTGTGCTGTTTCGCCAGTCTAAATTTGTTCAATGCTTGATTTGTTCATCTTTATTTTTGCTGATGTAAGTTCCTTGTTTACTTTCAGGATGGGTTTGTGGAATCACCGACTTTATCAGCAAAACCGTCTTCTGAAACTGTCCCGACGGATAATCATTCTGTTTCCAAGGTATCATCACTTTCTACTACCAGTGAAAATAAAGGAATTAATGTTATCGGATCTCATGAGGTTAATGGCAAATCTAGCACAAATGGGACTTCTGCAACCGCTGGAAAGAGTGGAGCTCCATCCCTTGATGCTCTGGCATTAGCTAAGAAAACTTTGCAAAGGCAGAAGGAACTCAGAGAAAAGCTCAAGAAGTTACCCATGGTAAGTTTCTCAATGTTACTTGTTTTCTCGTTTTTGTTTGGATGCGTGAAATCTCATTTGTAACCCGTGCATGTCACTAACAAACAGCAACAACACTACCCCAATGCCTCAATGACTCTCGGAAATTGTGGGGATAGGGGGGGTTGCATGTACAATACATAGAGGCTGTTTCCCAATAATCCAGGGCGAAGATTGCGTCAATAATTGAATTGAAGGACTTAAATGACTTATACTTGACAATAAAAAGAAATGAAGTCAGTTTAATGAGCCATTTTGCTTTACTCCATCATTTCAAGAACCAAAATATGGCGATCCTTTTATAAAAAAATATTTCTCGTTATTACTGATGTGGAGGAAGTGGGTGATGTATAATTGTCCTATTATGTTGGTATTTACGTACGTTCTACTTATTGGTGTTTATCTACAGGCAAACAAGGGCGCTGGAGCAAGCTCTGCTTCCGGTTCACAAGCAGGTCCCACAGTGGGAAAAAGTTCTAGTGGTCCAGCTGCGATTGGTGAAAAACCTATCGGTGCCATAGATCCCGAAAAATACGAAGCTGTAAAGCGTGCACAGGAGCTGGCTGCTAAGATGGGTTTCCGTCAGGATCCTGAATTCGCCCCCTTGATCAATCTGTTTCCCGGACAGATCCTTCCTGATGTTTCAGTGGCGCAGAAGCCTGCAAAGGCGCCTGTTCTTCGTTTGGATGCTCTCGGTAGGGAAATTGATGAGCATGGAAATGTCGTGAATATATCTAAACCAAGCAGTCTCAGCACCTTGAAGGTTAGTCACTTGGTTATGTTATTTCCTAATATCATATGGTGTTTCAATTTGCCTTTTTTTTTTTTTTTTTTTTTTTTTTTTTTTTTTTTTTTGTGTTTTAATAATTAATATAACTAATATTGATATTGAGTACAACTTTGCATCCTTTAGGTGAATATCAACAAACAGAAGAAAGATGCATTTCAAATTGAGAAGCCGGAGCTTGAAGTTGATCCCGAGAAGAATCCTCACTTTGATCCGAGAATGGGTATCGACAAAAACAAGCTTCTAAGGCCTAAGAGGCAGAATTTCCTTTTTGTTGAAGAAGGTAAATGGTCTAAAGATGCAGAAATCATCAAGTTAAAGGTATGTTTGATGTGGAGTCATGTGGTGTTGCTAATTTGTATGGTTTGTTCCTTTGATCGTTGTTCATCAGTTGTATATTTTCTGAATATTGTTCCTTCTTTTGGCTTACAGAGTCAGTTTGGCGAAGCTCAGGCAAAAGAGCTTAAAGCTAAGCAGGCGCAACTGGCTAAGGCAAAGGCAGAGCCTAATATAAACCCGAATTTGATCGAGGTTTCCGAAAGAATTGTCACTAAAGAGAAAAAGCAGAAGGATCCAATCCCTGAAGTCGAGTGGTGGTAAGTTTCTTGACTGGATTTTGACATCTTGTGCTTAACAAATTTGAAAGTATCTGCATGCATTAGATTATTCTGCCCACACTTGTAGTTTTTAAAAAATGTTCTGTTGTGCAGTATATATATCATAGTTTACACGACATGTTACCAACCTTGTCAAGTTTTGATCTTATGTAATTTTGATCCTATAAGTGTTTGGCGGGTGGATCAATAGCTATGACTTTTGCATACTATATTGGAATATAGTATCATGTACCGAGTATTTAACTTTCGAGTAGATTTCTTAACAGTTTAATATGGTACTTTCTATTGGTCGGTGATGTTTCTCTGCCTTCATGTTTTTTCTGTTAGATAATGTCTTGAGTATACATGTACTATGTAATCAAGTATATTGCGAACCACTGGTGTGTATCTCTTTTTTGGGTTTTTATTTGAAACCTGCCAATGTTTTTTTTCCTCCTTTATTCTTCGTTCCTTTTTTTCAGCTTATATAGCTGGGTACATTAACACTTGTCTGTATCGTTGGCTGCAACTATGTCCTTGTGCCTTGCGCTTTAGCTTATTTAATGGATTTAATCGAACATAAATTTCAGTATTGGGGTTTTTTTGGGAGTCTGCATTTTGCTCTTTGCTACTGATTATTTTAAAACAGTTGTACCTTGTATGCTTCTCAGTGTTTAGCTTCATGCATACACGGCTGTACTACATTAGAAGTCCTTGGATTTGGCTAAGACCTTGAAAAAGGTTGCTTGCTTGTTTTGCACTATGATGTCATTGAGAATGAGATCGTATTAAAAAAGCGATATCATTCACCATTATTTTTGCAGTTTTCATTACCCTTCTTTGCAATCGCCAACTTAATTTCGTATTACTTGCTTCTATGGACAACCTATGCGGCTATATCCATCCTCTTGTACTTTTATTCATTTTGTAGAACATATGGAATACTTTGCTCTAACCTCTCTGGTTGATCGGTAAAATAATGCGAAAATTATGACCCGACTTTTTGGTAGAGGGGTACCCAATTGCGCACTTTAACTTAGCAACTATTTTAGCGCTCTTTGTTTTAAATTATTTCCTCTTTATTATTTGATTTGCTTGTATTTGGTCAAATGCTTTTTTGTAGCTGACTGCATCTACTATCTGTTTCAGGGATGTGCCTCTTCTGCGTTCAGGTAATTATGCGAACGTGGACGATGATGGGCCTTTTGAAGATAAATTGAAGATGGATAAAATAACAATTTACGTTGAACACCCTGAACCTATCGAGCCTCCACTCGAAGCTCCCCCACCGCCACCTCAGCCTCTGAAGCTTACGAAGCAGGAACAGAAGAAACTCCGCACACAGCGTCGATTAGCTGCCGAGAAGGAAAAGCAGGAGATGATTAGGCAAGGTTTGTTAGAGCCACCGAAAGCCAAAGTCAAGATGAGTAACCTCATGAGAGTTCTAGGTTCCGAAGCAACTCAAGACCCTACTCGACTGGAAAAAGAAATTCGTGCTGCCGCCGCCGAGCGTGAGCAGGCTCATGTGGACCGCAACATTGCCAGGAAACTTACCCCCGCTGAACGCCGTGAAAAGAAAGAGAGGAAGCTTTTTGAAGATCCCAACACCCTCGAGACTATCGTCTCTGTTTACAAAGTGAACGACCTCTCACATCCGCAGAATCGTTTCAAAGTTGACATAAATGCCCAGGAGAACCGTTTGACTGGCTGTGCTGTCCTTCAAGACAACTTCAGTGTGGTGGTGGTTGAAGGTGGAATGAAATCGATCAAAAGGTATGCGAAACTTATGCTTAGGCGCATTAATTGGGACGCCAAGGTTGTGAAAGAGGATGAGGAGGACGATGATGATGAAGAAAAGCCGCCGAACAAGTGCGTTCTGGTATGGCAAGGAAGCGTGGCGAAACCAAGCTTTAACAGGTTTTTTGTTCACGACAGTCGTAATGAGGCTGCTGCTCGTAAGGTTTTTGCTGATGCCGGTGTCGGTCACTACTGGGACCTAGCTGCCAATTTTGTGGACGACCAGGACTAAATTCACTCGAGAATTATCAACGAATTTCGGCATTGTATTTGTTTCACTTACGAGTCTCAAATTTCCGAAACTGTTGGAACAAAACTATCTCTACGTATGGTGCTTTAATGACTCCATTTGAATGTTTTCCTTCCCATAGGTGGTTATTGAGACTGGTGTACTCGTGGTTGCTTTACTCTGCTGAATTAACGTTTACCGGTGCTGTCTTTTGGTTGTAGAATGATCTTGCGCTGCTCGATTATTTGTTCGGATGGTATGCTCAAGTCACTCGAAGAGTCTTCTAATCGAGTATGCGTCTTCACCATTTTCTCCTTCAATTATCATTTACTATGGTGTAAGAAATTGTTCGACAGTTTTTACGATACCCCGATGGAGGGAAAATGTTTTTTTCCACGACATATGACCAAGCAAAAACTTATCTAAAGTCAATTATCAGAATTTCACTCTTTAAAGTTTTACGAAACTACACCCTTCAATTCGATTAATAGAGCTCAACTTAATGGCAATACTTTCGTATTTTATACTATATCGTTTTTCCATACATATACACTTAATGTCTGATTTTAACTAGGGGAGAGCAGATCTTGGTCCGACCTAGAAAATTGGACTGGACCGGTCCATTTGGTCTAGACCGAATCCTGACCGATGATTTGTGGGTTCGATCCTCGGTCCACTTTTTTCCTCTGATTTGGTCTTTGGTTCATTTGGTCCAGGTTTTGAACTGGACCAAAGTTATTCGGTCAGGGTTTGGTCTGGACCGAGTAGTTATGGGTTTGGTCCTCCGTTTACCTAAAAAACATATTTGATTTTTGGTCCGGTTCGATTTGGTCCGGTCTTGGATCCAGGGGCGGAGGCAGCCCTATGGCCCCATGGGCCTTGGCCCAATGAGATTTTGGGTTAAATAAATTTTAGTTTGAAAGAATAGCATAATTTGTTTGGTGGTTTAGTGGTAGACCTGTCAAACGGGTCGGGCGGGCGGGTTTCGGGTTCGGGTAACTATTATACGGGTAACATACGGGTCGGGTGTATTTCGGGTTCGGGTAATATACAGGTCGGGTGTACACGGGTTCCAGGTCGGGTTAGGGTCAAAATACGGGTTAATCAACGTCTTTTTATCCATATTTTTTTTTCTTTTTTTGATACAACGGTTTAATTTTCACTAAAAAAAAGTTAATCTCTTCATTTATAGTCAAACTTTACATGATGTCCAAACACAAATATTAAGATTAATAGAATTTGTCCCTTGTAACTGTACTTCATTAATTATTACTGACAAGTGGGTGAATTACTAATGTGAAGACTTTGGGTGGTATTGATACGTATTTCACTATTTCCCTTCCAAATTTAGAATTTAGAATCACTTATTTTCTCCCCAAATTTATTCTTTGATTTTACATCCCACAAAATCAAAAATTTAAACTTTTCAGCTTCCTTCCAAATGCACTATTTACACTTTTAGGATGCTTTAAAAAAAAAGTCATTTTTATGGTGCCTTCAAAAACCAACTCTAATTGATATATTATTGAATTTTTTTTTTTTTTTTAATTATAAGTTCCAAAATTGAAAATTTTTAAATAAGTTTATAGATGCGTGTGTGTCTATTAAATCAATATTTATAATATTAGATCCATATATGTAGTTTTCAAGTTGTATCTTCAAATTTAAAATGTTACATCGAACAACCAACTTAAAAATATATCAGTTTTTTTTTCTCATTTTTCTCATTTATTCTCCACATATATTTTGTTTCAAAATTTAAAAATGATTTCAGATGACTCAAATTCATAATGTCAAATGTAACTAACAAACACTAATAAATGATTGATTATATAATTATTGAATAATAAAGATTATAATTTAAGTGAAAATTTTCAATTATGAAAAATTTATTAGGTGTGAAATGTTTAAAATTAATTTGTATTAGAAATTTTACATGTAAATTGAAACTGATAAAGACATTTTATATATAGGAACGTAAGTTTTCTGATTCAACGGGTTAACCCGCTACGGGTCGGGTTTTGACCCATTGTTTTCGGGTCATTTCGGGTTCGGGTAGATTTTGGGTTCGGGTCGAAAAAGACAGGTTTACTTCGGGTCATTTACAGGTCGGTTTCGGGCGGTTTCTCGGGTCGGGTCAGATTTTGACAGCTCTATTTAGTGGTAAGTATTGTGATGTGTGACTAGGAGGTTCAGGGATCGAATCTCACGTAACTCTTTTTTTGCTACAATTACTTACTACTTTACCTTTGAATTCAGTTTATATCTTTTGTTTTTACAATATTTTAATTCATTCTTACGGTGTATATTTTTACATAATTCATATTTGTCGTCCTTATTTTTCATTATAAAAGTTATCCATTATCTAAATTTGACTTCAAACAAATATTTCAATTTTATCCTTTTGGTAAATTTTTAATTGTATTGAAATTAAAATGTGTCATTTTGTGCTACCATATTAATTTAAAAGTATTTTCGTTTCCAAAAGTTTCAAAAATTGAATGGCTGATAAGTGAATAATTTCTAAAAATTTCGAGTTTTGAATTACACTTGTATTTTATTGTAATATGTCATACCGAACCCACTAACGATATATTTTTACTCTTTAGGATTGCACTAACAAAATATGTAGTACAATATTTATCTAAACGTGTATTTATTAGTATTATGTAGTTATTTTTAGTATACCCTTTAATGGAGTATTATTTCTCAACTCTTTTAATTAGGTATTGATAGTTACAGTACTTTTATTATTTTCTTTAAGACATCTCTATTTAAGTAACTTAGTGTGACAATATTAAAAAAAAATTGTGATGATGCCCTCCAATTGCCCCATATCATTTTTAACCGTTAAAAAAACTTATAATTGCGTATAAAATTGGCCCAACCTACTTTTGATTCCTGGATCCGCCCCTGCTTGGATCAATGCTCTGCCATAATTTTAACTCATTTCAAACTCGCAATCGATATTTGAATTTAATATTTGAATTTTGTGGAGACAAAAATTGTTGAATTTGAGTACAAGAGTGATAAAAAGGCATCATATTATCGTGGAGCAAAAAAGTTAAAACCATCAAGTAATTAAGTAGATTAACAGCCGCACCTAATACATGTTTACTTCCACCCAATTTTCATAACATTCCTTTGACTCAAGTGTTCAACACCCCACGCTGCCACGAACTACTTAATAGTCATCATCAACTATTCAAGTATACGTTTATGTTAACGAATATGATTTTCCGTATACGGATTTTACTCTCGTCATATACTTTTTTCATTTTTTTCCCCTTCCATACCCTTTTTTACTCATCTTCTATACAAAATTCTCTCTTTTATTTTTCTAACTTTACTTAACCTAAATCCATACAATTTTCAATTATTTCAATTAATAATTTAAATAATCAATTCAATAAAGTAGTAATTCGATTCAATTTCAATTATTTTCATAAAGTTAAGTTAATTTTATTAAATTTGATAATTTTGGGTTAAAAATCAAATTAGGGTTTATAGAAAATTAGAATTTGGGTGGTGCATTACACAGAAGCGCGCGGCAAATCACTGATTCGCTAATCAGATACTGAATGGTTCTCTCTCTGATCCGCCAGTCCCTATCACCCACGCTTGTTATCGGGCTTAAGGGTTTTCTTCGCTTCAGAATTCCCAAAAATTTCACAATAGACTTAGTTGTGCCTTAATGAGCACTTACTCATAAAGGCATTTCAGAGAGTGCCAAGTATGATATTGTATGTTCGGACATGATGGTATCAGAGCATAACACGTCTTCATGGAAGAAATAGGATCGAGCACACATATAACTTATAAGCCCCATTAAATAGAAATTAATAATCTTAGAACTGATTGAATCGGATTATTACTCAATTGAATTCGTTATTAATTTTATCATTGAATAATTGAGGAATTGATTGAATTTTGACTAAGAAAGTTAGAAAAAATTAAGAGAGGTTTTTGTATATCGTATGAGTAAAAAAGGGTAGAGTTGGAAAATCAATACTACGGAGTAGTTCTTTTTAAGAGAATATTAAAATCCGTATACGGAAAATCAATACCCTATGTTAAAATACTACGGAGTAGTTCTTTTTAAGAGAATATTAATAAATGTTGAAAATATTATTAAACAAAATTAGGATGTTATTTAATACAGAGTAATGTTTTTATGATCATTAAAATAAAAGCAAATATTAGATGAAAAATATTATTAACTAGTTTTAAGTATGAATTTTACTTTGTATTATGAAACTAAAAAAACAAAGTCACTTTGTAAAGTGGAGCGAATATATGTTTGTTATTTTTTTTTGTTTACAGAACTTTTTAAAATGAGAACTCCTACGTATGGCTAAATAACTAAATAACCATCCTTCGAGTAAGATGTCTCACGATAATATTTTTGTGAGAACATTTCACTCTAGAATTTGTGAAATTATAAAGTTCACAACGATTTTGTATTAGATAATCCTACACAAAATTTAATATCTATCACATTTACCTAATCATCATATTTTATGCAGTAGAATTACTCTAAAGGATCTCAATACGATAAGTATACATAACCTCCATGCGGTAAAACAAATAAAGAACACAATCACTATTTCCCGCCCCCCCTTTATACTATTTATCGCCCCTTTTTACCATTTTGCGGTCCCCTTTATTTGTAACTCCCTATTAATTAATAATATAAAGGGGGCGAGAAATAGTATAAAGGGGGCGATATATAGTAACTCCCATAAAGAATTACCTCATCTAAAACATATTTAGAAACTCTTGCATTTAGAAGTCGTGAGATAATATGCAAGTGATGTACTCATTCCAGAAAAAAATTAATAAGACGTGTTGACTATAAAATTAGGAGGTTTTAGGTCACCTCTCTCTCACCCACATACACTTTACTTATAAATTTTTCATGCATAATTCACTATTATCATTTCAACTATATTAACTAATCATACATTATTTTCCTACCAACTAACTCCTATTTATACACTTTTCTCATCCATTTTATTTTCTCACTTCAAAATTATAACGAAAATGTTCATCTGATTTAATTTCTTCTTATACATTACGATTATACGTCGACTTTTTTTTTTTTTAATTCGTCGGTTTTATATTAAGTTGGAGATATTAAGGGGTGCAAATAAAATGTCGTCTCGTGTGATTGATGATAGTTCTAATTCATCGTCACCCAATTTATTACCTTACTTTGGGTCCAATTATCACACCTTAGATATCGAATCGACTAATATTCGTGGTAGTGCGTCGTTCTCACCCACTCTCGGCGAAATGCTGAAGCGGGTGGGGGATGTCGGGAGGGACGACACGCACCACGCTGTTGAAATGAGGCCTGAGCCACGCGCGCTGCCTTTTGTCCTACGGTTTTCGAACCTTACCTACAATGTGAAAATGCCTAGGAAGTGTACTTTTTCGGGGATGTTTTCTCGACGACCAACTGATGAGGAACAATTTTCTGGTAGAAGGGGTGTGTTCTCGAGGACGAAGACGCTCCTTAATGACATCTCTGGGGAGGCGCGTGATGGGGAGATTATGGCGGTTCTCGGAGCTAGTGGGTCCGGGAAATCAACCTTGATTGATGCCCTTGCGAATAGAATTGCGAAGGGCAGTTTGAAGGGTCGAGTGACATTGAATGGCGAACCACTCGAGTCGAGGCTACTCAAAGTCATCTCGGCGTATGTCATGCAAGATGACTTGTTGTTTCCGATGTTAACAGTCGAGGAGACGCTTATGTTTGCTGCGGAATTTCGGTTGCCTCGTACGCTTTCCAAGTCTAAGAAGGCGGCACGAGTACAGCAGCTGATTGAGATGTTGGGTCTTCGCAATGCTGCGAAGACCATTATTGGTGACGAGGGTCACCGGGGTGTTTCGGGTGGGGAACGTCGACGGGTGTCAATTGGGATCGACATCGTCCATGATCCCATTATTTTGTTCCTCGACGAGCCGACTTCAGGGTTGGACTCCACTAGTGCTTTTATGGTTGTGAAAGTGTTGCAAAGGATTGCACAAAGTGGGAGCATTGTTGTTATGTCAATACACCAACCTAGCTACCGAATTATGGGATTATTGGACCGACTTATATTTTTGTCCCGAGGGCAAACCGTGTTTAGTGGTTCGCCCTCGGACTTACCAAGTTATTTTAACGAGTTTGGAACCCCAATGCCTGAAAATGAGAACAAGACGGAGTTCGCCCTGGACCTCATCAGGGAACTTGAGAGTTCCCCGGGTGGGACCAGGGCGTTAGTCGAGTTTCACAAAGGGTGGCAAGTGAAGAAGAAAAGTGCACAACCTTCAATTGAAGGTGCGCCCCTAGATAGTAGGGGTGGACTTTCACTAAAGGAGGCGATTAGCGCTAGTATCTCTAGAGGCAAATTAGTCTCTGGAGCAACTAACGCTGACGCCTCCCCTGCTTCTATGGTCCCCACCTTTGCCAACCCTATTTGGACCGAAATTTCAACCTTGTCAAAGAGGTCCTTCATGAACGCACGTCGGGTGCCAGAGCAATTTGGCATCCGAATGGGCGCAGTCCTCGTGACGGGATTCATCCTTGCCACCATGTATTGGCAACTCGACAATTCCCCTAAGGGGGTCCAAGAGCGTCTAGGCTTCTTCGCCTTCGCCATGTCCACCACCTTCTACACATGCGCAGACGCCCTCCCCGTCTTTCTCCAAGAACGATACATCTTCATGCGAGAGACAGCCTACAACGCATACCGCCGGTCTTCCTACGTCCTTTCCCACGTCCTCACCGGCCTCCCCGCCCTGATCCTCCTCTCCTTCGCCTTTGCGGCCACCACTTTCTTTGCAGTCGGCCTAGACGGGGGTGCACAAGGCTTCTTCTTCTACTTCGCCATAATCTTCGCCTCCTTTTGGGCCGGCAACTCCTTCGTCTCCTTCCTGTCCGGTGTCGTTCCCCACGTTATGCTGGGGTACGTAATTGTCGTAGCAATCCTTGCCTACTTTTTACTATTCTCCGGATTCTTCATAAGCCGTGATCGAATCCCCGACTATTGGATCTGGTTTCACTACATTTCGCTCGTAAAGTACCCGTACGAAGGCGTCCTACAAAACGAGTTCAGCAACCCCACCAAGTGCTTTGTTCGCGGTGTCCAAATCTTCGACAACACCCCACTTGGCGCGGTCTCAAACTCGTTAAAAGTGAACCTCTTGAACACGATAAGCGGGTCACTAGGGATGACGATTACACCCTCGACATGCGTGACCACCGGGGCCGACATACTTCAACAACAAGGCATCACTGACTTGAGCAAGTGGGGTTGCTTGTGGGTCACGGTTGCTTGGGGTTTCTTCTTTAGGACACTCTTTTACTTCTCCTTGTTACTTGGTAGTAAAAACAAGAGGAGGTAACATCAAAAGTGGTAAAAATAAATTCGATATAATATTGTTTTTAAAATTTCTTTTGTATGCTTAATTAATTAATTACTTTCTTTGGTTCGATCAATTGTTATTTTACCCCTTTCAAATATCCTATTGTATTATATTTCGTTTTACCTCAATTAATTGAAGCGTGAGCTTTTTTACTTCACAAAAGGAAACTCACTTTACGTCGCTACACAAACTGTAATTTTTTCCATAGTATTATTTGTCTTGGAGAATTGTTAAGAAAGTATAATTTCATAATTTGCACGAGTTTTTCATATTTTCTTCTGTCTTAAACTCTTCGATTATTGTTCCTAGAACATTTGATTTATCCTAAACTCGAAGAATAGCTCCTAATAAGTAATAACCCAAACATTATTAGACAGTCATTTGTTTACACTTCTCTTAAATTCCCTCACGAAAGAAGTCAAACAGTAAACAATTCAGATCACAAGAACGGAGAAAGTAGGTTGAGTTCATCAATTTTGTTGTTATAAGACATGAAATGTACAATATGGTAGTGTGAACGTTGGTAGATAAAAATCTGAAAATTGATTAAAAATGTTGTGATACTACTAGTAGTTTTGACTAATGTAAAAAATTATTAGATGAACTACATTCTTAAATTTGAACAAGCAACACCACAGTTTTAATTTAGTTCACCAACCACTTGTTTTGTAATTATGTCATTGAGTTTCTTGTGGCTTGTAATTTAGTATAGACTATAGAGTACTTGTTATTATTATCTTGGTGATTGATGAACCATGCATATATATACTATTGTAATAAGTTGAGAGGTTATAGCCTTGAACACTTGGATCAACAAACGACAGAGTGTTGTTCAATCTTAAAATAAATGTCTCGAATTTGAATCCGGAAAAATTAGTTGATTTCTGTTCAGTATAATACATCTTTCCCGACCATTTGTTATCTTATTTTAATTTCAAGGTGTATCAATAAATGTTTCGTATTTCTGACATAATTTTAAAAGCGTTAGATTTTCCGTACCCAAAATGAACAAAAGAAAATAAATAAATAAATAAAAGCGTTAGATTTTCCGTACCCAAAATAAATAAAATAAGAGAATCCTTTCTCTTGAGATCACACCCACAAGGCCACAAACAACCTTATCCACCACAACAACAAACCTTTGGTTATTTCTCAACAAACTTTCCTCACAAAACTAACCAACCAACCTTAACTAACTTATTTACCCTCCATCAATGGCAGCTCCACTCCTCCAACCACCACCACTCTCATCTCCACCACCGCCTCACCACGCTTTCCGCCGCCTTAAACCCGTCAAAGCCACTCCCTCCGACGAAAACCCGCCCCCAACACCCGACCCGAACGCTGACTCCGACCCGTTCGAGTCTCGCCTCGCCCAAGTCCGACTCCGGTACCGCTCCGGGACCGGCAAAAAAGCCGAGCTGAGGAAGGAGAAGAAGGGCAAGCGCGGCACGTCGCCGGGTGCCGGGCCAGGCCCGGCCCGGCCCGGAGGGGTGTTCCTGCCGCCGGTGCCGCTGAAGGAGCCGGTGTCGGGTGGGGTGAAGGTGGAGTTCGGATTCAGCCCGTACTCGGAGCAGGTCAACGGGCGGCTAGCGGGCTTGGGCCTGGCGGCGTTGCTGCTGGTGGAGCTTGCGACAGGGAAGAGCGTGCTCAAGTACCATACGCCAGCGATCGTGTTTCTGCAGGTTTATTTTATGGCGGCCGCTTGTGCCGTGTATTTGAAGTTTGAGAAGGAGAAGGTCAGTGTTTGGCCTCTTCAAAGTGGCGGTGGCAGTGGCAGTGGCAGCGGCACTGATCAGTGAGTCGGACTAATCGGTGTCTCGAGTTTTATACGCAATGTTTTGAATTTTGTTACTAAATACGTAGAGTTTGTGATGAGGAATTGGATAACTAAGGAAATTCGTGCTCGACTCTAGGAACTGGATTCATTACGTTGGTCATACTTACAAGCGGTTGTGTCATTAATTTTAACATTCATCTGTTTTTGAGTGTAAATTGTTGTAATACGTCCTCGATATCGAATTTATTGGTTCGTGTCTTAAAAAGAAGGCTGTGCGAGCCAAATCCAATACTACATTGCGAGTTTGCGACGTTGTAAACTCTATGCTTCAATTTGAATGATCAGGTCAGGAGGATGACGAAACTATCTGATTTGATTTGTTCTCAATAGCCAAGAGTGAGAAATCCAAATGTGACGAGCTCACTTAATCGTTGGAGGGACGAGTATCATCTCACCTGACAAAGGGCACATCCCTCGTCGCTAAAGAATATTTGATCACCATATAATACCCCAAAGACGTTAGCACATTGAATTGAATACAATGTTACATCTTCATAACATTAACAAAAAAAAACAAATAACAAATTTTCAGATTGTATATTTATGTACAAATGATCTGCAGTTTCTATTTTTTTCCCGATTGTAGCGGGACTTGAAGTAAAATAAAGGACTGTAAAAGAAAGATGTGATTTTACAGAAGTGCAGTTTCGGTCTGTTTCTATGAGATGTAAGCCTTTGCAAGATCAGAATAGTTGCAAATCTCGCCTGTTCTCGGGCACGTTATTTTCCCATTGTTCTTGCGAGCCATTTCTTCGAGGGCCTGCAAAATAATGTGAACAAAAACATCATGCAAACGTATATACCGAGACGTTGAGGACTATGGAGTACTCCTTTATCGCTTATATTGTCATCATGGAAAGCATGCGCTTAAAGCAATATTATTGTGACTTTATTGTTTAGGATTTTATTTTTGTATTAGGAAAACGTACTGTCCAAGGATATAGTTTCAGAAGTACTCCGTATATTTAAATTCGATGGTAAACATTATTAATATCCATATAAGGGCCATAGACAAACCTTGGTGCTATAGACATAGCCGTTCGGTAAGACCATTGGTGGATTCTCAGTGTCCATCAGTTCCTTGGTTATGTAACAAACAAGCTTCGAGTGGTGCTGCTTCGAGAATGGAAGTGACGACGCTAACTTACGGAAACTTTCCTGCGACAATGGGTCATCTTTTGGACAATCATCTTCATAACAGAATCTAATCGAGGTCAAGGCACACAAATCAGATTTGTCAATGACTTAAAAATGCCCTTCTCTTCAAGGACAAAGAAAAACTGTGATTGCGCTAAACATCCAAACAAAAATAAAAGTTACCGAGGACCAACAATGGAAGCTTGACAAACATATGCATAACAGGCAATTCATGAGCATTGAAGAAAGGTTGTATACTGCAATTTTACCGATTTGAAATTGCATAGATTGACGAGTGAATCAAAGTACACAAGGGTCTGATCAGTATCTTATGCATCAGACAGAAGTAACAAAGGGTTCCGACTTACGAGTCATCAGCAACATGCAACAACAAGGTCACGGGAAAACGAGGCTTTTGTCAAGGTTGTGTGACGCATCAGACTTCGCTGCAGGTGTAGAAGCCAAAATACAGGTACTAAAGTCATGCTATGTGCTTGAAAACAACCTATTGTCCGAAGCTAAGGGATGAAAGAATGGTCAGACCAACAACCTCCCTATGGGTATAGAAGTACGATGCACGTAACGCCGTATAGGTGTACTACAGATAGGACCACCCACCGCCTATGGGATATAGCTAACGGGTATAGAACTATGATGCACGTAACACTCTTTGGGGATTTTGGATATATAATTTTTCACCAAAAGGCCAATTTTCTCTTAAACAATGAGAAAGTTCATTCCTATTTCACTACATATAGCGAATAATATTAATCATGTTCCCCTCCAATACGAAAACGTGTTGTATCCTCGAGATAAAGGCACAGTTCAATATCATGAAAAAACCAGCACTCAAACAGGCCACAATGTCACGTGCTCACGTACATTCATATTTTAACAAGGAGCACAGGTAAGCGCAACAGTATTTTTCTAGAAGAGGACGGCACATTCATAGACAGGACACAGAAAAGCCAGTTTATAGAAAAGCAAGATTTAGCCGGGGGTTTGGGGGTAAGGAAATATGGAAGGATACGGAGTTTTCAAAGCAGATAACCCAGCCTGTAGATAGATGTTTAGCAGCGGCTCAAGCGTCATGCCATACAATCTACAGAATTCCTGCTTGAACTGATCAACTAAGTGATCCCATTGTTTGGATTCAAAAAGAACCTGTAGAGAGGATGGATAGGTAAAGATAATTAAGCAGATTAAACTGACGCCACTTAAAAAACAATGGAATACGAGACTCAATCCATAATAGCCAATTGCTGAGGCGAAATTTCAAAATACAGAATTTGTAGAAGTCAACTGAAAATATGTGATAAAAATAGCTGTTAATCACTAGAGTTTCAAACTACTCCGTAAGAGCTAGCAAAAGAGAGGATTAGGAAGAGAAGCATAGAAAAATGATAGCAGCAACAACAAAGTTATTCTTAACCACGAACAAGACACCCAACAACGTGTCTTCTTAAATAGAACACATCATTGAAATGGCAACTCTAAGTTCAAAGAATGTCAATGTGTCGACGTGCAATTACACGAAATGAGCAATACGAAGCAACACATTTTTTGAAGGTAAAATTTCCTAAATTCTCTGAAGTCTTGGTCAACAAACAAGTATGGCGTCCTGAGAATTATATATTGTGGTGCAAAATGTTCCACTTGCCATTTGACATGTCCCAGTATTTAATGTAAGTTAACTCGCAAAACGTGGCGCATGATGGTTTACTGTACTACTTTTTTTCGTTTACAAATGACGCCCCAAAGCACAATCTCAAAAAAAAGGTAGCAATTTTCAGTCAACATAAGAGAGAAAATAAGGGGTGCTTATTACATTGTATTATGCATCACAGAAAAAAGTGGTGGAAAAACAACCTTTTCCTCAAGATAAAAGAAACGGTGGCAGATCAGCATATTATACTATAAAGGGGCAAAAAGATTTAAGTATGCAAAATAACGTTCACAAAACTGACCTTATATGTGGCGCATTCTGTACTGCTCCTGAAAGCAAGTGTTGCAATCACTCTCTGAAACTCCTTCATGTGAGTGGATCCCCATGGTGCAAGATACTTACGAGCATATGTGATTGCACGCAAATTATCATCAGCTCTGACCAATTCTATAAACTCTTGGAGTCTCAGTTGAAATTCCAACTTACTCTGTCACCAGAAGAAGAATCACATAAAGCTGTATTCCCCTAATCTAAGGTTAAGCCATAAGTGCATAGCAAGCGTGACACATATAGCAAGACAAAATAAACTTACTTCTGTAAAAAGATAAATTCGCATTAATTAGTCACGGTAATTAAAGTTCTATCAGAAATAGCTTATACTGATGTCTCCGTTTCAGCAAGTTATTAACATTTTTCAAAATCCCCCTCACATAATTCTGAAATGTTAACAATCTATTTGAAAAGAGGAAGTAGCCAAATACACCCCCTTGTGGTCTCCATTTACTCCACTTACGTTGGAGTTTCACGGTCCTACTTGTGACGTATTAATACTCACTTATAAGTTATAACTCAATCATCAAACCAGTCCACTACGACACAGTATAGCCCACACGGTATAGTTGCAATGAAAATTAAATCATACTTCAAAATCATGTGTTAAAAAAAGAATGAAATAATCGGACACCAGATATGTTAAGAGCATGATCAAGGAGGCACAAACAATGCACAATAACTTTGCACTAGAAGTTTCAGTGATCATATCCATAGAATGCCACAAAGCTGATATTCTAGCAACCACTCGAGAATTAGTATAGAGATAACCAATGTAGCATAATCAAAGCTTAAATGAATATAAAAATATTCCTCAAAAAGTACTCTTTGGGATCAAGATGGATAAAATCTAGGTATCAATATGTCGGAGAGCAAGATAACTTGTAGCGTCCATAGATACCCAATATGCATTGTGCTGTCTACAACTCTACAACATAGTTTAAATATTATGTCATGGCACCAACATGCAACCAATTTATCAACATTTTGGAGGTTACAGGGGCCACCTTTTAAAACTTTATTGGCCGAGATTGTACCTTATTGAACGAATTCAAGCCATGACGACCAATTTCAAGATCAAGAATCAAGCCGATTTGATACCATACCGTGGTCTAGGACCACTCAGCGGTAAATCAAAGGAACAAACGACAAACTAAACCCATGATCATGAGAACAACTGCTGATGAGCTCTAAAGTCTATTGGGACACAATCTGTTACACTCTTTCAGAACAAATGCTTTGTTGATTGAAACATACAAAAAATTTTGCAGCTGTACAAACTACAAATGGACATCGCATCGCGTGTCATGCCCATTATTCTGTAATTCTACAATGCTTTAATACCCAACTAACTTATTCAATAGCCTTGATTAAACCCTTGATTATGGGAGTTCAAATTCAATAGCATAAGCGTAAGCTGCATTGATTTATTCTTCCCCACCTAACTTATTTACCACTACGGAAACTCATTATTAATCTGAAAAAGTAAAGTACCTTTGACTTCTTTAGCCTGGACTTGTTATCCGCACACCAGGCTAATGCAGGAGCTACCTCCTTATTTTGAAGAGCTTCGATCACCCTTCTAGCTTCATGAAATACATCAATATCAACGAGATCCTATAGTTGAATTAGAAAATTCCAAAATTAGTCCTGTAAACCAGCTGCAATAGTGCTATTGCACGAGTTCTAACAACATTATTGCAAAGAGCGAGAAGAAATTACATAATCATGTGAACCAAATCTAAAATAGTTCTAACAAGAGTCCAAGAAGACCATTGGTGAAGAATACATAATTCCGTTGGCCAAAACGTTAAAAATGACGAAGGATTATACAAAATCAGGATTTCATATGCAACCGTTGGTTTCATACGACTATATTCAATGATTGGAGAAGCAACGTCTCGACCTATAAATTTACACCATCTTAACAACTGCTTATTTATGTACTATCACTTACAACATTAGGCTTGCACATTAATTACTGCGAAACTCCATGATTTCAATTGATCTATTCTATTTGAGGGCACTCTTGCCTTTAGAGGATTGAACAACTATCCCACCCAAGTAAACAACTAACAAACTGTAATGTTTTTACAAAAGTTTTGACCTTTCCAGCAAAAGGGAAAAACGAAGTTGTATTGTAAAATCAAGCGCATACGACACGTTTTATTTTAACCAATTGATAGACAATCATCAGGATTTTTGACTCAAAGTTCATTGTTGGAGGACGTAAACACTAGCAATTATAGAATTGGGTAGACTTGCAATTAATCAAAACACCATGAGAGAAACCACGATGATCAACCACGTAAGAGAAAGCACCTGTATATTGCTGGTTTCAGCCAACATCGTTGCGCTTTCATAATATGACATCCTAAGCATATAGTCCACAAGAATTCGCTTCAACCGTGTGTTGCTCCATTCAGATATATTATCCGCATCAGCGGACTCCAAATGATCCAACCGAGCACGACACCGTTGTGCTTGCAAGTTTTCTACACGGCTTCCCTCCTCTAGCTATATATCATGAAACAATTGTCAATTAATATCCACGTAAATGTACCTGAATGAATACGTCTACGAAAGCATGTGCTTCGTGTACAACATTACATCGAAACTATAGCATTATAATGATCACGAAAAGCACTAAAGCGATAATTGTAAGCGTTAAAGTCGTCACCGATTATACTGTCTACATTTAGCGATATTAATCAACCATATCAACTTTGACTATAAAACATCAAACTATAGCACAAATTATCAACTACAGCACAAATAATCGAAACATATACCGCCATAAAATCATCAAAATTAGAGCATCAAAGTGAAACGACGACGACATGCCTTGCGTTTGAGACCTTGAAGACGAGAAACGAGAGAGGAGAGGTGCGAAACGGCGTCGTGTCGGGACAAATCAGGTGCGGCGGCGGCGTCGACGGCGGCGATGACGGCGGAGAATTCCTTCTCGACGGCGCGGTGGTTTGAGCGGATCGTCTTCTTGTAGTGTTCGAAGGGGACGCGCAGCAACTGGTGCTCCAGTTTTAGGGATTCCGATAAGTTAGTCAGTTTCGACGGCGGAGATGCGGCGGATGACGGTGTTTGTGCGGCGGTTACGGTGGCGGTGACGGTGGCGGCGGCGGAGGTGGAGTTGCCGTTTGGGAGAGGGTCGATTTCCATTTTGGGAAAGGGGAGAGAGAGGGAGGTGTGATTGATTGATGTTCTGGTGGATGGATGGTCAAGATTTTTGGGTGTTTTGTGAGGTAGACGGTGTCGTTTTTAGTAAGTTTACTTTTCACTCATCCGTATGCGTTATACCCTTAACCTTATCTCATTAATCTCAAACATTCAACCGTGATAAAATAAGCGTAAACTGTCAAATTTAACTGTTAGTTTTGTTTCATATAAATTTTCACCCTTTTTCTCTCAGTTTTTCCTTCCATGTTTAGCCGTTACAGCTGATAATACGCCAAACGTAAAGGTACGACTGGAAAAGTCAAAAGTAAAAGAGTATAGATGGAAAAAAATCCAAAAATATATTATACTCGTATCATTTTTTCTTTTGAGAAAATTTTAGACTATCATCTCACTTACCTAAAAAGGTTTTGTTTTGTTCATTATTTTTTGGGATATTTCTCAATTCTCATAGTATCCTTAAATTTTGTCAAATAACACATGGTACCTCATGTTTGAAGTTTGTTCATATACCCTTAAACTTGGTGTTTATATGCCCAATATGCCCTTTTTCAAACCAAAAATTTGACGACGTTAGTTTTTCAGAAGAAGTCAATATGCCCATTTTCTAACCAATAGTTGAGGAAGCGTCTAGCAGTCAAGTGTAGGTAACTTTGTTAATATTATGCCCAACAATCATGTTTTTTGTTAGAAAAATGATATATTGGGTACATAAACACAAAGTTTAATGAACTATATGAACAAACCTCACACATGGGATATCATACTATCATGTGTAATTTGACAAAATTCAAGGATACCATGGAAAATATCCCTTATTTTTTTTTTTGAGCTAACACAACTAATTACTGTTATTCACTCCCATCCTCATCCACTGCCACATATTGCCATTTGCCGATCAGTATCTATATCACGTGCACCATCAGCCCGGTGCAAACATAACGTATTGTCATCAGCGCCGAAAATGAGATCACTGACACAGACGAGGGTGATGTTGTGAATACTGACGAGAGTGACGGACGAGATGTTGTGAATACTGACGAGAGTGACGGACGATGACTAGCGAATGATTTTAGTCAGGAATGGTAACTCCTGTTGGTGCTTTGCATAAATTTATTATTTTTAGGTTTTCAATCTATCAGATCAATAAGTTTAGACTAGAGCTGATTGTTGGCGGGCTTGAGATGGACATGGGCCAGGCTCAGTGTACCAAAATCTGTCCGGCGGGCCCAAACTATGTGTCCATGTCCGCTATGGCGGGCTTAATGTGGTTGCCCATATCCGCCAACACTTGTTTGGCGGGCATTATGGCGGGCTTATGGACAAATGAAACGATAAATTTGACAAGATTTAAATGTTCATATATAAAACAAAAGTCACCAACTCAACATATTTCGCATGTTGAATCTTTGAGACTATAATCTAAAATCGTCTAAAAATCATATCGTTTCAATTACATACTAAAATCCAAGGGGAAAAAATAAGCATCGAACATTTTAATAACTTAGTAACTTACTAAATTTTATTTTAACGGGTTTGGCGGGCTTGCCATGGACATTTAAATTTAGTCCGTGTACGCCTGTTAATTTAGCGGGCTTAGTTTTCTTTGTCCGATAACCATTTTATTTTTATATTTTAGTGACCAAACCCGCCATTATGGCGGGCCAAATGGGCCGGGCTAAATGGGCTAGCCCGCCCATGAACAGCTCTAGTGTAATTGGCATATTTGATCAAATGATGTTAAGAGATACGTGTTTGTCTTATCACATACGTGATACGTGTTTATTTTTATAATAGGGTATTTTAGTGTAATTGGCATATTTGATCAAATGATGTTACTTATATTGATACTCACGTTTGCTTAAAAAAACATGTCTCTAAATAAATGCACTGTCATGACGTAAAATTCCTACTTATTATCGAAATACATACAAATAAGACCTTTTCAAAAGACATTCGTATTAATTTGCAATAAATTTTATTAGTATTACGAAATACAATCACAAAGCTAAAATGCTAAATCGATATACTATACTCCATGCAATCTTCTTAGTTAGACGTACCCTAGTCGAAATTTTTAGCATAACTTGAAGCATCGTACTTAAAATTACCCTTAACTCTGGGCTTCTTAGGTGGGCTAAGACATAGACATTGACTAATCGTACTCAATATAAATTTTATTACGCTTCCATTGCTTTTTGCTTTAGAAGTTGATGAATCTCTGGCCATTTTTTTTTTTAATTGGTGTATAAATGATGTAAATCGTATTGTAAATTAAAGTCGATCTTTTTTAATTGCTATAGAGTATAAAAGAATCTAGTATAGATTGTGTTTAATAAGATATATATACGGAGTACGATCTTTTCATTTTATTGTTATTTGCTTGATATTATTAAAGTGCACGCTGAAATAATGACATATAGAATTTTCAGTCATTTGCATTTGTGGAAATCGTTTGCCAATTACTAAATGACACGCCAGATTAATGGTACAAATGAACAAATAAATACGATTTAATATAGTAAAACTCATAGTTTTATTTTCTAAGTAAGAAATTTTGGTAACAAATACACAAAACAATTTACAACTAGGCAAAATAGAGTTTCACTAGAGATTTAAATTCATATTCTTTTAAAGTAGTTTTCCTTGAATTGTTAGATTTTTCGGTTATTGCTTATTGTTATGTACTCCGTAATTGTTTGTTTATTTTAATTTTGCTTAATCCATCCATATGATCATAAATTCATACGGAGTAGTTCTCTAAAGTGCAGTGCATTTCAATTAAGAAATGTCTTGAAATTTTCTCAAATTTTATACGGAGTAAAATGCATGTTTAATAAGTTTTTTTTAAAAAAAAAAAAAAAAAAAGAAAAAAAGAAGAGAAGAACATATCCTAATTGTAACTTGTACGTGACTTTAAAATTACTAATTCTCTTGTGAAGTAGAACTCACATTAAGTTATGTGATCAAATTGATTAAGGTAAAAATAAAATGACACAAAAATATTAAACAAATCTACTAAAGTCATTTATAGGGGTATTAAAATTTTTTGTAACAATTAATCATAATTATCATTTAAATAGTACAAAAACTATATAATTGAGTACTAATGAGGCAGACTTACAATAATTTATTGTAAAGCCTGACTCACGCAAGAATTTGTGCTTTAAAATTTAGACAAACAAATATGGAATACTATCTTTTAAAATAACTACTCTGTACTTGTCTTATTTGTAACATTGAGATCGACTATCATATACTCAATTATATTTTTGCGACACATTTTTGCTATTATAAAGAAAAAAATACCATTATATGATAAAAAATAAGGTGTTATATTCTATTAAATTTATGAAATAAATAAAAACCCTCTTATACTTTTTTAAATTCATTTAAATTATAAAATGATTATATCTATTATTTTTTGAACTATTACTCCGTATATCCATTTTAATGTTTATTCATTTTAACAATAAATATTGGCGTTTTCGAGCTATGGTTTTTTTTTTTTTTTTTTTTTTTTAATGTGGCACAAGGCCATTACAAGGAGTAAGAGAGATTCGAACCTGAGACTCATTACTCAGAAATAGGATACTTCTGTTTTGACCACTAAATCATAACACCTTTGATAGCCTCGCGAATCCCGATTTACGTGAAAGCTGGGACTCTGGGAGTAGGTCTAAATGGGTCCAATATTTGTCTCTATATTGCTCTTGTCAATGATTTTGCAATTTAATCATCCAACTTTACCATATTTAATCACAAAGAATTACGGAGCCTCATACACTATTAGCAACAACCTAAAGCCACAATTAAACTTATTGCTTCACTTTATGACTCGCTTTCTAATAATTGTATAATTGTATTTCTTCTACTGTAAATATTTATTTATTTATTTATTTATTATATTACTGATAAAGTTAAGGATGATTGATGATTTTTTTAAAAATCATAACGTAATTCTAAAACTTAATGGGGTATGTCATTTTGACCTTTTAATTCAGATGATGATGTGAAAAAATAATAATTCTCGAAGTATTATAAATAAAAACAATATACTTGTAAAAATAATTTTAGTTGTAAGACAACAAAAATTATATTTCAATTAAATGATCACATTTTAATTTAAATTACTCCGTGATAAAGTAAACTCATTTTAAATTAAGACAAAAACAATTCGTCTCAAATGAAAATTGCCAATTATGTGACAATTAGGGATGTTGTTGGAGAAAAACCTCTATCCATACCCGCCCCACCACCCATGGCGGGTAGAGTTTTCAAACCCGTACTCGCCCCACTACCTGCGGCAGGTAGTCCATTAAAATAATTATTAAAATTACTATTTCGTGATATAATAAACATTTATAAGAAGCGGGTAGACGCGTATATGTAAAATCCATCTTCGCCTCAATACCCATGGCAGGTACAATTTAATACTCATACCCGCCCAACCACCCGCCCGCAAAACCTATACCCATCCCCATTTCAATTGAGATAAATGTAAAACACCATTACTAAAGCATGGAACAAATTACTATATCATGGAACACATTAAGGGATCTAATGACTTGTTTAGAAAATGAAATGACTATATTGTCCTTATTGTTAGTAATATTAAATTTTGTTTTTTTAGTTGATTTAGGCTTTTTTTTTTCATTAATCCACAATGAAAATCCTAATTTTATTTTTCTTTGTACATTTTTTCTAACACTGTAATTAATGCAATGTCGGGGTCAAATGAATTTGAACTCGAAATTGAGGTATTTATACTCGTTTTTTTTTTAATCAAAATGGGCAAATATTTCATATTTTATTGAAATTCATCCCATTTTTTTTTAAAGTCAGATACATGTAATGAAAAAATAACAAAAGTACAAAAATCAATTGTAACGCTTAATTTTACAAAGCATAATCGAAATAAAAAAACCAATTTTGGGTTTTGATTTCTAAATAATAGAAAATGGTATAAAATAAAAGAATAATGACTAATTAATGTGGTAAATAAAGTTTAAGTTAAGTGGGGGTAATTTAGTCAATACACCTCTTAATGTGTTCCATGATATAGTAATATGTTCCATTCTATAGTAGTGGTCATGTAAAACCGTAAACAGTAAACACTTGTATCCGGCTTATTGACATCCCTAGACTGACAATATTGCGAGCTAAATAAACACGCACATGCTCTGGTAGCGTACAATAAAAATTGCATCCCCAAATCTCATCACACACATGACACAACTCTCCCTAAATTAACTGCTACTCAACTTTTGAAACTTTTAAAAAAAATAAAAAATCCCACACTACTACAACATGTGGGACCATCCCTGAAATTACTGAAATTGACCCTTTTCACCCCACCTTTTTCATCTCTTCTCTCTCTCTCTCCTCTTTCTACTGAAGCAAATGCTGCAGCACACACTCATCCACTGTAACCACCTTCACACACAATTTTTTCAATTTTCCCCAATTTCTTATTTCACTTCTCTGTAAACCCTAGATCGTCGTGATTTTGAATGAAGATGAAGAAGCATTCTTCTGGCGTCAGCAATCCTCTCGTTAATCTCGAGCATAAGAGGTCTTTCTTCTTTTTTCTTCGTTGATGATTTTTTTTTGGTTGATTTGAGTTGGTAATTTTGAGTTTAAGAGAGTGATTTCAGTGTTGCTGCTGTTGTTTTGGTGATCTCTATGGTTAAATTGGTTGATTTAGCAGTTTAGGCTACTTGTTTCGTGTAATTCAATGATTTAGTTTCAATTTCTGCTTGATTATTGTCCTTCGACTATAATTTTGCGTGTTTTAAAGTTGTGATTGTGATGTCGGTGTAGTTTAATTTACTTGATACGCTCAATTCGCTGATTAATTTTGATTTTATGTGGATTTATCACGAATCGATTTGTCGGTGGTTTGTTCGATTTAGAATGTAGGATTGTTTTGATGCATTTATTTGTGTTTTTTTTTGTTTTGATCATTTTTGATTTCTAGTTTTTGTTTAGCATAGTTTCTTAGTATGGAGCAGTAATCTGGTGTTTAGGTTGATTTTAGGTATAATGTAGATAGTGGTCTTCTGTACGCTTTTAAAATTTATAACTTTTTAATACGAATACAATACGGTTTAAACTGTATATACTGTTTTCACATATACGAATTTTCAGTATATACGAATATGGTTTTAATACTTCCTAAAAGTTCAGCATGCAGATTAGGGATGAACAAAATTTTATGTACGATACGAATACGATACGGTTTTTGTATGTACGGTTTTAGAACATGTAATTTTATGATACAAAATAGTTTTTTTTTTTCTCTTTTTAAAAACTGTATATACAAAAGTAAAAAAATACCGATACAAATACGATACGGTTTTAACCGTATATACGAAATTTGTATATATGATACGGTTTTGACACGAATTTTAATATATTTTAAACCATGTACGGTATTGTATTCGTATATAAAAATTGTATCATATATGTTTGCTCAGCCTTATTCTTTGGTGATCAAACCTTATTATATTTGACTATTTTTAAGGATAATAAAATAAAGGGATATTTCCCACGGTACCCCTGAGGTTTCCAATTTATCCCGAAATACCCCTTGTTCTGTGAAAAAAACCTTTAACTGACCATAACTTGTAGTTACGAATTCAGAATTCGATCATTATTGTTTTCAAAGTAATCGTCTTTTCGAGCTCTTTAATTTGACATAAAAAATTTTCATGTTTAGAACACGTAGTTTCAAGTTATGGTCGGTCAAAGTTATTTTTATGCTGATTATATCTACTAGTCACGAGTTGCGAATCTGGAAAATTCGATGTTCAAATTGATTTTCTTAACGCGATCTACGGCTTAGGCAAAACGATTGTCAATTTCTAAACTCGTAACTACAAGTTAAGCCCAGTCAAAGTTTTTTAGCATGAAAAGAGGGGTATTATGGGTAAAGTGACAAACCTTAGGGGTACCATGGGAAATATCGCTAAATTAAATAAAACAATGTCATGACGTACCCGTGACTGACACTCGATCCTTGGACATTGGTATGACACTCAGACACTTCGATTTAGACCAAAAACTTGACAAATTTTCATAAAATAGCCGTGTGCGACACTTAGATCCACACTCGTGTCCGACCCTTCAAGCCGTGTCGGAGTAACATAAGCCATGATTGGAATGGAGGAACATTTAACTATTTTAGTAACTATTGATGGTCTCATGTCTCTCATGATAGAATTATCGTAAATTTTAACAAGATTGATTTGTTGGCTGAAGTTGATTACAAATTGATGGCAAATTTAACAACAATACCCCAACATTGATTATGTCTCCTAAAAATAATTTTAACTCTTCAACTTTGGTAACAATAACCCAACATTGGAGTTTTTACAACAAGGTTGAATTATTTTTGAAAGATCAGGTAAATATCATGTTATTTCTGTTAAATTATTTGCGATCGATGAGAAGTTATGTGGTGTTAGAGTGTTACTGTAATATTAAGTAGACATTTGTCCCTGTAATGTAACCTAAATTTAACCTAAATTTGTAGGAACTAGGAAGCTAAGAAAATATATAATAAATAAATAAATAAATAAATAAATAATGCCATGATTTAAATAATGTAATGGTGTGTTTGGGAACAAGGATTTGATTTTAAATGTCGGATTTGGCCTAAATTAGGTGTTTGGGAACTTGGAGAATTTGGATTTGTATTTTAGTCAAATCCAACCCAAATTCATCCCTTAAGAAAATTAGCCAATATCAAATGACACCTTTTAAGGTGTCATTTCCAAATCCTAACTCACACAACTAGTGATTTGATTTTAAAACTTTCTATTTCAAATGTCTAATTTTAAATCCTAAATTTGAAATCAAATTTGAGTTCCCAAACGCTACCTAACATCATTTAGGATTTGTAACAGTAGCAAATACACAATAAGAGGAATGTCAAATCTGCGTAAGTATTTGATTTCATTTCACACTAAGACAGTTATGTTCTGATGTCGTTTCTTTCATACACTCCTCCCTTTTGAATTCTATCCCTTCAAAATTATCACTAATTTACACATGTGTCGGTGTATAATAATAGTTACCACGTATCTTTAAAGAGAAATTTGACACTTATAGAGATTGGTGAAACTACTACAGGGATGCTTACGGATTCGCGGTCAGGCCTCAACATGTACAAAGATATAGAGAGTATGCCAACATTTACAAGGTACATGAGTAAATTTATAAGTATAGAATCCAATTCACTTTTTCATTGAGAAATGTTAAATGATTGCTAAGTGAAGATCATGTTCATCATCTCGAGACTCATTGCTCTGAATAGACAGTGCGTTCTTTGGTGTCCAGACATTTTGTGGTACATGTGGAATTTAGGCCACTCTTTTGCTATAATAACTGAAAAGTTCTTTGTTTCTATAAGAGTATAAGTAAGGCACAAGATAGTTTGAGTAGTTCTATCTGTAAAGTCCTTTTTTTTTTTTTTTTTTTTCTTTTGCAAAAGGACCTGCAATATTTAGCTTTTGAAAATGATAGAGTGAACAAAATGGCAGCAAAATGTTTCCTTTTCTTATAATGTGAAGTATTAGTTGTTAGTTGGTGTCCTTCTCGACTCAATAATTCTCATTGTGCCTCATTGAGAACCCGACTCTCTCTGTGTTTTAGAACATAGGGGTAAGGTTACACAAATCTACCTTATACTTTTGTAGGTGGCAACCTTAGGCACTATATATGCTAAAATTATGTACTTTTGGTCACTCATACATTTGCCAAATGTTGCGACAATGTGAGGGCATTGATGCTGAAACAAGATCCTTTTGTGTTTGGGACATGACAATGCCTAGGCATTTACAATTGTGCATTTAGTGTCATGTAGCAGTTCTATGATTCTACTGGTATGCAATACTTATACATCTGATATGTGGCCAGTCTGGACAACATCTACAAGGTTTTTGCTTATATGTGGAAGTGCTTTGATTCAATGTACTTGCATATTTTTTGTGCATTTTCTTCACAACTTGACTGTAATAGTCTTTTGGCAATTGAGAAATAAAGAATTCTAGTTAGTGTTTATACCATTATCTGTTTTTCAGGAGGAAGAGGAAGAGAGATCAGATAGATGGAAAGTCTTTTTAGAACGCCTAGTGGACTGTGCGCAGTCGTCTGTTGATGAGCGATCTGTAGATACAATTAGTAAGGAAGAAGGCAGCAGCACACCTGAAGCTGATGATATCCCTGAAGCAGCAGATGTACAATCAATGGAGCATGAGGATGGTACCAATAATCTAATTTCTGAAGTGCCCACTGATGATGGTGCGCAAGATTGTGTGACCTCAGCTGTGAAGATTAAGAAATCACATAAAATACAAATATGGTCCCATATTAGGCCATCTCTACATGTAATAGAGGACATGATGAGTGCTAGGGTTAAAAAGAAGGCCGATTTATCAAGAAGAGGACAAGATAATGACTCAAAGAAGACCCTTCAATCTATTGAAGAATATAAATCTTTTAAAGGAGCGACAGAAGATGACTCGGAAGAAGAATTCTATGACGTGGAGAGATCAGATCCTGTTCAAGATGCCTCGTCGGTTGATACTGCCTCTACACCTGTTATATCTAGCATTTATGAAGGAACCAACTTGGATTCAGTTTCTATGTGGAAAGAGGAGTTGGAGGTTCTTGTACGAGGGGGGCTACCAATGGCCCTTAGGGGCGAAGTATGTTCACTTACAGAGCTACTTATCAGAGTTTTTTGTGTACGGTGGTTACTTTAACATTTAACATTTCAATTGCAGCTTTGGCAAGCCTTTGTTGGTGTGAAGGCAAGGCGAATAGAAAATTACTACCAGGACTTATTATCTCAAAATAGTAATCACGGTGACAACTCAAAGAAGGAAGAAACAGATGGCAAGGACTCAAGTGAAGAAAATGTAGGACGGGCTGAGAAATGGCAAGGGCAGATTGAGAAGGTTAGTTGATTTGTGTCAGCCGTATCAGGTTTCTCCTCAATGTTTCAATTCTACTATTGAGTTGTCAAATGAAGCCCTGAACTAGTTGCTTGCAGGATTTGCCACGTACTTTTCCCGGACATCCTGCTCTTGATGAAGGTGGTAGAAATGCTCTAAGACGTTTACTTATAGCATATGCTCGACATAATCCCTCAGTAGGCTACTGTCAGGTAATTCAATCTGGAAACTGAATAGTAGTCCTTGTTTAGTTTCTTTTAGCATCTTGATTGTTTCTGTACTACATTCGAGCTTGTGGACATCATTAAGAGCTTGCTTCAGTAATTTCTTAAAGCATGGAAAGAAATGAGTTAGTGTTTACCATGACGATCTTATATGTCCCATTTAAGTTATTTGGGCCCATGACTCCACTGTTCTACACTTCTACTCTAACAAATTGGTTCAACGGGATTTAGTGGTGATCTGGAGGAGTAATGCTTAGCGGCTCAACTGCAACCACATTATCTAAGATCTGTTTCTGAGGCGGTAGTTTTATCAGTCACTTACCACTTGCCATAACTCCTTTTTTTATCGGTTACCGATTAACCGTAGGCCAAGTTGGTTTCTATTTACCAATTTTTCCAAGTTCTATTGGTTTTTTTTACGACCAATTATGAACTTTTGTTGGGTCAGCGAAGCTTTCGTCAGCTCATGTGGAGGGAGTGTTACCATCTGCCAGTAGTTCCTAGTTTGTGTTCACATATTATTATTTCCAAAAAGAGACTCTTACTGATAAATAATTGAGAAGCGCAATAAGCTGCATGTATTTTCCTGAATTTCTAACAAGAAGATTTTTTTTTTTCCTTGTGTCAAGGTAATAGACATAAGGAGGAACTGACATGTTTTCTTACATCTTATTTTCATATAGGCTATGAACTTTTTTGCTGGTTTATTGCTGCTTCTAATGCCAGAGGAGAATGCTTTTTGGTAGGTGTTAAGATGCTCATAAATCTGTTTCTAATTGGGCAACATCTGCAATTCTGCATACTCTATTTTGTGAAGAATGCAAGCAATATTTCATGACCGCAAATACATCTGCTCTCTGCAGGACCCTTATGGGAATTATGGATGATTACTTTAATGGATACTATTCAGAAGATATGATAGAGTGCCAGGTGATAACAATCTCTTTTTAATTTTTTTGGCATGTGGCTAGAGTGCTGCATTCGTGTAAACCATCTTTGCCTTCCATTTGTTGTGGGCAATCTTTACTCACGGATGCATTCTCCTAGGTGGACCAACAAGTTTTTGAGGAGTTAGTACGTGAAAGATTTCCGAAACTGGGTTCGTATCTTCCTAGTACAGTTATCTGTGTATCAAACCTCTTGATTGACCCTTTCACATCCTGAATGATATTGTAACTTTTGTGCAGTAAATCATCTGGATTACCTGGGTGTTCAGGTGGCATGGGTTACTGGACCGTGGTTCCTTTCTATATTCATGAATATGCTACCATGGGAAAGTGGTTAGATTCTGCACTTAGTTTACATATTTATTTTGTAATCTGTGTTGGATGATGCTATCGTTCTCTTCATTTTTTTTTTTTTTTTTTTCGGGGGATGTTTGCTGTGTTTATGGTGTTTAATTTCTGAAAACATGTTATTGGCTAATCAGCTAGTTATTCATAGATTGATTTTTCCTTGTGATACAGTTCTTCGAGTGTGGGATGTGCTTCTCTTTGAGGGAAATCGTGTTATGTTGTTCCAGACAGCATTGGCTTTGATGGAGCTATATGGTAATGGGTAACACTCTAAGCTCATTTCTGAGTTACTTTCTAAAATCAAACAGCTGTTTTAAGCTTTTCAAGTTCGGCTGCTTGTGCAATGAAGAGAGAACACATTTTTCCCAGATTGAAGGGCATGATAAAATTCCAAATCTACTTCCCTCTGATTGTTTTATATAGCTCCTTACTCATGCTCAGAGCCTTAGTGAAGTCATAGAGCCATTTAATATTTTTTAGGGAAATTAAAAGATGTACTCGTAACTTTTTTCTGTATTGTGTTCTACTTAACCTCAAGTGTTTATTGATGTTCTTTAACTTCCAACTCCATATTTGCAGGTCCTGCTTTAGTGACAACAAAAGATGCAGGAGATGCAGTTACTCTACTGCAATCGCTGGCTGGGTCGACATTTGATAGCAGTCAACTAGTCTTGACAGCTTGCATGGGATTTCAAAATGTGCATGAAGCCAGGCTACAGGAGTTGAGAGAAAAACACCGACCAACTGTGATGGCTGCAATTGAAGAGAGATCCAAGGGCCTTCAGGCGCTGAAAAGTTCACAGGGCCTTGCTTCTAAACTATATAGTTTCAAGCATGATACTGGATCAATTCTTACAAATAAATCAAAAGTTGCAGATGAACACACGAATGGTGACACAACCCACTTGGAATCTGGTTCCACTACACCGGATGATGAACCTGGTTTGGATCTTCAAGACCAGGTAATTTTTACACACCAGCTTGCCGTGAAATGTTATTGTCTATCAAATTCAATTAGAATGCTTATCATCATATTATCTGTTTGTTGATTAATTTGTTACGTGGCTGAGAACTATTTGCTTTTCAGATTGCTATGGAGTAATTTTACTCCTTAGCACTGATGTCAGGTTAAACTATTGCCTGATTTCTGTTTGAAACATATCTAATTTGCTCCAAGAATTAATATCAGGATTTGAATTTCTGAGTTCTGACACCATATTCGTTGACCTTCTGCACTGAGATGCATTACAAGCAGCACAGTGACATCAGAGATAGTTCAGTCTTATAAAACATAGACTAATAACCCACATGATTATTTCTGTAGCATTCGAGAGTAGCAGTGTGTAGGTCAAGGTAAAAGAGAGATTGACATTGCTGAGCTAGAGGTTGTCTGTGCTTGACCTAGATTGTAGCGGTGATGTTCTTTGTGTTCAGTGTTTTCCTGCCTTTTCAGTACTCCATCATTCATTTGAATTGGAACAATGACATTTTTTTTTGTCTCGATTGGTAGATTTGTGATATTTTCAAATAATAATTCCACCTAACCCAACCGAACCCAAGTCACGCATGACGCACTACCTTTTCTCTCTTCCACAGTCATCCAGCCCATCCTGCATGACCTCCTCAGTATATCTGATATACACAAATGTTGAAAAATCAATGAATGAGAGGGACTACAGGTCTTTGCCAAGTGAAGTCATGTTAAAGATTTCCTCTTATAGCAGTTTTCCCATACATGTCTGATATATTTTTACCGGATTTGTAGAGCAAAAACAGAGGTTAAGCCATATGCTTTTCTGAGCAACCAAATGTTTGTATTTTTGCTGTTTAGAAGAGGACTAGTGTTATTAATAACAACTTCTTTGTAGGTGGTATGGTTGAAGGTTGAGTTATGCAAATTACTGGAGGAGAAAAGATCTGCTGAGCTAAGGTAAAACTTGTGCTGGTCTTTTCTTCTTTATTAAGAATTTAACAGCAACCCATTAGCTAAACTGTGATGGCAATAGTGTGTGTAAAATTTCTTCCTGTCACCAAACGATGAGACTGTTGCTCAAATGCTATCAACGACAATATTCCCATTGACTCAAAGGGCCTCTTTTGACGGGTAAGCGAAAGTTTCAAATGTGTCATCTTACACATATGATGAAAGGCAAATGTTGTAAGTCACTTGTCAATGTTTGAGATTTGAAAATGAAAAAGATGTCACATTGAACTGAGAATAATAAGTATCGAAACATAAACCAAAAACAAAGTACCAGAAAAATATTGAGAAGGATGATCGAGAGCCTGAGACGATTCAAATGAAAGGAAAAAGGTTGGAAAAACAAGCAAAATAATAGTCAAGGAATTATGTCTTTCTCTCTTTATCCAGGGTTTTTATGGCTGGCTTATTTCAGTCTAGATATTTAGACTAAAACTGGGGCACCATTTTACTCATTTTAAGTAATCTATCTGCCTTTGCTCAATCGATTATGTCACCAGGGCTGAGGAATTAGAGACTGCCTTAATGGAGATGGTGAAGCAAGACAACCGTCGCCAATTAAGTGCAAGGGTATGATTGTTGCGCATTATTTTTAGTTCAACTACTGTCTATTTGTCTCTATATTTTCCATTTGTATATTAGGGATCACAATGTCAAAGCATGTTTGATTTGGTTGTTTCTGGTCGAGATGATTCAGAATTAAAATGTACTTAATAGTTAATACTGAATGCTTCTGTACTTAAATCCACAGGCCCATGAAGGGTATCCCGAATTTACTGGCCGTAGATATTTGTGACTTTTTGGCGTAGATATGATTTGATTGATTTCCTTGCTTGATTTCTTGTTGATAGAAACATGATAGTTTTCCTACCAATTCAGGTCGAGCAATTGGAGCAGGAAGTTTCAGAGCTCCGCCGCATGTTATCTGATAAGCAAGAACAAGAACACGCCATGCTCCAGGTTTCGTTTTTGCTTACGTTGACACATTCCTTGTGGTAACTTGATGTTTTTTAATCACTGACGAACATTGATGCACTTTCTAGGTCCTTATGCGGGTAGAGCAAGATCAAAAAGTAACGGAAGATGCACGCAGATTTGCTGAACAAGAGGCAGCAGCTGAAAGAGATGCAACCGCAGCTCTTCAGGTTCTTATAGATCTTAACTGAATCCTTTTAACCGCCCGCCCTTTGTTATATAGCTTTAGGCTGATACTCAATTGTGCCATTATCTTTTCTGTAGGAAAAATATGAAAAGGTCTTGGCGTCTCTTGCTGAGATGGAGAAAAGGGTTGTTATGGCAGAGTCAATGTTGGAAGCTACGATGCAGTATCAATCTGGCCAAGTGAAACTCCAGCCTTCTCCAAGGTATGTCTACCATAATGAAGTTTGGAACTAATAACTTCACATGTTTATGTGACCTATCAACGGTAATTCATGATTGCATTCCGTGTATGCTATATAAAATAATTGAGGCATGAAAATTTGGTTTTTCTTGGCAGATCGGCTAATAATGAATTCTCCACTGTACGAAGCAGTACGGAAACTACAACAGAGGTGCCAGCAAGAAAAATTAGTCTGCTAACAAGATGGCGTGACAAGAGCAAGGTATACACATATGATATACAAGTATTTTTTTTATATTTTTTTTCACATCTATATTCTAGTTTGTTAGGTGGGATTTGAAGTTTTGGTTGGTTTTGCCGTACAAATGGAGAACAAGATAATCGGTTTTTATACCCTTAATTTGCATAAATCACAATACATGGTTGGCTGCTTAAAGATAACTAAGTAGATTGTGGGTGGATGTGGATAGATTCGATTGAATGAAGAGCGGAGGGAAAACAAAAGACGAAAAAATTTGTACTCTAATATCAGTGGATGGGGGAAGGCATACAGGGAACGTATTCCCTTAAACGTAGATCTTTGTCTCTCCTTACTTTCGAAATAGTAAATTTCTAGGAAAAATCCAGGGAGAGAACTTCAAGGTGGATACCGCATCACATCCCTCCCTGTTAGAGTGGGCACGGAGGTCGATTTTGTGTCATACTTGCCCACTCATCATTCATTAATATACTTTCTAGTTACATTAATACTAAACTTAGGAAGTTCTGTGCCTTTTTATCAAATTATAATCATGCAACAATAAGTAGGTACGGCCTTTGTTTTTACTTCTGATGACTTATTGAGCAATGAATTACTCCCTCCATCTCAAATTAAGTGTCCCTTTCCCATCAAAATTTTTCCCGAATTAAGTGTCCCCTTTCTATATATAGTAAGTTTTAACGAAAGATTTTTAAAATTTTTGCATTTTTATTACCACCTTTTAAGAAACAATGATTCATGAATCATGATAGCTGACTCCAACTCATTTTGCAACAAAGATGACACCGTTTGTTGTGGATGCTTTCGTGTTGACTGTTGAGATCTCCTGGAGTTGTAAAAACAACTCTAGGTGTAGAGTTTAATATATTTGAACTTTTAGAGAATTTTAGTACTCGTAGTTAGTATTAAGTTATATTTTTCAACAGCCGTTATTTATTCTATTTTTTAATTATATTCTGGTGTTGGGTTCACTAATACCCTATTTGGGTGGTCTTTGATCTATGGCCGCACAGCCGGCAGAAAATTTCACCGGAAAAATTTGGGTTTTGCGTGTCACAAGTTTCTAGGCGTTGATGGCTATAATATAATGCGTGGATAATTGTAATTTGAGAATGCAATGGTTAATTAACATAAATATATTATTATTTTTGAATTGTGTGATAATTTCCCATTAATCAAGTAAGCTCTACTCGGTGAAGATTTTGAGGAATTCCGGAGATCCTTACCCGATGCTTTTTAGGATAATGTGATTAACAAATTTGCTCTCATCTTTTACTATCGCAGCTATTTTTCTGGAATACTGGGAGTTAAATCAAAATAGATAGATATCATTGAACATACTTGAAAACGAAGTTTGATGATATGTCCCCTTTCACGTTATCCTGAATCCCGATCCAACTCTTAACTCCAAGTTGTTGCGAGTTACATATATGGAGGAGGAGACAATGAAGAAGAGTTTTGAGCCACCTTTTTTTTTTTTTTTTTTTTTTTTAATTATAATTTTTTTAATCTTTTTTTTTTTTTTTTTTTGTTTGTAATTTTCACTACTCAATTTTCGATTTTGTTATATTTCATACTCCTACAGCACGTAGTATCCCGTTTGATTCTTCAGAAAGCAAATTTCTAGAACAATGCCTAAGCGTAACAAATTTCCTCCTTGCATATAATAATACAATCAAATATTAACTACGGAGTACTATATAAGATAATTTTAATCCATATATTCTGTCTGCAAGATTACGACCCAAAAAACATAGGTTTCCAAATTATTTCTGGTACGACAATCCATTGGCTATTAAGTTTAGTCTGTCACATAGTTAAAGTCGTCCACCTCGGCTTCCTATCAAAGTTATGTTAGCCACACGCTTGTAGAGCAAATGCTTGAAAGGAAGTCACTAACTTATATTTATGATACGATTTTGTGTGGAATAAAATTTTACTGACTGTTGAAATCAACAGAATGCTACCCTTGAGTTTCGGTGGCTTATGCTTACCGTTGTTCTCGGGTATTTTGATTGCCCATTCTTTTTGTGCTATGATCATGTCTTCTTGAGACCTCCACTTAGAGAGTGTATTAGAACATTAATTCCTGAAATTCTCAACATCCTTTAACTTATCGTAGTTTTTATACAAACCCTTGCGTATTTAATACCATGATGTTGGCCTAGACGAATTCAGCTGATCATTTCCTCTATACCGTAGAATACTACATGATGCTTGTATATATACTTAGGATATGCACATGATGCTATATGTTCTATAGAACTGAGCTGTTATCTCTTGGAAGTTGCCCGTGCACGGGAACATAAATGGAGACTGCTCAACGTAAAGCATGTGTATCTTAGGAATCAGCTGTGCTGTGCCCTAGTCAAATAGACTCATAGATTTTATTCATTTGTGTAGATCTTGTGTGAGAGAGATGATCTCTCCATAAATTTGGTGTAGCAATGACGTGTGTCTTCTCCGTAATATCGCCTCTGCTTCGGTCATATTTTACCTTTCTACTTTGGGAATGAAAGAACGGTACATTGACCATTTCTTATGCCTAACATATGACTATTGATCAAATTTTTATAAATCAAAAACATTAGCCAAAATCATTTTATTTTTTTTAACAAATAAAACAGCCATTTATTTATTTCCATAATAGTAAGATGTGTAGATGACTGAAATAGAGGGAGCACTAAATTAATCCTAGGAGTAGGAATATTAATCTGGTTTTCTGCACAAGTGAGATCAAAATTGTGCGCGAAATCTGAGCACGAGCTTGCCTCGAAACCCATGGAGCATTAATGAATGGACCTTGAGCGCAGCCAAGTTTCATCTTGTTTTTGTTCCGAAGATTAACCTCTTAGTTGTTGTCGTCGTTGTTGGTTAAATTTGTTGGGGTGTCGTGGTACCTTGTAGCGCCTGTGAACTTCTGTGTGACATAGGAATTTATCGATTGCTGCTATCACTGACTAACCGCTCACGGTGCACCTGTCGACATTTTTTTTACTGATCCTTCAATGTTATAACATTTTTTTTTTTTTGACTTTCTATTGAAAAGATTTCAACATAGCTGTGTTGAATTGTTTATAAATTGGTGATTTTGTCTCCGGGAGGACTCTTTCACCATTGTTGCCATAAATAACCGGTGTCAATGTTGTTTTGTTGCTGCTGCAGGGAAAGCCAGCAGCCGTGGAGGATTCAAGCAACGGGAAACCGGCCGAGGAGTTGCCGAGTCCGATCGTCCAGGAAAATCAAAGTAATGATGATCAGCCATCTGAGAAACCGTAAATAGCGGCTGTTGATACATAATTGTGCAGCTTTTATTGGCGAAACTTCGAGCTTATGCCTATATAGTAAAAAGTCTGTTTGCAATCCCTTTGATTAATTGTAGCTTTTTGTGTTCCGTGTATAGAGTTCATTTTTCCATTTATTTATTATATCATAAAATAGTAATAATACGATAATGCATAAGTAGAAAGAAATAATTGGGAATTCGGTTTTTACCAAATTTAGTTTATTTCATTACAAGCATGTTTTCCTTTCATGAGCGGCCGTTTTATAGTAACTTATGGGTATCTCTTGCTAGAATGATTACTGCCGGAAATATTGTTGCTTCCCTTTCATGAGCGGCGGTTTTTGTAACTTACTGGAATGATTTCTACCAGAAATATTGTCGACAATTATGCAGCTGCTATTGTTGGAGTATGGCAACCGACGATGATCCGTCACTAATGATTTCTACCGGAAATATTGTCGACAATTATGAGCGGCGGTTTTTGTATTCTCTATTGATCCATCACTAATCCCTCAAATTTATTATCTATAGCTTTGGTCCAATAACTTTTGTTTGATGAAACAAGCATTTGTCTTTTACGGAGTACGAAGAATGGAAAGAGAAGAAATGGAGAAGAAAAGAAATGGAGATGATCCATTTTGATTCAGCCGATGGGGTGATTAAGGAACTCCTGAAGTAGCTTTTCATTTTAGTTTCGGCCAGTAGATATATTTTCCGGTCAATCTCATCAAACACACCTAGTAAAAAAAAATACTTGAAATTTTTGTCAAATCAGGTAAATAGTCAAATAAGCTGCCTGAAATGCATAGCCAACATAGCCTTTGTATTTAGAAAGATTATAATTAGCTACTATTTTTTTAAATTGGAAATGTATTGTTTGCAATAGTTTGAAATTTATCATATTCTTCTCTACTGTAATTTTGGAAATGTTTGTTGCTTCAAATTTGGGAACAATATGAACATAAAGGCATAACTATAGTAAAATATATATATTTTTAAATATGTTAACTTACATGTTTTTTTTTTTTTTTTTTTTTTTTTTTTTTTTTTTTTCATATTTAGGAAGATAATATTATTGTGCTGATATTTAAAGTATAATATACTCCGTAATATTGTTTTGTTGATTTAATTAGAGGAGGATTTTAAATTATTTTTAAATGACAATGACAATAAACAATCTAGGAAATATATATTATCTTAATTTTGGGAAGGTGAACGTATAATAAATCTCTACATTAGTGGAGGGAAAATTGCAATATAGACATAAACTAGTATAATACCCGTGCATAATGCACGAGATGTATAAAAATAAGTTAATAGTTAATTGAATATTTTGGTAATTGAATTAAATATTAAATTAAAATAAAAATACTTCGTAGTAATAATATAAACGCAACCTAAATAAACATTTATTCTTAGACCCAAAATACAACAAACTGTATTTGACCCGACCGCGTATTTATTTAACATATAACCTGCTTATTTGACCCGTAATTGTCTTCTGAGTAACCCGTTTAATAGGTTTAAAAGTGTCAATTTTGATTTTTCTTAATTAACTATCAAAATTTAGATGATAGAATCGTTAAAAATTGTAACAAAACAATTAGAATAATGGAACATCTAAAAAATATTGACACACTGACATAATTTTAAAATGGAAATAAAATAAAAGGGGTAAAAAAAATAAAATAAAAGGGTAAAAATAGTTGGAGGGAAATTGGAGGGAAAATTTGGGTAGGATGGTTTTTGTTATATATAATTAACTAGTTTGCATGCCCGGCCCCGCCCGGGCTAACTATATTTAAATTAAAAATTTAATTTTATATAAATTTGCATTATATTAAATATTTGTTCAGTCTATACATTTACTATTTATGATATATAGTTGGCGTGCCCGTCCCCGTCCGGGCTATCTATCATTATTATTAAGATTTAAAAATAAGTATAAAATGTAATTTTTATATATTTTTTCTAGTTTATATATTTACCAATTATGATATAATTTTCTATGATATTTAATATGACAAAATTTCTAAAATATAAATACTAAGGCCGACTTTTATCGTATTTAATATGATAAATTTCTAAAATCTATGATTTATCATATTTGTTTTTCGTTTATTTGCTAATTATATTTTATAATACTTACCTAATACTATTTTTTTTCCTTTAACTTATTTATTAAATCAAATATTATTTGACTTTTTAAAATTCTATGAATTACCATATTTCTTTTGCTCTTTTATTTTTTTTTAATATTTTAAAATATAACTTACTTATATTTTTTCCCCTTAACTTTAATATTTAATCCAATATATTTAAGGCAAAATATGTATTCTTCAATTTTGCTATCCTACAATTTTCAGGATTCCAATTGTAGATTTAGTATTATATTTTAGATTACATATATTAATTATACTACACCATCTTTTTTTTTTTTTTTTTTTTGAAAATTACATATATTCTTTTTTTTTGTTACGTTAAAATGGGGTAATAAAGAAATTGGAATTTTGTCATTAAATCAAACTTTAATCTATCACTATACTAAACATGTTTTTTTTTTCTCTTTCTTTTCTTAATTAAAAGATGTTCTTATACAAAATTGAGATTAACAATCAAATCAAAACTTAATACTATTAAACTAACTAAAAGATTACGCATTAAGCATTACAAATATTATTATACAACCATATCTAATAACTTGATTTAAAAATAAGATAATCGATAGATATTGTACATCACTTTTACCTTTCATGTTACATATTCTTACCTTTCATGTTACATATTCATTAGTTTTTGTATTGGGTTATAATCAAGTTTGTTCTATAAAAAACTTCAAATCTTGAACGTAAAATATAAATCTACACCATACAAAGAAAAAAATCAGCAGTAATTTAATCAAGCTATGTCGTTTAAATATCAAACATAGTAATTAAGAAATAAAAATATTCAAATTTTAAACACTCTTATCAAATACACCGTAAAAAATAAATTTAGCACAAATTGTAATCATAATTAAAACATAATAAAGTAAAGTATTTAACATAGTACGTACCTAAAAAGATCTAGCTAAAGTTTTTGATGTATATATATACAAAAAGGGATGGAGACTTACCTAAAAATTAAATATGGTAATTATGCGTCATATAATTGTTTATTTTGAAATTATTATTTTTCTTCTCAATTAAAAACATCTTCAATTAATTTTTTTTTTTTTTGGAAAGTATTAATATAGTAAAGATTTCAATTATAGATTTAGTTTCATATTTTAAGTTACATATGTTAATATTTTTTCATCTAAAATCCTAGTAATAGTAGAATTATAAATAATACTAATATTAAATTTTTAGACCAATTATATTGTGACAAATGTCGACCATAGAGGCCATGGTTTCTGCTTTATATATATATATTAGATATAGATAGATTGACAATTCACTATATCTTTACATTTTTATACTAATGACGATTTTTTTTTTTTCAATAGTAGTACATGGTACTGATACTACTCCGTAATAGATAGATAGATAAATAGATTTATCAAAATTTAATAGTAGTAAGAAGTTGAATTTAACTACAATTAAAATGTTGGATCAAAATTTTCATACGAGAATTACTCGTATAATAACTTTGCATCATACTAAAGAATCAGCACTTATAACCTAGGAGACTACATAGTTTTCTCTTTTTCCAATCAATGAAAGAGGAGCCATAAATTCTTTAGAATTAAGTACAGGGGTGGAGCCAGGAATTTTATCAACGACTAGATGTCTTAGAGAATAAATTATAATTAACTACTTTGTACATTTTAGTAGGGTTAAAAAAACTGGTATGTGCAAGAGTGTAAAAAACGTAGCCATATTAAATAGAGTATCGTATTGTCTTTGCATCGTGTATTAGTAAGGCCTAAAACAAGCACAAATACAACAAAGCTTTGGTCCAAAAATTATTTAGGGTCGACTAAATATAGTTATGCCTAGAAGAGTAAAAACATTGCGTGCATGTTTAAAATTGCTTAAGTAAAAAAAAATAGCATACAATTTTAACTTACTCATTATTTATGGTGATAATATAGAGAGATTTTCAAAGATGAAAATGCAAGTTGACTTAATCAAAAATTTTAAGTCATTAAATTGGGAATTTTCTGTTTGTCAAATTTAAAATGATCTTTTAATTTAGATTTGATGTAAAAAGTTATCGAACAATAAAACAGAACTCTGTGTTATTATTATTTTGGACAAGAGCTTCTTAACTTCACATAAGAGATATTTAAAAAATTAAAAGATAAACGAGATAAAATGCTAACTCAATCCAAGAACTAAAAATTACGAAAAACAAAATCTTAAATTATCAACAAGATTAAAACTAAAATGAAAAATAGCCAAAATAAAATAAAATAATGTTTAACACACGAAGAAGACTAGTTTTTGAATATTTGGGACCATTTTAAAAGAAATAAAAAGAGTAGCAAAAATGGGTTCAAAAAAAAAAAGAGTAGAAAAATTAACACAAATAGGTTTTGAACCCATGACCTCAAGAAAAAAAACTATAACTGCCAACCATTGCTCTACAAGGGATTAATAGACTCATTACCTACAAAAAACAATTTATCTTAAAATTGCATTGGGCCAAGGCCCATACGGCCCTAGCACTGGGTCCGCCCCTGATTAAGTAGCAAGATTCAAGAATAACTTTAACAACGCAACAACCATCAACAAATTCCAGAGATATCCCCAAGAATATTTTGTTTTAAATTGTCCCATGCATTTGTGACTGTCTCTTTATTACGGAGTATAAAATAAAATGTAACAATTCTAAATTTTAAAATAAGCGATGCATATTTTAATCAATAAAAACAACTACGACTTCCTTTGTTTTGGTGATTTAATTTGTTTACGTACACATTTAGAGATAGATGATAAAACAAAAAAAATAAAATAATATAAGTACAAATGAGGTCTCACTTGATTTTCCGTATACGGGTTTTACTCCCGTTATATACTTTTTTCATTTTTTTTCCCTCTCATACCCTTTTTTACTCATTCTCTATACAAATTTCTCTCTTTTAGTTTTCTAAGTTTACTTAACCTAAATTCATCCAATTTTCAATTATTTCAATTCAATTCAATTCAATTCAATTTATTTCAATTCAATTTCAATTTCAATTCAATTTAGGTGGAAAAAAAGGTGAAAAAAGGTGAACAAAGGTGAACAAAGCTACGGCCTTAGATCCGCCACCAGAAACCTCAGGCCGCTCGGGGTGGGCGAGACCATAATTCCGCCACACAGACCTACGCCATGGTTGTTAGCCTCCCGCCTCCCGGAAACCACCCAAATTTCAATTTTCTATGAACCCTAATTTGATTTTTAACCCAAAAATTATCAAGATTAACTCATACAATTAACATAACTTTAAGAAATAAATTGAAATTGAATTGAAATTGAAATTGAATTGAAATAAATTGAATTGAATTGAATTGAATTGAATTGAAAATTGGATGAATTTAGGTTAAGTAAACTTAGAAAACTAAAAGAGAGAAATTTGTATAGAGAATGAGTAAAAAGGGTATGAGAGGGAAAAAAAATGAAAAAAGTATATGACGGGAGTAAAATCCGTATACGGAAAATCATATTCGTAAAATAAAATAATGTGATTTATTTTGGTAAAATTAAATTAAACTTTGATTTGCAACTACTTTTATTATAATGTATTTTGACTGTATCGTCATTATTTCATTTTTCATGAATTGTTATCATATACATGCATCTCTGATAAGATTTATAATAGAGAGAGATTTCATAAGGAGTAATTATTATTGATAGATGATGTATCGAATTACATATGATATTTAAACTATTTATACTAATAGCTCACAATATTAGGAAAACCTACATCTAGCTAATATTAACTTATTCTCTAAGATAATAATATTTCCTAAATATTTGGTATATTCTAATAATATACCATATTATTTATTTCTTTCATAATACCCTCCCTCAAACTTATGGTAAGTCACCGACTTATCCTGAGTTTGGAAATTAAAATACAATAAGCAATAAGAAAAAAAAAATGTCGACTTTTTTCATCTTCAAAGTCTTCATCTTCATCGGTGCGTACACGACCCGCCGGCCACAATAGGTGCGTAACTCGCCAGTACATACGAAGGGATTTATGAGTAAAATGTGACTATTTTAATGCTTAAAGTGACCACTTTAACGCTAAATGTGACCACTTTAAAACTCCATAAATTGGTCACTTTAAACGTTAAAATAGTCACTTTAAACCTTAAAGTAGACACATTTTACTTACAAATACACCGTCACACGCGTGAGACGGTTTTATGTAAGCATTTGTGTAATTAATTATTATTGTCTTGTGTGTAATTATCATTCTTCAGTTTTGTTGTATGTCACCTAATCTTCATTATTCATATATACAACTAAACTTTATTTACTTCATTAATTTTTTTTTCCTTATTATAATTGTATTTGTGTATACAAATAATATGAAAACAACTAACCAAACACCATAAATGCATCACACATGACACACCACAATTACGTCCAACTGTGTATAGAAAAACGAGGAATATTAAATTACCCTATTAATGGTTTACTACTAAAGCAGCAAAGGGTAGGTTTAATTAAAAAAAAAAAAAAAAAAGTTGAGTTTGGTAGCATGCAACTCTTCTTTTTCTTATTGGTCCCTTATTTTTATCCATTAAACATTTGTAACGATTATAAACATTTTTATCATTTTTTTTTTTTTTTAAAATAAAGGGCGTCTTGATCAGTGCAGACTTGTGTAGACTCAAAGTTCAAATGCAAAGTGCGAGGTCCCAGTTGAACTCACTGACGGATGAGCAAATACTTGCGGTATCTCGGTGGCCCCAATTAGGGTGGTTTACATGGTTTAAGTGGTGACGCTGAAATCCTGGGCCCGGGGGATTAAACTCTTCGTCACCGAAAAAAATGATTTTTTTTAATAATAAAAATTACTCCGTATTTTAATAGCTTTATTTTTTCACGCTCTTTAAATAGAAACCAATCTTGATATACTTTAGAAGTCATTTTTTTTTCCATTATTATTTCCATTTTAAAAATACCAAAAAATCCTCAATTTTTTTTTTTTTTTTTTTTTTTTTTTTTTTTTGTTTTTATCATTGTTTTAGACTTTGAGCTATTATTCTTTGAATTTTTCTTTCTTCATTGTAATATTTGTCGATTTTAGCTTTTAAGTACGGAGTACATTGCATTTCATTATAATACTAGTGTAGTGTCCGTGGACTTGCACGACAATAAATAGTTGCATTTATTAAAATTATTATTCATAAATTTTCTAATTTTCTCCATAAAAAATTGATTTGTTATTTCAAAACATATATCATATATCTAATGAAGTGTTTGTTTAGAATTCTCAAATGTATTATTTATATTATTAGAAATTAGAAGTTCACGTAATAACATTTTATTATATAATGTTATTTTGTTAGAAAATATATCTAAGGAGTATTAATTTATGTTAAAACAATCTTAAAAAGAGAAAAATATTGCATATAATATATATACGGAGTATCATATTTATCACTTTATAATAAGTTTAACTTATTAAAAAAAACTTATGTTATAATTTAGTAATTTTTTCAAATGGAACACTTATTCAGTTCAGTTCAGTTCAATTATATTAAATTCAACCCATAATATTATTAGTCCCTAATAAGATAGTCGTGTAACTAACCAAACACCATGCTATTAAATGCAGTTACACAATGCATGCATTTTTCACCAATGCATGTCCTCCAACTTACTTACACCTTCTAGTGTTCTTCCAACCAATTTTCCATAATCCTTCTTATATATAGACATCTACAAACTCAATCCACTTCATACAAACATTCAAAATAACCTAAAAAAAAATAAAAAAAAAATACATTAAAACTTCTTAAATACACAACTACTACGTACAATGGGAGACGTCAACAACAATCTTGACCAAAATGTTCCACACATTGCGGTATGCCCTAGTGCAGGTATGGCCCACATACTACCCTACCTAAGGGTATCTTCCATGTTAGCTTCCTCTAATTGTAGGGTCACCCTTATGACTGTTCAACCTACACTTTCTAATGCTGAAACTACTCAAATTTCCTCATTTCTCGCCACGCACCCTCACATAAATGTCCTTAACGCTCAGCTTCCTAGTACTGAAAGTACTAAGTCGAGCTCTCAGAAGCTAGAAAATGCTAGCATTACTACCCATCCTAGTGCTGCTCCCGACCCCTTTTTTCTTCGATACACCGCTATTTCGGAGAATGCTCATCTTTTGGCCCGAAACCTTATTGCACTTAACCCTCTTCCAACCGCGATATTGTGTGACATTATGTTTGTTTCGGGTTTTCAACAAGCGCTTTGTCACCTTAATGTGCCTATTTATGTCATCCCTATTACTTCGACACGGTTTTTTGCTTTCGCTAACTTCTATGCTCATCTAGGGAAGCCTCTCAATGATGTTGAGGAGAATGAATTGGTGATTGGGTCTAGTATGACCCCTATTTCTAAGTCTAGTATACCTCCTCCATTTTTTAACCCTAATCATATTTTCTCTAAATTAATTGCCCTAAATTGTTCTTACCTTCATAAGTGTAAGGGTATTGTGACCTATAGCTTTGATTACCTTGAGCAAGAGACTTTGTCCTCTATAAGGGATAAAAAGTCCTTAAGTTATCTTCCTCCTATTTTTACAATTGGACCTTTGAAACAACTTTATGATGAAAATAATAAAAAGGGTGATGATCATAATCCTAGCTACATTGCATGGTTAGATGAGCAAGCACCTAAATCAATTGTGTATGTTAATTTCGGGAGCCGGACCGCCATGTCGAAAGAGCAAATTAAAGACCTTGGTTATGGGCTTGAGATGTGTGGGGTGAAGTTCATGTGGGTGGTGAAGACAAGTGTGGTTGATAACCAAGAAAAAGAGGATTTAAAAGATGTTTTGGGAGAAGGGTTCCTTGAAAGAATCAAAAAGGAGAAAAAGGGTATTGTCCTTAAGCAATGGGTGGATCAGGACCGCGTACTGGTCCACCCATCTGTTGGAGGGTTTGTGACTCATTGTGGATGGAACTCGATCGTAGAGGCCTCCAAGTGTGGGACACCCCTACTTGGTTGGCCTCTGCATGGGGACCAAAGGGTCAATGCCGAGGTTGTCGAGTCTTCGGGTTTGGGTGTTTGGGCTAAGGAGTGGGGGTGGATTAATGAGAGGTTAGTCAAGAAGGAAGAGATTGCAAAGATGATTAAGGAGGTAATGATGAATGAAGGCTTAAGAAAGAGTGCTAGGAAAGTTGGTGAAGAAGCTTCAAAGGCATGGGATAATGAAAATGGTAGCTCAAGTGTTATGTTTACTAAGCTCATCCAAGAAATGTCGTCTTTTGCTTCTTCTAAGAATGTTTGATTGAATAATAAGATTCGAAATCTTTGGATTTTAATTTTAGTTTTGAATAAGTTTAGACGATTTGATCGAGAGATATGCATGCATGTACGTGCTTCTTGAAGACGTCTGTCTTTTATTAATAAAGAAGAATAAAGTGTATTGGTACAAGGAATGTTTATCTCGTTAATTGGCTATGTAAGCGTAAGATTTTAGTGCATGTATGTCTGAATTTACAAGCATCACGTTGCTTGATTTATTGAAATAATATTTGAACTATTGCTATATTATTAACTTGTTATGATGGTATTTCATATTTTCATGATCATGAATATGGTCTTGGACCGATGTTTTTCCGATAATGTTAAATACGAGTATTATGTTATGGACCAAATTAAATTGGTACTTTGAAATGCATTGATTTTTATACGTTAAATTAAGAATAAATAGTTAAACATCAACCTGTTCTTGGTTAATAACGAAATGAGAAGAGTAAAATCAGCTATGATTTTAGGTACTAAAATATTTTATTAACAATTAATTATAATTACCACTTAAATACTAAAAAAAGCTATATAATCGAGTACAAATGAGACTGACTTACAATAATTTATTGAAAGACATGACTCACACAATAATTTGTGCAGTACGTGTTATTTACCATGAATTCTTGTTTGTTATAGCAAAATATGCACTCCGTATTTTATGTGCTCATTTTTCAATGTATTTTAATTTTTTTATCTATTCTATATTAAGTATAATTAATATATTTTTTATTTTTAAGACACACTTTTAAGTTTGGATCGTATGATATAATATTGAGAGAATCGATATCCTAAAATGTACTCCCTCTGTTCCAATGAGATAGCCCCATGGCCCCACTTTTCTCCTCTCAAAAAGTGGGTCCATGGGGATATCTCATTGGAACAGAGGGAGTAATAAATAATGACTCACATAAAGAGAAAACATGTCAAAATTAGCCAAATTTTGTTAACCCAATAAAATATTTGGTTTCTTGTAAAATCATCTTATACAAAATAGTGTGCTATTAATTTACTCTATAAAAAGAATAAAGCGATAAATTTAAAATAAAAATAACAAATAATTTATGTAAGAAGCGTCACAATATAGTTTTTTGAAACCGTCATATACAAGAGTAATAAACTTGGTCGGCCCCCCATAAATTATCTTCAAGATCCGCCTGTTATTATCATCCCTTCTCTTTAATTCAATTTGACATCTTTAAACACATAATTATTATTGTCTTGTGTCTAATTATCATTATATCTACAGTCGTTTCAAAAAAAAAAAAATTATCCTTCTTCAGTTTTGTTGTATGTCATCTAATCTTCATTCATATATACAACTAAACATTATTTTCTTCATTAATTCTTTTCCTTCTTATAATTGTATTTGTGCATATAAATAATAGAGTAATTCTAGGGTGAGGCTGCCTCATAGCATGAGACACCTTATCTTCCTCACCATAAATATAATACACCCTACCAGAAATTATTATTAAATCTATTTTTCGTCCCATCTCACAAATTACTACCCCTAACTAATTATCGACTTTAATTCATCACTACCACCATATCATTGCAACACCCACTTATTCATCTCTCCGTCGTCCAATTGCTCTGACCACCACTAAACTCGCAAAATCAAATTACTTACCTCAATTTATCTCATTCAGCCCATCTTCTTCCCCAACTAACACCAATTTCGCCCAATAACACATCTTTCTTGCACCAACCACCACGTCCCCACGTACCGTTTCATGGTGGTTCAACCCACTCAAGTACAATCTGCTCACTCCAGATGACATCCAACTTCTGTTTTCCCCAAATTTTATCAATTACGGTAACCCTAATTTTACCGTTATTGTTAACGAAAATAATTCAAAATTTCAAATGTAACTATAGTGTTTTTGAAAGGTAACTCAGTTCTTTTCAAAAGTTTAATATTGTAATTATTATTCAAATGCATTAACATTACTTTTGAATTGTATATAAGTTACTTTTGATGAACATAAATATATTAATGGCGTATGGATTTGAATAAATATGGTAATTTACGAATAATTTGGAGTTAATTGAATAATTTATACGAAGTAAAAGCTAAAATTAAATTAAAGAGGGCGGAAAAGTGGTGACAATGAAACATTACAGTCATTGAACGCTTGGTTTGGATGAGCCTCAGAGTGATTGACGAGTTTGTGAGAATATTGGTTGGAATGAGTGACGTGGGGAATTTTAGTACATGAGTTTCACAATCTTAGAATTTGAGCTGATATAATAACTTTAGTGATGTGGCAAGTTGTCTCAAGTTGTCTCATACAATACAATGAGGCAACCTTATTGTAGAATTTGTATAAATAATATAAAAACAACCAACTAAACACCATACATGCATCACACACCACAATCACGTCTAGACCTGTCAAACGGGTCGGGCGGGTCCGGGTCGGGTTCGGGTTCGGGTTATACGGGTCGGGTCAAAATACGGGTCGGGTCAATACGGGTTCGGCTCAAATATGGGTCGGGTCGGGTCGGTTTCGGGTCAAAAATACGTTTTTCGCGCCTTTTTATTTATTATTTTTTAAATTAAAAAAAACTCTTTTATTGTTATTTTACATTATGTACATACTTTATTGTACATATGTAATACTAAAGTTGATATATATTCATTCTTCTAATTTATAAAATTAAAATAGTCTATTTATGAATATAATCCTAATATTTCAATCATAATTTTCATTATCATTCTGATATTCCAACTTATAATATTGAGGTTGTAATAATTATTAATATTAATTTTTTTTTCATGAAATATTAATTTTGTAGGTTAAAAAAGTCTTGTTACATGAAATTACACTTGCCCATCGGGTCGAACGGGTCGGGTCGGGTCGGGTCTTGACCCTAAATTAACGGGTCATTTCGGGTTCGGGTCATTTCGGGTCACGAGTCAAATTTTACGGGTCTTGACCTAAAAAAAGGGTCGGGTCGGGTCGGGTCGGTTTTTCGGGTCGGGTCGAATTTTGGCAGGTCTAATCACGTCCAACTAGAGGTGGCCAAGGGCCGGGTTCCGAAGTCGAAGCCCGGACACGGTCCATTGGAGGCAAGGGCCGGATCTCTAAAGGGTCGGGTTTTGAACGTGAGGCCCTAACCCGACCCTTAGGCGGGCCTGAGAGGGCCGGGCCGGGATTTGCCCTTTAAAAATTAATATTTTTTTTAAAAAAAAAAAAATGCCTGGCCTGAGAGGGCCGGGCTCCAAAAGTTGGATCCGAGCCCAACCCTTAATAAAATAGGGTCCCACCGGAGTTGAAAGGGCCAGTCCGAGATCCCAAAAAGAGTGTTAAAATATGAGGAATATAATTTCATTGATAATATTGTTGTATTATTATGAGTTGATTGATTTACATTACAACTAACCACCTTTTATAGATTTTAGCTGGAAAGCCAAAGGTTTACATTTATTATTAAACTTAATACTACTATTAATATCGAGACATAATTATATGTCTTTTCATATACTCTAATACCCCGCTCAAACTTATGGTAAGTCACCGACTTATCATGAGTTTGAAAATTAAATGCGTATAGGACTCGCCAGACAATCCTTTAAATGCGTATAGGACTCGCCAGATAATTTCAAGTGCGTAACTCGCCAGTAAATCTTTTTCAGTGCGTATTATGGACTCGCCAGTCAACAATAGTGCGTATAGGACTCGCCAGACAACTTTCAATTGCGTAACTCGCCAGTAAATCTTTTTAATGCGTAACTCGCCAGTAATTTTCATTGCATAACTCGCCAGTATTTGAATATCAAGAAACCAATAAAATTGATGGAACTTTGATTGGAATGTGAATAGGGGTATGATGCTATGAGCACACGATAGCACTTCAAATGCCAACAACAAATTAAATTTTGGGCAAATATATTTTGGCCACAAGGCAACACTATGAATTTGTCAGAACCCACAAAAGGGTCATGCGCCCAACAATCCCAAAACAAGCACCATAAAGTAGCTTTAAAACGGTGCATAACAAATAGACAGAGGGAGATGACACTTTGAAACCATATCATTGTAATGCTTCGTAAGTGAGAATTGATGCTTTTTTTTTTTTTTTTAAACAATCGAATAATAGTTATCGAGATTCCCGCCGGTGAACGTCGCTCACCGGCGGGAAAGGCGGAAGCGTATCGAGAGACCTCAAAATCGAGGCTCTGATACCATGTTAAAATAAATGAAATATGAATTCATAGAAATAAATGAAATATGAATTCATGGAAATATTTACATTTATTATTAAACTTAATACTACTATTAATATCGAGACATAATTATATGTCTCTTCATATACTCTAATAAAGAGGCTCTTTGGGCGGGTAGGGCCAGGCCAAGCCGACCGGCGCAGTTGGCCATCTCTACGTCCAACTGTGAACGCTCTACGTCCAACTGTGAACATTATAAAGTCCCTAGGACAATCGTGTAACTAACCTAACACCATGCATTACATATTTACATGCATCTACACAATGCATTTTTCACCACTGCATGTCTTCCAACTTACCTACACCTTCTAGACTTCTACCAACCAATTTTCCATAATCCTTCTTATATATACACATCTACAAACTCCACCTCATACAAACATTCAAAATAACCTAAAAAAACGACATTAAAACTACTTAAAAAAAAACAACTATAATGGGAGACCTCAACAACAATTTTGACCAAAATGTTCCACACATTGCGGTATGCCCTAGTGCAGGTATGGCCCACATACTACCCTACCTAAGGGTATCTTCCATGCTAGCTTCCTCTAATTGTAGGGTCACCCTTATGACTGTTCAACCTACACTTTCTAATGCTGAAACTACTCAAATTTCCTCATTTCTCGCCACGCACCCTCACATAAATGTCCTTAACGCTCAGCTTCCTAGTACTGCAAGTACTAAGTCGAGCTCTCAGAAGCTAGAAAACGCTAGCATTACTACCCATCCTAGTGCCGCTCCCGACCCCTTTTTTCTTCGATACACCGCTATTTCGGAGAATGCTCATCTTTTGGCCCGAAACCTTATTGTACTTAACCATCTTCCAACCGCCATTTTGTGTGACATTATGTTTGTTTCGGGTTTTCAACAAGCGCTTTGTCACCTTAATGTGCCTATTTATGTCATCCCTATTACTTCGACACGGTTTTTTGCTTTCGCTAACTTCTATGCTCATCTAGGGAAGCCTCTCAATGATGTTGAGGAGAATGAATTGGTGATTGGGTCTAGTGTGACCCCTATTTCTAAGTCTAGTATACCTCCTCCATTTTTAAACCCTAATCATATTTTCTCTAAATTAATTGCCCTAAATTGTTCTTACCTTCATAAGTGTAAGGGTATTGTGACCTATAGCTTTGATTACCTTGAGCAAGAGACTTTGTCCTCTATAAGGGATAAAAAGTCCTTAAGTTATCTTCCTCCAATTTTTACAATTGGACCTTTGAAACAACTTTATGATGAAAATAATAAAAAGGGTGATGATCATAATCCTAGCTACATTGCATGGTTAGATGAGCAAGCACCTAAATCAATTGTGTATGTTAATTTCGGGAGCCGGACCGCCATGTCGAAAGAGCAAATTAAAGACCTTGGTTATGGGCTTGAGATGAGTGGGGTGAAGTTCATGTGGGTGGTGAAGACAAGTGTGGTTGACAACCAAGAAAAAGAGGATTTAAAAGATGTTTTGGGGGAAGGGTTCCTTGAAAGAATCAAAAAGGAGAAAAAGGGTATTGTCCTTAAGCAATGGGTGGACCAGGACCGCGTACTGGTCCACCCAGCTGTTGGAGGGTTTGTGACTCACTGTGGATGGAACTCGATCATAGAGGCCTCCAAGTGTGGGACACCCCTACTTGGCTGGCCTCTGCATGGGGACCAAAGGGTCAACGCCGAGGTTGTCGAGTCTTCGGGTTTGGGTGTTTGGGCTAAGGAGTGGGGGTGGATTAATGAGAGGCTAGTCAAGAAGGAAGAGATTGCAAAGATGATTAAGGAGGTAATGATGAATGAAGGCTTAAGAGAGAGTGCTAGGAAAGTTGGTGAAGAAGCTTCAAAGGCATGGGATAATGAAAATGGTAGCTCAAGTGTTATGTTTTCTAAGCTCATCCAAGAAATGTCTTCTTTGGCTTCTTCTAAGAATGTTTGACTGAATAATAAGATTCGAAATCTTTGGATTTTAATTTTAGTTTTGAATAAGTTTAGACGATTTGATCGAGAGATATGCATGCATGCATGTACGTGCTTCTTGAAGACGTCTGTCTTTTATTAATAAAGAAGAATAAAATGTATTGGTACAAGGAATATTTATCTCGTTAATTGGCTATGTAAGCGTAAGATTTTAGTGCATGTATGTCTGAATTTACAAGCATCACGTTGCTTGATTTATTGAAATAATATTTGAACTATTGCTATATTATTAACTTGTTATGATGGTATTTCATGATCATGAATATGGTCTTGGACCGATGTTTTTCCGATAATGTTAAATACGAGTATTATGTTATTGACCAAATTAAATTGGTAGTTTGAAATGCATTTATTTTTTTACGTTAAGTTAAGAACAAATAGTTAAACATCAACCTGTTCTTGGTTAATAACGAAATGAGAAGAGTAAAATCAGATATGATTTTAGGTACGGAGTACTAAATTTTTTTATTAACAATTAATTATAATTACCACTTAAATACTAGAAAAGGTATATAATTGAGTACAAATGAGACTGACTTATAATAATTTATTGAATGACATGACTCACACAATACAATAATTTGTGCAGTACATGTTATTTACCATGAATTCTTGTTTGTTATGGCAAAATATTCACTCCGTATTTTATGTGCTCATTTTTCAATGTTTTTTTTTTTTTTTTTTTTTTTTTTTAATCTATTCTATATTAAGTATAATATATTTTTTTATTTTTAAGACACACTTTTAATTTTGGATCGTATGATATAATATTGAGATAATCGACCTAAAATGTAATAAATAATGACTCACATAAAGAGAAAACACGTCAAAATTAGCCAAATTTTGTTAACCCAATAAAATATTTGGTTTCTTGTAAAATCATCTTATACAAAATAGTGTGCTACGGAGTATTAATTATTTACTCTATAAAAAGAATAAAGCGATAAATTTAAAATAAAAATAACAAATAATTTATATGTAAGAAACGTCACAATAAAGTTTTTTGAAACCGTCATATACGAGAGTAATAAACTTGGTCGGCCCCCCATAAATTATCTTCAAGATCCGCCTGTTATTATCACCCCTTCTCTTTAATTTAATTTGACATCTTTAAACACATAATTATTATTGTCTTGTGTCTAATTATCATTCTACAGTCGTTTCAAAAAAAAAAAAAAAAAAAAAAAAATATCATTCTTCAGTTTTGTTGTATGTCATCTAATCTTCATTCATATATACAACTAAACATTATTCTCTTCATTAATTCTTTTCCTTCTTATAATTGTATTTGTGTATATAAATAATACGGAGTATAAAAACAACTAACCAAACACCATACATGCATCACACATTCACACACCACAATTACGTCCAACTAGAGGTGGCCAAGGGCCGGGTTCCGAAGTCGAAGCCCGGACACGGTCCTTTGGAGGCAAGGGCCGGATCTCTAAAGGGTCGGGTTTTGAAAGTGAGGCCCTAACCCGACCCTTAGACGGGACTAAGAGGGCCGGGCCGGGATTTGCCCTTTAAAAATTAATATTTTTTTAAAAAAAAATTGCCTGGCCTGAGAGGGCCGGGCTCCAAAAGTTGGATCCGAGCCCAACCCTTAATAAAATAAGGTCCCACCGGAGTTGAGAGGGCCAGTCCGAGATCCCAAAAAGAGGCTCTTTGGGCGGGTAGGGCTGGGCCAGGCCGACCCGCGCAGTTGGCCATCTCTACGTCCAACTGTGAACGCTCTACGTCCAACTGTGAACATTATAAAGTCCCTAGGACAATCGTGTAACTAACCTAACACCATGCATTACATATTTACATGCATCTACACAATGCATTTTTCACCACTGCATGTCTTCCAACTTATCTACACCTTCTAGACTTCTACCAACCAAACCAATTTACCATAATCCTTCTTATATATATACACATCTACAAACTTCACTTCATACAAACATTCAAAATAACCTAAAAAAACGACATTAAAACTACTTAAAAGAAAACAACTATAATGGGAGACCTCGACAACAATTTTGACCAAAATGTTCCACACATTGCGGTATGCCCTAGTGCAGGAATGGCCCACATACTACCCTACCTAAGGGTATCTTCCATGTTAGCTTCCTCTAATTGTAGGGTCACCCTTATGACTGTTCAACCTACACTTTCTAATGCTGAAACTACTCAAATTTCCTCATTTCTCGCCACGCACCCTCACATAAATGTCCTTAACGCTCAGTTTCCTAATACTGAAACTCCAAATAATAAGTCCAGCTCTCAGAAGCTAGAAAATGCTAGCATTACTACCCATCCTAGTGCTGCTCCCGACCCCTTTTTTCTTCGATACACCGCTATTTCGGAGAATGCTCATCTTTTGGCCCGAAACCTTATTGCACTTAACCCTCTTCCAACCGCGATTTTGTGTGACATTATGTTTGTTTCGGGTTTTCAACAAGCACTTTGTCACCTTAATGTGCCTATTTATGTCATCCCTATTACTTCGACACGGTTTTTCGCTTTCGCTAACTTCTATGCTCATCTAGGGAAGCCTCTCAATGATGTTGAGGAGAATGAATTGGTGATAGGGTCTAGTATGACCCCTATTTCTAAGTCTAGTATACCTCCTCCATTTTTAAACCCTCATCATATTTTCTCTAAATTAATTGCCCTTAACTCTTCTTACCTTCATAAGTGTAAGGGTATTGTGAGTTTTGTGACCTATAGCTTTGATTACCTTGAGCAAGAGACTTTGTCCTCTATAAGGGATAAAAAGTCCTTAAGTTATCTTCCTCCAATTTTTACAATTGGACCTTTGAAACAACTTTATGATGAAAATAATAAAAAGGGTGATGATCATAATCCTAGCTACATTGCATGGTTGGATGAGCAAGCACCTAAATCAATTGTGTATGTCAATTTCGGGAGCCGTACCGCCATGTCGAAGGAGCAAATTAGGGAGCTTGGAGATGGGCTTGAGATGAGTGGGGTGAAGTTCTTGTGGGTGGTGAAGACAAGTGTGGTTGACAGCCAAGAAAAAGAGGATTTAAAAGATGTTTTGGGAGAAGGGTTCCTTGAAAGAATCAAAAAGGAGAAAAAGGGTATTGTCCTTAAGCAATGGGTGGACCAGGACCGCGTACTAGTCCACCCATCTGTTGGAGGGTTTGTGACTCACTGTGGATGGAACTCGATCGTAGAGGCCTCCAAGTGTGGGACACCCCTACTTGGCTGGCCTCTGCATGGGGACCAAAGGGTGAACGCCGAGGTTGTCGAGTCTTCGGGTTTGGGTGTTTGGGCTAAGGAGTGGGGGTGGATTAATGAGAGGTTAGTCAAGAAGGAAGAGATTGCAAAGATGATTAAGGAGGTTATGATGAATGAAGGCTTAAGAGAAAGTGCTAGGAAAGTTGGTGAAGAAGCTTCAAAGGCATGGGATAATGAAAATGGTAGCTCAAGTGTTATGTTTTATAAGCTCATCCAAGAAATGTCTTCTTTTGCTTCTTCTAAGAATGTTTGATTGAATAATAAGATTCGAAATCTTTAGTTTTGAATAAGTTTTAGAAGATTTGATCGAGAGATATGCATGCATGTACCTGCTTCTTGAAGACGTCTGTCTTTTATTAATAAGAATAATTAAGTGTATTGGCTATGTAAGTCTGAATTTGCAAGCATCACTTTGCTTTATTTATTGAAAGAAAATGTTGATACTCCCTCTTTCTGTCTCAGTCATTTGTTTATACTTCTTTCAAATTCTGCTCACAAAAAAGTTAAACTGTAAACAAATCACTAGAACGAAGGGAGTATATTATTAACTTGTTATGATGGTATTTCATGATCATGAACTATGGTCTTGGATCAATGTTTTTCCGATAATATTAATTAAATACGCGTATTATGTTATGGACCAAGATTAAATTGGTACTTTGAAATGCATCGATTCTTATTACTCCCTCTGCCTCAGTTATTTGTTACAGTTTGACTTTTTTCCCTCACAAAAAAGTCAAACTGTAAACAATTCACTGAAACAGAGGGAGTAGTTAAATTAAGAACACATAGTTGAACATCAACCTGTTTTGGTTAATAACGAAATGAGAAGAATAAATCAGCTATGATTTTAACTTTAAGAGATAATTCACTTTAATTTGGTAATTTTTAACGTGTTTATAAATTTGCATTAACTTTTCAATACAAAAACTTGAACAACAAATAGTTCATCAGATGAACACTTGATCAATATAAATTTTATTTGACCATAAGTCCATAACTCTTAACGATATACATACTTTTATTTAAACCGAGTCTCTAATAAAAAATCACATGACAAAAAAAATAATAATAATCCATACGAGTATCTATATTAATTATATATAACAAAACCATCCTACACAAATTTTCCCTCCAATTTTCCCTCCAACTTTTACATATTTTTATGGGATATTTCCTACTATCCAAACTTTGTGATTACAGTGCACGCATGTGTGAGGTTTGTTCACATGATACCCCTAAACTTTGTGAATATGTGCCCAATATGCCCATTTTGTGACGGAAAACTTGACGACGTTAATTTTATGGAAGAAGGCACCAATTATGAGTTTAGGGTACATTTAGACCCACATTATTCCTCGTTTAAATGCTATTATTTGTACTCTAATAAACAAAATTTATACTAATTAATCAACACATAATAACATTTAATTGAGGAATAATGTGGCTTTAATTGTACTATAAACTCATAATTGGTGTATTCTTCTTTAAACTTAACGTCGTCAAGTTTTCCACAAAACAAGATATCGTGTACATATTTACAAAGTTTTTGGTACTATGTGAACAAATCTCACACTGTACTACACAGAATCCGCCAAAGCTCAGCAAGACATTTAAATATCCCTATTTTTATCCCTTTTATTTTATTTTATTTTATTTTTTTTTATCCCTTTTGTTTTATTTTATTTTGTTATCTTTTTGAAATTAGGTCATTTAAGTAAGTAAATATCTTCAATGTAATACGTAGTATATATTTTTTTTTTCTCTCTTAAACTATCCATTTTTATTTAATATGTTTTCAATATAACATTTTATCTCTTAAACTAACCATTTTTATTTAATGTGTTTTCCGTATAACATTTTAAGCGCGCTTTACCATATTATTATAAATGATGAATTTTAAGACAATGTAGTGCGATACTTTGATCGTTTTCACCAAATTATGATACGGAGTATATTTTTAAAAAAAAATTATAACTCTATTTGTATAAAAAAATTTAAATGTTCCACTATTCTAATTTTTTTGTTACAATTTTCAACGTTTCCATCATTTAAATTTTGATAGTTAATTAAGAAAAATCAAAATTGAAACTTTCAAACCTATTAAACGGGTTAATTAGAAGACAAATACGGGTTGAATGATTTATATATTTTCATAATACTTAACTACGTTAAACAAGTCATATACACGGGTTACATGTTAAATAAATACGTGGACGGGTAAAATATAGTTTGTTGTATTTTGGGTCTGAAATACATGTTTATTTAGACCGTGTTTATATTATATTATTCTTTTAATTTAATATTTAATTTAATTAACAAATTTTTCAATTAATTATTAACTTATTTTTATACATCCCGTGCATTTAAATGCACGGATATTATGCTAGTTTACTTATTTTCTCTAATCACAAATATTTTTAAATAAGACGATCTTAATTTTTTCTTCAATTCTAAATTTCCCAATTATTTTCCTATTAAAGAAACATCATCATCATCATCATCATCATCATCATCATCGAAGAAGTGAGAAAAGCTCGAGAAAGAGAGCAACAATGGCGTTACAATGGATGATACTAACATACATCGTCGCCATTGAATCCGCCATTTTCTTCCTTATTTCTCTTCCTTCTCCCAAACTCCTCAAATCTCGTCTCGTTTCTCTCGTCTCTTTCATTCTTCAGCCTTTGATGTTCGTCGTTCCTTTCGCTGCTTTTCAACTTCTAGGTTCGTTTGTTTCTCCTTTTTCAGTCGTAGTTATTGAAGATTTTCTGTTAATTTTTTTTTGTCGATGAATTTTGTTATTGTTTTGATTGATTGATTTTTTTTTTTTTTTTAGATATTTATTGGAAGAGTGAGCACAGATTGATTTGCACTTCTGAGATCTGCACTGCTGCTGAGCGTGATCGTAACGAGAAATCGGTAATCGTCTCATCGAATTTGTCGTGTGTGATTTGTTGTTTGTTTTGATTAATTAGGGTTTGTGCCTTTGATTTCATGCATTGCAGCAGTAGTTATTTGATCGCACAAGTTTTGTTAATTGCTATGTTTAGTGCGTTTTCTGTCGTTATTTCGACCCGAAATAGTTGCCTGAGCCGTAACAGTGTCGAAGAAATGATGTTGAGGAGGTGCATTGGTTATGTGGCTGAGACTTGGTAACGAATCCACGAAAACGGAATTTGTGTATGAATTCTTTGATTAGTCTTAGTATATAACGGAATTTAGTAGGATAACTCAGAGTAAAATAGTTGCACCGCTGTTGTTATCGATGGAGGGCGTTGAACGCACTGAAATGTGAAAGGATACAAGTTCCTAACTGTTGTGAGGGATGGAGTTGGATGAATTGGCGAGGAATTACTCGGTATTTTGTGGTAGGTTAGTAGGTAGCATGCTGACAGCTGAGGTTTGTACGACATCGGTCTACATTGTACCTTGGTGCTGATGAATGCAGGAAAACTATTTTGCTTTGTTTCTCACCGAGCTTTTAATTGAGCGTTTTACTTTGGAGTTTTATACTTTTGTATCTTTGATGACAAGAAGAGCTCATCTTTCGCAGTTAGTTTCAATGGGGGGAGGGTAAAAAAATGGTTGAACAAAAATTCTATATATTCGATAGCAATTGTGTATGCGATAGGAGAGCGGAGGCTATTATCTTCTGTGTTCCTAAAAACCGTTTTACCTTCCATACGAAGAAAAAAGGAGGTTAATTTTCCTCTGGTGGTGATGCATGCAGAAAACAGTTTCCATTCTTTTTTGGGGTCACCAAAATATATCCCTTCGATCTTCCTCCAATTCATCTTTTTTTTTCTGTGTGATATCGTAATGAAGGGTAATTTGTACTCACTCCGATGCATGGATAGGCTTTCTAGTGAGTTTGACAGGGAGGTGTAATAACTATAGGGTCCTAACCATGCAATGTTTGTGCGTACGCGTAGTCATCGAACCATTAAACATAGAACACGGAAAGTGGAGGATAGAGCTTAAGTGGTATGGTTGGAAAGGGTATGTTCTTTTGCATAGTTTATTGTAACATGTTTCGTTAGAGGTAATCGTTTTTACCTGTAAAGCATCTCCATTTGTGGTTGAAAGGGATACATGAAGACGGGATGAAAGTGTCACAAGCATGAGAGTGTTACTGACAGTCTGACACAGTATTAAATCTCAATATTGTTTCAAAGAGTGGTATAAAATGGACGCGGTGATCTTTAAAACCTTTATAATACAGGCGCGCTTTGGTATAACGGTCTAGATTTATTATAACCATGCTTACATAGTTACATAATGAATTAATGACATGGTGCTTATGATTGTCAATATCATGATGTATGCAATTACACTCTTTCACGACAGGTGTACAAAGCGCAGAGAAACGTGATTTTGTGCGCTTCAGTCTGCCTTCTATACTGGTATGCGTGCCAACCCAACTCCCATTCTCGTTGCCTATTTTCACAAACATTTTGATTGTAAACTTTGAATGCGGCTGTAGGTGCATTTATCGTGTCTGCAAATATTACAAGGATCTTCAAAACTTGGAAGAGGTTGAAAAGCGATACAAGGAGCTGTAGCTGACTGTGAAAGGCGGTGGTGGCAAGGCCGAGTGATGTAAAATACCTTAAAACATGAACTTTCGATGGGCAAAGCCCTCGTTTCGTCAACTTTGTCTCATTTTTGTTACTTTTAGCAATTAAAGTTTCGGTGTAGGAGCAGCTTAAGGCGACTTTGCGGATATATTTGGCGTCTGGTGATGCTCAGTTCGGGGTTAATTTCCTTTCAACATTTAGCCAATTTGTTTCAGGAGTCATTCACCGTAATTTAGGATGAGACGGAGCATATAAATCGAACACAATCAATTAATCAAAACAATCTCGAATGAATACGTACTCCTTTCTTCTCATTGTATGACCAATTTCACTTTTTAGAAGTTAAAGGTTTAGAAACTTTTGATTGTAAATGATTCAAAAGATTTATAAATAATCATAAATATAATAATGTTTACTTTATTATTAAAATAAGTTTAACAGAATTATATTTTCCAAGAGAAATGTCATATGAGTTATATAGAATGCGTGATTTACGTATCTGCATGAGGTCGTGCATGAAGTAATTGAGAACAGAACAATATTGTGAAATTGAGTAAATACTTTTGTTTGTTTTTCATAGAATTTTCAAACTCGATTGCGTAGCTTGGGGTGGGGGTTGTGCCGCCTAAAAGGGGAGGTTGCTAGGTATGGGTGAAGAGGTGGTGGCGCCTATCCATTCCTACTTTACTAATTACTGGTTAGGATGTAATATGGAGGAGATACCAATGGTCTATATTATACGGAGTTATTAATAAAATCACACGCATTGATAGGTAATGTGGTAATGGAGAGAAGAAATGGATGATTTTGACTTATGTGATCTGCTCATGTAGATATTTTCTAGTTTCTTTCTTGTTTAATTTTCAAAAATATTATTATACGGAACAGTGGGTATGTACTTATGTAGATATTTTTGTCTTATTAATTTAATTTTTTGGAAATTTTGTATTGCATTGGAAATAAGAATATATATGAGGCTCATGTTTTTAAAAAATTAAAATTGTCAAATTTATTTTTAAAAAATAAAAAGAGATGAAATTAAATAAATTAATTCTTTCAACAATAAAACAATAAAAAATGATAGTCGAGTTGAGGACCTCTATTTTCATTGTAACGCGGCTAAGAGCGGCCTCGTTATGCCTTTTGCTTCCTTCGATTATTCTGAGCCAAGACATTGTTGCCCGTATGGTAGCTCCTCGACATGATATTTGCACTTCAAGTTCCCCCACCTGGTGCTTCGAAGCTTATATTACTCTCTGCTACCACTACTTGTTACATCTACCGTAGCAACTCAACTTCCTTGAGCATCGGCAGCTCCTCGTCAAACGCTTGCTACACCATTTCTTTGGCCTTCTCTCGTTCCATCTTTCGCTTTCAGTAAAAGGAGCCACCATTGTCAATGATTTTAATTCTTCGACCTTTATTGTTTTTGATCCCGGTGGGTTCCTATACTTGTCGAGTTCTTTATCGGTGGAAAGTTTGATCCTTGAGGACAAGGATCATTTCAAGGGGTCGGTAATGATACACGCCGAAATATATGTGGAGGATAGTTTGGTAATTTCGTCTTTATTTCTTTTTCTCCAAGTTAAAATGCGTATATATTATCACTAATTAGTTGTAATGACTCAACCAAGAATTGAATGAATGAAAATCCTATCCACCATTATCTTCCACATCTTCTTATCTATGTCTATTTGTTTTTAACTATAATACTAGGTGATTTTCTGCACCCCAATTACCACAGATTTTAGTTTGTTAGGCCTATTAATCATTTCGATCGAACAGTCAAAACCGATCGTATCAAATTAATAAAATCACACTCATTGATAGGTAATGCTGTAATGGAGAGAGAAAATGGATGATTTTAACTTGTGTGATCTGCTTATGTAGATATTTTCTAGTTTCTTTCTTGTTTAATTTTCAAAAATATTATTATACGGAACAGTGGGTATGTACTTATGTAGATATTTTTGTCTTATTAATTTAATTTTTTGGAAATTTTGTATTGCATTGTACACGTACTCTGGTTGCTTTTTATTTCACAAATTCTAAAACAAGATCATTATTAACTTATTTACCACATAAATGTATAATCATCTTTTTTATAACTTTGTTTATGGGATGATATTAAATGTAATTTTATTAATTATTGTACACATGACGATCTTATAGCTACCGCTTACAGCATGTTTATCTACAATAACTGTTAGCTACTTAGCGGTGATAGAATTGAGCTTAAGCCACATGAACCACGTTTAGTTGAATTACAAGCTATAGCACTTAATTATTTCTACGTCAAATAATTCACTAATAATTCAATTTATAGGCAATCAATGTTATTATCGTTTTGTAAATTAGTCAAGCTTTCGGGTACCACTAAATTATGTACTCCGTATCAATTATTTGTTGTCATTTACTTTTTGTACTTCTTTGAAGAAAAAAAAATACTCCGTATTAGATAATTTTTAACAAATTTAATTATATGTACATAATCAAAAATAACATTATTTTTAATATATATATATATATATATATATATATATATAGAAAAGAGATCAGGTAAGTTCTATTGTTTTTGCTAAGTCCGTAAGTTCTAATCCTGGCCCTTAGATCAAAACAAATCAAAGGCCAAGATTAAATTAGATGAATGGTTGAGATTAAAATTGAAAATCCTACCCTCTCAAACCCATTCTCAGCCATTTTCACCCTCTCTCTAAACTTCTCCCTCTCTCTCTAAATTTATTCTCTATCTCTCTCAAACCCTAAACTCTTTTCAATAATCCCACCACCACCACCACCACCACACCACGCACCAACCACCACCACGCACCAACCACCACCACCACTCCACCCACCACCACCGCACCACGCACGCACCACCAACCACCACCACCACTCCACCGCACCACGCACGCACCACCAACCACCACCACCACTCCACGCACCACCAACCACGCACCAACCACCACCACCACTCCACCCACCACCACCGCACCACGCACGCACGCACCACCAACCACCACCACCACTCCACCCACCGCCACCACCACCACCAACGTCTTCCTCCCGCCGCCACTACCACCAAATTGAATATTAAGGTATGAAAAACTCAGATCTAAAACTTATTTTTATAAAATCTAACTCGAAATCTTTTAATTTAATTATTTGTGTGGTTATTTCATTTAGATCTGACATTTTCTTTTCAAATATGATTTTTTTCAGATTTAATTGTAACGACGGTGGGTGGCAGACGATGAGAATGGTAGTGGGGGTGGTGGCGGCTGGTGGAGTAGGGACAAGGTGGTGGACCAGATCTGGTAGATGGGTGGGTGGGACATCTAACGTCGTTTTTGGTGGACTGGAATGGGTATTACAGTTTCACTCGTAATGAACAAGGGTTTCACTCGTAAAAGAACGAGAGTTTCACGTCTTATACAACTGTGATTACAATCCGTATTATACTGATTCTGCGGTTTGTAAAACCCTTAAAATTATATTAGTTCAAATTTTGTATACAATTACAATTTTAAAATACTATAGTTACATTCGTAAAACATAAAGTTACATTCGTAAAAGTCGTAAATTACATAAATTCAATTTATTTTTCAAATAACACATTTTATTTATTAAAAACCACATTTTAATCTAAAGTTTCAAAATAAATTATTAAAAGTTACAATCGTAAAACGCTAAAGTTACATTCAGCAAAAAGTCGAAAATTTGAAAAAATTTATCTTCGAATAACATAAATTCAAATTTATTTATTAAAAATTACATTTTTGTATGAAAATTACAGTTTCATTTACAAGTATTACAGTTACAGTTTCATTTACAAGTATTACAGTTACGGACTTACGGACTTACCAATATTTGCGAACTTACTTGAACCTCATTCTATATATATATATATATATATATATATATATATATATATATAGATATATTTATATATATATATATATATATAAATATATATATATATATATATATATATATATATATATATATATATATAACAGGTCATTATTATTATAAAAATTAAAAGATAATTAAATATTATGAAGTACTCCATTTATTTAATCATTGTTAACATAAATATTATAAACATAATTTCTCTCCATTTATCTTATCGTCTCGACTTAATTTTATTTCCGTCTTTCTTCAATCTCAAAGTATTTTCTTCACAAAATGGTACCTATTAAATATAATAACAAAAAGCAGTACCAAATCCTCGAGAAATATATAAAGTATGATAAAAATATGACGAAACCAATTTATTTCTAAATAGTTGTAAATTGAGCCATTTAAGAAATATAAGATGACAAAATCGTCTAAGTACGAGTTTAAATGTGGGTATGTAATCGGTAAAAATATTGCTTATCAGTATTATTTAAAATTTTAAGGTGGGGGTGAAATCTAAATTTGGCCGGCATGCATATGAAGTAAAATTTAGTACTCCGTGTCTCCGTACTTCCTAGCTTTGTTCGAATCATTGTAATTATAGTCTCTCTATATTTTCCATTTTGCCCCATAGGTCCACCTTTCTCCTCACAAAAAGTAGGCTAATGGGGCTAAATGGAAATGATGAAAGCAGTACTATAGACTGTATAGAGTATCATACTTCCTCCATTCCGTTTGATTCTATACGTTTGACCAAAACACGGTAATTAAGGTAGAAAAAAATCAAGTGGGATAGATAATGGAATTACTTAAATATCCCTACTTTATTGTTTGCAAGTGGGTTGAGTGGGTATTAGTGAAGGGTATATTGGTCTTTTAGTTTAATAAAATAGAGACTAAAATAGAAATGTATAGAATTGATTGGAATTTCCGAAAAAGGAATATGTATAGAATCAAATGGAATGGAGGAAGTACTTCTTAATTCATGACTTTCATGATTCATGTGAATAAGATATACATTTGTTTAATTACCTACATCGAAAAATATACTTTTATTCATTACGTACAAATCTTACGACTTTTTTAACGTGAGTCTGTTCGAATATATGTCCACATAAGAGTCTCACATTAATTGTGAAAGAAAGGTTTGTGTGCTTTATAAAGTCTAAGGGTTGTCCTTCCATTGCCAATTGATTTTGGGAAATTTGGATACCCTTGAACTTATAAAGTGAGTTCGATCTCTAATAGAGTTGACTTTACGAGATTATCAATTGTTGTAATTACTTGCAGGCCCGTCTAACACCACGGTCAACGTGGTCGACGGAACTGGGCCTCCAATTAGGGGGTCTTGATGAGTTTGATTCATTTTTAATTTTGTGCACAATTAGTTAATGAAGAGTACGATTCACAAAGCACAATTACTAATGAGAAGCTCTATAATTCTACTCGTTTTTCATACATACTTTTCATTTTCCATAGCATTCTATTGGCATTATTTGTATTTTTTGAAAGATTTTCCTAACCAAAATTTTCAAAATAAAATCTTCTTATACGGTGTAAAGTGTAAATTTATTATGCTTACGCTTTAATAACTTTTTTGATGTGATGGTTCACAATTTTAAAAATTTACAATTTCATACAATATTTATTTATTTAGTTTTCCAAAAATATTTTTACTCATAAATGACATACGGAAAAAAAAAAAAAAGTTTTGAAAGCATATAGATACTTCTTAGTACAAAGTATAATAACACTATTAATTAAAGTAATAATATGATGTATTTTTAACCACACTATGTATTAAAACTTTATGAAAAGGATAACACGAGTATATAAGGTAATCTTATACGAGTAGTTTTTGACCTGTTTATGGTGAATTTTTTGTTAGGTTGACCTCAAAAAGGAATACGAGAAAAAAGAAAAGTATTATGAGGCAGGCCTTATTGCCATATTCCGTACATAAACATTTGACCGAGGATGTCATGGCCTAGTGGTCAATGATTAAGACATGATGATCCTATTTTTTCCTTTGTAATAGTAATAATATTTGTTGAATTAATGGTGATAAAAGCTAAGTGTAGCTAGAAAACTGATAGTAGTAGTAGTAGTAGTATCAATAAAAATAGCAACGATAATTAATTATATAATTTATGAGTAATTTTATCAATATCTTTACTAGAATAATGGAGAAGTATTAAATAGTGAACACAAATTTACTAATTAGATGGTGTCACAATAAATATATTATGATACGTCTTACTCAAAATAAAATAAAATTAATTGTTTAGTTATTTAAGTGTCCATGATATGAGATGGTCTCATATAAAACCAACCAAATAGTGAATATGTTTTAATTTTGTGTTAATCATTTTATCCGACTGTCTAATAAATATTCATTAAGTTTGGTCAATAATTTAAAAGATAGAGTTTAATGAAAGCTCATTATAATTGCGGTTATCTAATTCATACATAATTTAAATATAATAAGTAAGCAGTGCATAATTAATATTGAAATATTCGGTGTATTTTTAATTTCCATAGTTACTTATTTCGATAAGTAAAATATAGTCAATATTTTATTAATTAAGAGTTTTTCATTACAAATAGGGAGCCCGGCCTGGGGCGGCCCCAAAAACTAGTATCATAAAAGTCATACGGAGTACTTCGTAATTTACTAAATTATTGTTATAGCAATCGTAATACTCCGTAACGGTCTAATTGATTACAAGTTCTCTATCATACGTATACGAAAGTCTTGTAGATTTAATTACTTACATCAAACTTTAGAAGTAGCCAGAAAAACTTTGACTTTGATTTAGAAAGTGGATGTTAGATTGCAACATATGATTGGTATTAGGTTCGGTTCCCCTCTTCCTCTTCCGTTGTAATGGCCTAGCGCCCGTCATAAACATTCACGAGATTAATTCATAATGCAACTACACCAATAATGCAGATCAATATATGTGAGTCTATTTTAGGAGAGATTATCAATTATCAATTATTGTAATTAGCCACACATGCATTAACTACACCAATAATGCAGACGTTATCGACACTCAACAAAGATACGTTTTCACTATAAATAGGAGCCAAACTTCTCATGTTTTAAATCACAAGAAAAACATAAATTTAAAAAAAAAAAAAAAAATGTTTTTAAGTAAAAATATATAAAATGGCAAATTCTTTTACATCAATAGCAATACAAGTTAAACCACTTAACATAACACATAGAGACTTGGGTGGAGTACTACCAGTTAGCAAAACACAAAAATACTTGGGTGTAATAACAGATGATACCGAAAATAAAGATTATGTAGCATTCTCCATTGCTAATGTACTTGATCCAAATGCTAAGTTTGCGGTCGAATATGCTCGCGACGGTCTCGTTCATATACGTTCCGCTTTTACCAATAGATATTGGGTTAGGTATATATCGATCAACTCGCGTTTAATTTACGTTATTCTTTTCGTTTACACAAATTTTCGTATAAAATTGTTGTGTTTTGTATATGTATATATGACATGAATGACTATGACTAAAATTAAAAAAGATGACTAATAAATGCTCACATTTTTCGTATAAAATTGTTGTGTTGTGTAGATACTCGTATGACGGAATGACTGAGAGTATAAAAATTATACTCCGTATATGACTACTAATTACTAAATGCTCACACTTAGCTTAACACGGAGTAGTTTTCAGAATATCTAAATTTAGTCATCAATGTAGTCAACAGAAAAATTACTCGTATTTAGTACGAATTACTTCCTCCATTCCAATATGTTATATAAATTTTGTTTTTGCACGTAATGCATGTTTTCTTTTGTTCATATATTTAGTTACATAATTCAAAAAGTTATAAAATTTGGATATTAGTAATGCTCTCGAAAATACAATTATAACATTATCTCACATGACTATTTTTTATTTCATATATTAATTAAAAGTTATCGAAAATTTTCCTCACATGTGAATACTGCCCAGAAAGTAAATGTATAGAATCCAATGAAATAGGGTAAATAATAGGGTAAATTACAAAATACCACCTTTTAAAATTAAAAAATTTCAAATTACCACCTTTTAAAACATTCTTTATAAATTACCACCTTTTATAACGCTTTTCCACTCAAATTGCCACCTTACTCCAATTCCGGTGTAAAAATAATTTACTCTGTCTCAGTCATTTGTTTACAGTTTGACTTTTTTCCCCTCACAAAAAAGTCAAACTGTAAATAATTCACTGAAAAGTGGGGGCAAAACGGATTATTTTTTCACCGGAATTGGAGGAATGTGGCAATTTGAGTGGAAAAGCGTTATAAAAGGTGGTAATTTACAAAGAATGTTTTAAAAGGTGGTAATTTGAAAATTTTCAATTTTAAAAGGTGGTATTTTGTAATTTACTCTAAATAATATGGTATTGTAAAAATTTATCATAGCCACATTATATTCTAATATTCTATTATTTTTTTTTTACAAACGTTTAATTATCACTGGTTAAACATTTGACGACACTTAATTACGATAATAACACTAACAAAAATAATCATTTTATAAAAAAATCAAAACTCAAGTCTACCAAGATACGGAGTATTCCGTAGAATGTTAGAATATTTAATAATATTCGAGTGGCCTATGTGTTCCGGGTTTAATTAATAATTGAGATCATATTATATATTATAAGATTCTAATATAATAGACGATACTGTGATGGACCGGTCTCGATTAATGAATTAGAATTCGGGAATTATATTCCCTCCGACCTTACCCGAATAAATGAATTGAGCCCATATTAGTATTTGTACTGGTTGTTTTGTGAAAGGATACAACCTTTGGTAATTAACTACCAAAAGGCTGTATATATGTGAATAACGTTATTGTTACATTCATTCATTCATATATGTAAAAGTCAGAAAACAAAATACACAGAAAAACAAAAGAAAAGAAAAGTCAGAAGGGTTATTATATAGAATTCTATTCCATCTTATAGAATTAATTAAAGTAAAGGGTTAAGGAGGATAATAATTATTGGTTTTTCATTATTATCATCATTCTATTCAATCATGGATCAAGGTATGTTTCTTGTTGTTTTCATTATTGTTCTTTAGGGTTAAATTGATTCAGTCTAAATCGATCTTGGGGTTAATTTCATTACAGAAATTATTAAATTATGCTTACAGTTGGTATCAGAGAGGTTTTAGAATTGATCAATTTACCCATTAGAGAATTTTCATACCCTAATTTTGTTTTACACCGTATGTTGTTTGTGGGTGTGACTGTGACTGCTGCAAACGGATTGGTTATACGGAGTATTACGGAGTAGTTGTTTGTTATACACTGTATGTTGTTGGTGTATGCGTCTCTGTATGTTGTTGGTTTGTGTATATGTCAGTATACATATGCGGCATTAGTGTACAATCATTATGGTATGTGTATGTCAGTATATGCATTAAGGATTGATTATGTCAGTATCTTACTCATTGATTTATTTATTTATATATGTCTTCTAATAGTATGTGTAGTGTATGCGGCATTATTTTTTTTTTTCGGATGATTTCTATGATTAATTTGGATAAGTGAGTAATTTGTCAGAACATGTATGTTAGACATGTATGCTTTGTGCACTCTGTTACCTACTTTCCATATATTATATTGTTGATTTCATGGAGTAATGTAAGTATAGTCTTTGCATGATGCGTTATCATGTGTTTGTATATGTTGGTATATATTTTTTTTTGACATGATTTTTTCATGGTTTACTGGTTATCCGTAACAGTTTCATATAGTAGTCTTTTGTATGATTATTTCATGATATGTGGGTACACCTTGTAATTGAGTAATGTTGTGTTTTGTAATATTAACATACTTAAGTAAATTTACTCATGAATGATACAAATGTGTTTATTTTGTATATAATATGTTAATCACCAAAGTGGTCTTATTATAGTGCAATTTATACATTTGAAGATTAAAGTTTGATTAATTGATCATTGTATAAAAGTGACGTTATAAAAGATAATAAAGTTTGATCAATTAATTTCGTTATTGTCTATATTTTTGGAGATCACCCAAAGGTGGATCATTAAATATAAATAATAACAATAATAGGTTAATCATTAATACTAGAACTATAAATAGTGTGTATATCCAAAGATAGCATGCTTATTTATTTGATTTTGTATATGTGATTAATATTAAAGTAGTATTTTATTTTAACGTCGATGATGGTTGCTTGTGTTTAAGTGTTGCCCAAAGGTCATTTAAATACATGTGTGAAAGTTTTTATTATATTATTTGAATTTGAATGATGGTTTTTCAAAGCACTAATTGGTAAATATGTATTAATGTTTGCAGCTTCTCCAAATTTATTCGCATGTGCCGACTCTTTCATAAAATTTAATGGGCTTAACTATGACGAGTGGGCAGAAAAGATCCGGTTCACACTCTCGGTATAATGGCGTTAGACATTGCCATCCTGACAGATGAGGAACCCTCAGTCATAAAGGAGGATAGCTCCGAAGCCGAAAAGACTCGTTACGAGGCTTGGGAGCGATCCAACAGACTGAGCTTGAACCTTATGAGGATGACGATGGCTGACAACATTAAGCCGTCTATGCCCAAGACAGAGAAAGCAAGGGAATTCATGCAGAAAGTAAAGGAGTATTCACAGTCCGATTTGGCTGACAAGTCGATTGTAGGCAGCCTTATGAGCAAGCTGACTACGAAGAGGTTTGACTGGTCTCAGCCGATTTATGATCATGTGACTGACATGTCTAACCTGGCAGCAAAGTTGAAGAACCTAGGGATGGACGTAAGTGAGACATTCTTGGTCCAATTTATTATGAACTCACTTCCTTTTGAATTTGGCCAGTTTCAGGTGAATTATAACACCATTAAAGATAAATGGAACTTTCAGGAATTAAAGGCCATGTTAGTTCAGGAGGAGGGGAGATTAAAGACAATGAAGGACCAAGCTGTTCATCTTATAGGTCATGATGGTGCCAGCAGCAGCAAAACTAAGCCGAGTATGAAAGGTAAAAAGAAGGGTAAGTCTTTTTTCAAGGGACCTGAAAGTAAAATCCAGAAAGAAAAGAAGTGTTTCTTTTGTAAGAAAATAGGACACTTCAAGAAGGATTGTCCCAAGAGAAAGGCGTGGTTCGAAAAGAAAGGTAAACATTACAGTTTTGTTTGTTTTGAATCAAATCTTATAGAAGTTCCTAGTAATACTTGGTGGCTAGATTCTGGTGCTACTACTCATGTTTCTCATATTAAGCGAGGATTGATTCGATCCAAATTTACAAGAGGAGTGAAGGTATCTGTCAATGGGGAACAGGATGAAGGCACGGATCGAGGGCATTGGGACGTACAGACTTATCTTAGACACTGGATGTCATATAGATCTTATTGATTGTCTCTATGTACCAGATTGTGCCAGAAATCTTGTATCTATTAGTAAATTGGACATTTTAGGATTTAACTTTAAGTTTGGACATTGTAGTTTTTCTATGTACCGTAACGGATACTTTTATGGTAGTGGTACTTTGATTGATTCACTTTACAGGTTCAATCTTGATGTTAAATTTTCTGATTCTCTGTTTTATGTTGAAAATCAAGGCATTAAACGTAGTGCATTAAATGAAAATTCGGCTGACTTGTGGCATCAACGACTAGGTCACATATCCAAAGAAAGGTTAAAGAGGTTAGTAAAGGAAGAAATACTCCCTCAATTGGATTTTAGTGACTTAGATGTATGTATAGACTGCATTAAAGGTAAGCAGACTAAGCATACAGTAAAGAAATCAGCTACAAGAAGCTCTCAGCTATTAGAGATTATACACACGGACATTTGTGGACCGTTTGACGCTCCGTCTTGGAGTGGTGAAAAGTACTTTATCACCTTTATAGACGATTTCTCACGTTATGGATTTATTTATCTGCTGCATGATAAATCTCAATCTGTGAATGTCCTTGAGATATTCATAAATGAGGTTGAAAGGCAGTTAGAAAGGAAAGTTAAAATTGTGAGATCCGATAGGGGTGGTGAATATTATGGGAGGTTCACGGAAAATGGCCAATGTCCTGGTCCATTTGCAAAGTTACTAGAAAGTAGGGGTATTTGTGCACAGTATACAATGCCCGGTACACCTCAGCAGAACGGTGTTGCTGAAAGGCGGAATCGTACTTTAATGGAAATGGTTAGGAGCATGTTAAGTAATTGTTCTGTACCTCTTTCTTTATGGATGTATGCATTAAAGACTGCAACCTACGTTTTGAATCGGGTTCCTAGCAAAGCAGTTCCAAAAACTCCTCATGAGCTATGGACTGGAAGGAAACCGAGTTTAAGACATTTAAGAGTCTGGGGTTGCCCAGCTGAAGTAAGGTTGTATAATCCAAATGAAAAGAAGCTAGATCCAAGGACCGTCAGTGGTTTTTTCATTGGCTATCCTGAAAAGTCGAAGGGGTACATTTTTTATTGTCCTAATCACAGTACGAGAATAGTAGAGACTGGAAATGCTAGATTTATTGAAAACGGTCAAAATAGTGGGAGTAATGAAACACGAAATGTGGACATTAAAGAGCTCCAAGTTGAGATTTCTCCACCTGAAGCTGCAACTGAACTAGTTGTTCCAATTGTGTCATCACGGTTAAATAACACAATTGAACAACATAATGATGTTGAACAACCACGAACTGACCAAGTAAATGATGAACAAGTCACAATTCAAGGGGAGAATAACATACCTCAGAATAATACAGAGCAATTAAGGCGATCTATAAGAGAAAGAAGATCAACTGCTAACCCTGATTATGTATATTCTGTTGAAAGTGAATGTGACTTGAGCATCAATGAGGATCCCGTCTCGTTCAATAAAGCCATTGAAAGTAACAATTCTGAAAAGTGGTTGAATGCTATGAAAGAAGAGATGAAATCGATGGATGACAATAAAGTTTGGGACTTAGTAGTGTTACCTAAAGGTTCTAAGACTGTTGGGTCGAAATGGGTCTATAAGACCAAACGGGACTCTAAAGGTAACATTGAAAGGTATAAGGCCCGACTTGTTGCTAAAGGTTTCACCCAAAAAGACGGCATTGACTACAAAGAGACTTTCTCTCCGGTGTCAAAGAAAGACTCTTTAAGAATTGTTTTGGCTCTGGTAGCTCATTATGATCTTGAAGCTTCACGGATGGACGTTAAAACCGCCTTTCTAAATGGTGAGCTTGAGGAAGAAGTGTATATGGACCAACTTTGAGGGATTTTTATCTCCGTGAAATGAGGATAAGGTGTGTAAGCTGAAAAAGTCGATATATGGACTGAAACAAGCTTCCCGACAATGGTACTTGAAATTTAATGATACCATCACGTCATACGGATTTGTAGAGATCACCGTTGATCGGTGTATTTACATTAAAATCAGTGGGAGTAAGTTTGTTATTTTAGTCTTATATGTTGATGATATTTTGCTTGCTGCAAATGATATGAGCATGTTACATGACGTAAAGAAATATCTCTCTAAAAATTTTGAGATGAAAGATATGGGCGAGGCATCCTATGTGATCGGAATAGAAATATTTCGGGACAGATCACAAGGATTGTTAGGATTGTCTCAAAAGGCTTACATCAACAAAGTTTTGGAGAGATATCGGATGGATAAATCCTCTGCAGGAATAGTTCCTATACAGAAAGGGGATAAGTTCAGTAAAATGCAATGTCCCCATAATGAATTGGAACGAAAAGAAATGGAGCGAATTCCTTATGCATCTGTGGTTGGGAGTTTGAATTATGTTCAAACATGTACTCGACCAGACATCAGCTTCGCTGTTGGAATGCTAGGTCGATATCAAAGTAATCCCGGGATTGACCACTGGAAAGCCGCAAAGAAAGTGCTCAGGTACTTGCAAGGCACCAAGGAGCTCATGCTTACGTACAGGAGATCTGATCACCTTGAGGTGATTGGATATTCAGATTCAGATTATGCTGGATGCATTGACAGCAGAAAATCAACTTTTGGCTACGTGTTTCTCTTAGCTGATGGAGCAGTATCGTGGAAAAGTGGGAAACAGTCTGTCATTGCTACTTCTACTATGGAAGCCGAATTTGTGGCTTGCTTTGAGGCTACTATTCATGCATTGTGGTTGCGGAACTTTATCTCTGGACTTAGGATTGTCGACACTATATCTAAGCCGCTGAGAATTTATTGTGATAATTCCGCAGCCGTTTTCTTCTCTAAGAACGACAAATACTCTAAGGGTGCTAAACACATGGAATTGAAATTTTTGTCGGTCAAAGAAGAGGTGCAGAAACAAAGAGTATCATTTGAGCATATAAGAACGGATATGATGATAGCGGATCCGTTAACTAAGGGATTACCACCTAAAGCGTTCATTGGCCATGTAGAACGCATGGGTGTTATTGATAGAGCCTTGCTAATGTAGATATTATGGTTTTACTATCTTATGACATTGAACTCACTTGTAATTTGTTTCTAATGTAATGAACATGTTGTCATGAAAGTATATGTATACAATTATTGTTATTAGACTACATGTGATTAAATAAGAGAATTTTGTATTTATCTACTTAAAGCTTTAACTAGAATTGGAATTAATTTGTGATACACGGAAGGGATCATGTCGCTTAATGACGTGTGATCGCCTTGATCCGATTAGTTCTAATTCGATTACATATATTAAAGTTATTGATCTCAATATAAAGGTGCACATTATAGTTACTGAACCATCAAGTTAACACAAAGGCCAAGTGGGAGAATGTTAGAATATTTAATTATATTCAAGTGGCCTACGTGTTCCGGGTTTAATTAATAATTGAGATCATATTAAATATTATAAGATTCTAATATAATAGGCGATACTGTGATGGACCGGTCTCGATTAATGAATTAGAATTCGGGAATTATATTCCCTCCAACCTTACCCGAATAAATGAATTGAGCCCATATTATTATTTGTACTGGTTGTTTTGTGAAAGGATACAATCTTTGGTAATTAACTACCAAAAGGCTGTATATATGTGAATAACGTTATTGTTACATTCATTCATTCATATATGTAAAAGTCAGAAAACAAAATACACAGAAAAACAAAAGAAAAGAAAAGTCAGAAGGGTTATTATATAGAATTCTATTCCATCTTATAGAATTAATTAAAGTAAAGGGTTAAGGAGGATAATAATTATTGGTTTTTCATTATTATCATCATTCTATTCAATCATGGATCAAGGTATGTTTCTTGTTGTTTTCATTATTGTTCTTTAGGGTTAAATTGATTCAGTCTAAATCGATCTTGGGGTTAATTTCATTACAGAAATTATTAAATTATGCTTACATAGAATACTTCATCTTGTAGTAAAAAATCGATTTCTGTGGGCATCTTTTTCTGTGGGCATCTTTTTAATCGATTATTTTGAGTTTTATTTTTTAATAAGTTATCAAAAGTTTATATTCTTCATATAAACAAATTCTTATTTAAGACGGATATAAGCTTAAGACTGATCAAGTATTAATAATAAGACAAAAGACAAATGGGGTTGAAATGATGCAATATATTTATTTTTTATGTACAAGTGGGGGTATTTTAATTTACCCATCTTAAACTTAAGACGGATATACCCGTCTTGAGTAAGACTTACTCCTTAATATATTTGGAAGACATATATAACATGCAAGACATACTCCGTACTATAATTACTCCGTATATTTTATATATGTAATACGGAGTATATACGTGCATATAATTATGCGAAAGGAAACAATACTGGAAACTCGTATATAATTATGCGAACGTACAATTTGTACTTCCCAAACTTATTATATTATTCAAAATTTTAGAGCTTGCTCATCTTTAAATTCAACTCAAATACGCTAAAATGAAGTAATTCTCGTGTCAAAAATTACGCTAGTGCCCTTAAAAGTCGAAATTTGTTTCGAATAAATCTCATGTCAAGTTGGAATAATTGTTTTTTGGGGTCGTAAAAACAATTCTCAGCTCTAAGTTAAATTACTAGCGAAAACTAAACGACTCTGAAGGTCTTCTAAGTTAAATTACTATGTAAGTTTTAGACGGTCTTCTACAATACTTACTCATAAATATATAATGACTTTTTTTTTTTTTCGGTGCTCAAATATATAATGACTTTGAAGGTCGTCTGCCGAGGGATACTGGATAACAGCAACGGGCACCGAACCTGTGGACGATGAATCAGCATGGAATTGCACTTTGTTCAAAATGGACATCACCGGGAACGACAACCAAGCGACATTTTATCATGTGCAGTCGAAAAGAACAGTTGGTATACCAAACGACAATTCTGCTCGCACAGTGTTCTTGTCCATTGACCCCTCTGCCACTGAATTCGACCTCCTTGCCATCGACTTAGAAACTATCCCCGTTCTTGCTACATATATGGCATTGAAGGCCGACAACGGCAAATACTTTGACTTCAACACTCTAGGGTTCACGGCTAGCGACCCCGGTGTTGCGACCGTCATGACAAAGACCGAGATGGACGAAGATGGGAACATCCTAATCAGGATGAAACCCGATGGTGGTTGGTATTGGTTTTTCGTATCTGGTATGTTGTTGCCGCAACCTCTTGTCCCGAATATGGAGGATATGAAGGAAAAGATGCTGTTGAAGGCGTTTAAGTTGAAAGCCAACAACTCAGTTGCGTTTCGCCATGTAGAGACGGGCAAGTTTATTAGACGAGGTAACGGAGAAAATGATACTACGCAACTATTTGCCACGGCTAGTAGCATAATTAAGGAAGCTCAATTTGAAGTGATCGACTGTGCGTATATGCGGACCGTCCAGGTCCTCGAGTTTGATCTCGATAAGTCGAGGATCTACGATATGACGCCAATTAATTCTGACACGCACGTGTACGACAATCCAACTGACGAGTACCAGGAGGCGTCAATGAACTTGTCGATCTCGACTACCAAGACCTCGACCTGGAACAACAGCGTTTCCGTAGGTCTTGGGGTGGAGACCACATTTAAAACAGGGGTTCCGTTTATAGCAGAAGGGTCGATCACAGTATCAGCTGAAACGTCGTATAGCCATGACTTTGGTGGATCAACCGAGGAAACTCAGGAGGTTGGCGACACGTACAATGTAAAGGTGCCGCCTATGAAGAGGTGTACGGGAAGAGGAGTGGCTACTAAAGGTACGTGCGATGTTCCGTTTAGATATACGCAGGTCGATCATCTTCCTGACGGGAGTATTATTCGCACAACGCTGTCCGACGGCGTCTACACGGGTGTCAATGCCTACAATTTCTACCATGATGTGCACTATGAAGATCTTCCTGAGCATGTCAAGCTTGAGCTTGCCAAGCCTTCTCCTACAACTGCTCCTGCTTAAACAGGTATAGTTCCGTCAAAGCGGATCACTTGTCCCATTTTCATGTTCCATCTGGTGAGTGGTGACTCATTGCTCTATATGATAATAAATCTCATTTATTAAAAAAAATTGATAAAGAAATAATTATAAAGAAGATAGATTTATTAGTTCCATAGTTCCATTTCATGTATAGTCGTCAGGGATGGCAATCGGGTCAAGTCGGCTCGCTCAGGTTTGATTGGGTCGGGTTACATTCAGTTCGAGTCATGATGGCAAACCGCTCAATTCTAGGTCGGTTCATATCGGGGTCAGGACAAGTCCAAGTTAAAAAATTGAGATGTATTTATACAAACTTGTTGAGTTTTCATAATGCTGATTAAGCTACTTTACGAAGTGAAATAACATTCTCTCCATACCAAAATAGGTGTCCCGGCCCTTTCTTCATCAAAGATTTGAAAAAAATAAAATTATTTTCATTACAATCTCTTAAATCCATATAAATTAGACATTGGAAAAGAGGATTACACGGTAAAAATAGATAACAAATAATCTGAATATGCATGTGCTTATAAGCTAACAAATACAGGTTATACCGGCATGATACGGTGTACTCCGTACTTTACCAAATACGTATTAATTTTCTTAGTTTTTTATTTATTTATTTTTTGCAGGTTTGTCAACATTATAAAGAGTAACGATTGTTGATGTTAAATTGGGAAAAAATGTCCATTGTTTTATGTGTGCTACTCTTATTTACGCCGTATATTTATGAAGTGATAAATAAATGTGCATCTCCTCTGAGGAATGTGCTGGAAGGGTCGATCACCCGTTTATAGCGGAACGGTCTCGTATTAGTGTCGGTCTAGCATTATATTGGTGTTAGACGGTCTTGTATAATATTTCGGTTTAATATTGTGTTGCTATTAGAAGGTCTTGTATAATATTTTGTAAATTGTAATTTTTATTGCTACTCAATCATATGTGTGTGTTATTGTGTATGTGTAATAAATAAATGGGTTAATTGAATATAACCCCCTTATATAACACTTTTTTTTGAAATAACCCCCTTTTATATTTGTTTCTCAACTTAACCCCCTTTTAAGATGTTTTTTTTTTGAAATCACCCCCATCGCCGGAAAAACACACTTAAAAAAGGAATATTCCGACTACAATTCAAATTTTTAAAGTTATCTTGTTTTTTATACCTATTTTGCCCCTTCCCCTTCTTTTCTTTATATTAACCCAACATACACAGCTTCATTTTATTTTTTGTTCCCCATCACTTTCTTCAACTTTCTTCCTATTTCTTCCTCGTCTGTTTTTTTTGCTCATCATCCTTGCTCATCAAAGTTATTGTACTTGTAATGTTTGATAATGAAATCCCAAAATCGAAATTTGTGTTTTGTTAACATAACGACAACAACAAAGTACGAAGACAAATAAACAAATACAAAAACGCGAACATTTAATCCATAAAGTGCAATTCAACATTCGACACACGAGTTCAACAACTTAACTAAAAACGACGTTAATTCGACACACGAGTTCAAAGTACTTAGCTAAAAACAACATACATAGTAATTAAGTACATGCATCTTATGTTTCGGAAAAGCTACATAGGTCACTCGTCCTACACCTTAACTAAAAACGACGTTAATTCGACACACGAGTCCAAATTTCTAACCCTTTCTTCCCTGTAAGCTTTCTCGCCCTACACCTCAACCATGCCAATCGACATCGTTACTCGACAAAACATCATGCTCCAATGTCAAATTACCTCCTTCATACGCCGTAACCAAATCGTTATCAAGCAAACTCCCATTATAATAATACTGGGATATTAACGTGATAAGGTTTACTCAAGTTCATCATTCTGAATAAAGTTTAACAAACAATAGTTTATTTATCTTATATTGAGCAAAAATAATTACTTCAAACCGAAATTAGGGGCAAAATTCAACCACACATAAGCAATCAAAGCGAAATTACTTCAAACCGAAATAAAATTGAAGTTTACCTTCAGTCATTTCTTCAATTATTGTGCAACCAAGTAATGAAGATGAAGAATTTGAGGAGAAAGTCGAAATTTTGGAGGGAGTAATTAGGGTTTTTGATGAAAAATTGGGGATTTTGTCAAATTCATTTTGGGGGTATGCTGTTGCTTGCAGTTGAATTTGTTTGAAGAAGGAGGGTGTATGTGTCGTTCATTCTAAAGTGAAATGAAAAATTGAAGGGACAACAACTTAATCAGGGGTAATTCGGTCAGAAATAAAAAATTTGGTCGGAAATAAGCTGTGGGGGTGATTTTAAAAAACAAACATCTTAAAAGGGGGTTAAGTTGAGAAACAAACATAAAAGGGGGTTATTTCAAAAAAAAGTGTTATATAAGGGGGTTATATTCAATTAACCCTAAATAAATAAAAGGTGTCATATGTATTTGAGTTTGCTTGCTATATAAATGTGTATTTTTATTAAGAAATGTTGAATATTTTTCAATTTAGTTGGGATTCTTGGGCAAATGATATGAACTTGTAGGATATATATAGAGCTGTCAAAAAATGACCCGACCCGAAAAACCGCCCGAAACCCGCCCGAAAATAACCCGAAAATGACCCGTTATCATAAACCCGAACCCGAAAGTGACCCGACCCGTAAATAACCCGTAATTTCAGGGTCGGGTCGGGTCGGGTCACGGGTCAACCCGTAAATAACCCGTTATAAAAAAAAAACAACAACGACGGCCACTGCACCGACCACCACTCCCACCGCAACTCCCGCCTTATGTCCTCCGCTCATTCCTCCCTTACTTTGTTCCTCCTTCTCCTCCGCCTTCTCCACCACCGCGTCCGCCGGTTGAGGTTCCGGCGCGTTCGCCGGCGACGGTGTAGGTGTTTGTGTCGGCGCCGGCGTTGGAGTGTCGTTTTCTGCCGGTGATTCTGCAGGCGGCGGTGACGAGAAGCGATGTCTTGTGGTGGCGGAGATGGAGACTTCGCCGTGATGGAGACTTCACGGAGGCGGTGAGGAGAAGGTGAAGGAGAGGAGTGAGTAGGAAGGGAGAAGAAGAGTAGAAGGAGGAAATGCGACGGCAGCGATTGTTGTTGATGAATTCGACATTGTTGAAGGTAGATCTGAAGAAAGAATTGTTTGATTGATTGATTGTTTGAATGAATGAATTGAATTGAATTGAAGAAAAATTGTTTGATAGATCTGAGAAGTTGTTGTTAAAAGTGATGAAGAAACGCAGAAGTGAAGGATGAAAATGAGGGAGATAAACTGTATAAAGTGAGGAAGTTAACCAAAGTTTGAAGTAAGAAACAAATTTATGAATGGAATTTAAATGTGGAAGGAAATTTCTAGGGATATTATTTTTTTAAAAAAAAAAAAAAAAAAAAAAAGGTTGAGTAGTATGAGTATGACTATATTTGACTTCTAATTGACGCCAAACTAAACACGCTTTTCAAATAGGTGTGATTTGTGATTTTGCTATGCCAACTATAATGTCAAACCTTCACCCCATTTTAACTTGTCAAATGTGAGCATGTCACTAAATTGACTACGAGTCTACGAGTCTACGACTACTATTTATACAAGATTTTACAAATGGTGATTGTTTGATTAATGAAATATGTAAAAATTGACTAGTAGGTAAAAAAATAAAAGATAAATTGATCATGAATTTTACGAGTAATTAAAAATATTGAAAAAAAATCTCAAAATAGGAATGTTGAAAAAAAATAAATTATACAATTATTTAAAAGGCGTCATTGGGAAGTGAAACCCGTTTTGGACCCTAACCCGACCCGAAACCTGGAAAAACCCGACCCGTTCAAACCTGTACTTTACAAACCCGAAATTGACCCTAACCCGACCCGAAACCCGTATAAACCCGACCCGTACAAACCCGTATTTTACAAACCCGAAATTGACCCGACCCGTATTTTACCCGAACCCGAGATGACCGAACCCGTAACCCGCCCGCCCGACCCGTTTGACAGGTCTAGATATATATGGGTAGGATTTCTCTTTATATTTCTTCTCCTCATTTTTTATCCATTACATATAGTCTAATTATTTTCTCATATATTATACTCTCTTCGTTTCAGTGAGTGGTTTATATTTACTATATGCATTAAGATCTAAGTACAAAAAATCACTTGTCACGGAGACAACACAACTTCCCAACCCCACATGGTTTCAAACATGAATAATTATAGAAATGTAATCAGATAATTTGTGCATCCCAAAATAAAAAGTGTATACAACTCACGGAGACGGAAGAAGTAAATACTAGTTGAACCAAAAAGTTAACTTTAACTGAAAAAAAAAAAAAAAAAAAAAAAAAAAAAAAAAGGGCTACTCTATACATTGCACTCCATATGCTTTAGCTAAATGGTATTGGGAAAGTAGCTAGATTAGATTTGGTTCCATACAAAAAAAAAATGTTCATTTACGCGATTTCTATAATAAACGATAAACAAATGACTTAAATAAATATAGTATATTATCATTTCAAACTCCCCTTACAAGATAAATAACCATTAGGTCGTTCGAGAATTAAATGTAAATCATACTCGGTATATATCATGTCCTGCCCTCCAATAACATTTCGGCTCATTTTCACGAAGAGTTACTAACAAACTACGTCTAATATTTAGGACAAATATTGACGGACAATAAACTTCGACATGGAAAAAAAAAACAATAAGTGTTTTGGCAGAAGCCAGTTCGGTACAAATCACAATGCATACAAGAAAATCGAAACAAAGAAAGTAGATCACACTATCAAAAAAATAGATGATCTTGGGAACACTAACTAGATAAAAACTAATCACAATGACACTCGCTGATGAGAACAAAGATTACAATTAAATTACTACATTGGATAGTGTTACGTGGCCGTCAATTGTGATCTACTTCGCCATCATCGCCAATTTGGTCACTGCCATGCCTGCACAACAGTCAAATTTCACGATGAGTCTACGATTCAAGATCTCCGCCAATATGTACTGTTTTGGCCGAGATGGCCGCAATAATGGTGATACTATACACAGCAAGCACATCAAATCCGATTCTACAACGCCAATATTTTTACTACAGCCACAACCTATTCTGTGTTTCCCTAGCCATTGACGCGACTCCTATCATCATATACCAAGGTAGTTCGTAGCACCCCTATTTGAAATTTCAATGATTCGCTACACGAAATTATTTCAGAATTCAGGGTAGCCTCACTGCCAAACATTTCTTCTTCAATAACCCATGAACCTACAGAAGTTCTAAAGTTCTAGACGTGGCACATTAAAGTAGACGGGTAATTTCCAAAACCTTCCATATTTGAGTCTGCGACATTACGAAGATGCCCATACACTGAAACATTTTTTCCCACTCCGTTGACATTTGATAAGACCACCATTGCCTAATTTTTTAGGGTTGACTTAATAGCCGCGCTGACACGGAAAGAAAAGTCGACAAGCCTTCAGTCTTGAGTCTTGACCATCTACCATTTAAAATACCAAAGAGCCACATACATAAAATACCTACGAAGAAATATGACAGAATAACGTAGAAGAAAAAACCTCCATGAAGAAGTCAGATTCCGAGTTTTTCTATCCAGCTGTAAGTTCTCCAAAGCAGCTGAAGCGCGGATTACATCCTCAGGCAATTCATCACCATCATAACGCCAGTTGTAGTCATCTTTCCTATAACTAGATGACCCTGCTCTCCTCTCTAAAGCATCGGGGGTTCCAGTTAGATAGAGACAAAAGATTAAAAAATTAAAGCTAATAATAAAGAAAAACTCTATTCCATACCAGATGCTTGAGCACCTGGAAGTGTCCTGTAATCAGCATGCAAGTTACGAACCCATCAGCAGACTTCGTAAGCATAAGGAGTTGGCAAAAACTACACATATAAGAATACGAAGAGTGTACAGTGTTCAGACCTCACTAACGGGGGTAATCCCCCAGCAACAGAAGAAGATGATATTGGTCTTCGAGTGTTAAGAGACTCTAAATTCGATCCACTGCCCCTAGCCTGTGATAGATTCTGGACCATGAAAGATCAAGAGTAAACATTATGCATATGCAACTGCAAAAAGACACAAGGATATTCACACTTCATAATTAATACATCCTGCGACATTGGTCGAAGCAAAAATTTACAAATCAGTATGTGTGACTTTTAACTATACTATGACTAAGTTGTCGTGAGACAGCACTATTCAATCTGTAGAGATTCTTCCCACCCAGAGACTGGAGTCACCAACTTCCCAAAATTCAGTAGAGCCGTGTGGTCCTATGGAATGATAACGTATCCCAAGAAGGCAGTCAATGAAACAAATCTCTGTCAAGCCAAAACATCATCTGTTATCAACTTCCTGTCATTGACCCAATGTGCGGGTCATATGACTCAAAAACCGCCATCAGATGGTTTTAGTTGGAAGAACCAAGCAGAAACAAACTCTCTATATAAAACAATTATTAAGTGTTCAAGCATAATGGAAGTTGAAAATGAAGCAAACCTCAAACTTTAAAAAACCTTCAAGAACGTCTAAAAGCACAGGGCCACTTTCTCCATTTTGGCTGAGATCGTATCCATTTTTGCTACTGAATTCTTTCAATTCAGCCTTCCAGGAGTCCTTTGGCTGCTCGAAAAAAGATAACAGCACATGAGAAATGAAGATGGCAAGCTCAACTCTTCTAAATAATCCATAATACAAGAAGATTAGATTCTATTACCAAATTGCACTCTGGAAGATACACTTTTAGAGTGTGATTTAGTTGTGCCCAGTCCAAGTATTCACATATTAGAGCAGTCAAAAGTCTCCCTGCAATTGGTTAAAGCAATTAAGCTAAAATAATACTTCCGCTTATGTTGTTAACTTATTATAATGCATATCAAAATGTCTGTGATAAGATTTATAATCTACAGAGTACAGATTTTATTTTGAACTATTAATGCCTAAAAGTCGAAGGAGTAAAAAAAAAATTGAGCATGGTTATTTGCTCAACTCAAAAAACATTCGAGATGGGTCAAAACGGCCAGGATAGGGGTAGCAAATTGGACTCCTGACCTTGAATATATTTGTAAAGCAGCTAAAAAGAACTTCAGTTTAGCATGCTTGACATGCCAGTAGCTAAGTACATCACCATATTGCTAAATGTTAAGCACCAACAACCTATGACAACGAAACAGTTTATAGTATATTTAGTGTATTCCCTCCATTCAAAACCAAACCTCATATTTCTTTTTGGGTCAATTTAAATTCAAGTGTTCCATCTCCAATTCCTGGCAATAAAAAAAGGCCAATGACCTACCTAGATCATGAAAATGCATTAAATAATGTTCACTAATATTAGGCCATGTTAATTACACATCTAAAAACATGGAAGTTGCAAATCACACGAATTGAATATATGGGAATTGTTTGGTTGCACATTTTTATCTAAATTGGAGGAAGTGAAACATCCCATGAATTGCTAGTTTGCAACTTCCTACAACATGTTGGAAGTTGCTTACATAACCCCTTGGTAACTTGGAATACCCATGGAAGTCACTTCCCACATTGCCAACCAAACAACTTTGTGAATTCCCATGATATTGTATGTAGGGATTAAGTTCTCGTGAATTGTAAATTCATGGGGAGTGGTGATTCCCACATCAACCAAACAACCCCTTGATCTACCCGCTTAAAAATACTACTCCGTAACACATTATTCCCATCCTAAACACCTTATGGAAATCCACTCTTACACTCCTCCTCCCCTCCTCTTACCTCATTGGCTCCGGATCACTCAACAAATGACAGCCTTTCCACACGCCTAATAACCACCCCACAACCATCCACTATATCTCTCATTCCCAACCCCACCACTTTTAATAACCATACCAATCGACCAAGACTTAAACAAAATCACCCCAATCACCCCAACCCCATCTAGTCTATGATCTCCCACGTCATGAAAGCTACATATGCACATCTTCCCCAAATTTTGACAACCGAAGTCGTTGAAGCTATCTTGAACCCGACGCAAGAGACACAAAAAATATCCCTTCTACCCTTTGTGGCTCTGTGCTATGTTGAGAGGTCATAGTGGTGGAAGTAGGGAGTTCAAGGTAAAACTATGGATTAAAGGAAAGCCGTCCGTGGCTAAGGCACCAGCAATTATAGGGGTGAGCTAACAGTAGTAGTGAGCCTAATGGTGATGGTGTTAATTATTAAACCAGTGGCAGGAGTAAGAGCAAAAAACCAAACTGTACTAAATTGTTACCAATGAGTAAGAGTAAGCAAACCATAGTGTACAAAATCGTCATGGTATATATTGTTTTCAAATTTTATGTCTTGTTGAAAGGCATACAATACAGAAATTATAATATCACCAGTTCATATGTCCAAAACCGATTCTCGTATACCGAGCTTCAAACATCAGCCTCAGACTTGCGCATGACTCTCTTAAACTACAATGGTGTTCTAGCGAACGATTGATATTGTCTACATCCATATTCTTTCTTTGAACCAGATAAAAATGAGAACCTCTTGAGTACCATCACAAAAATCAGGAATCAATATATGCAAAACATTCAACGAACAAGCTTCCTATATAATATAAGAGCTTCTCACTTCTCTACAACAAGAAATTATTCGAAAAAAAGAGACAGGAGGCAAAGGAAGAACACCTGAAGGAGATGCGTGAAGTTGCTTAGCACGGTCGTTGCAGCTACCCAACAACGCAGGAGGCAAACCCTCGTCCTTTTCAACAACCCGATCCTCTTCCTCTATCGCTTCAAAGACACTCGCTCTGAGCTCCGCCTGCTCACATCGACTCAAAATGTTAGCGAAGCATTCAAGTTTGCTGCACATCCACACTTTCGAACTACATTACTACAACAAACAACCACCAAACTTTCACAAACCCGACAAATCAACGAACGGTGATTCCAACCGTAATCACCTCACATCCAAAAATCTTCCAACTAGCTCAACAAAATTTTACTTTTCTCCACATGATCCGCCGAAAATTAACTAAAAGCTAAACAGTCCGAAATTTCACCTCCGAAAAAACACAGTAATTCACACAACCAAGCCATTTGTTCAACGACGAAAAAAACCCTAATAATCACATAAAAAGATACAACTAAATGGATCTACGAAATCGATTCAATCCCACAAAAAATTCGAAACCCTAATAACCGAAATCAACCAAATAAACCTAAAAATTGGGACATTGCATAAGAAAACCCTAGAAAAACCGAAATTTAAATCAAAAAAACAAAATGATTGGAAAACGAAATATAATCTGGAAAAGGAGTAAATTAGGGGAGAAGAAACGTACACGAATTTTAGCGAGAACGCCCTTTTTCTCGAGAGTACGAGTAACTAGGGTTTTAAGATCCATCATTTCTCGAGTATAATCATCCATTTTTGCTTCTTCTTTCAAATTGATTTTGTTTTCTGGAAATAAAATAATAACTTCGTTGTTTCGAATTTCAGAGCTCTGCTTATTTCTTTTCCTTTAACCTTTTTTTTTTTTTCTTTTTCTTTTAAGTTTTTTTAATTTGCGAGGAGATCTACGTTAATATCGTCATTTTATTTTCGTGAATTTGTTGTATGTGAATAGAATAGAGCTGGCTGTTTGAACGGGCTAGTCTGCCCCGCCCCGGCCAGCGAGCGGTGAGGCTCAATTTGAGTGGTACGTTTTGGTCTGTCGATGTTTGCCCGGGTTTTTCCAAACAATGGGCCATGTCTGGACCTTGATTTTTAAAGAAATTGTAACAGAAGTGATTGTAATTCTTATTGATGAGAAAACTACGTACAGAGGCATTCAATATATATACAACCCAAAGGATCTCAATCTACTCTATGAATTACTCCCTCCCTTCTTTCCATTTAGCCCCCTTACCTTTTTCACCAATTTTAAGAAAAGTGAAAAAAGTGGGGTAGAGTGAAGAAAAAGTAGAATAATTTAATTATAAAAAATTGTATGTGAGTGAGAAAAAGTAGGGTATGTGAGAGAAAAGTGGGGTATGTGAGAGAAAAAGTTACTAAAAAGGGAAATGGGGCTAAATGGAAAAAATTTCTAAAAAGGGAAATGGGGCTAAATGGAAAGAATGGAGGGAGTAGGAAACTAAATATCTAATTACCTAAACAAAGAAATACACATCCTAATTATAAAAATATATTATACACCATATCTCCTAATAATAAGCAAGAAATATTTACATCTTAACATTCCCCCTCAAGTTGGAGACCGAGGTAAACCGAGTCCCAACTTGAACTGCAAATGATCAAACAATTCTCCTCCGAGTGCCTTAGTAAATAAGTCCGCAATTTGCTCCTCGCTTCGTACATGAGAAGTGCTGATCGTTTTGGCCACTATATGTTGACGAATGAAATGACAATCAATTTCGATGTGTTTGGTCCGATCATGGAATACCGGATTTTTAGCAATATGAAGTGCCGCTTGATTGTCACAATATAAGGACATAGGTTTAGTGTGAAAAATGCCAAATGAGCCGAGAAAAGACTTGAGCCAAATCAGCTCACTCGTGGCTGCTCCCATTGCTCTATACTCGGCCTCTGCGGTTGATTTTGCTACTGTCGCTTGCTTCTTAACCTCCCATGAAATGGGTGACTTCCCCAAAGAAACAAAATATCCACTCAACGAACGTCTCGTGATTGGACAACTCGCATAATCCGAGTCACAATATCCCCGTAACTGAAAGTCTCCCTCTTTCTCGATCGTAATTCCTTTGCTCGGATTTCTTTTGATGTAACGAACCACTCGAAGTGCTGCATCCCAATGCTCGACCTTTGGTTCATTGACAAACTGAGATAATATATGCACCGCATAAACGAGGTCGGGTCTCGTAATCGTAAGATATACTAATCTCCCAACAAGCCTTCGATACTTCATGACATCCTTGAGAATACGGCCCTTTGCCAACGCTAAGTTATGACGTGGCTGAATCGGTGTATACACCGTTCTTGCACCCGCCATTCCACTTTCTTCGATGATATTCATTGCATATTTGCGTTGATTAAGAAATAAACCGCCTGCTCCATGAGCAACTTCAATTCCCAAGAAATATTTTAATCGTCCCAAATCTTTAATGCCGAACTTCGCATTGAGAAATTCTTTAAAACGAAGGCTAGCAGCATCATTATTACTAACGACAATCATGTCGTCCACATAAACTAGAACTCCAATGAAAATCCCGTCACAATTAAATGTAAACAACGAATAATCCGCTAAAGATTGAACGAATCCATACCTCCTCATCGAATCGGCAAGTTTTGCAAACCAGTTTCGGGAAGCCTGTTTTAACCCATATATCGACTTCATTAACTTGCAGACCTTATTTTCGTTGTCTCGTTCAAATCCTTGCGGTATCCTCATGTAAACATCCTCATCTAAATCGCCATGTAAAAAAGCATTATTAACATCGAGTTGCTCGATTTTCCATCCCTTCATCACAGCAATGGCGAGCATACATCGAACACTCGTCATCTTTGCTACTGGTGCATACGTCTCATGAAAATCTACGCCTTCCACTTGAGTGAATCCTTGGGCTACAAGTCTCGCTTTATACCTCTCAACTTCACCATTAGCTAAGTATTTGATCTTGTAGACCCATCGACACCCAATGGCTTTCTTTCCTTTTGGTAGCTCGACGATTTTCCAAGTTTTGTTGGTCTCTAATGCTTCGATTTCCTTTCGCATGGCTCCTCGCCACCGTTCACTTTTCGCTGCCTCGTGGTAATTCACGGGTTCTTTCTCTGCATCAATCTTTGCTAGGAAAGCTTTGTGTGACAATGAAAAACAATTAGTAACAACGTAATTAGATAAAGGATAACGAGTACCTGACGATGAAGACGTTGATTTTTCTGGATGAGCATTCGACATTGGAGCAATTACTTTCATCGACTTACAGTAGTAATCCTTTTTCCACGCCGGTTCAAACTTCTCTCTTGCCCCTCTGCCCATCCTTTCTTCTTCTATTTCTGCCGTCGGATTCCCTGTCTCGTGATGCGATTCGCTTTCGCTTTGTAACGCCACCAGTACTCCCATTTAACGCCACTGTACTCCCACTGTGCACATTTGTGTCTCCACCGTCACCCTCCGTTTCTCCATGGTCGGCCCCTGTTTCTGTTACACTGTCGCGATTCCCCCTCTCTTCATGAGTAGAACCATCAACGTGTTCATAATCGACAAAAAACTGATCTGGAATATGTGCAGTAACTTCTTGGTCTTGCGTGTCCATGTCCTTTCCCAACTTTAAGTATGGACTCACATGTTCATAAAAAACTATATCGCGAGTCACAAAAACTCGCTTTTCCTTCAAGTCATACACTTTCCACCCCTTTTTACTATGTGGGTAGCCTATGAAAATGCATCGCTTCCCCCTTTCTCCAAACTTATCTTTCGGTCTATCCTTATTGTGTGCATAACACAAACATCCTAGGACCTTAACATTATCAAAACAAGGTTTTCTACGATGCAGAATTTCATATGGCGTCTTTCCTTCTAACAATGGTGTGGGTGTTCGATTAATTAAGTAGGCCGCTGTTAAAACGCATTCTCCCCAAAAACACAAAGGCAATCCACTCTCAAATCGTAAAGCACGGGCTTTCTCTAAAATGTGACGGTGCTTTCTCTCTACTCTTCCGTTTTGTTGTGGTGTATCTACATTGCTAGTCTGAAAAGTAATCTCATTCTCCTCATAATAACGTTGCATTGGACCGGATAACAATTCCGTTCCATTGTCACTCTGAATTTTCTTAACACATGTTTCAAATTGGGTTTTTACCATTTGACAAAAAATTTTCAGAAAATCACCTGCTTCGCTTTTGTCTTTCATTAAATATACCCAAACTCCCCGACTATGGTCGTCAACAATGGTTAAGAAATAATGAGCGTGTGTCAGACTTGCTACCCGATATTTTCCCCAAATATCACAATGTATTAATCCAAATAAAACATCACACTTCTTATTATTAATTTTGAAAGGAGAACGAGATAGTTTTGCTCGACAACAAGAGTCACACACAATATCCGAGTTCCAATGTAAACTACACCCAATTAAACTAGAAAAACGAGAAAAAATACTTTGCGACGGATGTCCTAATCGCCTATGCCACAACCGTGCATCCTTAGTCACCATCACTCTCCGCACCGCTTCTTCCTTCTTCAACTGATAGTAATATACTCCATGTCGAAGCTCACCTCGTCCAATCATCGTCCTCGTAGTCGGGTCCTGCATTTCACAATAATCCGAATAAAACGTTATTACACAATTATTTTCACGTATTAATTGTTGGACCGAGATGAGATGACAAGTAAGATTTGGGACAAATAAGACATCTTTCAAAATGAAGTGTTCATTCAATTGAATTTGGCCGTGTATACTGGCCTCTACAACTCTCCCATCAGGTAAACTGATTTTTGACACTTCCTCCTTCCATTGATTCATCAACAAATCTTGCCTTCCGGTCATATGATGAGAAGCTCCGCTGTCAATGATCCATTCTAAATCAATCGTTAGTTTCATACCTTTGAGTTTCTCATTACCACCTGGGCACTCGCCTAATAAGGCTTTGAGCCTCTGAATCTCCTCGCTCGTGAATGGCACGTTCGATGTTGTACTGTCATTCTCCTTCGATGCGGCATCCGTACTTACTGCATTAGCTTGGTAAGTTCCTCTTCCTCTGGCCGCGTCCCACGCCCACCACGCCATCGATCCCGCGCCTACCACGACCTCTTTCTCTGGCTCTAACTTCTTCATACCCATGCTTCTCGTAGCAATTCGCCTCGGTGTGATAGTACTTACCGCAGTGAGTGCACTGTGGTGGAACATACTCTGCATCTTCACCATTCTTCCCTTTCCCTGCATATGCCCTTGTCGCCATAGCTCCTTCCACACGATCTTCCTTGACTTTGGTCATCGATGCGTGCCGTTCTTCTCGTAAGATCAGTCCATATGCACGAGTAAGGGTTGCAATAGGATCTTCCATTAACAAGTTAGTTCGAATATTTCCGTATAATTTCGAATCTAACCCCATTAAGAACTGATGGACCTTCTCCTCTTCTTTCTCTTTGGCAATGGAGGCGGCGGCTCCACAGGTACACTCCTTGACTTTGCTGTAATTCCCGAGTTCATCCCAAATTACCTTTAGCCGAGTATAATACTCAACCACCAAATCGGATCCTTGCTTACATTCATTGAGTTCACATTTTAATTGATGAACTCTTGGTGCGTTTCCCGCTGAATATCTGTCACGAAGTTCTTCCCAAATTTCTTGAACCGATACTGAAAAGGTGATACTGGGATGTAATTTAGGATCGATCACATTACGGAGCCAAGCCCTAATCATCGCATTACACTGCCTCCATGCCACCGTCTCTATGGTTTCTTCTCCAGTGGTAGAAACGGGTTTCTTGACTTTCCCTTCAATAAAATCCACTTTATTTTTCGCATCCAATCCATTCTTGACAGCCTCTGCCCATAAATCGTAATTATTTCCATTGAAAATAATCTGTGTGACCATCAAGTTTGGATTATCAGAAGGATGCAGAAACAATGGTGAAGTCGGGGGAATAGTCTTTGGACTTTCCCCAAATCCCTTTTGTTTGTCGTCTCCAGTCATACTTTGGTTGACGAGAAAAAAAAAATCAGGATCGTAAAGTGCTCACGATACCATAAAGAAATTGTAACAGAAGTGATTGTAATTCTTATTGATGAGAAAACTACGTACAGAGGCATTCAATATATATACAACCCAAAGGATCTCAATCTACTCTATGAATTAGGAAACTAAATATCTAATTACCTAAACAAAGAAATACACATCCTAATTATAAAAATATATTATACACCATATCTCCTAATAATAAGCAAGAAATATTTACATCTTAACAATTTTTAATGCGTGGTCTGTCGAGCCTCTACTTTCCTAGAATTTTATAACCAATGGGTCGGACTCGGACCTTAATTTGGATGTTCGGACTTGAGAATTGAGGCACAACCGGACCAGCGTGTAGGTCTAATTTGTGAATACAAATTAAATATTTTTGTGCTAATATACTTCCTATGATTTAAAACTTTAGTATCCAAATTAATAGTGTCAAAAAGTGGGTATGTTTAAAAAAAAAAAATTACAATTTTCAGAATAATGGTTTAGAAAACAAAAAAAACAAAAAAAACAAAAAAAAAAAAAAAAAAAGGAAGTACGAAGATATGATATTGGAGTCATTGTTTACTACTATGATCGTTTGCTTTACATTATAATTGTTTTTTCTTTTCAGAACATAACTGAAATTTTTTATCTTATTTGTGTGTATCATATCGAACACTCCATAAAAGTTTAAGGAATATTATACAAGTACTATTATTATCTAAACTTACTCTAAATTTAAGAAATTGCATAAAATTATAAAACTTTAACTACATACATCAGATAATTTAAGAGGAGTGTTATGATCATGGCCCTAAAGGACTCCTCTAACCATGCCACTAATCACTTATAGTGGACTTCCGGACCTAGTTGTGCATGTTAAACTAAACGGTGTATAATTGAATTAAATTACGGTAATTTAAAACAAAAGAGTAAGGACCTTCTTTAAGGTCTCAAAATGGAGCTTCTTTATTTAGTGTTCAAAATAGAACACCTCCTTCCTTAATCCACCCTAGGATTAAACCAACTTATACTAAATAATATAGCTAGATTATTGTAGTATAATACTTAATATTATAGAGGTAATATTATAAGTAATATAGTGTAAAATTGATCAACTTAATTTGATCAATTTTGATCAAAAACATATGGCCAAAATGGAGTAATTTTGGTTGATTTTTTTTGACTTTATTTTGTGAATTATTGTGTGAAAATTGCATATTATTTGACTTGAATTAGGAGGGTATATTTATAGGCAAATGAGAGTGAAGAAGTTAGGCAAGAAAATTGACCAAAATTGACCAAAAATTGCTCCTAAAGGAGCTTATGTTGCTCGGCCAATTTAGGCCCATTTTGGGTCATTTTTTTTGGTCCATTTTATTTGAGTCCATTTGATATTATTTAGTCCATTTAACACTTAAATAAACTAATTAATAAAAATAATATATATACTTAACAAGTTAAGTAATATAAATGACAATTATATCAATATATAATTTATCACTTTGGACTCAAATATTCTCCATTTTATTAACCTATAAATCTTATTAGTCATTAATCTTTATTAATAACAAATAACCCTTTTAGTAAATTAACACTTAATTACTAATTCACAATATCACAAAATCTTTATTATTCAATTATCGTATAAAAGAATAATAACACTCTAGTTCCGTATCCATTATACGTCTCATAAATTTATTACCTCTTGACTAAAATATTAGCCTTAATATAAGTGTCTAGTTATACTATATCAAATATAAATAACTAGTCTCTGTTGGTCTTCCTCCCATTAGGTGTGACCGAAAGGGATCAGTTGATTACCGTCATCTCATGACAGTAACGTCAAACTCTAGCAAGCGTTCTGGATATACGTTATTCAACTCACTTATTAAAAGCTATTTTCCCTTTATTCCTCTTAATGAGATTTATTAAGTATTCGCAACATTGTGGAGGACACTCACTCCAACAATCTCCCACTTGTCCTTACAAGTGTTGCGACACCGATTCTCTTGTCACTTTGATCTCCCACTCAATGCAAGGTGTCTTTCGGTCGCACTTGCAATTGATCCGATCTAGAGTGGTTTCTCGATCCGGAGAATAATCGTCGGCCAGGAAGAATCTACCATAGATTACTTAGGCGTGGCCACGCATTTCGATTATTTCTCCTCGAGTGGCCTGAGATCTTGAACCCGACGAGGGTAGACAATTCCTGTTACCCATGTAGGCTGTGATCGAACACGGATCACCATGACCCGAGAATATACCTGTAGCCTCCTTTACGATGCGACATAGGATATAAACCAAAGTCACTTTCAAAGCGCATCTTGACTCGGACTAACGATTAACGATCTAAAGAACCGAGGCTCAAAGGAATATTTCGTAAATTCTTGCCACGACCAGGCAACAAAAAGAACTACGGTTAATGGTCACCGCCAGTAGAGTATCCCATAGCTTTGCCAAAGTAATCGACTAGTCATACTGCCTATGACCTATGGTTCTTGAACTCACCATCAAATCGACTTACAAACCGGTCACTAGAGAGACATCACCTCATATAAGTGACTAGAAATTTGAATACTAGGTTGATCCATTCACTTTAACAGAGGTTGATGTTGTCTCCACAACCTATCGGGACAAACCGAGTATAAACAATATAAAAATTGAATAAAAGTAAATCATAAATGCTATATATGTAATAAAATTAGATAATCATATATCAAAATAATTTACAAATCCAAAACCCTTTTAATACCCATCGAAACTACATAGCGGTCATGTTTCGATTGAGGTAATGGTTTGGTTAATGGGTCGGCGACGTTGTCGCCTCGTCCCAACATTACATATCAAAACTTCCTTTCTTTCCACATAATCTCTAATCACATGGAACTTAGAAGTACATGTCTAGATTTATTACTAGACTTGGGCTCTTTAGCTTGAAAGACCGCCCATTATTGTCGAAAATATGAGGAACCGGTTCTTCACTTTGGGGACTATCTTTAGACCCTCTAAAAGCTGTCGAATCCAAAGCGCCTCTTTCAGCGACTTAGATGCGGCTATGTACTCGACTTAGTTGTAGAGTCCGCTATTCTTGTTTGTTTGGAACTCTTCCAACAAACCGCACCTCAGTTCATAATGAAGACATATCACGATTGAGATTTCAAGTCATCTCGATCGGTTTGAAAACTAGCATCCGTGATAACCTTTTATACGCAGCCTCATCATCTCCTCCATAAACAATAATCAATCCTTAGTCCTTCTCAAGTACTTAAGGATATTCTTTACCGCTATCCAGTGACTCTGCTGGATTAGCTTAGTACCTACTCGTCATACTAAGAGCATATGACACATCCGGGCGTGTACACATCATGGCGTACATGATTGATCCATTGCCAAGCATATGGAATCAATTTCATGCGTTCAACATCCTTTTGTTCGATGAGACACCGTGATTTGCTCGAGTAGTCCCATGACCCATAGGTAAGAACCCTCTTTTAGAGTTCTTCATGTTGAACTGTCGAGAATCTTATCAATATAAGCTTCTTGACTTATCGCTAACGTCCTTTTGGATCTATCTCTATAGATCCTGATGCCCAAAATTCTCTTAGCTTCTCCCAAATCCTTCATCCGGAAATGATCTCCAAGCCGACTCTTTCTGAAGTGAGCATAGGTATATCATTCCCGATTAGCGATTATGTCATCTACATACAATACTAAAAATACAACTTGACTCCTTTGAATTTACATTATCTGACCACGGTTCCTCAACACTTCGAGTAAATCCGTTCTGTTTAATCACCTGATCAAACCGGTGATTCCAACTCCTGGATGCTTGCTTAAGACCATAAATGGACTTCTTGAGCTTGCAAACTTTCTTAGGATTTTTATGATCGATAAAACCTTCAGGTTGTGTCATATACACCTCCTCATCCAGAATCCCATTCAGGAAAGCGGTTTTAACGTCCATTTGCCAAATTTCATAATCATGAAATGCAGCAACTGCAAGAATTATCCTAATGGATCGAAGCATAGCTACTGGAGCAAAGGTCTCATCATAGTGTAAACCATGAATCTGAGTGAAACCTTTAGCTACTAGTCTAGCTTTGAAAACATCTGGGTTTCCATCCAGTCCGTATTTGATTTTAAAGATCCATTTACACTGAAGAGGTCTGACTCCTTCAGGTAAATCAGCCAGTTCCAAACACGATTTTCGGACATCGAATCCATTTGATTTCATTGCTTCAATCCACTTTTCTGAGTTAGTACGAAACACCGCTTTGTAGGTAAAGCGGGCTCGTCACTTTCAAGAAGTAAAACGACCTGTTCATTTCCTTCTTCAATCAAACCTAGATACCGATCAGGTGGGTGACTAACACGCCCTGACCTTCTAGGCTCAGAAGGCATGACAACTGAGTTAGCAACAGAAGAACCGATTTCTTGTGTGTGACCTCAGTTTGTGGCTCTTGAACTTCGTCAAGTTCAAATTTTCTCCCACTCTGTCTTCTAGAAATAAATTCCTTTTCTAGGAAGACAGCTTCACGAGCCACAAACACTTTGTTCTCGTGACGATTGTAGAAGTAATAGCCACGTGTTTCCTTTGGGTATCCTACAAAGATACATTTCTCAGATCTCGGTGCTAGCTTATCGTCAGACTTACTCTTGACATATGCATCGCAACCCCATATTCTGAGAAATGATAGAGTAGGGACTTTCCCTCTCCATAATTCATATGGAGTTTTCTCAGCTGCTTTGGTCGGGCTACGATTCAGGTTAAGTACAGCTGCCTCAAGCGCAAAGCCCCAAAATGAGTCTGGTAGCTCAGTCAGACTCATCATTGACCGAACCATATCTAACAGAGTTCGGTTTCTTCTCTCGGCAACACCATTCAATTGTGGTGTTCCTGGAGGAGTCAATTGTGATAAAATACCACAATTTACAAGATGATCATCAAAATCATTAGATAGGTATTCACCTCCACGATCTGATCGTAAAGCTTTGATTTTCCTATCTAATTGATTTTCTACTTCATTTTGAAACTCTTTGAACTTTTCAAAGGCTTCACTCTTATGCCTCATTAAGTAGACGTAACCGTATCTACTTAAATCATCAGTAAAAGTAATGAAGTAGCTGTACCCACCTCTGGCTGAAGTTGTCATAGGACCACATACATCTGTATGTATTAGTCCCAGCAACTCACTAGCTCGTGTTCCTTTTCCAGTAAAAGGACTACGAGTCATCTTGCCTAAAAGACAAGATTCGCAAACACCATATGATTCGTAGTCAAATGGCTTCAGAAGACCAGTAGAAACTAGTCGTCTTACGCGTTTGTCATTTATGTGTCCTAAACGACAATGCCATAGGTATGTTGTATTTGGATCACTTGTTTTGAGCCTTTTATTTTCTATTTGATAGACGTCTTTTGCCAAATCAAGAATATAAATACCAGCAATCGATATTGCACAACCATATATCATTTCATCGGATGAAATAGTACATTTTTGATTTTTGATTACAAAAGTAAAACCTTCTGTATCTAGTACAGACATAGATATTATATTCTTACTTAAAGTTGGTACATAATACTTGATTATTAAGATACAACTCTAAACCTAAGGCAAAACAAGTACATATGTTCCTACTAGGGCCAAGCTACTTTAGCTCCATTCCTAAATTGCAGTCCACATCTCCTTTAGCTAGCTTTCTTGTTCTTTCCAAATTTCGTAAATGATTACAAAGGTGAGAACCATGACTGAGTCAAGTACCCAGGTACTAGTCAAGTATAATTAACGTCTATCACATAGATTGAGTAGGAAAGCTTACTTTTGGGGACGACCTTTCCAGTCTTAACGTCCTCCAAATATTTGGACGATTCTTTGCGATGTCCGACAGAGCAATAAAAACATTTCGTGTCAGGTTTGGGCCCGTTCTTGAGGATTTGGGCGCATACTTGCTATGTGAGCCTTGCCCTTATCCCTCGTACTAGCCGATTTATTCCTCTTTTTGGTAGGGCTTAAACTTCCCTTTACCTTTAACCGACATATTAAACACCTCTCTACGACTGCTCCCACTACCATATCGGTCCGCTTGCAAGGCAGAGTGAAGCTCATGTAGGCTTTTGCTCATATTGTTCATATTATAGTTCATACGAAAGTGAGCAAAACCCTCATGTAGAGAGTGTAGAACTCGATCAACCGCAACTTCTTGCGTGATCGCAATACCCAACCTCTGCAGTGTTTCCACATACTCAATCATTTTGAGTACGTGGGTCGACACGATCGCGCTTTCATGGCGAGCCTCGAAAAATTTAGCCAAGGCTGCATCGCAGATTCGGGGAGCTTTCGAGAAACTGTTTGTCAACCTTGTGTAGATTTGATGCGATGTCAAACCCACACACCTCCTCTGTTGTTCTTGTTCCATCGAAAAGAGTAGAACATTCCGGATCGCATTGGACTCCCTATGATACTCATCATAGGTGTCCTTAACAACAGAGTTGGACGTTGGCGTCGGTACAGGAGGGGAAGGGTCAACCAAGTACCGTAATTTACCATCTGCTATGGCAGCACTACGGAGATTGGCTTCCCAATCCAAAAAGTTGCTACCATCGTCCTTCAGGATATACTTATCCATAAAGGAGCGTAGCCAAGAATCTCGCGCTAGATGCGCAGCGGTAGAAGGAGGAAGAGAATTATTAGGAGGAGGAGGAGTAGAATCATCAGTTGGAGACGCCATAATTAATAGAAAATCTACAAGCGAAAAAAGGAAAAACTATAAGCATTCATGATAAATGATTAAACATAAAAGCATCCATATAAAGATCTCCCACTGATTTATATGAATGATCCCGAGATCCAATTTTAGTTAAAATTGGGGACGGTTTAGCCGTTCCATACCAATCTTAAGTAATCTTGGTGAGTCATCCTTTGGTGATTCTAACACTTTTAGAACTCTCGGCCGTCGATTTTACTTAAATCCGACTATTAGCTCCTAGAATACAAGACTTGTCTTGCATTCTATTGAGTCCAACCAATTTTCACTCGTAATAACTCGTTTATTACCCTTTTTTACCCAAGGTAGAAAGATTACACCCCGCGGAGGCGGACCTGTATCTGACGAACAAGGGATTTATAGGTGCTACTAATTGGTAAGGCTAATCTCAATTTTAAAAGTGAGAGATCTTGTCGATTAATCATTAATTCCCTTTAAAGTGAACTAAATAGGCGAATTCTAGACGATTTTATCGACAATATATATACTACACTAGTCGGTTATTTGATTAGTTTGGCATGTTTTAGCGGGTGACTCTAACGCGCTAAAATAAAATGAAACAAACAAGAATTCCTAGTATGGCCATCTAGCTAATCTATTTAACTAGTGTAATACAATTATTTACAAATTGGAAGCCAACACCTTTGGCCCCTATATGGAATCTTCGTTTGGAACTCCTTTCCAAAATGGCACCGTCTTGTAATTGGATCACCGTCTTCTTAAATAAATACAAGTATAATCCTATTATACATATATTTCTAAAAAGAATAAATAATCAAATACAAGGGTGATACGAGATCACAATTATATTACAAACCGATCGGTATTCCCTTTCATTACGGGTCCTAAATACCGATTAAACTAGGCCATACTAGAATTCATGCATTAAATATGAATCACATTCAAACCACATGCATAAACAATATAATCCGATTATATAAAATAAAATAAAATAAAATAAAACATGCCAAACTATCAATTTACCAATTTAACTTGAATATCGATTTATGATCTTTATCGTCTATTAAACCAAGTTTTTAGCCATTTAAAAAGTTGGATCAACACTCAAACAATTTTTTGAGCTTATACTAAGTTTCTAAACTGATTTAGAATGATAATTTATTTACCATTAATTTACTTAGCATAATTTGATCAAAATTGCTAGTTTTTATCGCTTTTATCGTAACCGTTACGATTGCTTGCCAACACTATCATAACCCTTATGAAATATACCAAACTCAAACTTTTGAATTCTGGTCCAAGTTCTACAAAAGAATAAAAAACGAATTCGACCCCAATAAATTGGGTGGTAATTCGGATACAATGAACTCGACCCCATAAATGGGTGGTAGTTCAATTAAAATGAACTCGACCCCATAAATGGGTGGTAGTTCGATTAAAATGAACTCGACCCCATAAATGGGTGGTAGTTCTATTAAAATGAACTCGACCCCATAAATGGGTGGTAGTTCAAAAACAAAATAAATATAAAAAATGGCAGCATTTCGACTAAAAATGAATAAATTTGACTTTACCGATTTAGCTGTTTTTAACCGTTAAAAACTAACTAAACTAAATGAAATTAATTCTTTTAATTTCAAAATTTTAAATCTCAAACACTTGAGTATTCTTGTAGTATGTCAAATTTACATTTTAGCTAAACCATTTTAGCCATTTTTAGTCGTCTGGCGATAAATAAAGCGAAATTTTGTAAAAACTAATTTACAACCAGAATGATATAAAGATCATAAAATGAACATGCAAGCCATAAAAAATGTGATCAAACTCATTTTGGTCACAAATTTCACTTCTAAGTAGAAAAAACTCAGCACTACGGTTTAGTAAAACATGCAACAATGAGATGGCTCACGATACCACTTGTTATGATCATGGCCCTAAAGGACTCCTCTAACCATGCCACTAATCACTTATAGTGGACTTCCGGACCTAGTTGTGCATGTTAAACTAAACGGTGTATAATTGAATTAAATTACGGTAATTTAAAACAAAAGAGTAAGGACCTTCTTTAAGGTCTCAAAATGGAGCTTCTTTATTTAGTGTTCAAAATAGAACACCTCCTTCCTTAATCCACCCTAGGATTAAACCAACTTATACTAAATAATATAGCTAGATTATTGTAGTATAATACTTAATATTATAGAGGTAATATTATAAGTAATATAGTGTAAAATTGATCAACTTAATTTGATCAATTTTGATCAAACATATGGCCAAAATGGAGTAATTTTGGCTGATTTTTTGACTTTATTTTGTGAATTATTGTGTGAAAATTGCATATTATTTGACTTGAATTAGGAGGGTATATTTATAGGCGAATGAGAGTGAAGAAGTTAGGCAAGAAAATTGACCAAAATTGACCAAAAATTGCTCCTAAAGGAGCTTATGTTGCTCGGCCAATTTAGGCCCATTTTGGGTCATTTTTTTAGTCCATTTTATTTGAAATTATTTGATATTATTTAGTCATTTAACACTTAAATAAACTAATTAATAAAAATAATATATATACTTAACAATTTAAGTAATATAAATGACAATTATATCAATATATAATTTATCACTTTGGACTCAAATATTCTCCATTTTATTAACCTATAAATCTTATTAGTCATTAATCTTTATTAATAACAAATAACCCTTTTAGTAAATTAACACTTAATTACTAATTCACAATATCACAAAATCTTTATTATTCAATTATCGTATAAAAGAATAATAACACTCTAGTTCCGTATCCATTATACGTCTCATAAATTTATTACCTCTTGACTAAAATATTAGCCTTAATATTAAGTGTCTAGTTATACTATATCAAATATAAATAACTAGTCTCTGTTGGTCTTCCTCCCATTAGGTGTGACCGAAAGGGATCAGTTGACATCAGTATCTCATGTAAAGAACGTCAAACTCTGAAGCAGTTCAGAGCTACCGATATACGTTAATCAACTGACTTATATAAAGCTATATTCCCTTTATTCCTCTTAATGAGATTTATTAAGTATTCGCAACATTGTGGAGGACACTCACTCCAACAAGGAGAAAACAGACCCTACGTCGATATCCAAAAAACATGCTAACAGAAACTATATTTGACAACATTTTATAAATTTTGAATTGAAATGAATAAATTGTTATGAAAAATGCTTAATTTTGGTATCTCAACTTTAACCACTAAGTTAAGACAATCTCGATACCACCCACGATTTATTATGTTTGTTGACTACGGAGTACATGTCAAGAAAAATACTACTTTAACCCTTACTGCCTCTAGTATAACTAAGGCTATTGTGAGATCGTTTTACTCGTGAAACACCCAATATAAAATTTCCTCAACATTTCATTTATTATGAACGACCTACTAACATATTTTATTGAGCGCTCCATTTCAAAATAACACCGTTTCACGCGTATAACGGCCCGACAAATCAATATTTAGTTACGCACCGTACCCAATTCCTAAAGTAGTTTCAGGTGCGATATCAATTGGTGGATGATGATGCCCTCACAATCACAAATGTCTTCTTCTGTTAATCCCATGTCTTTTATTCTCCCCCCTTTTCCATCCTTCAACTCTTTTCTTTCTCTTTTTTCTTTTTTTTTTCTTTTTGTTTTTTTTTTCATTTCAATGTATTTTGCTTGAGTATTTTTTATTTTTGTAATTCAATTTCTTACAATGTATTTTGGTGTATATTGTTTGATTTCTCAGGCAGCCATTTGCGATCGCTTTCGACATCGATGGCGTTGTTCTTCGCGGTCGCGACCCCATCGGAGGTTCTCGTGCCGCTTTTCGGAAACTCTTTCATCCTTCTGGTTGTTCTCTTTCTCATTGTTGTTATATTTTGAGAAAATTTAGTGTTTTTTTTTTTATTAAGGCGTTGTTTGGTTACCCCTTTCGAAATGTACAGTTGTTTGGTTGTTGTTTTTGGCGCAAAGTATAAAATGTCATGGTCTAGTGGTTAGGACAGACATTATGTTCAGTTGTTCAACTAATGGCGTTTTGTTTTCGATTTTTGCACACCATTAATTCGCATAGTTGTGCAGAAGATGATTCAATACTGGTGAAACTGAGCACACATAACAAAATGCACCATTGTAGGAGTAAAAATCAATGAATTTTGATCATAAAATATTTCGTACTTGAGTTCACTTTGATCATGTTAACCATGAACTAATGCGCCTTGGTTGTAGTTCACATGAGTTGGTTTGTTGATTGAAAAATTTCAGACATCACATCATGTAATGCACATTGAAACCTTGTCAATTCGGAGTATTAATCGCTTTTTTTTGGCCTTTTTTCAGGGGCGGTGAAGATCCCCTTTCTCTTTTTGACAAATGGTTTGACTTCAACTTTTCATACTCCCATATTTCTACATAACACTCTTATTGACATGTTTTACCCACGTATAAGTGCCCACAGTGGTTAGTAAGGAGAAAGTTGATCGCTTAGTGTGGCTCTGACCCGTTTTCATAATTTATAACGCTTTGGTTGGATGATAAAATTGATTGGAAAGTTGTTGTATTCAACTTGTGAGGGGGAGTCAGGATTCAGGATTCAAAACTCAAGGAAAGTTGTTGTATTCAACTTGTGCTTGTAATTCTATTGATTTGAAAACTACGTACTAAAACTTGAACTCTTAAGCAAATTAAATAAGTTTCCCATGAAGCAATTTTTTATTTCTCTGATAGGAGGTGGTGTACCGGAATCCAGGCGAGCATCAGTGTTAAGTGAAATCTTAGGTGTGAATATTTTGCCTTCGCAGGTAGTTTAGTTTCTTAATCGAGTATAGTATGATTAATCTCCTGCCGTTGTTCATCTGAATTTCTACTCTTTGATTCTTTGAAGGTTACTATTTTTTCAAATGACCCAAGTAGTTACTTTGATTTTAATGCGCTGCAGGTTTTGCAAGGTCACACGGTATTTAAGAATCTCCTAGGAAGGTACACTTTGTAGCAACTTAAAGACATCTTTGGTTCTTGAGGGATTTCTGATACATTTGTGAAATACTTTTGATCAAATTTTGCTGTAATTGTGTTTCTCCGTCACTCTCACATAGAAGAATTCTTGTCTTTCTACTTTTGATCGATGCAGATATCAGAATGAATTTATTGTTGCTACCGGGTTAGGGGAGCCTGCGTTAGTCATGCGTGAGTATGGTTTCAAGTATGTTGTCGATGTACAAGTGAAGTTTTATATTCTTAAACTATCTTGTGGTGGTCTAGCTCTTACTAGTGGATTGCTTTTATTTATTGACGTGTTGTGCAGGAAAGTTCTTTCCTTAGATGAATATGCATCGTATTTCAAAGACATTGATCCTGTAGCTCAATATAAGAAGTGGACAGTTGTGTCCACAACATGCGGAAACAACAGCCTCAAAATGTCTCAAATATCTGATTTTGACGTGTATAAAGAGAAAGTTAAGGCAGCATTTGTAGTAAGCGACCCTGTCGATTGGGGTCGGGATATCCAGGTGATTTTCTCGGTTATCATATTTTTGCTGAAATGCTTACATTGATGGAAGCTTTTTCACTTTCATATAGATTAACCATGAGAGCAAGATAATACTACACACTTTATCATTTAGAATGTTTGTGGACGTAACGATGAATATTTTCATTAAGTATGTTTGTGGACTCTTGTTGCATGTGCTGAAGTGCATTTGTTGGCTTAGGTTCTTTGTGACATTCTAAGATCTGGAGGCCTTCCTGGGCAGGAGGAAGGAGATCAACCGGCTTTATATTTTGCTGCTGATGATCTTGAATACCAGGTCGGCTGATACTTTTAAAAATTCATTATCTGATGTTTGATTCATGACTTCAAAGGAAAATTTTCACAGGAAATAGCAAGATACTCCGCTTATGGTACAGAACATAGGCATATGTCAGAGACAAATAGCCTTCACATTGAATAGATACATTCGCGTGTTTTGAATGCTTATGTGCTAGGAAAACAGAAAAGTTTGTCCACGAGAGTCTTCAGCTGCGTATAAAAGGGCCTTATAGTCTGACAAATTTATTGCGGTTGTGGAAGTCGATGCTTTTGTTCTTCTATTTGCTTAAAGCATTTACAAATATCCTGACAGAAAAATAATACTGCGGAGTATCAGATTTTATCTGATGATTTCGTCTGGCAATCTCTCTTATTTTGACTACATTTTCTTAACTCCTTAGTTTCGTTGGACACTAGCTTCAGTATGTACCATATTTCCTTGTTTTGTGAATGCATTCATTTGACACTAATGTTGATTCTAGGCTGAATTTCCAGTTAAACGTCTTGGCAGAGGAGCCTTCAGGATTGCACTGGAAAGTGTCTTTAACAGGTACGTTTTACGTTTAGCTATCAGTTAAATATAACTTTGAACATGATGAAACTCTAGAGCTTATCAGTTATCACCACATTAACTTATTTACTCAATGTCTTCTTGCATTCCATATGTTTGCGTCACTCTCCTTTGTGATTAAAGTTACATCCTGTAGACACCAAAATTTTGTATTTTTGGTAGTTATTTTATTTGCAGTATCTTTAATATTTAGAGATAATTATCAATAAATATTGCGATAATATCTTAGATATTTTAGGAATACTTGTCTTGCCCTCCAAGTCATCGAAACTCTATAAATACAGATCTTGGATTTAGAGTTAGGGGGGCAGATGGATTAAGCCAAACGACCCCGTCTTCCTACTACCAAATTGTAGGTAGGATGGAATAAGTCACAAAAAGGCCCCATCAATTCCCTATGAGATTAAGTCGATAAGACCCTCGTAGAAACTATCAAAACCCTAATCTTTAGGATGGAATCAAGAGATCTACGAAAGTTGTAACCTTCAATCTTTTGATAAATAAAGTTCTTGTTTATAAATTTTTATGGTTTACACATCCTCGTATGTTTTATTGTCCTTATCAAACTGTTGATACCTATACGTTACCTTCATGGTTCTCGGTGCTTTGTGCGTTGATGATGCATAATGTCTCATAACTTATGTTTTGAGCTAATATAAAGTTAAAAAAGCTTGATAAAAAAAGAAAGTCCATCTTTTCGAGCCTTACCGCCTTCATTTTCCTTTTATTAGAACAGATATTGTCCTGTTATGTGAAAACTTGCTCCAATTGAACTGCAAGATGTTGTTCAATGGCACAAAGTGATTTGGATTCTCATGTTTGTAACTGTCGAATACTGTGCATGTGATGCAGCATTCACCACGCGCCACTTGAGTACACCATTTACGGAAAACCCGAACCTCTTGTTTTCAAGAACGCAGAGGCGTCACTAAGAGAGCTTCATTCAGCTTGCATTACGGGTGACGAAATATGCACAAATAAGAATGAACCATATTTCAGAGCTCTTTATATGATCGGTGATAATCCATCTGTAGATATAAAAGGCGCTAGACAAGTAAGTCTCAATACCTAACACTCTAACACTAATGTCCGACCATATTTTTTCTTCATTAAATCATTACTTTTTGGTTGCCTAATTTACCGTCCTGAACTTTTAGGCTGGACATCCTTGGATATCGATCTTGACCCGAACAGGTGTGTTCCGGGGTACAGGAAATGACAAAGAGCATCCTGCTGATTTGGTATGTGGAACTGTCACCTGAATTTTTTTGCTCCAATATGCATTTTCTGTTCCCTAAAGGCGATCTCTTTAGGCAATATTAATGAAAATAGCATGCTTCGTGATACTTTATTGCTGTAAAACAATGTTGCGAACGTTACCCCAATGCGTCAAAGGCTCCTGCCAATGACTGTTTAAGGGAGAGTCATGTGTCTGCATACATACTTGTGTGCAAACAAATACATAATGAGACGGTTTTTAAAATAACCCGTTAATAGAACTGTTTCGAGAATCCAACAAAGTAATAACCCGTATTAACTTTTGCAGGTTGTAGATACAGTAGAAGATGCCGTGAACTACATCTTGGAGAAGGAACTTCGGTCATCGTCTGCATCAAGTTAGTGCTTCTTTTGTTGATTGAATTATTGCCACATTTTGACAGTTCCAATTAATATAATGGGATCTTTCTTTCACATTTTTTACCCCCCAAGAACGTTATAGAAAGTTTTCTGATTAAGGGAATTTGATGTTCAGAAAAGGGACATTTTTAAGGGATATATTGTTCATACAATCAATGGCTTTTGCCTTCACATCAATGTACTTAAAACATCGACTGTCATTCATATTAATTTCCAAAAAGACGTTGACTACGTAAGGTTACTTTGAATCGAGTCAATATTCAAGTTGAATGAGATATGTCGTATAAATTGCGGAAAATAATTTCATAGGCACTCTTAGAACTTCAATGGATGTCTTGTTTGACTTTACACACAATATGAATAAATTTATATAATCAATCATCCACAAGTGAAAGTGCTTTCCCTTTTTTTCCTTTCCTTAGTGAGTGAGGGTATTTATTTTGGGCTTATTTTCCATAGTAGCCTTTAAGTTTTTCACCTTTTCCATGTTACCCCCGCTTTTAAGTTCTTGCCTATGATACCGTTCAGGTTTCGTTTCATTCAAAGCGTGCCTAAAATACTAATTTTCATTGACTTCTGCCAAACATTAGTGACATCAAAAGTTATAGTGCTTATTTTTAGAGGCAAAATGTGCTCACTGTAGTTTGACACAAGTTGACAAGAATTTGCAGTGTAGGCACGTTGAGAACAAAAAACGCAATTGAATGGTACTATGGGTAGAAACTTAAAAACAAGGATACCTTGGAACAACTGGTCGCAAGCTTGAAGGATACCATAGGAATTTACCTTTATTGCAACCACTATTTATGTGGTGATGATACTTGTTACTATTCTTGTTAGAGTGTATAATATCGATCTTGGGTCTCCAACCATCAGTGGAAGCTTTTGGTTGAGTTGTTCCTGACGTCAGAGCCTTGTGACTTGAAGTCACGGATTCAAATCTCACCACCCCAGGGGCATTCGTGTGAGGGAGCGTGTTAGAGTGTATAAAATCGATCTTGTACCTCTAACCCTCGGAACAAGAGGAAAGGAAAGAGAGGGAAAGTTCTTTGCTTCTTGAATTATAATGCTATTGGGGAAAGAACAAATGATGCCGATTATTTTCTGCTTGCTCTACTCTTTATTCTTGAATGCTTTTGCAACTTGCATAATGCGTATGCATTGGAGCATTGTCGCAGGACTATCATTTTCACAAAAAAACGTCTATGGCGGGGCGGGGCCATGTTTTATAAGGATGAGCTGGTGTAATAATTTTATTCACTTTGATTTTGTGTGTAAAGTCAAATAAAACATACTTTGTGGTTCTAGGAACTAGAAAATGATGGGATATATTCAGTCAGAACATGAATGCACTGTAATACAAGGTATATCTCACCCGAGTATTTTCCCTTTCGGTATATAGTGTCTACTTTTGGTCATTGGGAAACAATCCCCGTGTCCGAGCATGGGGTTAGTTTTGAGTACATCCGTTCCCAAACCCTACTAGTCGTATGATTCTTCCTTACGAGTTACGAGTTATGAGTTGGGTCTCTGTTATTATTTGCTTGTTCTCCACTTCAAGTATCAGTAAGTGATTTTCACTCACAATGGTTTTACTGCTACTTGCCTGTTTTTTATTTTATGTGGAAAACCAGCTTTGCTGTGAGGCGAGAATCACATAGTTATACACTTATACTTGGAAATCAGGGCTGTAGAATGAATTTGAGAGACCTGGTTCTAATCATCGACTCGAGGCCCTTACCTTAAGCAAAATTAATTATCAATATCCTGCTTATAAAGATACTTCATATGTATACTCTTTTACGTGAGAAAAAAGGAAAAATATCGTAAAATCGATATGATCTAAAATACAAATACTTGCTGCTAACTGCTAAGTGCTAACTACTAGTCATAAGTTTGCAAATCGATATGAAAATAGTAAATGAATAAGAGCATCTTATGATCCGTTAGTTTGCACTTATTCTTTTACCATTTCATATTTATTCGCAAACTTAAGATAGTCGGCAACAAGAATTTATATCTTGAATTATATCGGTTTTACTTTTCCAGAAGGATCCTATGATTTGTTAGTGAAGTTGTGGCCTGTTGAAAGCACCTAGGAACAACTGATAAGGTAGTGTATGATGCACGCATGCGCGTAAGTATTTGTAGCATGATGCACTTACATCAACTAAATGACTCTACTATGCCTTAATGCTCTATGTGCACTTGATTAGGTAACCTCTTTTTGCGAAGTGCTTGAGTCAGTAGTTGATTTAGCGTCCTCTTTCCACCAACTTTGCTATCGTGATCTAGACACGATTTTGAGGTAATGTCGTATCTTCAATTGATCTATAGCTCATGTTTTGGCACATTGTGATAAAATGGTACTCCTTAAAGGAACTCTTTGCTTTCCGAATCTTGAAGCTATGTACTGTCATCATTTTTGACATCTTGCTTTTAGAGATTATTTTTTCTCAAAACAAGATATAAAACGTGAATGTCTGTTGGCTGAATCGATGGATGAGAACTATGCTACTGGAGATCACCAGTCATCTCGGTGAGATTTTTTGTTCCGTCTTTTCCGTTGTTTCAAACATTGTTACGGAGTACTATTTATTATATGAAGCTAGAAGCCTGAAGTTGATTTCTGGCACGTCCAGCGGATAAAGAGGGGTGACTTGACCGCACAAGCGGGTATGTTCAAGTTGTTTGTTTTTTTACCCTCTTGTACTTTTCAAGTTTTGTTTTGAATTGTTCCTATCAAATGGGTTTTCATGTTTTGAATTTATTTGTTAAGTTTTGTCTGAATCATTATTATTGGCTTGATCGCAATACCATAATTTTCTGGCTGTGGCAAACTATCGTAGAGGTGGTGTTGTTAACCGCTGCAGGGGAAAAGCGGGTGTTACAGTCACAAGAGGTAAGTGCATTCGGGACTATTTTAGAAACGTTTTGCTCGACAATGTGCTTTATAAAAACTAATATGACGCTCGTTTCACGCCTTCAGCATTTACTGAGTTGTTCTTTTGGGTGTAAAGTTTGTAACAATCGGTCATTCGTTTATTTACTCCCGCGTAAACTAAATTTTCTTAGACGAAGAACTTTGTGTATGATTGATTATACGAGGGGTCTATAAATGTTTGTTCTACGTGCCTCAGTAAATGCTTTATTGAATTGTCATTCGTTGTAAAAATAAAAAATGCAGACAACTTTTCGCAATCATGATTCACGAGTATGTGAGAAGGTTTTTGGTATTATTTTGTTGCTAAATGGATATTTACGTTGATCAGATTGTCCTACTTTGTAGTTTTTTCTTCGAATATGTCGTGCCGGGACATAGTTCTTGCACCCGGCAAATTGGTTGTTGGGACGGGTTAGTTTGGGTCGAGTTAAAGAACTTGGAGGTTGGACCATCCGAAAATCCAAACCACTGAGGCTAGTTAGTAGTCGACTCGGTCTAGGACTAGGGCCAGACCCAATTAGATCCGCATTCTAATCAAATCGGGCTGCAACGGATCTTTAGGGGGGAATTTTCTATGTATTTTGTGGACTTAGAAACTCAAATGATTCCATCCCTACTTAACACTGGACATTGGCCCGACACTATAAAATCAAGCACGATAATCGATTTGATACAATCAACCAAAACCAACAAGTCGACGACTTTGTTGCTAGTTAGTCACTACTCACTGGTGTGGATGAAACGAGATGCGACTTGAAGTCTAAAGACGATGACGTCATAGCTACTCTCGCCGTTTGACCAACTAACGAACATTATTGACAAGGTAAGTCAAGTTCATAAACTACTCGTGTACTCCGTACATAATTGTGCGTAAGCGTAACATATAATACTCCGTAGTATTCCTCCTTTTACTTTAGAATCCGCATACTAAATTTGAGCACGTGATTCGAATTTTTGTTGGATATGTGTAATGTGTTCTTCTTTTATACTCCCTCTATCTCAGTCATTTGTTTACAGTTTGACTTTTTTCCCCTCACAAAAAAGTCAAACTGTAAACAATTCACTGAGACGGAGGGAGTAGTTCCCTTTTGAAATTATTATCCTCGATGATATTTTGCTTTATAATCAACTAATATTTATAGAATTTAATTATAATACCTTTTTCCGTTCGATAAACATAATTTAATTAGCCTAATTAGCCTTTGGCGTACATGAGTAAATTCTTATTTTAGTAACCCTTGTTTTTGGGATATGATATTTGGGTTTGCGGCTTACATTTTCAAATATATACTTCATACCTATAATTATTATTAAAATTGTAATTTTAGTATATGATTTGACATCAAAAAGGCTTGAACGATCATGATTATGCAATCCGATTAAGTAAGGTGTTAAAAACAACTAGCAAATCTATGTTTGTCGCTGACAAAAAGAAGTTGATTAATAAGTTAGCAGAGTTATTTGGATATTATCAAACTAGATTTCTCAGTTTGATAATTATCGAATTACAATTTAGTTTGAGTCAATTTCACCTGATTAGGATCAAGTAACTTTTCTGAGGATATCGATTGGTAAATGGGCATATTCGAGCAATTTTTTTTCACATAAGTCATCGAATTTCAAACCATATGATATGACTAGTATCAAATCAAATTTCGTAGGCTATAATTAAATTATACTCCATGGACCCTAGTGACAAATACGTTCCAAAACTAATAAATACATACTCCTATATGACTAGTATCAAATCAAATTTCGTAGGCTATAATTTCGGTCACTATTGTTTTTCTAAACTCCTTTTCGAAAGGCACAAATTCTTGTTTAAGACCAACATACCCGTTTTAAGCTTAAAACGGGTCAAATACCCTCCAATTGCACATAAAAAACAAATTTATTGCACCTTTCTAACCTCACTTGTCTTTTGTCTTATTCTTATTACTTGACCCGTTTTAACTTAAAACGGGTTGACCCATTTTAAGAGAGACTAATTGTTCTAAGAAAAGGAGTCTAGAAAAACAATAGTGACCGAAAAAAAAAAAAAATTCAAGAAACATTTTATTTATAATGATAAAAGTTTTGTACTAACAAAAGAAGCATATATAAATAAGGTAAAATAGAGTAAACAATACACATATCTTTAAATGGAGAAACAAAGAAAGGACAATTTCATAAAAGATTCCTGGACCCACAAAAAGTAAAGCTGTTTTGGGATTATGATTTTCATTTCAAAATTCCATTGTTCATTCATCATCAACGTTTTACTCAATCTCTCTCTCTTTTTTGTATTCTTAAAAGTAAACCTTATTTGGGAAACTTTTTTACTCCTAGTACTACTTCACTACATAACTATGCCGGCCTGCCGGGTACGTTTTTACCCGAAATAAGTATTCTGAAAGACCGTCTTTTACTATAAAACTAAAAATATGAGTTCTTTTATACATTAAATGTAACTATATTTAGGTTGATTGTGACCATTAATAACTAAACGGTGAAACCCAGTTTTATACCTCTGATATTCACTATATACTCCCTCCATCCAAATTTAAAGTTCCTACTTTCCTTTTTGGTATATCCAAATTTAAAGTTCATACTTACAATCTTTCCTTTTAGGTCTGCTTTCTGTGGTTATTATTAACTCTGACCCCACAATTTTTCTCTCATTTCATTTTCCACCTCATATCCTCCATTTCTCTTGTTTTTCCCTCCACTCACATATGAACTTTAATTGTAGATGGAGGGAGTACTTTATAGTGGTCATAATTATTGTCGATGTGGTCACTTTTTATCTATGGTCTTTTTTAAGAATTCTCCTTTTACTTATAAGAGCAAAAAAAAGAGTATCTTAGTTAGTACTGTATTAAAGTAATCGCATGATATTTCAACCTACATGTTAACTGGCTACAAATAATAAATTATACGGAGTAACTCGTAAAACTATAAATAAAACCGGTATTGTTAAATAACTATAAGTACGTTAGTATAAGAACTAGGCTGGTGGAGTATGGAAAACTGGGCACGAGTGCGTAAGTACGCGCCATTGGCAAAGGTAGTGTTTCCCAGGTGTCATCGATGTTTATAATTAAAAAAAATGAATTTAGGGAGTATTACATATTACAAATACATATTAAATGTATTTTTTAGTATTAGTCTTGTGGTCTTTATCTTTAAATTTTTGAGTCAATTTAATTTCTAATCGATTATTATTCCAATTAAAATAAGTTTAATTAATCATAATCAATTGATTTAGTTTAATTCAACCTGTAATAATTAAAATTTAGATTTGAAATGTCCTCTTAAAAGAATGATTAAAAGAATCTATGAATTATTTACCTCTATCAAATTTTGTTGGAGAAACTTATTCTTATTTTAAATTTTAAATTTTGAGTAATATTGCACATAATTAACTATGTTAAATTGCTGTATATAAATGAAGATTTAGATGAATTTTAAAGTTTAAGAAAAATGACTGAAATTTGAGGTTTACTAATCTCTTAAATGTACTCTAAATTTAGTATGAAATTTTGTTGTTTCATTGTTATTTAATTAAAGAGTATCTTTCATACTCCTATATTATTATGGACTATTCCCTCCATCCCACTGAATTGTTTACACTGTACTTGACTTTTTTGTGAAAAGAAATTTGAGAAAAGTGTAAATAAATGACTGAAACAGAGAAAATAATATACTCCGTATAAAACTCTCACAATAATAAACAAATCAACTAAAATATTTTTTTTTGGTTTGCAAAGACGTCAATTTGTGTGTCCCAAGAGCCAATGAAAGTATGCCACAACATATAATAGCCTTATCCATGGATAATAATGTCAGAAATTAAATAATTAGACCTTTAATTGATAAACAATCCTTTGTGTACAATTATCTTTATTATCTCTTCGTATTTGTATTTAACAATTCAAATTTATTGTTGATTAAGAAAACAACTAGTGACTAACTAGCACTAGGGGTGAGCAAAAAAAAACCGATCCGGTTTTTATAACCGAATCCGAATCCGATCCGAAAAAACCCGAAAATTCGGGTTTTTTTTTCAAATCCGGGTTCCGAATCCGAATATCCAATTCAAAACCGGAGCGGGTATGGATATTAAAACTTGTAAAACGGATAACCGGTTTTAAACCGGTTTTTATCAAAACTAAGATTAAAATTATAAAAATTACTTTAAAAAAATTATCATTAGGCAGAAGGTTGAAAATTACTATAAAAACCCGTTTATTATCATTAAAATTTTAAAAATTACTTTAAAAACCCGTTTACTATGTCTACCATCATTAGGCAGAAGGTTGAAGCTTTAGAGGCACCATCAAGAATGCAAATTTTACGTTATTTTGAGCTATTTCTATGTTATAATGAAGTATGAACATTTATCATGGTTGTAATTTTTAAAGTAATTTTGAATTTCTATATTTAGACATCGTTTGTCAATTAGATTGTGAACATTTTTTTCTTTTTACTTTTGGTGTACTATGGACGATTTATAAGAATATTTAAAATCACAATTTTTTTTTTAAATTTGACAAAAAAAATCATATTTGACAATAAAATGGATATATGGTTAACCGAATTTTGGATACCGATTTTTTCGGATACCGAAAACCGGATAACCGAATTAACCGGGTTGGATATGGAATGACAATTTCACTCATTTTAAAACCGGGTAACCGAACCGAACTTGAAAACCGGAGCGGGTAACCGGTTTTGCTCACCCCTAACTAGCACTGAACTCAACTTGTATTTGTGAGAAAACAACTCAGTCAAAAGCTTAAATTCACCGTTGAAAGCTTAACATCGATTTTATGTTATGTACTCTGTCTCAGTCATTTGTTTACACTTCTTTTAAATCTCCCTCACATAAAAGTCAAACTATAAACAATTCAGTGCAACGGAGAGAGTATATAGAAAAGTCAGTCCTATTATAAAATTATTAGCAGGAAGTGGACTGTTATGAGTATAATCTCGTATGAATATTGTAGAACCTAGATTTGGTGAGAAAATTCTCACGTGCATGACGCATGAACTTACGGAGATGACAATATAAAATAATAGGGCACTTGATATACGGCAATGAAATGCCGTAATCCATTACGTTATTTATTTGTTTGTTTAGTACAAGTAGATGCTTAACATTGAGTTTAGATAACATTTTTGTAGTGCTTATTATACGGTTAACATCATTTTTCCAAAACAAGTAGTTAGTGCACACAATGTACTAAGGATAAAGTCTTAAGTCAATTGGAAATAGAACCTTGATGAAACATTAAGATGTATTTTGAAAGGTATTTAATGTCTCGATCGATTAATATAATTATCAGGTTGACTTGTTCATTATGATACCTGTAATATGACTTTGATCGATATAATTTATTGTGTTTCATTCATAACTGGTTAAAAATAATGCAGTAAAAGAAACTCGATAGTTCTATTACAAATTGTTCAATATGTTGATCAAGTTGCTATTACAGCGGAATGTAATGATTATTTTCTCCATCGTCCACGATTGTAATGATTACATGATTGGAGTCGGACTAAACATAACGTAGACTCTCGATCTTTTTTAGGCTTTAAATAGATTTGATAGATCCTTTAGATTAGGACAAGATTGGAATATCTTTGGAGGAGTGTTTAAGCAACTTATGTGCTCTTACCTACTCTTTACTTGGCTTGGGATCTAATTGAAAAACTAAAATATAAATGCAAGACTAATGAAAAGGTAACAAAACTTGTTGTCTTCGGTTAAGGATTTAATTTACAAGTTAAAGTTCATAACCATTAACGCATTTTAAATTTTTTGAGAATCAACTCGATTGATTCAAATTAACATGTCTTTTAGAAAAGACAAAGAAAGTAGGCCACTCCATAAGAAAAAAAAAAGAAATGAGTTAGGTTACTTTAATTTGAATCTAATTGTATCGAAATAAGTATAATCAATAAGAGTAATGCCGTAATGATGTGTTCTTGTAAAATACGAGTAATTTAGAAATAATTATAATCGATTAAAATAAATAATACTTTGTATACAAAGTGAACTGCCGCGCAAAATTAACTTGAATCAAATTGTCAATTTTATGAAAGTTAATTAACTACTCTAAATCTTAATCTTAATCTTGGTGAACTTTTAAGATCAATCAAGCCCAAGTTATGAGGGAAAGTCGTTAAGCCCAAAATTCCTGTTTTGAGATTTTAACTAAAAAATTCGAGATTTTAACCAAAAAAAAAAAAAGATTATAAGTTTTCCGGCCTTCCCACCTCCTTTTGAGATTTAATCTCAGCCGTTGATTTTAATAATCCAAATTGGCAGACAGACTAAATTCGCTTTCTACAGGCTGCATTGAAAGATCTTATCTCATATAATATATAATATATCTTGGAATACTTTGTACAAGGGCAAATTAGTAAAAAAACGCAAAATATCATGGAGAAAAGCAAGAAAATAATAAAATAAGGTAGGTACGAAAGGAGGGGAAGAAACCACGTCGTACAAAACCTAAAATAAAAATAAAAACCTCGTACACCCTTGCTACTACTGCCGACATAGTAACCAAGAAAATGGGGTGCAATTATTTTAATGATTAAATTATTATTATTATTATTATTATTATAAAAAATAGTGTAATACTTTTATAATTTAATTAAATTAATGATTAAATCACCTGCCTTTGTTGTGTGGACTAAAATTAATTTTTTTGGCCACTTGTAAAATGTTATGGCTAAGGAATCATATGTTGTCACCACATATATTGATATTTAAAGGAGGAATTGTATTATTTTAACCTTAAAAATTTGTCATTTTCATAATTGGTAGGGTTACAAATTGACAATCAATGCCCCCCATTGTAACAACTGACCCAATTTCCACTATTTTCTTATGAATATCTTTTCAAATCTTATTTTGTGTTTATTATTTTTTTAGACATCTTTGGTCACCCCCAACCACCTTTTTATTGTTCCCCCCTTTTTTAATAACAATAATAATAATAATAATAATAATAATAAGAGTATCTATCATCGATATCTGTAAATTAGAATTTTTATTACGAGGACGAAGAGGTAAACTTTAAGTATTCTTTTAGGGTAATTAATATAATACAAAACGTTAACTTTATTCTAGTCATTTATTCACTGATATAACATTTGTATTAATTTCAAGTGAATCTATGAAAAGATTTATTTGATTACATGAGAAATTAGTTCCACCAGTAAAATTAACAATTCGGGTAGAAAAGTCAATTCCGATTATGACCATTTAAAAGTTTAAAAACTTAAAATGCCTACATGCATTGCTCACATAAGAGTGGAAACAAACAACTCCAAATTACGTACTCCGTAGTACATATACCGTTTAGTTTATAAAACTTTTACCTTTAAATACGTCCAACCAAAAGACTTCATCGATCTTATTATTGTTTTGAGTGGTTTCTTAATTTTCATGCCCAAATGAACATATTGAAAAAGATATATAGTAGATCGAAGTTTTGATCAAGAAGCTCATACAAGAGTAAATATTATCTCTAACACATTCTTTAAAATAAAATATATGTTTTTCAAAATTTATGATACTATTTAAGGTCGGTTTAAATCTTCTGCAGTTTTTTTTTTTTGTTTTTTTGGTAATGTTAAGATTTAATTCTGAAATGATCTGACAACCACTTATTCTCATTCTAATAATAGTAATATATCGAAAAGGTAGAGTCTAAGTGATTACGAGAGATAATCCATGAATTACAAGTTCAATCCCTCCTAAAAGCAATATTTTGGGCCAGAGAAGCTAGCTTACGGCTATACCTTATAGATTTTATATTTTATATTTCATATTCAGATCTGATATGATTCACAAGGTATTATGCATGTTAGGACCCACGGGTCACGAAAATATTAATACGAGTATTGAAAACAACAAAACTGACATATTTTTGCTTAACATCTCAAACTAAAGAAATTAATATGAAAAAAAAAACACACAAATTCTTGATTATACTATTTGTATATGAAAGTATCATTAATTCTTGTGTAAGTCAGGCCTTACAATAAATTATTGTAAGTCCGCCTCATTTGTACTTGATTATATAGCTTTTGTACTATTTAAGTGATAATTATGATTAATTGTTACTAAATTCTTTTAGTATCCCTGTTAGTGACTTTAGTAGATTTGTTTTATATTTTTGTACCCCTTTAATTGCAATTTGTACATTGGTCTCACATTAACTTAGTGTGAGTTCAGCCTTACAGGAGAATTTATATATGAAAGAAATTGATATGAAAGTATCACAATAAGTTATTGTAAGTCAGCTTCATTTGTATTTGATTATATAGTTTTTGTACCAATATTTATTATTAACTGTAATTAATTTTTTTTAGTACCCTTAAAAGTGACTTTAGTAGATTTTTTTCATGTTTTTGTACCATTTTAACTACAATTTATATTCTGGTCTCGCATTAACTTAATGTAAGACTGGTCTCACAGAAGACTTAATTAATGAATATGAAATATGAAATTATTGCTAATTTTTAGTTAGTTGTTCATGGAAGGGGTGAAATTGTAGTGAAGTTAAAATGTGTTTCAGAATAATTTTGGAGGATAAAGTAAATTACTCATTTCATCCCAAATTACTTGTCTTCTTTTGGTTTTTAAAAAATCCCAAATTAATTGTCCCCTTCGAAAAAATTACTAAATTACCCTTACGTCATTTATTGTGGGGATATGTATTTGCTCAAATTGTTTGAAGTCTTTTTTTTTTTTTTTTGCAAGGCTTGTATTGCAATTTCTGATTGCTACTTTTCTACTTTCTACCAAACTCTCTTCCACCCATATTAGTAGTATAAGGATAAGATTGAAATTATATGTAAATATTGTGAAAATTAAGAGATGATTGTTGCTTTTTTCTAAATTTCTTAAATCTAGCATTTTGGTAAACGGGGAGAAGTATCTTATTAATATTATTGAGTACTACGTATATGATAAGACGACAAGAGTTGTGCACTTGTGATTTATTTGGATGCATGTATAATGTATTAGAGAGGTTATCTCATGTATTATCAAGATTATTTTTAGTTGCAATAAATGTAGTGATTGTTTGTTATACTTGTAAGATTTAACGACACCTTTTTCCGATTCGTTCAATCTATTTCTTTAGATTTGTTTTCTTTAATTATTTTTAATTTGGAAGAGATATTATTGTGAGAAAGTGGGTGATTTTAGTGTCATTAGCTAAAATTGATCGATTTACGTGTTTTAAATTGAATTATGTTTTGAAACAAAAATCACTGTTAATTTACAGTATTATAAAAGTAAAATACACGTAATCAAAAAATTGAGACGCGTAAAATATATTTGAAGTAATGTTTAGTTATATGTGGGTAATCAATTGATAACATTATAAAACCTCCACTACCTAAAATGGTATTTTTGCTGGCATATAATCCACTATCAAAAGAAATTAATTATTAATTATTAATTATTAAAAATAAAATCATAGAAGATTAGTTGGCATATATATCATCCACTATACACTTAGAAAATGCTCATTGACCTAATAACATGTTGCTTTTACAATCATGAAATTATTTTCATGGACTACACTATTTTTAATTAAATAATGATTATATGATGGACAAATAATGAATGAATAAGGCCAAATTAATGTACTAAAAGTGGTAGTATTTCCTTATTTTGCAAATATTTCATCATATGTAGTATGATGTTTACTTATGTTATTGTTGCTTTGATCTTTGAAAAAGTCCTACGTTTCTTGGATCCTTAAATTAGTAATTTACTTTTGATGATAATAATAATATTATAGTAAAAAGACATGTTGCGTCTTTTGGTTTATACAAAAGTCATCCAATAGTTGCTATTATATAGGGTAGTTGTGGAGCACAAAACCTAATTTTAAGGGCTAAAAGTTCCCATTATTTGAAAATTTATACTCCGTAAGACCTTATCAAAAACATGGATAACATATATAAATCACCTTAAATTAGTTTATGTCTCTATGATCTAGTGCAAATATGGAATTTAATGGTTGATACAAAATAATTTAGTAATAGTTTTACTTTTTTATTCTATCGATGAAATGTGAAGAAAAGATTTGTCGGAATAAAAACGATAAGTTTTGTATCATACGGTAAAAAGAGCAGCTCATTTTATGATTTTGATTCGCAAAAAATAGATGATGCTAATAACTCCAAATAAATCATTTTGAATGAGTTCTAAAAATGTCTTGATTGTATTTCAAATGATTTTTTTTTTAAGACGACTAATTCATTTTAAACTTAAAACGGTTCAAATAGCAGAATAGTTACAAAGATGTGATCAACCTTTTACAGAAAAATTTAGACATTTTTTTATTTATATATTTAACCTTCTTTAAATTTAAAAATATGTTTGCTTTAAAGAATAATATGTGTTACAAATGATTCATTCATTTTAATTTTAAATTAAAAGTTAATACATAAACAAAAAAAGTTTTGACGGTAAATAATTCATAATGTATAAATAACTAAAATATAATTAAAAAAAATACATTTATCGATCATTAAAATATGTTTAACAAAATTATATCTTCGATGAAAATGGTTAGGTATGAATCGATTAGAAAAAGAAATTGTATGTATCATAACCACGAGGATATAGTACTGGCCACTTAAAGTTGTACTCCTAACAGTTATATAATTATACTGTTATCCCTTTTTTATAATCTATTTAATTTATGGGATTTGAGTTTCACATTGGTCATACGAAAGACTGATGTGAGATTCATATAGAATTAAATTTTTCTACACTTTAAGTTTTTATTATCTCGCTCTATTATTTATATATAAACTGATCAACTAAAACAATTTTTTATTTTTATTTTTAAATGCCAAGAATCCAATTTACAAAAAAAAAAATAAAAAAAAATGGAGGAGTCATATCACCATGGGTGGAATCACATCAAGGATAATAATCACTATAAATAGCAACCTGACAAAAACAGTAACTACAAACGGAAAACCAAGTAACTTGGACCCAACTATCCAATCATGTCTTTTAGGTTTTAATCCACCAAAAATCATGTCTCTAAAATGTGTAAGTCTTGTGTGAAACGGTAAGCTTGTTTCACAGCAGTCAAATATTCATTAAAAAGAAAGGGCAGTGGGGAAGAACGATGTTCTTCCCCACATCTTTCTGAAATATTTAACCGTTCATACATGTAAGCAGTTCTGTTCATAATTGCTTCTAAAATATCATTTCCCTATTTATAGTACACTTTTGCTTATTTTCCGCCCTCAAATGACCAAAAATATTCATACGACCTAAAAAAAATAAAAAAAAAAATCTCTTGTTCATATTTGTGTCTTGGACTAATATTTGAAAAAAAAAAAATCCAACGAATTTGATAATGATTTAATCATAGTACTTATATGGAATTTATGGCATATCGACTTGAAACGCAATTTGTTCTTAAATATTTGCGCTTAAATTCGTTTTAAAAAAAGAAAAGAAAGAACAACATTAGATTTTATTTTCAATTAAATCGAGTGAAAAATTCGACTTATCATATAATGAATCGTGTTAAAAATGCAATAATACGTACTAGGGAAACCAGAAAAGCAATGGTCCCATACATTTTAGGTATGTTGTGTTGATAAATAATGAATGTATTTAATGGAGATAAAGTTGGGGTGTTATTTAAGATGTGATAAGTTATATGAAGTCCACATATATAATAAAGTCCTTGAGTCCAAACATCCGTATTGAAACTTTAACCTAAAAATTTGAAATTTTAACACAAATATTTGGAATTCCAAATTTCCAGAATATTTGGAATACCAATGAACGTTGGTATTCCAAATATTGAGGAATTTTGAAATTCCAAATATTTGTGCTAAAATTTCAAATATTTGGGTTAAAGTTTTAAAGCGGATGTTTGGACTCAAGGACTTCATTTATTTATAGGACTTCATTGAACCTGTTACTATTTAAGATTATGCCCAAAGAGGAAAACGTCCTACATAGAAGAAGATGACATTATTATTGAAAATGATTCTTTGATGTAATTCATGTCCAATCATATATTATTACCCTCGTGTTTTAATTAGGACTTTTCCCCTAATTTTTGCTACTCCCTCTGAATTTTCATAGCCTATTTCGATTCGATCAAAAATTGAGTAGATTACTTAAAGTTAAAAATAATAAAGTCAATCTACATTTGACAAAAATGACAAAATAAACGAAGATAATTCAATTTGAAAAGCTTAAGCAAGATAGTGAATAGAGTACATTTTAATTTGGACTCATTTTCTACCGTACCATCCTAGCTAGTAGACGCCCTATCTTTACTTGGTTTGAGGTTTGGTTTGTCTTTATCATGGACACTAATATACGGAGTACTACTCTGTAATAAATTATCATATGAGACGATTTTATAATAAATTTATCATAAGATCAATGAATAGTAAGTTATAAATGAGTACTATGTACTCCGTATATGTTTGGTATTTCATTTACTCAATCTATTTTATGAGTTCTGTATTTTAGTTTCATTAACACAATATCATTCGTAATCCTAGTGTCATTTAGATATGGAAAAAAATGAATAGTGAAATGCGGAGACTATTTTTCTTTTTCTTTTTTTTTTGAATAATGAACCGTAAGTCATATGATGTGTAATGTTCTCACGTAAGACTTATCGTAAAATATCGAAGGAATAAGCTGGAACCCTTATTTATTAGTCCCTATTTCTTTGGTACATTTGTCAATTGGTTGGTGTTATCTTTATTTGGGCATGGACCTTCACCTACGGAGTATTAAATACTCTATGTCAACTGCTTTATTTAGATATATACTCCGTAGTTACAAAGTTTTAGGTAGGAATACATAACATTATTAGTGAAATAGAAAAGGAAATATGACAAATTTATAAAAACATGTAATTCATAAATGATGAGAAATGAGTTTTATATAGATGAATAATTAATAATCTTTTTTTTTTTTTTGAAGTGGTGAATACTAATTAAACCAGAAATTATAACTATACAGTATTATTATATAACTTAATACGACGTTGATTCTTAGTGTAGAGTGTTATTTTGTTATTCTTAATAATATGTCGTCTTATATATATATTGTACTCCGTATGTACTAATATGACATTATTCTAGTTTTATTTGACCGACTGGCCATTAGGATAGTGTAAGCTTTTTATATACGCCCTAAGACAACTAGGACTTCGACAATATGAGTTGACAAAGTGTAATAGGGGTGAAAAATCTTTGATTAACCCACATGAGCCATGAGGTACGGTAGTGTCCATATGCTTTAAAATTAACCCACATGTGGTACAGTGAAAAATCTGTTGTGGAAGCTAAGTGAGGCTCACTGCTTTATAATTAAGACCGGAGGCCTATTGCCAGATAATTTTAGGATAAAACTCTCACGATCTTTACTCTTTATGAAAAGAGTTTTCTCTCATTCCTCGCTAGCATAAGTATGATCTGGTTTTATTTGATCTTTTGAAATGTGTTTCTCGATCTCTTCCTTATAAGTATGATCTGGTCATGTCTTTAGTTTCACAACATATTTATATAACACAATTATCGAGAACAATAATATCCATGGACTAGAAATTAAATTTCAAATTACAATAAATAATAATTTTATTCGCCACATCTCATTCAGTGAGATACAAACGTGAGATGCGATGTCGCGTAATTCTATTGGTCGTTATATGCATTCACGATCTTAAAATAGAATTAGTCTAAAATGTCATAGTAAGAGGAACATGTTATACGTTCACTCGACTTTGTGGATTTTCATTTGTGTCGGTCATTGATGACAATTTAAACACTTTATTTCTACTCATTACTAACCCTTTATTTACATTTCATAAGCTTTTGCATATTAAGTTTGTACTCCGTAATAAGTTTGTAACTATAAAGAATAGGAAGCTTGCTTGTATTCAATGCAATTAGTTTACAATATACACATGTATTTATAGAGTAAGCTAAGCGAGAATTAGGAAATAAACTATACACGCAATATATTACAAGATATATTTCCATATCGTCATACTCCCCCTCAAGTTGGTGGGGTTGGGTCCCAACTCCCCAACTTGCTAACGATGTGCGCGAACCGCTGTCTCCCCAAGGCTTTCGTAAAGACATCTGCTACCTGCTGATCTGTGCGAACAAACTGCGTCGTTATCGTGCCATCGAGTAAGCGTTGTCGTACAAAATGGCAATCAACTTCAATGTGTTTAGTCCTCTCGTGGAAAACGGGATTCTTAGCAACTGATTCGAAGGATGACCTAATCTCCTATGCCACAGTCGAACCTTGCTTTGAGTGTCTATTCGACAAGCTAACGTCTTATTCTGGCCTCTGTAGTAATAAACACCATCACGTTGTTCACCCGCTCCAATCATCCTCTTCGAAGATCGGTCCTGTATTACACAAAAATTAGAATAAAACGTCACTATGCAATCTTGCTCGACAGTTAATTGTTGTACTGAAATTAAATTACAAGTCAACGTGGGTACGTATAAAACGTCTGTTAAAATCAAACCACCCTCTAATTGCACTTTTCCGTGAATATCTGTACGTTTTTGTACTCCGTTTGGTAATATCACACTAGCCTGGTTCGCACAATGTGAATGTTTAATCTCCTCCTGTCTACCTGTCATATGATGTGAAGCTCCGGTGTCTAATATCCAACTGTTTTTGAAGTCGTTACCTTGTAACTTTTCTGAACTGGTTTTGTTTGGTTGGAGCAATGCACGCAGGGACTGCACTTCGTCTCGCGTTAATCCAACATCAGTAGCTAAGACGTCTGAACTAGTCGTAGACCCACTGCTTACTTGATTCGTGTGTACCGCATTCGCCTTCCACGGTTGCTGTCGTCCATCTCCTCTGCCTGACCCTCGGCCCCTGTTTGTTCGACCTCTGCCTCTGCCTCTCGCAGTGATGTAGGCTGGTGGTCCGTGCTTCGTCCAACAGTCATCTTCATCGTGCCCCCACTTGTTGCAATAGGAGCAACGACCCTCTTGCTCTTGCGCCTCATTACTATGTCGTGGTCGACCACCACGAACACTAGGTTGTGACTTTCGCATTGAAAAAACCGTCTCATCAACCCTATCTTCTCTCAATCGCATACCTGCTTGGTGACTCTCCTCAGCAAGCATAATGGCATAAACTCGACTCAAAGTTGGAGTCGGTTCTTCCCGTAGGATACTAGAACGTGTCAGTCCATAAGCATCATTATCGAGACCCATTAAGAATTGATGAACCTTCTCGTCTTCCTTTTCTTTGTGATATTCTTTTTCAGCTCCGCAAGTACACTTGGGAACTCGACTATAATTGGTTAGTTCGTCCCATATTGTCTTTAACTTTGTATAATATTCTACGACGCTTAGCCTGCCTTGTTTCAATTCGGTCAACTCGAATTTGAGTTGATGAATTCGTGGTGCGTTTCCCCTTGCATACCTCTCTTTCAGCTCCGTCCATATGTCCTTGACGGATGCAGAAAAACTTATGCTAGCATGTAATTTCTCGTCAATGACGTTTCTCAACCACCCTTTCACCATGGCGATGCACTGACGCCATGCGACATGTTCTACTGATTCTTCCTCTCCTTGAACCAGTGTTGGTTCTATGACTTTTCCTTCGAGAAAAGCCAGTTTGTTCTTCGAGTCCAATCCCATCCGAACGGCGTCGGCCCAATTATCATAATTATCGCCTCTGAATATGGTCTGCGTAATCATGATACCGGGATTATCTGAGGGATGAAGATATAGCGGTGACGACTGCGGAATTGTCGTCAAAGCCTTTTTCTTGCCGTCACCTCCACTCATATTGTCGGATACTTGTGCTTGCTTGGCTTATGACCTAGGTCTCTGGTACCATAAAGAATAGGAAGCTTGCTTGTATTCAATGCAATTAGTTTACAATATACACATGTATTTATAGAGTAAGCTAAGCGAGAATTAGGAAATAAACTATACACGCAATATATTACAAGATATATTTCCATATCGTCATAAACTACGATAATGGTGTTAAACACTCGGTTTTATAATTTCATTGTGTTTGATATTTACCTTTTTCTCATTATAGTGTATAGATGTTTAGGTGTGACGAAATTCTAAGGAAGATGAGAATTTTAAATCGTACGCATGCAATCGTTTTTATTGTTATATTATTGTGGCTATTGGATGCTTTATACTCCGTAAGCGTTTAAATCTTAGTTTTATAATTTATGTTTGGCCTTTAGTCCTTTACACTATGCCACCTACCAGGTTAGACAACAGTCGCAACACAAATTATTTCCGAATAGTTCTAACATAAATTAACTACACATTTAATGATAACAATTGAAAATATACCAAGTTAACTTATACATGTGATTGGTAAAAAAAAAAAAAAAAATAACTTATACATGCATGCCGACATTTCACAAACCAAATAACATATGTTTATCAACCAAGCAAGTTCAGGAGCCAATTAGTCTGTTAGCTGGTAATTAGTCCGTCAGCTGGTAATTAGTCTTATATGATATCGTACGTCTTAATTTACACCATAAAGATTAACAAATCTTATACGGAGTAAAATTTATTAAAATAAATAGATAAGACATTGAATACTCTATATAAAAAATTCACAATAATCTAATATTGTTGGAATATACACCCACATGTGAGTGTCCCACATTGATTGTGGAAGTGAGTGTAGTGTGGTTTATAAAGCCTGGTCCTCTCTCATCGCTAATCGGCTGGTTTTGAGAAATGTGGATACCCCAGGGCCAGAACCGAGCTCGCTTCTCTTCCACTGGGTTGGTCGGGCCGTTTCATGATTCTAACATGGTATCAGAGCCCGGGTTCGCCCTGGGTTCGATAAAGTTTAAACTGGTCCCTGAAAAATATGCCACCGGAGGAGGTCCTAAAGTTTAAACTGGTCCCTGAAAAATATGCCACCGGAGGAGGTCCTCTTTGAGGGTTTGTTGAATACCACTTTCAGCGCCTCATGGTTTCGCGGTTTCAAAAAATATGCCACCGTAGGAGGTCCTTTGAGGTTTGTTGAATATACCACTACGAGCGCTCCCACGATTTCGCTGCTGGGTTTTCGAGGACCTCACGTGAGGGAGTGTTGGAATATACACCTACGTGTGAGTGTCTCCACATTGATTGTGGAAACAGAGTGTAGTGTGGTTTATAAAGTTCGGGCCCTCCTCTCATCGCTAATCGATTTTGAGAAATGTGGATACCTGGAGCAGAACCCGCTTCTTCTACTGGATTCGACTGCATTTCATGATTCTAACAAATATCATATCATGTATGGAGTAATCCATAGTAACATTTTAATGTTCCAATAAGTCAATGACTCAATAACTTAGCTTTGACTAAACAATTCCTTTTATTTTATCTTTGGTTATGCAAATCTCAATGAGTGCTCATACTAGAATCTTTGTGAGTGTTCAAATTAAATACGGAGTATATCATCCAATTATCTACGTACAACTTTGTCCCTGATAATGATCCCGATTAATTTCGTGACAAATCTTGTTTTTCTTTTATATAATAACTAGGATAATACCCGTGCCAGATGCACGGGAATGTATAGAAAAATTAATAATTAATTGAAAAAATTAATATTAAATTAAATGTTTAATCAAAGTAAGAATAGTGATAATATAAACGCAATTCGATAAACACGTATTTTCAAAACCCAAAACTCAATCGACTGTATATTACTTGACCGCGTTTATAATCAACATGTAGCACGCTTATTTGACCCATTAAAGGTAAAAGGTACATCTGAGAATGTCAACTTTATATTATTCCGGATTAACATACGTTACCTTTCAGAATTTTGACCAAAGTGCATTAAAACCAGTAAAAGTTTTTTGAGTACTATGAAAAATTTTAAATTATTCAATTCAGAATCATTATCCGTTTAACCCGTTTGGTAGGTTTGAAAGTATCGATTTTAATTTTTTTTAGTTAAATAATCAAAATATAGAAAGTAAAAATCCTAATATTTGGGAAAAAAATAGTATAATGGAAACATTTTAATTTATTATTATAGAAATATAGTTATAATTTTATCTTAAGTTATATTATAATATGAAGAAACGCCATGCAAGTATCGCGCGTCAAATTGAGACTAATTGATTTATCATATTGTTTATTTGTTAGATACCCTATGTTATATATACATAATCGTTTATAATATTGAAATTCTAAAAACATAATAATAAAAATAGATTATACTAAGTAGATAATATTTTGTATGTTATGAATTCAAAGTAGAGAATATTTTGTTGATTATAATAATAGATGTGATATCTTATTTTTTTAGGCATTATAGTTTGGCGGGAAAAATTTGCTTAGATGGTTTTTGTTATATATAATTAATATAGATTTAATTTTTCGCTTATAAAACGGGTAGCTAATCGCTTTCTTTTGATAAAATTACTCTGTATAATTTAAACAATTCACTCATATTTGTCATCAGCAAAACTAACATTCTTAACCTTTTACCTTTATATGTAGATAAAATATAACTAAAGCAAATAAATTATTTTTTTTGGTGTATTGACTCTTAACCTTTTTACCTACCTTTATATGTAACCTATCATTTGAACCTAATAATATACATAGCGGATTCAAATCAGTCAAGTTAGTTGTAATTTTATATTACATTAGTTTCTGAATTTGTGGAAATAACATATCCCACGTTGTAAGATTAGAGGAGAATTACTTAATTTATATAAACTTACTCTCCTAATTAATTAAATAAATGGATTGGGCTATTAACTAGTGTATATTGGGCGTTGGGTGAAGTAATTCCCGACTCTGTCTTTTGTTTCCTTTAGGACAGTATAATTAATGCCTTACTGCGATTTCTTCATAGTACTCTCTTTGATTCAGTTAAGTATAATCACTTTGAATCTTAGCTTTGATGATTCATCACTAAGATTTTATCATTTTTCTGATCATTATAATTCACACATATGAAATGTGAGTCTCGCCACTTAAATAACCTCTTTTTAAAGTAGTTTTGTCAAACCAAATGACATAAATTAACCAAATCGAGTGAATAATCAAGCTAAGCCAAATCAATTCAAATCAAATATAAGAAACTATCAAAATATTCGTTTTAAATTGTCTGATATACGACAATTTTTAACAATTTCTTATATATTGTGTAATTTAATGTACACGAGCACTAAACAATAAGACTGTAACAATACGTAAGCTTTTTAAAATTTATTAAATATTTAACACTACGTATACAAGTAAAAAATAAGAGCTTGTAAAAGTGATTTGTGGTGATAGATCAAGTACAACGTAGTCCTTATTATCAAGGTACATATGGACAAAAAAGGTGGTAGATAATATGGAGAAATATAAGGAAGAATGGCTCTTAATATTAGTGAAAAGGTAGTATTTAGTTGGCCCCAAAATAGGTAAGTATATTATCCACATCGTTGTTGCAAAATACACATGTGCTACTTTAGTATTATATTCCCCATTAACGTTATTCGTTATAACGTTAGTTTTTACTCATTTTGAACCTCGAAATTCCTCAATCATGCAACTATTAACAAATAGCCAAACGTAAAAAGATTTAAACGATCTTTTTCTACCTAACTCTTTCATATAGTTGGACATGTTTAATCAATTTTGAAAATAAAAGCCTGAAATTCGAATGAAGTTTTGATATTGGTTAGGGAAGAAGATGATGACATGGTTCTGCCGATGAACTAAAACTCATGTTAGATATAGTTGTGTAACATTGTATTCCCGTACATATTTTATTTAATGGTAGATTAATGTCATGATATTAAATATACAATCGCCGCAAACAAAAATAACTCAAGGTATATATAGCTGCTAGCTCTCTTATTTCGAAATAAATCGTACTTCGTATTTGTTTAAAAATAAACACTACTCCATCTTCTTTACTCTTTTTTCTTTCTCGTTTCTATATGACACAAAGATCAACAAATTTGGATTGTGTGGTTAAAATGCAAACTTAACGAAAATTTAAATTCATAAAGTAGACCGTATTGATTAAATTAGTAAAGAAGTTAACAAAAATAGTTGGTTTGTGTGTCAAAAATCGTCTACATTTAGAGACTCTCACGTATGAGAGGAAATATTCAGAATTAACCAAATTCTTATAAAACTATCAATCAATCTCTCCCATTAAAAGGCTCCAATCTGATTTCTAATGAGCCACTCACATGATGCGGGGTAGTGTTATGTTGAGATTGGCTTCAATCCACTTATGAATGTCATATGTGACTGTGTTTTTTCTCGATTTAACTTTGCTACAGTTAAAGGAGTGAGTGCCCAAATAGTATTTTGCTTGTCTACTACTTCGTATTTTTTTTTTTTAATCTTTTTTTGTTGCAATTTTAGCATTTTTTTAAAGATTTGGTTACACAATTACACATAAATAAAAGTGAAAATGTTTAGTTAGACGTTGAATAAGAGGGAGCACTAAAAAGTTGGAACAAGTGGTTAGGCTTTGGGACCAATCACTATTCAGTTATAACTATAAAATGAATAAGAGACGAGGTAGAGAGAGACACTCTTTATACAAGTTGGTCATCAAAAACTCTCTCGATTTGGCAAAGTCAACCTTATTCTTACCCTTTTTTTTTTTTTTTTTAGCCTAGTACGTTTATCGTACCGTTACAATTTAGCGGTTTTACAATTTATAAAATATTTTCACTTTATTATGGACTACTTTGTATATATTATGATTATGATTATTTGGAGTATAAAATTCAATTTATATATTTATGAAATGATATAGATCAACATTTTATTCATTTATGAATTTTTAAAAGATTAGTGATCTTGTCTAACCATTGTACGTAATCTTGATATTATACTGCATGTTATAATTTAAATTCTCATCAAAACGCCTAGTATCATGACTAATGTTATTTCATCAAAATTGATGTGATCTACGACAAAACAGTGGTGGATTTTGGGAAATATTAAGATCTGAGCCAGGATTTGATTGTGAAAACATTTTCCACAATAATTACGGAGTAACAATTTTGCGGGTAAGGATCCTCTCCATTTGTTGAAAAGAAATGGACATCCATTTCTTTTCAACGGTTGAGATTGGATCTTGTGAAAATCTAAGGGTCGTAATTGTTTGATAAAAATAATGTTTTAATGAAGGAGAGAGAGAAAATATATTAAAATATTGATGTATTAGAGAGAAAATGGAGAGAAAGAAATGAAGAGGATCCAAATTGCAATTTTGCAACTCAATCACACTATATTTTTTTCACTATATTCCACAACAGATAAATATATATGTAGGGTAGGGCAAGCGTTATCCCGACAAAGGGAAGATCCGTCATTACTTAAACCGTATTTTTATACAGTTGAACAAACATTTACGAGTACAAGTAATATATTTTTGTTTTAGGATAATTCATTTTAATCATCATTTTTTTTTTATAAAACCATTTACAATCAAGCTACAGAGTACTTAAATTTTTTTATTTGTTTTAAAGAAAAATAAGAAAAGTAAATGCGATACAACCTAGAAAATACTCCGTATGCATGAAGTTCTCGTGAATCATGAGAAACAAAAAAGTGGTGCAGTAAAAATTCAAAGTTTACTTGCAAAGTTGCAATGCATGCTGCAATTTTCAGAATTGTGTGAAGCTTTCTTCCTAACTTCCTACTTAATTGGTTACCAATTTTCTTACACATTTATTAATCAATGACGACGACAACAACAACAACAACAACAACAACATTTTCACGATTTTTTTTTTTGTTGGTAAAAATTTACTTACGTACTGTTGTACTACGTCTGACCTTTTTTTCTTCTTCATGTGAATTACATTTGCTGGTCAAAGGTTGTTACTTCTGCAAAAACAAGGCATTTTTTGTATGACCATAGTACTCGTAGTAATTTCTACGTCCTAGTATTGGCTAGGTTGTTTCTCATCACATATTGTGTGAAAATTATTTATCGTCTCAAAAATTTATCACTCATTATTTTTATTATTGAAATAAATAGATTTAAATAAAAATTGCTTGTAATTGTATGTCAATATTGTACACAAATGGATACGGGTAATAACTTAATGTTCCTAATTTATTACTCTGTTTATTTCACTCATTTAACCCTATTTTTAATTTTGTCAATTTCACTCATTTAGTTCAGTTTCTATCCATGATTACCTTTAACAATAAAAATATTCCGTATCATTTTTATTTTTACTTATATACTCATTTTATCAAAATATCACACTTTATCCTATAAAATGGGTCCAATTGAACCAAAATGTCAATACTATCATGGGTTTTCTACGATTGCATCTCTCCAAAGTTTTGGTTTATCGTGCACTCTATTTTTTTTTTATCCTTAGTATGCAGACTGAACTTCATTACTCATTCTATAAGATGAACTAAAGTCACTAAACTGTTAACTAAATACTAACACCGTTAGAATAAACTCCTATTTTTTCTATTTTTTATGTTTTCCCTTCAAAATTATGAAATATTCCCTTCTTTTTTCTAATTTTCCACTATTTTTCATCCTTATTCATTTTTTTTCTATAGTATATAATTTTGTTTTAAATTGTTGTTAAAAGTCATAAACTTTATTGATTTACTTTATCGTAAAATAATCATGAATATTTGAAATTCATATATTTAGAAGAAAATATTAAAAAGAGGGAGAAATGAGAGCTTAATGTAACGGTGTTAGTGTTTAATTAACGGTTAAGTAAGAACTTGCGCTACTGGTTGAGAATGGATAATGAAGTTTGAGGGTACACCGTGTAAGTGAAAAAAAATAGGGGTATACGATAGAAAACAAAAAAGTTGGAGGGTACACCGTAGAAAAACCCTACTATCATTAAGCTTTTCGCTTTTTTTAATATTTGTGCAAAAAGTAATGAGACTATCCCATTAAAATGAAAGGAGTACTAGAGTAAGGAAAAAACATATCATAACAAGTACGGAGTAGACGAGTAGTCAATATTTGTACTCGTACAATCTAATCCATTACATTTTAAAAAATCACAACCATTCAATATTATTATTATTATTATTATTATTATTATTATTATTACTACTACTACTATGCATTATGAGGTTCGTAACATGAAAAAAAAAAAATCATACCTAACTAAATATTCGCCCTTAAGTAAGTGAAAAATGACATACTTCGTATGTTATTAGAAATATTAAGAGTGTAATTGATAAAATCAATTAATCTTACTTATACATGAGTAATCTTACAATGATAAAAGAAATAAGATTATATAATTAATTAACTATTGTTACAAAAATAATTCTCCGTCAAATTTAAGTAGTTACCTTATTTTATTTATTAACATCTATATTTTTACTAATATTTTTAACTCCCTTTGAAACCTTATATATTATTCATTTATATTTAATATTTGTTCGTTAAAATTAAATGTATAGCAATTCCAATAAATCAATAGGAAAAAGATAATACCCTAAATCCAACAATCATGGTACCATGGAATGAAGATAGACCACACGGTCCCTAGTCTTGTAAGAGATACTTGATCGATTGTATCGACTTTTTAAAGTATCAGTATTTCATATGTCCCCATTCAATTTAACAAAATAGTACATATGCTAAATAAAAGTGTCCAGTTAATATAGCTGATTCTCATTTCTACGTACGATATAAAGAAAAAGAAAAAAAAATCATAAATATGAAAGAGTATAATTAAAAGTGAATATAATTAATATCATGGGATAAATAGTGACAAAATTGGCATATGTGAAAACATGTGTATCATGAGAGGCCACATAAAAACTAAAGTATGGAAAGAGTGCAAAAATGTTGACAGCCATATGTCTTTATATTAATAGTTGGCTTTCATTAAGGAATCAAAGCTTGCATTTGCATTGCCATTATTGCACACCAATAATGAATGAATGCTCCAATCCATTTTGGGGTCATGCTACTTGTCCAATATTCAACCTCAATTTTGTTCCCTTAATAGTCATGTACTCATGTGTCTTTTATTCACTCTTATAAGTAAGTTTTACTTAAAACGGGTATATTCGCATTAAGCTTAAAACGGGTTAAGTATCTCCACTTGCATATAATAAAAAACAAATACGGAGTATATTACATCATTTCAATTCCACTTGTCTTTTATCTTATTATTACTACTTGATCCGTCTTAAGCTTAAGACGGTTATATCCGTCTTAAATAAGAATTTGTGCACTCTCGTAATTTTACTAGTATCATTTCATGCTAAAATGCCTACTACAAATTTGGTCCACCTTCATGTTAATTAGAGCAATAGTACTACCTCTGTTGTCTCAGTCATTTGTTTACACTTATCTCATATTCCTCTTACGGAAAAGTCAAACTGTAAACAAATAATTGAAACGGAGGGAGTAAATCTTATTTTGTAAGGCGATTTTACAATAAATTAGTGTGAGTCCAATTGTATAAGTTACACTTAAAGAGGTATAAAAATATTAATAGGATTAACGAACTAGCTATAACTACTAATACGGTGACAAAAAATAGGTTACAATTATTAATAAAAAGGATACAGATGCTGAAAAAACAGTTACGTTAAGCAATAAAACCATTTAAATGATCACAAATATGGATGTTATATTGTAAGACGGTCTCGTAACTATCAGTGTTAGAAAAAAAAAAAAAAGATAGCAAATAACAAAGTGAAAATTTTAATGTCCTAATTAATTACTCCGTATTAATTGTTTTTATTTTAGGAATATTACTCAATTCAATTGTTATTAAATCCTATTTTGACAAGTTAAAGCATGCAAAATAACTTTATTATTCAATTTCGTTCTCGTTTAATTGTAAATATGTATATCAGTATATGTATGTTAGCTTGTGTCAAACTCCTAGTGGAATAGTTTTGTAAGATCAGTATACACAAGCTAAGGGTCGTCCTTAAAAGTTTATGTAATATAATTTATAATTAATATTCTTTGCATATACGAAAAAAATATATAATAATAACAAAGGTTATTTGATTTCTGCTATACTAAGATAATAAAACAACAAATTTTTATTTATTTAATTTTTTTTTTTATTTTTATAATTCTAATGTATTGATATAGATACTAATATTACATACTATATACATGTATTAATATAAAGTGAAATTAATTAGGTCCCATTCAAAATTCAATGGGAGTAATTGGGAGTAAACGGCAAGGAAATGGCTTTTAACCAAGATATAATGTTGTTCAAGGAATCAAGCAAAGGTGGTGGAAAAATAACTCAATAATTAAGCTAAAATGTCATTAACTAATCTTTTCAACTTTATTATTTTCCTCTCACATTCTAAATTGGCTAATGACATGTGTTTACGATATTATTAAAGCTTTATTTTAGTATGTTTATTACCCTTGACTTCTTGAAGTAAAAGTTATACTCCGTAGGATTTTGCTGAAAATAATTAAAATTGTATAAATGATTAGGATAATTAAATACGATAATAAGATATTTACGTATATGCATTTCTATTACTCCGTACTAGGTGAATATAATTCAAGTGACATGTAAAACATGGCATAAAAAAAAAAATGGGACATTTATATTAGAACAACTAGAGGGAGTGTAAGTTTCAATTAATGAGATAGCAATTTTACTAATCTTGATTAGACATTATTTCTAGCTTGTTGTAATTTTTTTGTCTCAATTAACCACCATCACTATCTCTTCATATTTTCATTATTTCTTTTCTCCTTGATGGCCCCATAACAATTTCCCCCAAACTAATTGATTCGAGTCTTAAATAGTACTCATATGTTTAAACTTCTATTAATAAACTTATTAAATTGACATATGACATCTAACAATAATAAAAATAAAAATAAAAATAAAATCGTTACTCTATGACATCTCTTATCATAAAAAATAAGACTCCTTGTCTAATTAATTTCACAATTATATGAAGCAGAATTCGTTTAAGTATGAACGGTCAATATGTACAGAAAGACCAGAGTGGGGGAGACATCTTCTCCCCACTGCCCTTTGTCTTTTCACACATATTCGTTCTCATACGAAACCAAGCAGGTTCCGCTTCATACAGACTTACACAATTAATTTAACACAATCCCGTTTGTAGTATTCACTCTTTATATACGAAAATTCTAAAATAAAATCGTTCTACTTGTGAAATGACTAATAATTAAATTTTAACTACCTACTCATTTACTGCTCATAAAATATAAAACGTCGAGAAACGATCTAGTAATACTTACTCCTTTTATATCGTTAATAACATAAGACTATAGGAGTAATCACAAATTTTTATTCTTAAACTTAAGACGGGCCAAGTATTAATAATAAGACAATAGGCAAGTAGGATTGAAATGATACAATATATTTGTTTTTTATGTACAAGTGGAAGTACTTGATCCGTCTTAAGTAAGACTTATTCGGGAGTAATATAGTGATCCTTTGTCTTGAATCTTGATATTGTTTGACATAATTTAAAACTTAAAAAAATATCCATTAATAGTAATATTAGTAGTATTTGGTTTTAGTACTAAGTAGCTATAGACTAGCTTATAGTACAACTGTCTTTCACCAAACACACATTTCATATTTACAACTTTCTCTCTCTTTACCCTTTCTTCTTCTTCTCCTTCTTCTCCTTCTTCTTCCTCTCTCTCTCTACTTCCTCTCCACTAACCACTTTTCTTCTCCATTCTTTATACAACAATTTCCAAATTAAAAACAATACCAAAACAAAACCCCATAAATTCCCCCTACATTTTCTGGGTAATACTCTTGATCATCATCATCATCTTCATCATCCATTATTATTATTATTATTATAATCTCGAAGATGATGTTTGATCTTAACAATTCAGCTCACAATTTCGAGAAAACGACCACCGAAACGACGATCAAGGAAGATTCCGCCACCAACACCGAACTCTCCGGCACTTCCTCATCTTCCTCCGTGGTCAACGCCGACGAGTCTCCGCTCTCATCCGCCGCAGACCCCTCCTTCGTCACCCGCCAGCTCTTCCCGTTGACCGCCGCCGACAACCGCCTCGCCGGCGGCGGAGGGGAGACTTCTGAGATGGAGGTGCTGAGGCTCGGGACGACACCCAACCAGCTGAGCAATAATAACCAGTGGCTGAACCTCGGCGTGTCGGGTTCAGGTTCGGGTTTAGGTTCGGGTAGTGTGGAGGTTGGGAATAATAAACAACAGCAGGTTCGGAGGAGTAGGAGAGGGCCCCGCTCACGGAGTTCACAATATCGAGGTGTTACGTTTTACCGCCGGACTGGCCGTTGGGAGTCTCATATTTGGTATATTTATTTAATTTACCCCCTCCGTCTCGGTTATCTGTTTACATTTACTTTATACACATTTATCGATGTGAGTAGACAATTAGAGAAAAAACTAATAAAATAATAATATAAGTATAAATGGGGTTCTGTTTGCTTAAAATTGTTAAATGTAATTGGTTAAGAGAGTGGGTTTCACCTCCCACATGGGTCAACTATGAACATTAATGGAAAATGTAAACAAATGACCCGTACACCCTAAAATGAAAAGTGTAAACAAATGACTGGGATAGAGGGAGTAATATTTTAGTTATTTATTATGTTGTATAAATTATTTTATTTTATTATATTATATTCGAAAATGGTAATTTATATGTTAAGAGTAATTTTCAGAGGTCGTTGTCAAAATATAAACGTCGAGTTATTTGTGACTGAAATATGATTACAAAATACGAGTACTATTAGAGTACACCGTAAGTAAATTATTGATCATATTAGATATTTTTCTTCGATGGTCTGCATAACGGTTGTCGTATTAAAAATACGACGTCCGTAGCATGCTAAAATTAATATTAATATGGAGTATAATACAAGTAATAATAATAATAATCATGGTTTTACTATTACTGTTGAATAAATAAATTATTAATCAGTTGGTATTTTGAGATACCGTACTCGGTATGATACTAAGATTAGTGACTCCGTAACTACCACAATTTTGGTATCACGACAATGCTATCGTAAAACCTCTCATAAAATTGTACCGAGTATTCACATGTCGTGTGTTTGGTGTTATACGAGTACTTAATGAGGGACTTTTAAAAGAAGACCTACTTTTAATCAACACAAATTGCTACATTTTAACTCCATCTTAAACCAAGAACGGCCAAATACTCACAAAAGATTAAAGTGATGGGGAGAAAGTTGTTCTCCCCACTCAGCTTCTTTGTCTTTTTCCCCATATTTAATTCAAGCTCCCAAGAACCAGAACCCGCTTTGAGGACTTTTAAAGACCAACACTTTAATCAATATGCTAAATATGGGAAATATTGCCATTATTTCAAAATATAATAGTACTATTAAATTTATTGTTTAATAGTAGTAGTTCTATAATTAATTAATTGATTGATTGATTAATTATCAATCTGACTTTTTGTTCTTTGTTTTTTGGTGGCATTCCAATTTTGTTTTGTAATGAGCAGGGACTGTGGCAAACAAGTTTATCTTGGTAAGTTTAATTTAACACTTTGTAATTAGTTAATTAATTAATTAACTACAGTAATTTAAATTATCTCATTTATTTCTTTTCTGGGTATTTTGTCGAAAATTAGGTGGATTTGACACGGCTCATTCCGCTGCTAGGTAAATATAAATATACCCATTGCCAGTGTTGTACTGTACGGAAAATAATTTAAAACGGTTTTATTTGAGAGTTTGTGTTTTAACGCTGTTTACTGTTTGCTAAAAATTTCAGAGCGTACGATAGAGCAGCAATTAAATTCCGCGGGGTTGATGCTGATATCAATTTTAATATCACTGATTATGATGATGATATGAAGCAGGTAGAGTTAGCTTATAACCAGCATTGGTGTCTGAATTAATCGTCGATTTCTGCCGTGAATTCTGATTATCCCGTGATTTAGTCGAAAATTAACATAATACTGATAGTAGGTCATGTTGTTGTGGCCTAATTATATAGCAGATGAAGAACCTTAGTAAGGAAGAATTTGTGCAAGTCCTTCGTCGTCAAAGCAATGGATTTTCTCGAGGGACTTCGAGATATAGAGGCGTTACGCTTCACAATAAGTGTGGCCAGTGGGAGTCTCGAGTGGGGCAATTTCTCGGAAAGACGTAATGACCAAACTCTTACCGTGTACATCTTGGGTCGATTTAATAGAGTTTTGTGTTAATCTGTTTAATTAAATACGCTATGGATCGCAGGCCATATGATCAGGCTGCAATGCAACGCAATGGGACGGAAGCAGTCGCCAATTTTGACCCTAGCACCTATGAAAACCCGATACCTCTGCAAGCACACCACATAGGTATTTTCTCTCCATTGTTTTTATTGTTAACCTTTTTTTTTTTTTTAACTTTAGGAAGGAATGTTTTATTTGAAAATGTGCATAAAAGAATAACTAAAGATTATTCGAGCGAACGACATGCGAGTTTATTCAGTTGATTGATGGTTGTGTTCGCTTTTGGCAGGCGATGGGCATAACCTTGATCTGAATCTAGGAATTTCTATCACCATTGACGGTCCAAAGACGAGCAACAATATGGGGGTACGGGAATCGCAAACTCATCAGTCCCCTACACTACTTGCAGACGGAAAAAGACCTATGGTAAAGATTCACACAACTCACAAACTTGATTCATTTTTCTTTTCTCGAATATGTTACCATGAAAATCCAAATCCATAAGGCCACTCAGAAAATTCCATCATTTTTGAAAGTATTCGTAGCACCGACACAGTTTTTTTCTGAAAACCTGACGATTTTGAATGTACAGAACGGGGCATCTACTTGCTATATACCTGGTGGTGCACATCCTTTATATGGACAGCCAACGGCATCGAGACAATCTAGTACTATGTGGATGGGATTGCCACAAGGTCAGCTTGCAGCATATGAGGTACAAATAATTGATAATTTCCGAGAAAACACAGTTTTCGCTTGGCCTACATTACTGACGATATGTCAGAGCAATAGATCATATACTTTGAGATCACTCGATATTCTCCTGAGCCATGAATACTTGACCGGTCAAATGTGAACATGAAAGTTGTAGTTGTACAGACGACGTAGAAACTTGTTTTCTGAAGTTATAATGCTTTTGCAATGTACTGTGACAGGAAAAGGCGAATGACCAGAAAGCCGAAGCCATTTCGTCTGCTGCAAGGCTGTCGAACTGGGCATGGTACATGCAAAACCAAGGCCACGGTCAAGGTCAAGGTCAAGGTGGAGGCGGCAGTTCAAGCCAAGTCCAACAATCGTCAACTGCAGCATCATCAGGATTCCCGTTCTCTACCGCCACACCGTCATCAACGAGCACCACGTTTCACCATTACGGTCAAGGTAGATCATGACCGAAAAAGCGAGCAACGCCCCGTCTTCTAATCCTCTCTCTACCGCGATTTTTTATATCCTTAATGCCACGGTTTAGCGAGGAACCTGAACATAAAATTTGAATACAAATATATGAAGTAATATATATAGGAACATTTGATTGAAGTTTGCAAGTGAATATGGCAAGTTTGTGAAGTCCATTTGTGTATAAGATTGCTTCGATACTCGAAGATTCGAGATCGTCTTCCTAACCTTGTTTGCGGTTCCTAATACTAAAAATTCTAGAGATGATCAGAAAATGATCAAAATTTTCAATGACATTGTGGAGGAGGGAGTACAGTAAATGTAAATAATTGATCGAGACATTCCCATTTATAAATTGATGCACTAATTTAATCTGCGCAAATTCATGTGAATCAAACAAAGACGATTGTAACTGTTTTATTTTTTTTCACTTTCTTAGTATTTGTGGCAACGTCTAATAGGTTTATTCATCGAAAAAGACGGAGCAACATTTATGCAAATTCAGAGTTATCGTTTATAGGACAAAAGAAACATAATAAACCTTGTGGTGTTGATTATTAGCGTGACAAATTTCTTGTCGACATCTTCATGTCTTCTATATCACATTTTAATATTCATATGAGAAATAAAAATAAAAAATCAACAATATTATGATTGCCCTATAAATGATGGGCAAAATAAAATTCAATCTACTTTTTATTATTATTTTTTTAAATCTCAACTCCTAGTGTTTGTTTGGGGTGTATGGTCCACGATTATTAATGTGTCAATTATTAGGTCTAAAAGTGCTAATGCTTTACGTTTCCATTTTTAGACCATCGATTTATCGGCTACTCTCAATTTTATTTTCGAGTCTCAATTCATATCTCATTTTGTATTAATTTTATAATAGTACTTAGTACGATATTATTCGCTTTAAGTCAAGCCCTCATAGATTTAATCTTAGGACTCTTTTTTTTTAACGTGTGAACTCCGCATTCGCTACTCTTACAAGACTTGTGAAACCCCCGAAATGGCACGTGATAGAAACCATACACGCCATGCAGTTCACCCTTTTAATTACCACGATACGCTGACGTGATTTATTAAAAGATACTGATTCTAAACTCCCCACAAGAAGATTGCTCTTAGGACTCTTTTTTAAAAGGACTCGCACGATAATATTTGATGGACACTTATGAAAACGAACTTTCATCTTTACGCCACCGATGTGGAAGAGTTTTGCACCCTAGTAGCTCGGTATATGAAATATATAAAAATATTTGTTGTCCCATTAATAGAGGCGTATTTCGAAATTAATGTTACAGAAAACAATTTTTTTTTTAGTGAATAAATGACTAATGTACTTTTTGTGAAAATAAATTTTTTATAAGTTCTTGTGCAAGACCGTACTTACGTTAATATAATGTAAGACAACACACAAATACACATAAAAAGTTATTAAAAAAAAAAAGTAAAATAAAATAAAATAAAATTAAAAGGTAACCACCCTTGTGTGAGAGGTCTCACAATAAACTTATTGTGAGACTTATGTCATGAGAATTAGTGTAATGAAAATGGTGTTTTGCGGTGATTTAGAAAAGTGTGTATAATTTTTTTTTTTTAATAAACTTTTAATCTTTTCATCTTTGAGGAGGTAATTGTCCTAATCGTACTCGTCTAATTCCGCCTTGATGAAATTGATAAAGTATTGGGACACAACAAAAATAACATTTGCATATATTAAACACAAAGTTTTGTATGAGATGGTCTCACGATAATTTTATCGTTAGACCTCTCACATGAATAATTAGTTTTCTGAAAAGTTAACTTTCATCCCTCTTTTAAAGTGACCTTCTCACATGTGAGACCGTCTCATAAGAGACATGACCTGATATTCAGAATTTATAGTTTTATGATTTGCAATTTCAAAATTTACTCTATGATTCTTCATGAAATTATTAAACATATGTTATCTCTTAAAGTTTATAATTAATGCATATTGTTATAATTTGTTGCTGAGGAAAATCTAAATTCATTAGGATCCTCCATTTTCTGAAAAAAAAATAGATCATTCATTACCTCTCACAATGACATGAATTATTACATAGTAATATTTTTATTTTTTTAGTTATTATATGAGAGTAAATTGAGAACCGTTAAATCATTTTAAGATGGGCCATTAATTTATATTGGGCCATTAATTATATTGGGTACGTTATGTATGTGATTTATGTTCTTAATATGGCCTATTTCTTAATTTATTTTACGGGCCTAGCTTCTAGATAAAACATTAAGAAGCGAAATCTGATGGTGAGTTTTCGTTGGGTTATTGATGGGTGTTCTTTCTGGCTTCAACCGCATCTTACCGCTTTTTCGCACTTTTTGTCATTAAGTTTCCATCCTCTACCCTGCACTTCCTTTTTCTCTCTCTTTCTTTCCACCCAAAAACCCTAAAATCACCAATTTCTTCTTCAATTAATTTAATTACTCATACAATTAATTCAATTTAATATATGGATCCTTGACGATATATTTCATGTAATTTACTCTTTTTTTCCATTAATTTAATTTTTCCGATTTATTTTGTTTATGTATGTTTGTTTATATTGTTTATTTATTTTTATTTAATATATGGATCCTTGGGATGGTTGGGAAGTGGTCGTGGCGGTGTGGTGGGGTGGTTGTGGCGGCGGCGTGGTGGTGGTGGGATTGGCGGTGGTGGGGGTGGCGGTGGTGGTGGCTCGGTTTTTGTTTTTCTTTTTATGAAATAGGGTTTAAGGATTGGTGGTGGGGTGGGATTGGGATTAGCGGTGGGGTGGGATTGGCGGTGGCGGTGGTGGGGTGGCGATGGGTGGTGGTGTGGGTGGGGAGGCTGTTTAGTGGGTGGTGGTGGTTTCTTAGGTTTAGTGGGTGGTGGTGGGTGGGGTGGTCGGTTTATTGGGGCGTGGTGGAGGAGTGGAGTAAGCGGCGGTGGAGAGGTGGGCAATGACGAGAGAGGTCGTCGGTGGTGGTGGGAGAGGCGGTGGTGGGTGGTGGGTGTTGGTGAGGCCGTGGTGGCTGTGGACAAGTCTGTGACGTTATTTTTATTTTTGTTTTTTTGGTTTTTTTGTTTTTATTTTTTATTTGTTTTTATTTTTATTATTTTTTTTTTTTAAATTGACTTTTATTATTATTATTGTTATTATTTGTTTTAATTTTTTTCAATCACACTCACGAGAATACACCTTTTAATACCTTTGGGGTTGACTTTCATCACCACTCTCACACTCTTTTTTTTTTTTTTAATTTTTAATTTTGCTTTTCTTTTACTAGTATTATTTATTTTCTATTTTGTTTTATTTTGTTTTTATTCTTATTATTAATATTATTAGTATTTGTTTTCTTATTTCTTTTAATTTCTTGTATTTTCACAGGAAGATGACAATCTAGAAAAATTTCCAGAACAGCTCATTGACACTACTGAGTATTTCAGTAATTTGGTTTTTGACAGTTTCGAAACGATGATGAAAGAGATTCGAAATATTGGTAGTAGAAATAACATATATTTCAATGTACGAAACTTTTATGATGATCGCGGATGTGGGGCACAAAGATTTATATGTGACAGATCTCGAAAATACACTTATATTCCGAAATCGAAAACCAAACGTGGCTCAACGAATACGGGGACCAAAAAATGTGGTTGTCCTTTTGTAATGAAAGGTGTTGGGCAGGATGACGGTACATGGACCATTCAAGTTTTTAATGGCTTTCACAATCATTCGCTTGTGCCCAGGACTCTACCTGTAGATAAAGAAACAAAAATCGATTACGAGCATGATTGCAGTGGCGTTCTCGCCGCTAATATACTAATGGAGTTGAAAGCGAGGAATATTGACGAATCGCCAAACAAGTTTACAACATTCGTAATCGCGAGAAAAGTAGGTTAAGAGAGAAGAGGACATCATCTGAACAATTGTTAAGCCTAGCTCGTTCTAAAGGTTATCGCGTGTTCTATCGGACAAGTGAGGCTAAGCAAAAGGGTGTCCGTGAGCTTCGTGATGTCGTACTTGTTCATCCTGATTCAATTCGCTTATTAAAGTTTTATTATCATGTCTTCATTTGTGATTCTACCTACAACACTAACAAGTATAAGATGCCATTGTTTCAAATAATTGGTGTTACACCGGGTGGTAGAAACTTTTCTACGTGTTGTTTGCTTTTTAGAAAATGAAAAGGCGAGGCATATGATTGGGCGATGAAGTGTTTCAGGAAATTCTAAACTTCGGATAAACATGTTTTTATTACGGACCGAGAGTTACCATTGATAAAGGCAATTGAAAATCATTTTCCAAAGTCGTCGCATTTACTTTGTAGGCGACATATAGAAAAAGATGTTGAGGCTTGGGTTATTCAAAAAACGAAGAAAAAATACGCTGGTGTTGGATTTGCTAAAGTCAAATGGACAAATCTAGTTAGAAGTACAACGGAAGCTGAATACATGGACAATTACTTCGATGCGTTTGATGCCTATAAATCAGTTCCGGGCTTGGAAAAATATTGTACGGATACATGGCTCAATCCGTATAAGAAGAAGTTTGTGTCCGCTTGGACGGACAAAGTAATGCACTTCGGCAACACTACGACAAACAGGTAAAATTCTATTTGTGATATGTTACTCATTAGTTAATGCTAATAACAAATGTAAATAGAGAATGTACTTGAAAAACATTACTAATTTGATAGGGTTGAGGGGGCACATGCGTCATTGAAGAGACTCCTAAAAACTTCCGTTGCTGGTTTGGACACGGTTTTCGAAACAATTCATGCTGCAGTTGGTCTTCAAGTTAGAGAAATATTGCGAGAGTTGAGACGCTCACAGACCGTAGCTCTTCATGTCACCAAGGCGTTATCAGATTTCAAAAGTTAACATGCAATGTGACCCACTTTGCGATTAGGACCTTAGATCGCGAATTCCGCAAGCTTGATGGTGGTGCCGAATGTCATCCATGTGCTATCAAAGCTACTCATGGTCTACCTTGCGTACATGACATACGTGGTCTTGTAAATAAAGGTAATGTAATTCATACTTGACATACTTGACATACTTGACTTTGAAGCTATTCACTTTTAAATTTTTTTTTTTAAACAGCAATTCATCCCAATGTTTTTATTATGCAGATTCATGGATCCAGTTGACGGATATTCTGTTGGAGTAAGTGTCCTCCACAATAGTGCGATTACTTAATAAATCTCAATTAAGGAATACATGGGAATAATCCAATATTATTGTCAATTGATTAACGTAAATCAATAACGGTTGGCTGACTAGAGTTTGACGTTATTGTCGTGAGAACGGCGGTAATCAATTGATCCCTTTAAGTCACACCTATAGGAACGTACTCCAAATATTGAAGCTAATTAATCGTATGAGATACGATTAGATTAGTGACTTGATAATTCGACTAACGGTTAGTCGGTGAATTAATTTAGAGAGAAATCGAGTTGTGAACTCGGATGATTGAATTTTATATTGATAAAATTATTAGAGGAGATGTGAATTAGTGATTAAACGTTAATTCACTAATTGTGTATATTTTACTAATGAGATTAGTAAAAGTACATTTTAATATATGTGTAAGTGTACATGTATATTAAGGAAGAGTTTAATTAATTTACACTTTATTATATTAGATAATTAAGTGATAAATTATAAGTATTTAATGACAAATATTGAAAACAAAATGGACCCACAATAGCCCCTTTGGACCGTCCAAATTGAAGGGAGGAGGAATAAGATTCCTTCTTGTCCTATTCACTTTGTTTTCTTGTTAATTGTTTGGCATGCTTAAGATATAATCATTGTGCCTAATGTCATGCTCTAACTTTTGTCCAAATCAAGATCAAAACTCTTCCCATGACTCTCCTTAAGTGGCCGAAATTTTGGTGTGTTGGGCACACTTGTTTTGCTTGTCTTTTGATAAAAACATAAGGCCATAGAATGACATATTTATTTTCATGCATTTTCCTAACCTCATCTCCTAACTTTCTCTCTAAAAGGCTCTCTCCAAATATAAGAAATAAGTTCTTATAACTTCAAAATACTACTAAGTGTTAGTAGTAACAATATTCACATATTATCAAGTATTCACTAGTGATTTCTAGATCAATATCATTAGTGAATTTGGTGTAGTTCTTGGGTAGAACTAAGAGGAGGTTTTCCTATTATGGAAACTTCGGTTTTGGAGGATCATCCATATTGTTAGCTCAAGAAACAAATCTAGAAAGGAGTTCTAGATTTGTGCCCATTTTATTCCTTAAGAGAAGGTATAAATTTCTATAAACTTCAGAATAAAAGTATTTATGTAACCACATAGATCTTGCTCATCAAATTAGAGTAATTTGATTTACACTAATACTTGATTAGTGAATGGGATCCGATCCCTACAAGTGGTATCAGAGACTAGGGTTGTGGTTACAAATTTATTTTGTTGTTTTTGGAGTTTTATGTATTTATTGAGAATAAATGACATAAAATCCGAAAATAGTGTTAAAAATGGTTTTAACACGAGATTTTTATAGCATGCAAAGTTTCTGGTCTCATGAAGTTACTGGTCAAATTTCGTAATTTTTGGAATTTGTTTGCTAATTAAAATGATTTTTATACAAAACCGAGTCAAAAAGTGTGTTTTTGGCTAAAATAATTACTATAAATAGTTATAGTTGGAATATGGTCACGAAATTTTTACACAGTGAAACTTGTTATTTATACTTTCTGCATGAAAATTTTCAAAGTCAGATCTTGAGTTTTGATTATTTATTCATTTATTTGATAAAAATCGGTATAAAGTGCATGTTAATGTTGAAAATATAGTAATATTTGTTTTCTGGACATAAATTTTATACCACTGTTTTTATACATTAAAAGGATGCTAAGGTATAAATTTGGGATTTTTCGTCACTGTTTTGGACGTTTTATTGCTTTTATGAGATAAAATCGATGAAATCGTATGTTATTTGTTATAAAATAAATTCGTATATTTTTCTGACCAAACTTTTCTTTTCTGATATTTTGGAAGTGTTCCAGAATATACAAAATTTTGTCAAAATAAAAATGGTTTTATTTTAATTTATTTTGATTTTATAAAGCTTTATTCATAAAAAGGTTATGATTAAAGTGCATCTAATTAGCAAATGACCATGTTTGTGAACTAAAATCACCATGAATTAGTGAAAACTAATTATGAGTGTTCTAAATCAGTTTAGAAGTTTTAGTTCAAGCTTAAAAGGTGTTTTAAGCATTATTGATTAATATGAGATTAATCGATTAAAATGAGATCGGTCTTGAAACGTATTAATGCGATTATTGTTTAGGGCGATTTTGGCATGTTTTATTTATAAGCTTTTCATTATGCATGTTTGGATGAATGTTTATTATTGAATGAATGTTTGTTCTTACTAGTATGGCCATAGTTTGTAATATTTTTACCGATATTACCCGTAATGAAAGGAATATTGTGTGGGTTTGTAATTAAATGCGATCTCGCATCGCTGGTTTGTAATTTTAATAGTTTATTTCATTTATAAATGTATAATAGGGTTGCTATGTATTCATTTGTAAATTTATACTTAGAACTATTCAGAAACCAAGACCGGCGATTTATCGAGATGGAGCCTTAGAAGTGTTCTAAAGCTTGCAAGGAGGAGACTTGGATGAGATCCATGTGAAGAGGGACCAAAGGAGTTGGTTTCCAATTTGTAACTCCTTGTATTTTAATTACTTTAGGTGGCCATACTAGGTTTATGCTTATGCTTACTTTTGCTTGTTTGATTGCTTATTTTCCGCACACATGCCAAAATCGCCATGCATGCCACGATATCCCACGTTGATTGTCGTTTTTAGGTCGCCATTCTTAAAATTAGTTCACTTATAAAGAATTTATATGACTAAAAATTGACAAGATCACCCACATTTTAACAAATGAATTGAGATTAAGCCTTTCCAAATGTGGCGACTATGAACCCCATGTTCGTGAGGACCTCCGCAACGTGGAACCTTGTTACCTTGGGTAAGTAGTGGGAGGAAGTCCTGTGCTAATTTGGTTTGGACTCAACCGAATAAGAGTTATTTGGGGCTAATCGATGCATTTTATAGAAAATCATCAACCAAGCATTCTAGTGTAGAATTAGTCAAGTGTTGACTTGTCGTTTTTATATAAAAGGAAACATGAGATGTCTAATTTTATATGAAAAACGAGTCTTGGAATCATTTATATAATTTCGTGGGAGATCGTTATATAAATGGACATTTGATTTAAAAATGAGTTTTAGCAAATGTCATTAATGTACAATGGATGTTAATTTCCTCATATTTGTTGTAGAATGATTTATTTGAAATCGCAATGACAACCTAAACTCCTGCACCCATTTTGGGTAATAGTTTCATGGTTGAGAACCGTGATGGATAAACGTATCCTAAAAGATGACGGTAGCAACCTTGTCGAATGGGATTCAACTAGGCGGCGCTGATCAATCCGACAATGTGCTTAAGAACCTTACCTAACCACCTCCTCTCAACCCGGACTTAGGGTCACGCGCGGCCTTGAGCCGCCTCGATGAACACCTAAAGGTTGACAATGACGTTAAAAATATATTGATTTGGTCAATGTCACATTCTCTCAAACCGCGTTACTCAAGCTAAAGTGCATATGAGATATTCACTAGAGTGGCGACGATGTGCTTCAAACAAAGAGAACATCAAAGTGAATGAGATTGAGAGAAATGATGTTCCTTCAATGAGATCAAGAACATAAACATTAGGGTCAAGAAAGGGGAAGGAGCTAATGAAGCTCGGTTCAAGGAAGATAAGGGTAAAGGAATGCTATTGAGAATAGCAAGTCCAAACCGATCGTTGGAAAGCATAATTGTCCCAAATTCTTGAAGGAAGCGAATAATGGATGCGCGACATCCAAAGATATTGTTCCTTCTAGTCTTTATATGATTGACATAAATCATGCTTGCATTTCTACATGGGTATGAGATACCGGATGTGGATCTCACCTTTGCAATCACTTGCAAGGAATGAGAAACGTGCGAGCACTAGGTAGGGTGATGTAGACCTCCGCATGGGTAATGGAGCTAGAGTAGCGGCCATTTCCGTGGGAACTTACGTACTCGCTCTGGCTAGTGGTTTAGAGTTGTATTTGAATAACTGTTATTTTGTACCAACTCTAATCAAAAACATTATCTCCGTCTCCGTGATAGATGCGGAAGGCCTTTGTTTTATGATTAAGCACAACCGTTGTACTTTTTCATTTAATGAAATGGTTTATGATGAAACCATTTCAATTGGAGGTATTGATGTTTTGAATGATGTCAATGATGTTTATCATATAGAGAACAAGAAGCTCAAAACGAATGAATCAAACAAATCCTACCTTTGGCATTGTCGTTTAAGTCATATAAACGATAGACGCATAAAGAGACTTGTTGAGACCAAGGTTCTCAAACCATTTGATTGCGAATCATATGGTATATGCGAAGCTTGCCTTTTAGGGAAGATGACTCGTCAACCCTTTAGCGATAAAGGGACACGAGCAAGTGAGGTTTTAGGACTCATACATACCGATGTGTGTGGTCCATTAAACATCACCGCTAGAGGAGGATATCATTACTTCATTACTTTTACCGATGACTTAAGTAGATATGGTGATGTTTACTTAATAAGGCATAAAAGTAATGCTCTTGAGAAATTTAAAGAATTTCAAAATGAGGTTGAGAACCAATTGGATAAGAAGATAAAAGCACTACGATCGGATCGTGGTGGTGAATATCTAAGTAATGAGTTTGATTCACATCTTAAGAATTGTGATAGAGTATCACAATGGACTCCTCCGGGCACACCACTGTTGAATGGTGTTGCAGAAAGGAGAAACCGAACCTTATGAGATATGGCTCGGTCTATGATGAGTCAAAGTGAGCTTCCTAAATCGTTTTGGGGCTTTGCACTATTGTTTGCCGCATTCTCACTAAATCGAAGTCCGACTAAAGCAGCCAACAAGACTCCATATGAGATATGGACGGGAACGGTTCCCTATTTGTAGGTTATCCTAAGGAAACCTGTGGCTATTACTTCTACAACCCTCATGAGAACAAAGTGTTTGTGGCTCATGATGCTGTCTTTCTAGAAAATGAATAAATTTCTACAAGACAGAGTGGGAGAAAATTTGAACTTGATGAAGTTCAAGAGCCACAAACCGAAGCAGAAGATGAGGAAACCGCTCCCTCGTTTTCTGACACGGTAGTAATCCCTAGGAGGTCAGGAAGAATTAGTTCTTCCTCCTGACCGCTACCTCAGTAACATCGAGGAGGAGGGTGATTTGTTGTTATTCGAAAACAACGAACCCTCAACCTACAAGGCGGCTGTTAGTAGTCCTAACTCCGAACAATGGCTTGAGGCCATGAAATCCGAACAATGGCTTGAGGCCATGAAATCCGAAATGGATTGTATGTACGAGAACCAAGTTTGGGACTTGGTATATTTACCTGAAGGAGTGAGACCCCTTTAGTGTAAATGGATATTCAAAATCAAACTCGGCATAGATAAACATATAGATGTTTACAAAGCTAAATTGGTGGCAAAGGACTTTACACAAGTCTAGGGTATTCATTATGATGAAACTTTTGCACCAATTGCAATGCTTTGATCCATAAAGATAATCTTAACGGTTGCCGCATTTCATGACTATGGAATATGGCAAATGGATGTAAAAACCGCCTTCTTGAATGAGATTCTAGAAGAGGAAGTGTACATGACACAACCTGAAGGTTTTGTAGATACATCCAACCCTAAGAAAGTATGCAAGCTTAAGAGATCCATTTATGGTCTTAAGCAAGCATCGAGGAGTTGGATTCATAGATTCGATCATGTTATAAAACAAAAGGGTTTCACTCAAGTCACCGAGGATCCTTGTTTATACATGAAGTTTAGTGGGAGTAAAGTAACCTTCCTTGTTTTGTATGTGGATTACATACTACTAATTGGAAATGATATTCCAAGTTTGAATTCGGTAAAGGTGGAATTGGGAAACCATTTCCAAATGAAGGACTTGGGAGAGGCACAACGCATCTTGGGTATCCGGATCTATAGAGATAGATCCAAGAAGATACTAGCATTAAGTCGAGAAGCTTATGTCGATAAGATTCTTGATAGGTTCAATATGAAAGACTTCAAGAGAGGCTTTCTTCCAATGAGTGTAGGAATAGCGTTGAAGAAATCTCAACGTCCTACGACTTCGCGAAATTGAACGCATGAAATTGATCGCTTTCTTCCATTGTTGGATCAATCATGTATGCTATGATGTGCACTCGTTCCGATGTCGCTTTCGCTTTGAGCATGACGAGCGGTATCAAGTTAATCCAGGTGAGAGTCCTTTGGATATTTGTAAAGAACATTCATAAGTACTTGAGAAGAACTAAGGATTCGTTTCTAGAGTTTGGAGGAGAACTTGAGCTGCGTGTAAAGGGTTACACGGATACAAGTTTCCAAACCGATGGGGATAATTTGAAATCCCAATCCGGCTATGTCTTTATGTTGAATGGGGTGCTATTTCTTTGAAAAAGTTTCAAGCAAAGTGTCATTGTGGATTCTACAACAGAAAGTGTATATTTAGCGACTTAGGAAGCGCTTAAGGAAGCTATATGGATTCGGCTTTTGGATGGACTAAGAGTAGTCCCTAGTGCCGCAGTTCCAATCACTATTTATTGTGATAATAGTGGGGCTATCTTTCATGCAAAGGAGCCGAAGTCTAGTATCAAGTCTAGGCACGCTTTGAGGAAATAGCATGTGAAACGAGATAATGTGGAAAGAAAGGAAATAGATATGTGTAAGGTTGGGATGCACGATGAGATCGCGATCCTTTAACCAAGCCTCTTTCGAGGGCTAAGCATGACGCCACACCGCCTCTATGGGGTTGGCGTATGCACGATTTCCTTTAGTTTACGTGATATGTAATGGATAACGTGTCAGATTACATATATGAAAATAACATTCATTGTTTAGAGTATATTTACTCTTTTAAGTCATTTTGAATGCATACTTTGTTTATCCGAATAGTTGTGTGACAACATTGAACATATTCAAGTGAACGGCGTAAACTAAGTATCTGGTCCCTAGTCTCTCATAAGAGGTGACGTCTCGAAGAGACTAGATTGCAAGTCGTTCGATGGTGGGTTCAACACCATAGGGTCATACGTGATGATTTGCCGTTTGCATAAACAGATCGCGTGAAACACTCTGTCAGACAATGGACGCTTTATAAATTCTTTTCAATGAGATTGAAACACAGTGGTCGTGGTGGGAATTCTATAGTATTCCTTTAGTCGATTCTTTGTTGGGCCCGATTATGCGAGTCGGTGCGAGTTTCAAAGTGACTTTCATTTTGTCCTAAGCCATGCAGTGAAAGGGGTTATAAGGGCATCTTTGGGGTCATGGTGATCTGCATTATCTGAGACAATCGAGTGGAAGGAAATGTCCACCTCGTCAGGTAAAACATCTTTGGGCCACTCGAGGAGTAGTCGAAAATGCGTGGCCCACGCTCGGTAAGAATCTACGGTAGATTCCGGTCCAGATGCCTACTCTCCATATCGAGGAAACCACTCACGATATTTATCTCGGGATGCAAGTACGACTGTAAGACACCTTGCATCGAGTGGGAAGATGTGAAAGCGGACATGAGAATTGGTAATGCACAACTTGTCTCGGACAAGTGGGAGATTGTTGGAGTAAGTGTCCTCCACAATAGTGCGATTACTTAATAAATCTCAATTAAGGAATACATGGGAATAATCCAGTATTATTGTCAATTGATTAACGTAAATCAATAACGGTTGGCTGACTAGAGTTTGACGTTATTGTCGTGAGCGGCGGTAATCAATTGATCCCTTTAAGTCACACCTATAGGAACGTACTCCAAATATTGAAGCTAATTAATCGTATGAGATACGATTAGATTAGTGACTTGATAATTCGACTAACGGTTAGTCGGTGAATTAATTTAGAGAGAAATCGAGTTGTGAACTCGGATGATTGAATTTTATATTGATAAAATTATTAGAGGAGATGTGAATTAGTGATTAAACGTTAATTCACTAATTGTGTATATTTTACTAATGAGATTAGTAAAAGTACATTTTAATATATGTGTAAGTGTACATGTATATTAAGGAAGAGTTTAATTAATTTACACTTTATTATATTAGATAATTAAGTGATAAATTATAAGTATTTGTGTGACAAATATTGTAAAGAAAATGGGCCCACAATAGCCCCTTTGGACCGTCCAAATTGAAGGGAGGAGGAATAAGATTCCTTCTTGTCCTATTCACTTTGTTTTCTTGTTAATTGTTTGGCATGCTTAAGATATAATCATTGTGCCTAATGCATGCTCTAACTTTTGTCCAAATCAAGATCAAAACTCTTCCCATGACTCTCCTTAAGTGGCCGAAATTTTGGTGTGTTGGGCACACTTGTTTTGCTTGTCTTTTGATAAAAACATAAGGCCATAGAATGACATATTTATTTTCATGCATTTTCCTAACCTCATCTCCTAACTTTCTCTCTAAAAGGCTCTCTCCAAATATAAGAAATAAGTTCTTATAACTTCAAAATACTACTAAGTGTTAGTAGTAACAATATTCACATATTATCAAGTATTCACTAGTGATTTCTAGATCAATATCATTAGTGAATTTGGTGTAGTTCTTGGGTGCAACTAAGAGGAGGTTTCCTATTATGGAAACTCGGTTTTGGAGGATCATCCATATTGTTAGCTCAAGAAACAAATCTAGAAAGGAGTTCTAGATTTGTGCCCATTTTATTCCTTAAGAGAAGGTATAAATTTCTATAAACTTGTAACAAAGTATTTATGTAACCACATAGATCTTGCTCATCAAATTAGAGTAATTTGATTTACACTAATACTTGATTAGTGAATGGGATCCGATCCCTACATATTCACCCATTTTGGAAGTATTTAGATGTCGATACAGATCCTGAAAATAAGTTTGACTGTACTGGCTCACTCCAGACCGAGCAAGAACGCTTTCGTCTCCTAGTTGACTTGGTGTTGAATAGCGATGTTGAAACAATGAGAAAAATTTCAAACGTCGTGGAAAACATTGTCAATCCTTGCAATGTTATTGACCCTCCGGTCAAGAAGACTAAAGGACGACCGAAGTTAACGAGAAACCGTTCTTACTGGGAACATGTTGCGAAAAATGTTCCGTCTACCAATCAAATGCGAAAACAAAAAAAAGAGGTGTCGGTAGCGAAGGTAAGCTTTACATGTGCATTAAATGTTGTTGAACACAAGTACTTTTCACGTACTACGATATGATATTTAACGCATTGATTGCCTAGGAAAAGAAAATTGTACACAAGGCCAGCTCCACTTGTAGCCAAGAAAACGAAAAGAAAAAAGTCAAACAACCTGTTAAGGTAAGTAATGTAATTATTTTAGTTGTTCAATCATATTTCATTTACACATTATTATTATTATTATTATTATTATTATTATTATTATTATTATTATTATTATTATTATTTTTATTTTTATTTTTATTACTATTGTTATTGTTAATTTTCAACATTTATAGAGAAAGAAACCTGTCGAAGAGGAATCATCATCCATAATCGTTGAACTAAGTGCGAACATCAAAAAGAAAAAAAACTCATCGTCTAATAAGGTTAGTGTACTTATTGTAGTTTTTGACACGATTATTCGCATTTCATTTACATTACTTTCTGTTTTCACAATTGCAGAGGAAGAAAAGAACTATAGAAGAGTTCTTAAGTACCAAAAATAAACAACCTTCGCCTGTTCCGGTAAGTTTCATCATCAAATATTAATATTTTTTCACCAATTTGATTTCAGAAATGTGAAGTGTAACATTTAATTTCTGAAATTATTTTAGCCATCGTAACAACTACAGGAGAAGTTTCAAGTATGCCATTCCCATACTTAGAGGATATTCGAAAATCTGGGAGGTAATATAAGGGACTGGCTCGATGTGATCGGGGACGGAAACTGCGGTTTTCGGGTTATTGCTCGAGAAATGTATGGCGATCAAAATAAATGGAAAACGGTACGACAAGATTTGCTAGATGAGCTAACTCAGAATAGAGAATATTATGAGGATTTAATGGGGGGAAAAGTACGAATAGATAATTTAATAGACACAGTTGCACATTGGGATGGTCTGCACCTAAAGACAAGTGGTATTGTAATGATTTTGGGATCGTCGTGTCAAACAAATCTGACGCCAGCATCTTGATCTCGTTGGCCAAAAAGGAAACCGCTCCTATGTACGATAAACGAAAAATGATAAAGGATAAGCCGGTAAGAAAGGATGAAAGTCTCGTCACTATAGGGATGGTGTTGGTGGCGTCACGTGAACATTATGTATGGGTAAGTTGATTTAATTTCATATTTAACAAAATGTAATTTCAATTCTGTCGAATTTACTAAAAATAAAAATTCTAACATAATTCATTGATTTTGCAGGTTTCTTTTAAGACTGATACCGGAATGCCAAAACTCCATCCGTCTTGCGCATATATATTTTGAAATTAGTTTGATTTTAGATTAGTCATTGTTATATTTTGAAATTAGTTTGATTTTAGATTAGTCATTGTTATATTTTGAAATTACTTTGATTTTAGATTATTCATTGTTATATTTTGAAATTACTTTGATTTTAGATTATTCAATGTTATATTTTGAAATTACTTTGATTATAGATTATTCATTGTTAGTACAATTGTTATTAAGTTATTCATTGTTAGTACAATTAATTTAGAATTATTCATTACTAGTAAATAACCATAACAATAGTAAATAATAACAATAATAATGATAGTAATATTTTAAAAATTAATAACTACAATAATAATAACAATAATAATAATAAGAACAATAATAATAACAAAAATAATAATAACAATAATAATCATAATAATAATAGCAATTTATAAAAAAAATTAAAAAAAAAAAAACAATAATAATAACAATAATAATAAGAAAATTAATAATAACAATAATAATTATAATAACAAAAACAATAATAACAATAATAATAATAATAATTATAACAACAATAATAATAATAATATATTAATAAAAATAATAATAATAATAATAATAAAAATTAAAAAAAAAAAAATAATTCAAGGCAGGTGGTGGCTGTGGACGGTGCTGGTGGTTGGTGGTGGGAGAGGCCAGAGGTGGTGGCTGGTGGTGGAGGGTGGCTGCTGGTGGCCGGCGGTGGAGGGTGGAGCAGGCGGTGGTGGTGGAACACAGTGACAGCGACTCCCATGATGAGGAAAAGCGGTGGTGGTGGTGGAAGCGGCGGTGATGGCGGTGGAAGCGGTGATAGCAGCGGTGGTGGGGGAGCAGGCGGTAGTGGTGGACGGCGGTGAGGGTGGCCAGGCGAAAGCGGTGGACCATGGTGGTGGGACAGGCGGTGGTTGGTGGTTGGTGGTGGTGGTTTAATTGAGGAGGGAGGTTTAGAGGGGGATGAAGAGAGAAGAGAGAAGAGAGAAAATTAGGGTATAAAAATGTGGGGAAGGAAATGAGGAGGTATCTATGTCTTTTTGCACTGGTGAGAAAAAGCGCAAGATGCAGTTGGCAATTACGTATTCAATAAGAACTTTATAAATAAAGTTTTTTCCATTGTGATGATTATTGGGTTTGTTAAAAAAAGAAATAAGTTCTTATTTAAGAACTAAGTTTTTTCAAGTTACAATGTAAACTAAAATAATTTATTGGTGAATAAAAATAGGAGTGGGGCCAAATAAGAACAAATTAAAAAGTTTTTTCATTGTGTTAAAAAGTCTTTAAATTTTAAATTGTATAAAAATGTGTTGAAAAAAGGAAGAACTATACATATAGTTCTTCCATTGTACTTGCTCTAACTATACTTTTCGTAAAAGAAATTATACTCCACTATTTGAAGTATACGATTTCTTTGAAAAATTCACCCCAAAAAGAAAGAGTATAAGATGAAATTGTTATTATAAGAGTATTGTTAAATAAGAGACGGGTCACACTCATAACCAGAAGAGCGAAATTCTATATTATTAATTCGAGTGTTTCATCCTAAAATCATTTGGCTGTAGAAAGATTAGCTCTAAATTTTATAAAATGTTCCTCCTTGATCAATGTGTGACGTCACATCTAGGTCAATAATAAGAGATTTTTCACACATACCCACACATGTGAGCCCATTAACAAACCTTTTCCTGGATGAGTAATTTAATAACACGAGATTCTTCTTCATGGAGCCCGAGTCGCCCGACAATGGTGAGATTCTTCTCCATGGCATAAAACATCGAATGAGTGATTTAATAATACAAAATAATGTGTAGTCCATATCCAATAACCTAAAAAAAATAAAAAAAATCTTAAGGTGTACATAAAATAGACGCGGCCATAAATTATAATCTTAAGGCGAAATTGCAAATAACTACCTTTTAAAACCATTTTTTTTCAAATAACTACCTTTTATAATTTTTTTTTTCAAATCACTACCTTAAAACGTATTTTTGTTTTCAAATCAATACCAGTTCTCCGGAAAACGTCATATTTTATCAAATTCCGATCACTTTGAAAATTTTTGTTGCCTTTTATTTGAAACACTCATGTCAAATACCCATTCTACCCTTCTACCCTTTTCTAACCCTTCTTCCTCTATTTAACTTAACCTCTTCATTTCCTCCTCTTTACCTCTTTACCTAAAATTTCTTCCATTGTTTTTAATTTTTTCTCTCATATTATTCAATCAAACAATGATTCTTTCACTTTTCAGCACTTTCCATCCTTATTTTTTTTGAGTTAAATGAGATTTCCGGGGAACTGGTATTGATTTGAAAACAAAAATACGTTTTAAGGTAGTGATTTGAAAAAAAAAATTATAAAAGGTAGTTATTTGAAAAAAAATGGTTTTAAAAGGTAGTTATTTGCAATTTCGCCTAATCTTAATTGATGAAGTATTGCACATTTTTCCTACTCCATTTTCACATATGATTAAATGAGATCGTCATACGTACGCAACAACTTTATAATTAAAAGGTAATCACTTTAATACTTATCGTGACCGTTATTAAATAAAATGTCCATTTTAAAACGTCTTTATATACAGAATAAAAAATAATTTTTTTTTTTTTTTGTTTAATACAAATAAACCATCGTACACATGCATACATCTATTTTGTACCCCTTAATAGTTACTCTTCTGGTCAAATAAACTCGTACAATTTGTGTGCATCAATTGTTTCGACTATAACATGGTTTGCGTGATTACATCTGCGTTATGGATAAAACTAAAAACAAGTAAATTAATATTAGCATTTTGTTCGTCTACCATCATCATGAAAGCTGTTGGACACCTAATTACGTTTATTTAATCATCATTACTCGACAAATTCGATGTTATTTGATTATAATACGATAAACTATAATCAAACATCATTACTGGACAAAATCGATGTTATTTGATTATAATACGATACACTATAATTAAGGTAATTTTATCAACTGTTTCACACTGTTGACTACATTACTTTTCACATTATTATTTGTCTATCTTTGAACATTTTAAAATTTTATTTAGTCTCGAGTCGTGACGAAAGTCTTAGTAATAAATTAATTGTAGAATTATTGTTTTCATATGAATTTTTATAGGGATACTCATGAAAACCCGAAATATACAAATATAATCTTCGTATTTACCAAAAATATATTATATTTTTTATTTTTAAATTGTTAACACATGGTGAACTAAAATATTTTAGCAAACTTATTTTAATTATTACCCTATTACTTTTATGACTTTCTAACTACTACTTACAAGTTGGTAACCTTGTAAGTCAATGATATGTAGCTCACTAATAGACTTTAAGTGTCTTGACTTTATTAAGACATAATTATTGGTATATATAGTTTTATAATAATCTATATATATATAGATAATGTGATAACTTGTTAGCTTTATCCACTTTTGTTTTTTTTTAAAATTTTGTAAAATGGAAACTTGCACAAAAAATCAAGAGGTAAATGATCAACAACAACTTACTCAAATTGAGTCTAATGGAGTCACCAACATGAATCATAAAGTCAATGCCAAAAGAGGGTGGATTAGTGCTATCTTCATTTTAGGTTTCATTTTCTCTCTTTTATTTTCTTATCGTCTCGATTAATTTCGATTTAATAGACTCTTTATGCCAGTTCAAAATATTTTTCGATATAAGAAAGAGGAAATAGTCGTAAGTTTTATATTCATTTAGTGCTGCCTCATAAATACAGTTATTAACACTATATACAACGATTTAATTTTGGCGTTCTTCACGCGATATAAATGTCGGTTTTTAATTTCATTGCATACATAATATGATATGCAGGAGCAAGTTTTGGGTTAAATATATCATCAGGAGCATGGTATACAAACTTAATAGTGTTCTTAATAAGTGTATTTAACATCAAAAACATCCCTGCTGCTCAAATTAACAACATTTTTAGTGGCTTAATTTGCTTCTTCCCCTTCATTGCTGCCATTTTCGCCGATTCTGCTTTCGGAAATTATTCCGTCACGCTCGTTTCATGCCTCATTTCATTGCTGGTAACGATCGTCAACTTCCTGTATCTTAGTCATTTGTTATTTGTTTCCCTTCGACTAACAATTAACAAGGATATATCTATCTCGACGAATTTTCATTTCAGGGAGTAGTTATGTTTACTTTGTTAGTCACTATAACCTCTATGAGACCGCCACCTTGTGCACTAAACGCCGCAACATGTACGCCACCAACCACGTCACAGTACGCCTTCCTTTACGTGGCATTAACGATGGCGTCTCTCGGCCTAGGTGGCACACGATTTGTGCTCGGGACCATGGGTGCCGACCAATTTGACAAGCCTCGACACCAAGCAAGTTTCTTCAATTGGTTCATTTTCTCCTTGTATGTTGGTTGGATTATTGCATACACTCTTCTCATTTATATCCAAACTAGTGTTAGTTGGGCGCTTTCTTTTGCCATTGCACTCGCGGCTAACTTAGTCGCGGCTGTTCTGTTCTTCGCTGGCTCGAAGTTTTATCGAAAGGTACCTCCTCAGGGAAGCCCTTTCATGAGCATTGCTCGAGTTTTCGTTGCGGCTTTTCGGAACAAGAGGATTGTAGGTTTGGTTGTTGGTGGTGAAAAATGTTATTTTCATGAAAATGAGGACTCCAAACTTGCTCATGGACCTCCTAGTAATTACCTCAGGTATGCGTCAATTAGTCTCATTTGACTTTTCTTATACTGAAAAACAAAATTTTCATAATTTTTCGTATTTTCTCCTAGATTTTTGAACCAAGCGGCCTTAGTAAACCAAAACGACAACCAAGAACAGGGCAAATCATGGACACTTTGCACGGTAGAAGAGGTAGAAGATGTGAAAAAACTAATCAAAATCATACCATTATGGACAAGTAGCATGCTATTAAGTGGTGTCATAGGAGTCATCCTAAGTTTCACGGTTCTAATGGCCTTAGTCATGGACCGTCGTGTCGGGAAATCGACTTTCAAAATTCCTGCCGGAACCTTTACCGTCATAACCCTAATTTTAACAGCCATTACCTCCTCCACCCTCGACCGATTTATTTACCCTGCTTACACAAAATTAACCGGTCGAAAATTGAGCTTTTTGCAATGCATAGGGTTAGGCCACATTAGCAACATTCTCGCATCAATTGGGTTCGCTCTGATTGAGCGACAAAGGCTAAAAGTGTTCCGAGCTCGAGATCAAATCGACTGGCCTAGCAATGTGGCACCGTTATCGGCCCTATGGCTAGTGTTTCCATTAGCCATATTGGGTATAGGGGAAGGTTTCTATTTTCCTCCTGAAGTAGCTTTTTATTATCAGGAATTTCCCAAGGCACTTAAGAGTACCTCGACCGCTATGGTTTCGTTACATATTGCCGCGGGTTTTTATCTAAGTTCCGCCTTTATTGAAATTGTCGAACGAAATAGTTCTTGGTTGCCGAATGATCTTAATCATGGAAGGGTCGATAGCGCGTCTTGGCTTCTTGCGATTATAGCAACGGTTAACTTTTTATACTTCCTAATTTGCGCTAAGTTTTATAGCTATAACAATGCCACTAGTCCGTCTGATGAAACCGTAAAGTAATCTTACGTAGAGTTTGTGGAAATGTAAATGCGTGTAATAAACATTTTGATTTTTGTTTGATATTTCCTTTGAAAATCGTTTTAGATTCAATCATCATAGCGTTAAAATTATTCTTCACTACAAAAGTATATACGTGTTACATAGCAATTAGCATGTCATGATAATCTATAAAATATGGTCATTACAAATACGAAATATTTATTAATTTTAGTATAAGACTATCTTTTTGTGAGGGGAAAAAAGTCAAACTGTAAACAAATAACTGAGACAGAGGGAGTAATTTGTTTTAACAAAGAAATGGCAAGATTTATTATTGTACGATATTACTTTTAGTCTCTTACAATCAATCAAATAAAAATGCAACATCTTTAGAAAAAAAAAAACAAAAACATAAATAAAATTCAACATAACATGATGAGTAAAGTACTACTCATTTAATACAATAAAAATATAGATAAAAGTCGATCAAATTGGTGAAGATGGTGGAGAAGTGGCATCCTTACGAACGTATTTTCTAGCCCAAACATGTCTCCCATTTATCGAAAACTTTGCTTTACCATCACTACCTAACATTTGATGCATTGCCCTTCCGTCACGTACTACTAGTTTTGCAAATAACGGTTGTTCTTTTCCACTCACATCTTGCATGTGTAAATTCTCAATTATATCTCCGAACGACCTGCGGAATTTGAACAATTATTTAACAAACAAAATAAATTATAAATTGGTTAATGATAAGGATTTACATATACCTGAATAAGAATTCTCTTAATTCTGGTTCAGAGATAGGGTAACCCTTAGAAAAGGTAAGAAAAATAGTCCTTTCGCGAGGAGGAATGACAGGTTGTTCCTGGGGCTTATGATCGTCTTCATTCAAATCCATGCATGCGAGAATATCTCCTAGACAATCGACTGGTGACTGATCGGGAGGAAAATTATTATCTGAATCAATATTATTGTTGTTCGATGTACTGGCACCGTCTTGGTTAATCCTCGGGTTTAAAGAGGGGAAATTAAATTGATCTTTGATTATTATAGGTATATTAAAATTCCCAACCGTAAAATTATGCCTTAGACCAACATTGTGACCAACATTTATATTATTATTTTTAATATTATTATTTATAAAAGGATTGTTATAATTAATAATATTATTACTAACGGTATTGTTAGTATTATTAAAATTAAACGGAGGAAAACCCGCATTACGATAATTCATGATTATTTTAATAAGATCTTGAAATGCCCTAAGGCAAACTTGTTGGACAATAGTACCAACACCAAGGATAACACTAATACGACGTTCATGAAAATACCATAAATTAACCCTATGATTATTGACCATTAAACTTTGCAAAATAGGGAGATCATTGACATCATCTAGGGCATAAAATCGGTCACTCTCGGCCACTTTAAGGGCCAAAAGGGTCTCCTGAAAGATCGTCTCAAGGACCTGATCAGGGTAACTCAATATGGCGCTTACATAATTAGCCTTATGAAGCCGTTCAAGCCATATCCAGAACGCTATGGCTTGCATGGCCTCATAGGGCTCACGTCGTAAAATGAAAACTAACCGAGAGAAGAGTTGTCGATCGCTGTTGTGAAATGAATAGAACTCTTGTTCGGTTAGTTGGATTTGTGAAAAGGGGTCCATTGTTGTTGATAAATTGACAAATCTTTACGTGGGATAAATTAGAATTTATATAAAGGGGTGAAGAGGCACGTAATATGAAATATATAATATGAAAAGACACTATATATTATGTAATTTAATTAATTGAAAAATATTTGATATTTGTCCGAAATTGTACATTGTGTAACAAATTAAAATGAGGGAAAATTCATTGCAACTAATTTAATTACGTTTTAGTTTATTGTTTTTGCATTATTTTTGGCGGGAATTTTATGATTTGGAGAAAAATAGTGAAAATGAAGAATTAACGTTGTTAATTATTAACCGTGTGATTAGAGTGTGTTTAAGTGACGCGGGCTTTATGATTTTTGGGCTACGTGTTTGGGCTTTCATGTTTTTTTTGAGCCTTGTTTTGGTTTGATATTTGGACCCAATTCACACATTATTTATACATTCTTAGATGGCATGTAAAGGAGTAGATTTAACCTGCTGAGACGGTTTCATGATAAATACTCCGTAATTTAAATTTCTAATTTAGAGTTAAAAAGTAGCAAAACACAAAATATTTTAGTACGACCCGTGATATGGTTGCAAACATTCATTCTACAGTAGTTCTCCTGAAAGACGGGCCTAACGATAATTATCGTTAGACACAAGCAAGGAAAAAAAAAAAACCTAACTAATAACTACCCTTGTGTGAGAGGACTAACGATAAATTTATCGTTAGGCCCGTCTCACACAAGAATTTGTGTTCATTCTATTCGACACCATTTGCATCATTCACTATTTGGGTGATGTTCGAGGGGGTTGTATGACCGTGCTTGCCTCTATGTATAGTATGGTTGGGTGGTGTTGGTATATAATTTAATGGTTATGATTAAATTAATGACAAAATTGGTGATTATTAAGACGTGCACAAACATGTTCAAATATAAACAGAAATTAAACATTTACTCTGTAACATTTTTAATTAATTAAATTACGAAGTTGAAGACAATTCAAAAAGCTTAAAACTATGAAACATTTTTATTATATAAATATACCACGTGCATTTGAGATTTTAAAATTTTTCAACTTTAAAGAGGTATTTGTACGAACTAATCTGTACTTCCTCCATTCCGTTTGGTTCTATACATTTGACCAAAACACGGTAATTAAGGTAGAAGAAAATCAAGTAGGGTAGACAATAGAATTACCAAACTACCCCTACTTTATTCTTTAAAAAAAGGACATTGCAAGTGGGTTGAGTGAGATATTAATAAAGGGTATATTGGTCTTTTAGTTTAATAAAATACGGACCAAAATAGAAATGTATAGAATTGATTGAAATTTCCGAAAAAGGAATATGTATAGAATCAAATGGAATGGAGGAAGTATAATTTAACTAAATAACTTCATGTCAAGTCGTCAATTCTATCTACTCATACTTATTCTCCAAAATTTGGAAGAGCCACAAAATCACTAATCATAGCTACTCAAATTGTTATCCACAACACCAATAATTATTCCTTCAGTAATTATCCTGTGAGACTAGTCATACATTAAGTTAATACGAGATCAGAGTACAAATTGTAGTTAAAATGGTACAAAAATATGAAACAAATTTACTAAAGTCACTTTTAGGGGTATTAAAAAATTTAGTTACAATTAATAATAATTATCATTAAATGGTACAAAACCATATAATCGAATACAAACAGGACTGATTTACAATAACTATTATGAGGCTTGACTCACACAAGAATTTGTGTTATTCCTTAAGCAATCATAATTCATAATTACCAAATTAAACTAAACATAACACCTAAATTAAAGGACAAACATAAATGATTATACCTCAAATTAAATTGGTAGTAAGTACAATCAACACTAACATGGATGTGTCTTATCGATTTAAAATGCAAATTTCCAAAATTTAGTTATATGACAATTTTACTTGGTAGACAAAATTGGGCACACATTATCAAAAACTATCAGTTCATAACATAAGATAACACTTCAATTAATGAGCATTTTTAATGTCAATTTATTATTGGTGCTCTAAACTAATGGTATCATTTCTAAACAAGTCACTTGATTAACACTTTAATTAGTACTATGTGATCATGTGATTATGTAGTAGTGGTCTACAAGATTCATGATTAAAAGCCACTAATTTATAACATTATCAACATCGTCAACACAAGAGTAAAAGAGTTTGATGTATAGTGTTTTTAGATACTACTCCCTCCGTTCTTTCCATTTATTCCCTCATTTTTCACTCTTTTTAAGAAAAAGTGAAAAATGTGGGATAAGATAAGAAAAAGAGTAGTATAATTTGATAATAAAAGTCTGAGGATTGCTGTCTATTTTCTCTTATTACCTTCTCCTCTAACACTCGATTTAAATAATATATTTTCTTATGTGGTCTAAGTGTTCAATATATCCAATATTTTATGCCTTGTGAGGGAAAAATGGGAGACTGCAAAAGAGACTGTCGATAGTATTTATCTAAAAGATTAGTTGTGAGTAGGAAAAGTAGGGTATGTGTATTAAAAAATTACGGAGTACTAAAAAAGGAAATGAGGCTAATTGAAAAATTTACTAAAAAGGTATATGATTAAATGGAAACAATGGAGGGAGTACAAAGTTACTTGCCTTCTTAAATATTTTCCACGTGTAAGATATCTGACCTATAATGAATGAAAAAAGTTGCGTGTTTTATAAAGTATAAGAGTTCTTTTATATTTGTCACGTAGTTTTAGAAAATGTAAATTTTTCTTGAATTTAAAAAGTGAGTTTGTTTTTTCCATTTAGTAATAGTCCGCCAAACGCCCAATTCTCATAGTCTAACACTATATTTTAAGTGTTTTATAAATTATACTCTGTATAATATATAGCAAAGTCTATCGCATTTTATAAAAATATTTTCGTATTGCACAGTAATATATCGTAAAACTAGCATAATGCCCGTACATAAATGCACGGGATGTATAAAAATAAGTTAATTGTTAATTGAAAATTTTGGTAATTGAATTGAATATTAAATTAAAATAAGAAGACTTCGTAGTAATAATATATGGGCAACCTAAATAAACATGTATTCTTAGACCCAAAATACAACAAATTGTATTTTACCCGATCACATATTTATTTAACATGTAACCCGCTTATTCGACCCGTAATTGTCTTCAAATTAACCCGTTTAATAGGTTTAAAAGTGTAAATTTTGATTTTTCTTAACTAACTATCAAAATTTAGATGATAGAATCGTTGAAAATTGTATTAAAAAAATTAGAATTATGGAACATCTAAATTTTTTTATACAGATATAGTTATAAATTTATTTTAAAATATATTATAATGTGACAAAAAATCAATCAAAGTATCGCAATATATTGTCTTAAAATTCATCATTTATTATAATAATATGATAAAACGCGCTTAAAATGTTATATTGAAAACACATTAAATAAAAATGGATAGTTTAAGTGATAAAAATAAAAAAAAATATTCTATTGTACATAGAAGATATTGACTTACTTATATGATAAAATTTCAAAAAGAAAATTAAATAAAAGGGGTAAAAAAAATAAAATAAAAGGGTAAAAAAAGTTGGAGGGAAAATTTGTGTAGGATGATTTTTGTTATATATAATTAATATAGATCACAGCATATAATTTTATTTGTTGAGATATTATAATTACGTTGTGGACCAAATACATATATAGCCTTTTTTTCTTGAATTGAATCGTAGATGTGAACTCCTCGCAATGATAGCTAAAGAGGGAAAAGAAAAAGGAAGTAATTCATTGCACTTATACTGGAGATTGAATGTCAGTCGTCTTGATAACGAGGTTGAGCTCGCCACTAAAGTCGTTTATAAGGGTAATAAATTAGATATTTTCGGTAAAAGTTGTACAATTAGTCTCGATCAACACTTTCTAGTGAGGACTTTTATACTACGTAATATAAGGGTTTTATGATATGACTACTTTTATAGAGTACAATTTAGAAAAGTACTGTAAAAATTATTACACACTCTATAATATTCCGTATGTTATTAAAAGGTACGCAGTATTATAATATATAAAATTGATTTTGAGTCTCAAACCATCAGCTTAAACTTTTCGTCAATGGATTCTAATACAGATAGAAAGATTTCAGACAATGAGATCACGATTTCGAATCTTATCACCTCTCCCTTTCAAAGTGAATTATTTTGCACCAGGTATGGCGGCCTTATAGTTACACATTCTTATCTAATTATTATTATTATTATTATTATTATTATACTCGTAGTGTATATATGTATACTTTTTTCAATAATTTGTGACATACGACTATACAAATTATTATACTCAATAATTATTTTCCGAGCTATTAATTAATAGACTAATTGATGATTAGTAGTCCGTAGTACATAATCACTTGGCCGACCAAATGCTTTGTCCAACTTACCCGTTTTCTTGAATCGTGATATTAACTCCGCCTTAATGAAACCTAATTAAGTAAAAGCAAGTGACCTTATATTGCATTGATTGGAGGATACCACTTGACTTTGAAAACGAGGTTTCTCCACTAGGAAATACTTCAATTTATGAGATTATATAGTTTCGTCCTTTAGTTACCTGAACTGGTTTATACTTCCTCCATTCCGTTTGATTCTATACGTTTGACCAAAACACGGTAATTAAGGTAGAAGAAAATCAAGTGGGGTAGATAATGGAATTACTTAAATACCCCTACTTTATTGTTTGCAAGTAGGTTGAGTGGGTATTAGTGAAGGGTATATTGGTCTTTTAGTTTAATAAAGTAGAGACTAAAATAGAAATGTATAGAATTGATTGGAATTTCCGAAAAAGGAATATGTATAGAATCAAATGGAATGGAGGAAGTATATAACTTTATTATAAAAAGAGTTTCAAAATTAAGTAAGTATTATTGAACATATTAGAAGATTATCATAATAAAAATCTTTAGGTAAAAGTTAGATTTAAAGTTAGGTTTATAGACCTTATAACAATTATGAAACTTTAGACTTTAGGGTATAATATTCTGATATCATATCTAAAATTACCGTAACAGAAAATTTAAAAAGATGATTGAGGTAAAACTTGATTTATACTCTAAAAGTATAGGATGGATATAAAGTACCTATTCTCCGCCCTATATATGCTTATCGAGATTAGGAAATTAAATGATCCACTATGAATAGTACTGATCAATTATCCTTTTCATCACGAGTTTTTCATAAATTTGAATTACAAAAAAAAAAAAAAAAAAAAACGTAAACCTCACAATTAGAATTAGAATTACAAATAAAATGCTTCATTCATTCCAGTGATTTGTTTACAGTTTGACTTTTTTGTGGGGGGGTCTGAAAGAAATGTAAACAAATGACTGAGACCGAGGAGTAACTATCGCACCAAACTTACCTCGCTAACTCCAACTCATTTTCAACCATTCACTTTCAAGAACCTATGTTGACTAAGAAATATGAGTAGTAGTTCTAAACAATATCAAAACAAAACAAAACACAACACAACACAACACAACTATTACGGATATTACGGATATATTACAGTACATGTATTTGTTAAATAATTTGGGCTGATAAAGCCCACAACACATTGTAATTATTTATGCTGCTTTGGCTACACAATCAGTAAGATGAACAATCACTTTATTCCTTCACTTCATTTCTTCAACATGGTATCAGAGCAGGTTATTCACAAGAACCTAAAATAAACCCTAACGTTTAACACAACACCATTATAATTGGAAGATTATTCAAGTAAAACGATAAACAAAAACTTGAGCAATCAATTACTACTACTACTACTAATTTCCTTCATAAAAATCAAATAATATATCGCGTAAAAGAGACACTTAGTGGTGTCTTATTAAGTGTAAAAAAACCAAAGATTATTGGCATCTTCTTTGAAGGTTCTAGTTTTTATTTGATATTTTTTTCATACATAAAAAAATAATCGTTGCAATAATTTTCGAGAGGTCAATTTTGATTTGATAATTGATATTCCACTTATCTCAATAATTTTCTAATTCAACTTATGGGTGATTTTGCTTTCATGTTAGGTGTAAGTTGCATAAATGATTAATGATATTCCCTCCGTTTCAGTGATTTGTTTACGGTTTGACTTTTTTTTGTGAGCAGAATTTGAGAAAAATATAAATAAATAACTGAGACAGAGAGAGGACAAGTTAATACTCCATCTTATTTGCATTTTGGTTAACGTTAATTTAACCTATGTAATTGTTATATTATTTAATAATTTACTCTATCAAATATCTTTTATGATTCGAAAACGTAAATTTGTAGTCAACAACACACACTGTGATAAGTGGAGTATGATTTACAAATAGATAGAGTATTAATTTTTCAATTTTCGGTTAACATATTTGTTTTAGAAGTCAAAGTAATAAAATTTAGTTGTACCCTACGTCACAAGAATTTTATAGTCATGGGCAGATGGGCTACACGTACTACAATATAATAATCTTATTACTCCGTACCTACTACTACTAATAATAATAATCATCAAGCTAAAAGTAAACGACATTACTATATTACAATAAAATTGCCAAATTTACTTAAGAAACATTCTTATAAATATGATAATTATCACTCCATATTTTTAAAATAATTATCATCTTTTTAATAGGTGACACATTGCCACTACTTCTCTACGTGAAGAAAATGTCGTTCATATGTATCAATCAAAATACAATTGATGTGTTCTTGATGATCGGATCGAATAACTTGAACTAGTCGTTTATGTCTATTCATTTTTGATAATTTTGAATTAGTCGTTCACTTTTACGTTATTTATTTGTTTAGATAATCTTCGAAATTATGAGTTATGTATATGTAAAAAATATAATCATAAGTAATCATGTTAGGTTCGTATTATTGAATACAATGTTAATATTTGATTTTGGAAAAATTTTCATGCTATCCCTGAGGTTTGACACATTTTTAGTGATACTAAGTTTTTAAGTTTGTATTTATGATGCTTTCGAACTTCAAATATAACACTTCTTGTGACATTTTCCCAATTAGAAATATAATTATTTTTGTTTTTAAACCGTGCAAGTTTTTTTTATTTTTTAGATGTTTAGGGTTTTTCTATGAAGAAGCTAAGATCTAAGAATTTACAATTCTAACTTTTGTTAACAAGGGGATGTAGCTCAGATGGTAGAGCGCTCGCTTAGCATGCGAGAGGTACGGGGATCGATACCCTGCATCTCCATTTTTGTACTTTTTACATTTTCTTTTCGCCAAACAGTAACACTATCTGTATTCGACTATTCTTTAATGGTTGATTTTATTTTTTTTTTAATTTTAAGGGTTTTCAGGAATATATAATTAGCTATCATGTTAGGAATTTCAAAGTAGGTAAATTAACTAGTTTAGTGACCCAAATCTACTCCTCTTTAGGTTATAAATTATAAATAAAGATATATGTCATGTAAAAGTTTGATTAATAATATGTTTAAACTTGACTACGTTATAAATAAAAATTGAGTAAGGTCATGAGAAATGCTAAGTCCAAAGTTAGAGGGTACCGTGGACACAATTTTAAAAATTCGAGTATTATTAAAAAATGTGTCAAATTTCAGGGGTACTATAAGAGATTTTCCCTTAATTTTTATAATTTTTCATAGAATGTGAAAAAATAATTGAACAAAATGAAATTGAGGGAAAGAAATTAAATACCTATTAAAGTCATTAACATAGTTAACCAAAAAAAAAATACAATTATTATCAATACCCAAATTCTTGTGTGAGTTGGACTCATATTACATTATTGTTAGTTCGACTTATTTTTAATCAATCATATAGTTTTTGTACCATTTTAGTAATAATTATAATTAATTGTCACTGAATTTTTTAGTACCTCTACAAGTGAATTTAATATATTTGTTTCTTGTTTGTTTACCTCTTTAACTACAATTTGTACTTTAGTCTCACAAGAAACTTACCGTTATCAATAATATGAATAAAAATATAATAAAAAATAACAATATAATATCACAAAAATCCATTACAAAAGGCGTCATCTCTATTTTTTTTTGTTACTCAACCCTTCTTCCATTTTTATATAATCATCAGCCAAATATCAGTCAATCAAAACAACCATCACATATGGCGGCCGCAATGGCAGAACCGCCATACCAACAACCGCACCTCCACCCACCCACTCCCGCCTCCCGTTCCGGAATAACCGTCCCCGGAAGGTACCAACTCGGCCGCATCCTCGGCCGCGGCTCCTTCACTAAAGTCTACCGCGCCCGTTCTTTAAAAGACAATAAACCCGTCGCAATTAAAGTCATCGATAAATTAAAAACCGACCCTTCGACTTACCATCGAATTGTCGGGGTAGTCGCCGCCATGCGTCGACTTGATCACCCTAACGTACTCAAAATCCACGAGGTTACGACGAGCAGAACTAAAATTTATTTGGTTACGGAGTTAGCCAAGGGCGGCAATTTGTTCGAAAAATTATCCCGCCACGCAAATTGTCGCTTTCCAGAGCCACTCGCGCGGCGGTATTTCGGACAAATCGTCTCCGCCCTTGGGTACTGTCACCGTAATGGTGTGGCCCACTGCGACGTAAAATTGCAAAATATTTTTTTGGATGACGAGGGGAATATTAAGTTACGCCCAAAATTATTGGACGATCATTTGTTACGGATTGAGCGCGGAACGATGGCGTTTGCTGGGCCGGAAATGGTGGGCCGGACACGGGCTGGGTACGATGGGTTCAAGGCGGACGCGTGGTCGTGCGGGGTTATACTATTCGTTTTGTTAACCGGGTATTTACCGTTTGATGATTCGAACTTAGTGAAGATGTATCGGAAAATGCGTATGTATGATTTTCGGTTTCCTGCGTGGGTTTCGAAGCCTGCACGCGGGTTGATAACCCGGTTGCTTGACCCGAACCCGAAAACCCGGCTGAGTATCAAGGGGATAATGAAAGACGGGTGGTTTAAAAACCGAGAGTTGGTGTACAACCCTAGGAGCGTTACGTTGGGGGAAATGACGCCGTTGGAGGAAAAGAAGGGTAAGAAGATGGAAAGGGGTTTGGAGGCGAAGACGAGCATGAACGAGATCGAGATTATGTCGATGTCGTCGAGGTTGAATTTGTTGGGAATGCTCAAGATGGTGGACGGGAAGGGTGCGGGGAGGAGGGAGAAGCGGCCGAATGGATCTGGGTCGAGTATGGGTTATGGATTGAGAATGAGTTCTTGGGTTGGGTTGAGGAAAGGAGGAGGTTTTTTGTCGGTCGTGGTGGTCGAGGTGGCGGCCAAGATGGTTCATGATGGTGGGCTAGGGTGGGAGGAGGAGGAGCTTTGTTGGGCTTGGTTGACCTAGTTACATATATTGGCGGACCCAAAAAATTTTATACACAGTTCTACCAATTTTAATGGTTTTATTTTTATAAAAGTACTAGTGTAGATAATGCACGGCATTTATAGATACATAATATATTTTTTCAAGATTCAATATTAGTATCTGACTATCTGTACATTTTAATAGAGATAAAACATGTGCTTGTTAATTTAACATGAAATAATAGTTTAATTTATTAATGTTGATAAATTAATGTGTGAATGTTAATGTTGATAAACAAAAATTGGCCTTTAGACAATGGCCAAATAATTAAAAGTTGTTTATAAAGGCTAATAAAATGACCAAAGCATTAACATTTATCATCTTTAAATACAATAATTTTTATATGCGTTTTGTATTTTAAATTTCCTTTAAGTGATATTTGCAAAGTATTATAATCACAATGAATATAATCCATACAAGAGACTGTCATAAATATGTACAATATTATAATCATAAGTTTACTAAATATTAAATATATCTTAATGAATTGCAGATGCACAATCCTCCAATCATAGTCATTTGTAAAAAGAAATTATATTATTAAATTAAAATAAAAATTAGGTGAATAAAAGGAAAAACATTAATTGCTAATCTAAATTTAATTAATCCTACATTCTTACTATTTGATTCAGCACACTAATATAATTTGTATAATGGTTTTAATTAGACACCTATTTCTAGTTTAGTTTAAATTTAAATCTTCTTTTGTAAGTTTTTTTCTTTTTTTTTTTGAGGATGATAATTTGGTTTCTTAAATTATTTATTGTTGTTTCCTAGTTTTTTGTAGCATAATTTGGTGAATAAATTATTTTTAGGAAGTTTTCTGGAAGGTAAGTTGGAGAATTATGGGTAAATGTTTAGGTCAATAAGATTGTAGTTTTAGATTTGCTATTTTCCAGCCCAAGCCAAATATCACTTGAGCGGGAAATTTTTTGGAGTTTGGTCTTTGTTTTAGTATAATTAAGATTGTACTCTGTAGTAACGAAGTAAGTTTTTCTGTAAATGAAATTAAACAAACTAAATTGAAGGAATTTGCTTTAATGAATGTTAGTACAGTCTTTAATGAATCTACCCTTGATTCCAAATAGATTAATTAGAAAAAATATACATTGGCGTAAATGTAATCACAACTTCTAATTTAACGGTTTCGTAAAAAAAATACAAAAAATAAATAAAAATTATCATTCAAAACTATAAAAATCATATTAATAACGTAAGAAAAACTAATTAGTTATTGAAATCGTTAAGTGTAATGAGTAAAAGTAAGCACCGACTGCGTGAAATAATATGCCGACTGCAAACAGTAATAGTGTAATTATTCCTTAAGCAATCATAATTACCAAATTAAACTAATCATCAAAGGACAAACATAAATAATAATACCTCTAAGATTGTCATTAGTAGAATTAACACTAACATGGAAGTGTCTTATCGATGTAAAATGCAAATATCCGAAATTCAATTATATGACAGTTTCACTTGGTAGTTGGTAGACATAATTGGGCACACATTATCAAATACTCCGTAGTACTATCAGTCTACAACATAAGCTAACACTTCAATTAATGAACATTTTTAATGTCCATTTCTTATTCAATTGGTTTTCTAAGGTGGGGGTATAATTTTTAAAAAAGTCACTTGATTAAGGGTATAATGTGTGTGGTAGTAATGGTCTACAAGATTACAGATATAAAAGCCACTAATTAAACATTATCAACATAAAAGTTTGATGTATCAAAGCCTCAAAAGTATTTTTTAAGACAGATATATCTATCTTAGGATTAAGACGGGTCAAATAAAACTCGTTTTGATCCATTAAATTTATTTATTTTCAAAATTTTTTGTCAAGACCTGTTTTTATGAAAGACTTTACTCAAAAAAGGGGGAAATATAAGTAAAATGGAAAGGGATATTTCACATGAATAAACCATCCTATTAGTGATCTTCCATAAATAAACCAACCTTTTGATTAACTCTCAATAAACCAACCTTTACATACACCCTATCTTCCAATATTATACTATCCCCATTTTTAAACGATTATTTAAGGGTGAAGATCACATGTTTTTCCCTTTTTTTCTCTATAACATTAATAATGGAGTGAAAGCATGTGAGTTATAGTTTTCATTTTACCCAAAATGATAAGTTTAAAATCGAGATAGTTTAATAATGGAAAATGGGGTGCAAAGGTTGGTTTATTCAGAGTTAATCAAAAGGTTGGTTTATTAATGGAAGATCACTAATAGGTTGGTTTATTCATGTGAAATATTCCAAATGGAAACTATAAAATGGTAACAAAATTGACAAGAATTATAATTATATTTAGAGTGGTCACATATTGCCAAACATAATAATTGTAAACATGTTATGGTTGTAAAATGGATTATGTTTGGATTATAATATATTATGTTAACATTTATCAATGAATTGTTATCAATTTTTTTTACTTTGAAAATGTGAAAAACAAATATGTTAATATATTAGTGTAATACAACATGTAACCATTTAATATTGACCTATTTTTAAAATATTCAAAAAGTATTGGTACAGAAACATAATCTCTAATTATGGTAACATATTCAAAAAGTATAAGTACTGTACAAAAAAATATTCTAAAATTATGATAACATATTGTAAGAATGTTATAACTAGTTTTTGTTTTCTATATGTTACCAATATGTCAGAAATATAATATAATATGTTTATCATTTTTGTCTAATTCATTACCATGGCTTTTTGTAACCATAGAGATTAATTTTGGAATGCTATATGGTATTCGAGTTTGTAATAGGAGGAAAAAAAATAATAAGTTTTCATAATGGCATTTAACAGAGGATAAATTATTATGTTTGATTGAAAGTAAACCGCATCAGAACAAATATACAGGTCCGTATAACACGGGGGGCGATGTGGTCGATGAAACCGGACCTCCAATTTTTGGAGGCCATAAATTTTAGGATTGAGTGATTTAATATATATTAGTAGCAGCAAATAAGATTAATAACACTTGATATAGCACATTGATAGAATTAGTTAACTTCACATATTTCACACGAGTTTAATTCATGTGGGCTGCAATTCAATTTTGCTATTTTTTTTTTTTATCATACCTACAATGCAACAATCACAGGGACACGTGTCACCCTGTGGTTGATTCTGCATTTTTCATGTGGGCCCTACCCACTAAATATTCTATAATTAATCACTCCGTACATTACATCCTAAATAAAAACACTCAAAAAATAAAATTGTTATCTGTCATATTATAAATGATAATTTGCACGGACATAAAATTGTTATCAGTCATATAATAAATGATAATTTGCACGGGCATAAAATTATACGTTCAAAAAATATTTTTTGTTTTTTTTTTGTTTTTGCAATTTCACGGGCATAAATTGTTATTTGTCATATAATAATGATAATTTGCACGGATATAAAATTGTTATTTGTGCGGGCATAAAATTGTTAATTTTCATATAATAATGATGAATTGCACGGGTATAAAATTATAGTTTGTCATATAATAATGTTAATTTGCAAAGGCATAAAATTGTTATTTGTACGAGTATAAAATTGTTATTTGTCATATAATAATGTTAATTTGCACGGGCATAAAATTGTTATTTGTATGGGCATAAAATTGTTATTTGTACGGGCATACAATTGTTATTTGTCATATAATAATGTTAATTTGCACGAGTATAAAATTGTTATTTGTACGGGTATAAAATTGTTATTTGTCATATAACCATGATAATTTGCACGGGCATATATAAAATTGTTATTTGCACGGGTATAAAATTATTTATTGTCATATAATTTTCTTTTTTTAGGTGCTTTTAATAACAATAGTTCATACTGGTCGATTAAAATGACGCCATTTATAAACTCATTTTAAAGCTCATTTATTATCATTTGTCCCTACTTCAAGAGTAACAACTAAAAAGGATCTGAAAATTATGATTTGCGATAGTGAAAAATGGGTCCTATATAGAACAAATAACGTAGTTTATAAGGAAGTCTTTGAGAAATTATAGTACGTTTACCATCTTATTGTTGTATTATTTCCTTTCATCTTAACCTTTTTTGTAACGGTTTGAATTTTTCTATTATTTATGGTTATTTGTATATAATTTTGTTGTTTTAAGTATTTTTTAGTTATACATATTCACATTTGATTTTTTTGAAAAGGCGCTTTTATTAAACTTATTATACAACAATTTCATTATTCTTACGTTCCTACTAAATTTTATAAAGAACATACCCGTGCAAGTAATTTCCATACTGCAAGATACTATACCAAATGAGAGGGAGTACCATCTTATTGTTGAATGTCTTCCTTTTATCTTAACTTTTTCTGTAATGTTTTGAATTTTTATAGTAATTATGATTGTTTGTCATATAATTTTGTTGTTTTAATTGGTTTTCAATAATACATATATACACATTTGATCATTTTAAAAGAACCATTTATTATACCTATTATACAACAACTTCATTATTCGTACGTTTTTACGTAAATTTAAAAAAAAATACCCATGCAATTTGCACGGGCATAACACTAGTTAACTATGAAAGCATTTCCCAGCGTTTTTACATCTCTTTTGATTTAATTTGGCATTTTTTTCCCAAAATAAATTTGTGTTTCCTAATTACCATAAATCAGTTCCAAAATTGACTAGTTATCAAAAATAAAATTCATGCATTTTTTTTATTTTTTTTCGTGATTTAGGGGTTTACTTCTGAGCCTGTGATTCCAAATACACCACTCCTGACCATGTAACCCACCCCAAAGGGCCCGCCGAGATACCGCATGTATTTGCACATCCATGGGTCTCGAACCTGGGACCTCGCAATTCCTGCTATTGCATGCATTTTATACACGACATTTCTTAATAATTTTTTTTCCTAAATAGTAGAACTTTTGGAGACCAATTTACCACTACCATGTATTTAGACTTTTTTTTACACACACGACATTTCTTAATAATTTTTTTTCCTAAATAGTAGAACTTTTGGAGACCATTTTACCACTACCATGTATTTAGACTTTTTTTTACACCAATTCATGTCTTCGTGAAGTTGCAATGTAAAAATTTCATACGAGTGACTTGTTATAATGCATATGTTATTCTGTTAAATTCATGCATCGGGCCTGGGCCACGCCCGTCGAGAGAGGTGAGCACTTCATAAGTCGAAGGAGGTTCCATCCCAAAACCAATTGGTGATGGGAGGAGTAGCCCCTTGGCTTATATAGTATTCAACTCTCTTTAGATTGGTCGATGTGGGACATTGCACGTGGAGCTCTTCTTCACACGCCCCCTCACGTGTAAGGTCCCGATTTTCAGTCGTCGTCAGGAACATCGATTTCTTCGAGCCTGTGTAATTCAGATCAGCATGGGAACGTCCTAGTTTTTCGAACCCGCTGCAAGATAACATTCATTTTTCTTTTCTTCAAATCATTCTTTAAGTTGGCCCAGTTTCGTTTTCATCCAGCCCAGGTCACGTCAACCATGGGCTCTGATACCATGTTAAATTCATGACGAGCGCACGCCGAGAGAAAGTGAAAGACTTCATAAGTCGAAGGAGGTTCCATCCCAAAACCAATTGGTGATGGGAGGAGTAGCCCCTTGGCTTTTATAGTATTCAACTCTCTTTAGATTGGTCGATGTGGGACATTGCACGTGGAGCTCTTCTTCACATATTCCGTATAATTTGTTGGGTCCTCCTGGTGTATCATGTCGCTGTACCTCGCAACCAATAAAAATCAAGTATTAAATTGGTTAAGGTGTACAAGAACTTAATGCACCGAAAGTACCTAATTTTTTTTTTCTTAATTTAACTTTCATTATGAATATTTACAAACATTTCCCACGCTAGCACACATATAAAATTTGTGATGATAATATAAATACAATATACTTTGTCGGCCAATTAAAAAACTTTAATTTGTTCAACACTTCAACATATGAAAAGCGAAAGAGAAAAAAAAAAAAAGGAAACTCACTCATTGCATTATTTATAGGAGAATGTCAGTCGACATGAAAACAAGGTTAAGTTTCGTCTCGGACAATTATTTTTAAGTTTATTTTCTTATTTTCTTATAGTTTGTCTTTCAGTATAAATTTTAATATTTGAATAAACTATTATCGAACATTTTACTCTTAAAATAACTTCATATAATTTATTCTGAGAAAATAATTGTCTAAATTGAATGTATTTTAAAACAAATTATTTCAACCACATATTAATAACACAAATTAAGTTTAAGACAGATGCTTTCTTAGGTTAAAGCAATAAATATCACAAAAGACAAAGGACAGTGCAGAAAGTTTGTTTCTCCCCACTAGCTTCTTTGTCTTTTTCCCCATATTCAATTCAAGTTTCTCCCAAGAAACAGAACCCGCTTTAGGCTTTAATTCAACACTATTAATAATGAAAAATTATAAAAGCAAGTTGACCTTTTATTGCATTGATGAGAGAGACAAATACTTGTGTAAGACAATGTATCATGATAATAAGTTTCATCATGAATCCTACTCTCACACAAGTGATTGTTTTTTTTAGTTATTTTTTTTTTTCTTTTCTTGATTTGTTTGTTTGTGACTCACACTCATTTAGTGTGAGTACGGTCTCTCAGTAGAATTAATGGATTAAAGGATACCACATGTTTTAGGTTAGCCAAAATCTTAACATTGAACTTTTATTTTAGTAAAATTTTAAAAAAACTCCGTATGCTAATATAATTTTAAGATGATGTTTGAATTTTAGTACTCTGTAATAGATTTATTTTTTCTTATCAGAGTTAAAATATCCACATATCAATAGTTCGATTATTTTTTCCACCTTGAGTTTTTGTAAACTAAAACTATAAATAACTCATAAAAAACCTACAAATCGCGCAAATAAAATTGAAATTATAAATAAAATGAGCAACTATCGGGGACCAAACCCAATTAGCTAACCCCAACTCATTTTCAATCATTCACTTTCAAAGACCAATGTTGACTAAGAAATATAATACTAAACAATATCAAAACAAAACACAACACCATTATTGGAAGATTATTCAAGGAAAACGATAAACAAAAACTTGAGCAACTACTAATAATACTACTAAGTTCCCTCGTAAAAGTCTAATAATATATCGCGTAAAAGAGACACTTAGTGGTGTCTTATTAAGTGTTAAATACCATGGATTCTTGGCATCTTCTTTGAAGGTTCTACTTTTTTTTGTTAGATATTTTTTACTCTATTTGATTTAGTTACGTACTCCCTTCGTCCCGATCATTTGTTTACACTTTTACATTTTAAGTGACGGCCATTTGTTTACACTTTCATAAACGATCATGACTCCATATGTGAGGCTTTAATTCTTACCCCTTAACCAATTATATTTCATAATTCTAAGCAAGCGGGACCCCTTTGTACTTATTTTATTATTTTATTAGTTTTTTCTCTACCTCTCACCTCACATCGATAAATGTGTATAAAGTAAACGTAAACAAATCATTGAGACGGAGGGAGTAGTATTTGTTTATCTTTACATTTTGAGACCAGACGTATCATTTTTCTCTATACAAACTAAAATATAAAAAAAATTTACCATAAAAATCATTTAGGTGAAACTAATGTCGTCCTTAAAAATCAATTATCATTCTAATGAAATTATTTTACTGTATCTATGAAGAAAAACGACAATTAGTGCCTAATCTGAAAACAAAAAGACAAATAAATGAATAAAACATATTATATACATAAAAAATAATCTTTGCAATAATTGTTTTTTTTTGGTGCTCATCTTTGCAATAATTGTGAAGGGGTCAATTTTGATTTGATAATTTTTTTTTTTGAAGCAAATTTTTGATTTGATAATTGATAACCCACTCACTTATCTCAATAATTAATTTTTAATTCAACTCAAGGGTGATTTTGCTTTGTTAGGTGTAAATGAACGAACATGCTAAACCGTTGGATTATAGTATAAACGAATGATGATATAAATTAAGGACTAGTATGTTATTTATATTCCGCATAACGTTAATTTAACCAATGTAATAGTTATGTTATTTAATTATTTACTCTATCAAATATCTTATATCATTCCAAAACAAAAATCAGTAGTCAACAACACACTATTTTGCTCCATGACAAGTAAGGATTATTTACAAATATATATTTTTTCTTCAATTGTTCTATTTGTTTATTTTGTTTTGAAAATCCAAGGTAAAGAAAATTAAATGCAACATTTAACTTATACAAATATTTGTGCATGATAATTGCGAGATACGATCATTATCATCATGATAAGGGCTCTTATATAAAAACGGTACGGGGTGATTAAACTGATTATTACTATTTTTATAAATTTATTTCTTCTATATTTGACGTTATTGTCATTAATTGCAAAAAGATTAGGAAAGTTGGGTCTGGTGGTGACGGGTAAATATGAAATGATATGTTTTAAAGTGTTTGTAAACAATATATTATTTTTGTGTTGTTATTAATAAAATAATAGAAAAATTTAGATACAATAAGAAAATCTATTATTTATGTAGGAGTAATTGTTTTTAGTACTAAAGTTGAATATAAATTTCTTATATAATTTGCGTATCATGAGAACATAATTAAAATACTTAAACTCTTGAAATCTACAAACTACGTACTAGTATACTACGGAGTATAATTTAATTATAATAATAGAATACCGATCCTAATAACTTTATCCCGAATTCTATTGCATAAGCATATTACATGCATACAAGTCCTATGAATCTAGTATTACATTATCCAATTTACCAAAACAAAGTGAGGTGACCAATTCATTAATTATCATCGATCTTCATATGTATGATGAATTATAATTGTAGATGAATGCATTTATGACAAAATATAATAATAATAATAATAATAAAAATAATCAATAAGTGGATAAAGTTTAAGATTTTAAGAATATTTCAATATTGCATTATAAATATATCATGAATTTTTCAATAATTTTCTTAAACAGAATATTGATATAGACGTCACAAAAATTGTATAGTCATGGGCTACACATCGACTATTCTTTGAGCGTGATTAGTGATTACACACGTATTAAAAGAATATTATCCACTAATAATAATCAAGCTAAAAGTAAACTACATTACTATAATACAATAAAATTGTCAAAATTAATTAATTAATTTAGAAGAAGTCTTATAAATATTATAATATATACTCCATATCTTTAAAATGAAAATTTGATACATTTGATAGGTGATACTGCTTCTCTATGCGAAAAAATGTTGTTGATATGTATCAATCCACGTATAAATTGATATGTTCTTGATCGATCGAATAACTTGAATTAGTCATTTTTGTTTATCCATTTATTGTTTATTTTATCCGTTTTTGATAATATTGTAAATTCCAAATTATGAAACCGTCACCTCTTTTTATTATTATTATATTTGTGTTTGAGATAAGTGGTTTTTCAGGAAGACGATGAAACAAAGTTAAAGAGGTATGTGTTACAAAATTAAATTTTTTAAAATTGTGCCGCTTCAAACTTAACAAGGGATCGATATTAGTTTTATTTCTATACTCGATACTTTAATTTTGTATAAAATGAAATATATATGAGCTAGAATAAAGAGTCATAACTCATAGATATATAAGCTAATGACAAAAGTAATAAAGTTTAAATTTCAATTACTAATTAGATGATTGGTAATAAAAATTTAACAGTTAATTATATAATGTGTAATTATAGAATACTCGGTACTTTTCTTTTATACGTTTCTTCAGATTTACCTTCAATCATGAATTAAGGCAAAATTATATATTCATCACAAAAAAAAAAATGAATAATATAAAATTCATCTAAACCTAGGTGAACACCATAATCTGAAATAAGTTAAAACCGAGCCTAAAATGAGAATTACTTTTTAATCCAACCTTATATTGGGAAAGCACTCATTTATTAAAAAAATGCAATTATCACTTAATTAATAATCTCTCTTTTCCAGTCAATTGTTACATTTACTTTATTTTTTCCTCACAAAATAAAATAAACGTTAACAATTTATTGGGACGGATGAAGTACTAAGTACGATGATCACTTAATAGTAAGTAGGATTTTATGACCACAACTTAACCAAATGGACACACAAGTGTGAGATTCAAAATTTCGACAATATCTAGACATTTCTCTTGCCTGAAACTTAGTCATATAGCTAGGTGTTTCACCAAATCTAGACATGACTATAAAGAGACTAGACAATCAAGAAAAGACAAAATACGCTTATATGAAAAATAAATACTCCCTCCGATTCACCAGATTCTTAACATTTTCCTTATTGAGGTGATTTTCCATTTCTTAACATTTCCCTTTTTGGAAAGTTTTTTATCTCACAATTAAATATGACCCCACTTGTTTGCCCACTTGTTCACCCATTTTTTTGGTCCACCTTAATTATTGTGCCAAATACAAATGTTAAGAATCCGAGAATCGGAGGGAGTAAGATTATACTAGAGTACTTCATAAATGAACAGAGAAATCAAAAATATCATCACGTGCCATTTTTTTCTTTGATTGAAGCGAGTTGAATTTATACGAAATTGTTGTACTCCGTAAGATATACGATAAATGTTAGAATATTTAATAATATTCGAGTGGCCTATGTGTTCCGGGTTTAATTAATAATTGAGATCATATTATTTATTATAAGATTCTAATATAATGCATTTATACCGATGGATCGACTGGCCTCGATTAACGAATTAATCTCGGAATCATATTCCCTCCGACCTTACCCTAACAAACTTTATTTAATTTCTTGAAAGGGTTTGTTTGTTTTATAAGTGACTTTTGACTTTTATATATGTCAAAAAGTATGTACGTTATTTACATATCAGGTTTTACTGGAAGAAGAAAACAAACTTACAGAAAAAGAAAAGAAAGAGAAAAAAGGCAGTTTCATCTCCATCAAATTGAATTGCATTAAAGTAAGGGTTAAGGGGAAAAATCATTCTGATATCATCTTTATTGTTATTATCTCCATTATTATACTTTATTATGGATTAAGGTATGTAACTTTGTTTCTCCTTTTTCATAATAGTTTTAGGGTTAAATTGATTCGAGTCTTTAATCGATCTTGGGACTGATTTTATTATTGAAATCATTAAAGTATCCTTACAGTTGGTATCAGAGCGGTTTTAGCCTTGATTAATTTACCCATAAAAGGAATCGTAAGGAATCGTACTGCCTTTAATTCCGATATATGTTGTTGATATGTATGATTCGCTTTAATACGGAGTTCTGTCATCCTTGCTTTACGTCATCATTGCTTTACGGATGGTTATACTGGATATCTCCTTATATTGTGTATATGTTATATTTAATTTCTTCCGCAATCTGTGATGATGTATGAATTCTTGTGTAAGTGCCTTTGGATTAAGAATTCTTGGATTTTGTGAAGTACTTGTTTCCTTGCCCACTATTGTTTCACATCATCATATTTAATTACGGAGTATTTTTTTGAGAAATTGCATACAATATTTTAATCATTATATTGAAGAATGATGGTGTTGGTCATGTGGCAGAAAGTTACCCGCATATTTTTTGACAACCTTGACAAATTGGCGTTGTTAATTTTATTTGTTTTGTTTCGGATGGTTACGGTGTAGACTAATCTTTGTTGATTTCTTATCCGACTAAAATTTGTTCCTTTTGTTGCAATTCTATAAGACTATCCCCATCCAAAAATCAAGCTAACTGAGTCACCCTCCATTTTTACTCTTAATCTCATTTCACTTAACTTGACCCACTTACACCTCCCATCCAAAAAGTCACCAACTAAGTCATCAACCCAATTATTTTTTTCCTCTCTTTTTAATCAATTCTCTTTTCTCATATTTTATACCCCATAAAATTATTCCTCCTACTTTATTACTTTCACCAAGTTATTATGTACGAATATATCTTAATTTTAATATATTAAATTTTATCATAAATCTACTTTAACAGTGTATACATTTTACTTTAGTTCGGATATTGACTATTTTTTTTTTATAAAAAAATGATATTTAGATTAAAAAAATGAAAGATAGCTAAATTATTATATAACTCATTATTCATTCTTTATTAATATTATAGTGCTATAATAAGTTTTTTTTTTTTTTTAATATCCATAATACCAAAAAAAATACAAACTAGAGTACAAGTTAATGATAATTTTATGACAAACAATAAAATAAATATTAAATACATATTTAATAAATAAATTAATGAAAAAAAGATAAAGAAAAAAGCTTTGATCTAGTTGGTGACTTAGATCAAGTAGTGACCCAATCTTCAATATTCAATGAGAAAAGTCATGCTAATTGAAGAGGTTAATTGTCATTAACTTGACTCACCCCCCCCTTGACTTAGGTCATGACCCTTGGATGGGGGTGGTCTAAGTGTGTAGTATTTGCATTCACAGACTCATAGTATTGTATGTTCATATAAGAGCCCTATTTACATGGTTTTCTCTTGACATGAGAATTTATATATATTTGATCGTACATTATTTATAATGGTTTTATATTGGTGTTTCATGTAATGTGAATGAAACTTTATATTAAGAGTAATATTTTGTTTTGTAATATTATCACACTAAAGTAAATTTTACTCATGAATGGTACAAATGTAGTTATGTTGTGTATAATATGTTAGTCACCAAAGTGGCCTTATTATAGTGCAATTTACACATTTAAAATTAAAGTTTTATATTATTTGATCATCGTAAAAGTGACGTTATAAAAGATTTCAAAGTTTGATCAATTAATTTATTATTGTCTATATTTTTGGAGATCACCCAAAGGTGGATCATTAAATATGGATAATAAAATTAAAGGATTAATCATTGAGACTAAGTATTTAAATAGTGTGTATATCCAAAGATAGCATGCTTATTTATTTGACTTCTGTGCGTGATTAATTATTAAAGTATAATTCTAACGTCAATTATAGTGTGAGTATTTAAGTATTGCCCAAAGGTTGCTTGAATGCTTACTTTAAATTTATGAATCTGTATGAAAGTTTTCAAAGCATTGATAGGTAATCATGTATTAATGTTTGCCGCTTCTCCGAATATCTTTGCATGTATTTATTCATGATCATGTGGTGATATGTCTAACACAGCAAAGAAAGTTGAAGAACCTAGGGATGGACTTGATGAGACATTCTTGGTCCAATTTATTATGAACTCACTTCCTTTGAATTTGGCGATTTCGGTGAATTATAACACCATTAAAGATAAATGGAACTTTCAGGAATTAAAGGCCATGTTAGTTCAAGAGGAGGGGAGATTAAAGAAAATGAAGGACCAAGTTGTTCCCCTAGTAGTTCATGATGGAGCCAGTAAGAGCAAGTCTAAGCCGAGTATGAAAGGTAAAATAAAGGCATGATTCGAAAAGAAATGTAAACATTACAGTTTTGTTTGCTTTGAATCAGATCTTATAAAAGTTTCCAATAATACTTGGTTGTTAGATTCTGGTGCTACTACTCATGTTTCTCATATTAAACAGGGATTCAGTTCGATCCAGCTCATAAGTGGAGCTGAAAGGTATTTGTCCATGGGAACAGGATGAAGGCACAGATAGTGGGCATGGAGACTTACAGATTAATCTTAGACATTACGTGTCATATAGATCTTACAGATTTTCTCTATGTACCTGATTGTGCTAAAAATCTTGTATCATTAAGTAGCTTGGACATTTCAGGATTTAATTTTTAAGATTGAACATGGTGTATTTTTCTATGTACTATAATGGATACTTTTATGGTAGTGGTACTTTGATTGATTCACTTTATAGGTTTAATCTTGATGTTAAATTTTCTGATTCTCTATTTTATGTTGAAAATCAAGGCATTAAACGTAGTGCATTAAATGAAAATTCAGCTGACTTGTGGCATCAAAGACTAGGTCATATATCCAAAGAAAGGTTAAAGAGGTTGGTAAAAGATGAAATTCTTCCTCAATTAGATTTTAGTGACTTAGATGTATGTATAGACTGCATTAAAGGTAAGCAGACTAAGCATACAGTAAAGAAATCAGCTACAAGAAGCTATCAGCTATTAGAGATTATACACACGGATATTTGTGGACCTTTTGACGCTCCGTCTTGGAGTGGTGAAAAGTACTTTATCACCTTTATAGACGATTTCTCACGTTATGGATTTATCTATCTACTGTATGATAAGTCTCAATCTGTGAATGTTCTTGAGATATTCATAAATGAGGTTGAAAGGCAGTTAGAAAAGAAAGTTAAAATTGTGAGATCCGATAGAGGTGGTGAATATTATGGGAGGTTCACGGAAAATGGCCAATGTCCTGGCCCATTTGCAAAGTTACTAGAAAGTAGGGGTATTTGTGCACAGTATACAATGCCCAGACACCTCAATGAGCAATTGTTCTTGAAAGCGATATCGTACCTTAATGGAGATGGTTAGGAGCATGTTAAGTAATTGTTACGTACTCTTTCTTTATGGATGTATGCATTAAAGACACAACCTACGTTTTGCATAGGGTTCCTAGTAAAGCAGTTCCAAAAACTCCTTATGTGCTATGGACAAGAAGGAAACCGGGTTTAAGACATTTAAGAGTGCAGGGTTGCCAAGTGATAAGGTTGTATAATCCAAATGAAAAGAAGCTAGATCCTGGATCAGTGGTTTTTTCATTGGCTATCCTGAAAAGTCGAAGGGGTACATTTTTTACTGTCCTAATCACAAGTACGAGAATAGTAGAGACTGAAAATGCTAGATTTATTGAAAACGGTCAAAATAGTGGGAGTAATGAACCACGAAATGTGGACATTAAAGAGCCCCAGGTCGAGTTTTCTCCACCTGAAGCTGCAGCTGAACTAGTTGTCCCAATTGTGCAATCACGACTAAATAACACAATTGAACAACATAATGATGTGCAGCAGCCACAAAAATGACCAAGTAAATGATGAACAAGTCACAATTCAAGGGGAGAATGACATACCTCGTAATGTCTGAGCAATTAAGGCGATCTGTAAGAGAAAGAAGATCAACTGCTAACCCTGATTATGTATATTCTGTTGAAAGTGAATGTGACTTGAGCATCAATGAAGATCCCGTCTCATTCAATAAAGCCATTGAAAGTAACAATTCTGAAAAGTGGTTGAATGCTATGAAAGAAGAGATGAAATCGATGGATGACAACAAAGTTTGGGACTTAGTAGTGTTACCTGAAGGTTCTAAGACCGTTGGGTCGAAATGGGTCTATAAGACCAAACGGGACTCTAAAGGCGACATTGAAAGGTATAAAGCCCGACTCTTTGCTAAAGGTTTCACCCAAAAAGACGGCATCGACTACAAAGAGACTTTCTCTCCGGTGTTAAAGAAAGACTCTTTAAGAATTGTTTTGGCTCTGGTAGCTCATTATGATCTTGAGCTTCACCAGATGGACGTTAAAACCGCCTTTCTAAATGGTGAGCTCGAGGAAGAAGTGTATATGGACCAACCTGAGGGATTCTTATCTCCAGGTAATGAGGATAAGGTGTGTAAGCTGAGAAAGTCGATATATGGACTGAAACAAGCTTCCCGACAATGGTACTTGAAATTTAATGATACCATCACGTCATACGGATTTGTAGAGATCACCGTTGATCGGTGTATTTACATTAAAGTCTGTGGGAGTAAGTTTGTTATTTTAGTCTTATATGTTGATGACATTTTACTTGCTGCAAATGATATGAGCATGTTACATGACGTAAAGAAATATCTCTCTAAAAATTTTGAGATGAAAGATATGGGTGAGGCATCTTATGTGATCGGAATAAAAAAAATTTCGAGACAGATCACAAGGATTGTTAGGATTGTCTCAGAAGGCTTACATCAATAAATATTTGGAGAGATACCGGATGGATAAATGTTCAGCAGGGATAGTTCCTATACAGAAAGGGGATAAGTTCAGTAAAATGCAATGTCCCCGTAATGAACTGGAACAAAAAGAAATGGAGCGAATTCCTTATGCATCTGTGGTTGGGAGTTTGAATTATGTTCAAACATGTACTCGACCTGACATCAGCTTCGCTGTTGGAATGCTAGGTCGATATCAAAGTAATCCCGGGATTGACCACTGGAAAGCCGCAAAGAAAGTGCTCAGGTACTTGCAAGGCACCAAGGAGCTCATGCTTACGTACATGAGATCTGATCACCTTGAGGTGGTTGGATATTCAGATTCAGATTATGCTGGATACGTTGACAGCAGAAAATCGACTTTTGGATACGTGTTTCTCTTAGCTGATGGAGCAGTATCGTTGAAAAGTGAAAAACAGTTTGTCATTGCTACATTTACTATAAAAGCCGAATTTGTGGCTTGCTTTGAGGCCACTATTCATGATTTGTGGTTCGCGAATTTTATCTCGGGACTTGGAATTGTCGACAACTAAGCCGCTGAGAATTTATTGTTACAATTTCGCAACCGTCTTCTTCTCTAAGAACGACAAGTAGTAAAAGCCTCTAGAATTGTAATTCTTGTTGGTCACAGAGGAAGTTCAGAAACAAAGAGTGTCATTTGATCATATAAGGACGGATATGATGACAGCGGATCCGTTATCTAAGGGGTTACCACCTAAGACGTTCATTGGCCATGTAGAACGTTTGGGTGTTATTAACAGAGCCTTGCTAATGTAAAGATCGTGTATTAATGACATTGAATTCACTTATAGATTGTTTCTGATGTAATGAACATGTTGTCATAATAGTATTGTATACAATTATGGTTATTAGACTACATGTGATTTAATGTGAGAAATAAAGTACTTCTCAGCTTAAAGTTGTAGCTAGACGTGGAATTAATTTGTGATGCATGGAAGGAATCATGTCGCAATCGGCGTGTGACCGCCATGATCCAATTAGTTCTAATTTGGTTACATACATGACAGTTAATGAGCTTAATAAAAAGGTTTACATTATAGTTATTAAACCATTAAGACAACACAAAGGCCAAGTGGGAGAATGTTAGAATATTTAATAATATTCGAGTGGCCTATGTGTTCCGGGTTTAATTAATAATTGAGATCATATTATATATTATAAGATTCTAATATAATAGACGATACCGTGATGGATCGGTCTCGATTAATGAATTAGAATTCGGGAATCATATTCCCTCCGACCTTACCCTAACAAACTTTATTTAATTTCTTGAAAGGGTGTGTTTGTTTTATAAGTAATATTTGACTTTTATATATGTCAAAAAGTATGTACGTTATTTACACATCAGTTTTTACTGGAAGAATAAAACAAACTTACAGAAAAAGAAAAGAAAGAGAAAAAAGGCAGTTTCATCTCCATCAAATTGAATTGCATTAAAGTAAGGGTTAAGGGGGAAAATCATTCTGATATCATCTTTATTGTTTTTATCTCCATTATTATACTTTATTATGGATTAAGGTATGTAACTTTGTTTCTCCTTTTTCATAATAGTTTTAGGGTTAAATTGATTCGAGTCTTTAATCGATCTTGGGACTGATTTTATTATTGAAATCATTAAAGTATCCTTACAATAAAATTACGATTGCTTTTATACAAGAAAAATTAATCCGTAGAGAATTATATATATTCGAGGTATGTAGTAAACAGGATAGCATTGTAGCAATATGAACTTTACGAGTTTATTTCTAAATACAGGATAGCATTGTAGCAATAAAATAATTGCTAGCCTTTGATAATTTAAATCGTTTTCCCCCGATTTTCTGTCTTATTAACTACAATAAATGAAATATGCTCTGTATATTATATAAAAATTTAACAAAGCAAATTTTTTATATAACTCTTATAATTAAAAGCAAATTGCACTCAAAATATCTATCTACAAAACACAATATATATATACTCCCTCCGTCCCGGTCAATTGTTTACACTTTCCATTTATGCACAGATTTTGGCCATTTGTTTACACTTTCCATAAATGCCTACATGACCCACTTTGTGAGGTGACTAACTTCCTTAACCAATCACATTGTTTTATTTTACCCACTTTGTACTTATATTATTATTTTTATAGTTTTTTTTATTTACTTCTCTCCTCACATCGATAAATGTGTATAAAGTAAATGTAAACAAATCACCGAAACGGAGGGAGTATAAGTTACGTGAGCATCTCAACAATAAGCATATGTGAAAATTCAAGTAGAAAACAAAAACTTGAAAAGCTTAATTATCGTATTCATTAAAATCAGTAATCCGCACTCACTTAGGTCACTCAGTTCCTAATCCAACTCTCTATTCCACCAAAAGCCACTTTCCCCCTTTAATTTAACCCACTAATTAAAGGGTGTTGTAAGGAGATTTTCAAATATGTCAGAATATCGACATTTCATATTTACGGAATATGATAAATCATAATATATCGTATAAATAAAGTAATATATTAATAATTGACACAAAATATATATGGTTGTCAATATTAAAACGTAGTTGCATGATTATAAATAGGTTGTTATTGTAAGACCATTCCCATTGGGGTTTTCTACAAGTGGTCATGACCACATTTTTCATTAAAAAATTAATAAAACTTGTAATAATAAATAATTAGTTCGTGAAGGTACATAACATTTAACACTGCTCATTAACACTTTCACCATAGTTAATGTGTTTGTATGCATCTTTAATTGCTAAATACTTACTTTATCAGAGGTTGTCAACAAAAAAGTGATATTACTGCCACTACAATAAAAGTAACATATAGAACATATTGTGTGTTCATGACCACACCATGCATCAATGGGGATGGTCTAATAGGTGTTTTCATGAATAAAAGTTATATGGTCTAATAGGTCTAATAAAAGTAATATGTTTTCAGATCACAACCAATATTATTATTAATAATAACAATAATCTCCTTTCATGAATTCTCTCCCTCTCAATTTCTAATAGGTGTTTTGGACATTTTATAAATTATGAGAATAATAGAACATTACAAATAATTAGATAACTTGGTTTATGTATATTTAAATTATATGATGTTCGATTTTAATTTAATTTTTAAGATAATTATTTTATTTAAAGAATTTAGGGCAAAGTTATACACTCTCCCATTCTAGTAAAATAAAATAAAATAAAAAGTATTATTCATATCATTTTTTAAAATTTTGTACTACTATGTAACACGGAGTACAAGAAAGAACTAACAAATAAATGTACATACAATGACGATGTACTTGCATAAAATAAATATAGAATTCTATGAAATGAAAGATATACTATGTATGCACAGTATTATTCGTATTTTTAAATATAGTAATTTGGAATAATTTGAAACAAAAATAAGATCATATTGTATGAGGATCTAGCATTTAATCTCGTTGATTTATAGTATCTTGCTATTAAATGCATATAATGATATAACTATACTTCGAATTCTATAGGAGCATTCCTAAATACAGATCGAGTATATTTTAATTCTTGCCTATATATGAAAAAAATTAAAATTATCATTTCACAAATTATAGAAAAAGATGATTATAAATGACTACGAAGTAATGAACAAATTAAGAGAGACAAAATACTCTATAATGTAACTGCCTTCCGGTATCAGAACATATATCACAGTAGAAAAATTCATTAATAAATGGATCTAACTATATAGACATAGAATATTGTTTAATTTGAAACAATACTATTAACTTAAGTACTTGCGAGATTATCAATTAAATTAATGTGAATTTAAAAATCATATGAATCAACTCATATTTTTATTTAGTTGCTGAAATAATGAAAATCAAAATTATTCTTTATTAAATTGCAGTTTTACAAGAAGGAGAAACTCACGTATTACTACCAAATCTTCCGATCATTTCAATGATAACTGAATCTCCAAATATTAAGCCAAGAGTTTCTTCTTTTGGGTTCATTCAGTTTGATCCAATCTATATATATATATATAACTCAGAATAACCCTACCCCAATCAAGGCCTGGAAGGTCACCTATCAGAGCTCGCCAAAGTCGTGCAGACATCGCCTACTGCATCAACACGGTCTTTTTCCACAAGACTTTGTCCTCATCACACATCCTCGAGAACTTCCCAGAGTGCCACCCATCGACACCCATCCTAAGACTACTCTCCAAAGAAGACGCTTAATCAAGAGTTCTAAGATAGCCACCGTAGAAAGATGATCTTGTTGATATCGAAAGATAATTACAATCCTTTTAAGCACTATGTCATTTGAGCCAACACATGAACCTCTTCAACGGGGTACCCGGCCCGAATAATCTCGGACAACACCGGGTGTTACATACTCCGTATAAAAAGTAAAAAGTAAACTAAATAAAAGTAAGTCTAATAATTGTAAACCGAATAGGTCTTAGCCTAGTGGTTAAGACGGAGCTATTCTAGACAATGGGTACCAAGTTCGAATCCCCCCTCCTCTTGTCGTAACTACTACCCCATAGAAAATCGCGAAAGTGGTAATTTGCCCCCTTAACTTTGTTTAATTGTGAAATCAAGCCCCTTAACTTTTAATGGTAGCAAATTAACCTCATAACTTTATGAAATTCAATCCCGATTTTCAATTTTCACTTAAATAGCAACAAAAAAATCCATAATTAGTTTATGCAACTTATATCAATTGTAAAAGACTAATTTAAAATTAATTTATTTATTTAAAATTAATTATTCACCTAAAAAATAATTTTATATCCATCTTTAATAACCAAAATAAAAAAATATGATAAAATTTTATGAACTATCATTACAATCATAATATGATAATAAATTGCCTAACAATTACAAAATTATATTTTAAAAACAAAACTTACGTTTATAGAAGTTGTAACTTTATAAAAAATAATTTTTAGGGATATTCTATATGCAGATGCACTCGCTGATTTTTCTACACTCATGCATTTTAAAAAACATATGCATTATTTATGTTGCCATTATCCAGTAAGTATATCAACTTTGTTTCTAGACAATTAAACTCACTTTTAAATTAAACGATTCTTGCACAGAATTAAACTTCTGGCTTTATTATCCCACGATATAAGCGACTCTAAATTATTGAGCCTAATATTTATCTTGACGCGATAATTTTGTGGAAAAACAATAACTTATTTGTCGTAAAATTTTATAACCCATATATATATATTACCCGAATAAATATTAGGTATTGTTGACTGGATATTGAACTAATGTAATTTTTACGCCATGCAGATAATAAACGGCATGCCTCAAGTACGCATCCAAGCTCATCACGTAGTTCTAAAATTGAGTTTAATTGTTTGAAAACAAAGTTCGCAGATACTTGGCGATAACGCACCAGCATCACAGATGCTTTTAAAAACGTACGTAGAAAGAAAAACCGGCGAGTGATGTAATATCCCTAATTTTTATAATGAATTAATTAAATTATAGAATGAATTTTGATGGAATTTCATTAAAAATCAAACAAATCAGTTAAATTTCACGTGTAATTAAATTTAAGAGGTTTAATTGCTACAATTGAAAGTTAAGGGGCCTAATTTCACCATTGAGCAAAGTTAAAGGGAAAAATTACCACTTTCGCGAAAATCCAATTTACAAAACCCCCTATTTCCTAACAATAGTAAAATAATAAAAAAAAAAAATTAAATTATTGAATATAAAAAATAAAAAAGTCAAATTTAGAATATTAAATCATAAATTAATAAAATTAATTAATTAAAATTAAAATTAGTTGGAAAGAGGACAACTAAAAACCCTTATAAAACCACACAACGCATCCACCTTTCTCTCTTGTCCGTCCCTTCTCAACCTCTTTATTTTTTTGTTAGGTTGTTTATATTCGGTCCCCCCCCACAACACTTCTTCCCCTTTATTTTTCAATCAATCTATCAATCAATCTAAAACAACCACCACATATGGCGGCCGCAATCGCAGATCCGCCGCACCAACAACCGCACCTCCACCCATCCACCACCACTACCGCCACCAATGAAAGAACAGTTCTCGGAAAGTACCAACTTGGCCGCGTCCTCGGACGCGGCTCTTTCGCTAAAGTCTACCTCGCCCGTTCTGTAAAAGACAATAAATCTGTCGCTATTAAAGTCATCGATAAATTGAAAACCGACCCGTCTATTTACCCTCGAATTGTCGGGGAAGTCGCCGCCATGCGGCGACTTGATCACCCCAACGTGCTTAAAATTCACGAGGTTATGGCGAGTAAAAGTAAGATTTATTTGGTTATGGAGTTGGCTAAGGGCGGAGATTTGTTTGGGAAATTATCCCGCCGCGCGGACCACCGGTTCCCCGAGCCGCTCGCGCGGCGGTATTTCCAACAACTCGTCTCCGCCCTTGGGTACTGCCACCGTAACGGGGTGGCCCACCGAGACGTAAAGCCACAAAATATTTTACTGGACGATGAAGGGATGATTAAAGTTTGCGACTTTGGGCTCTCTGCGGTTGCAGAGAGCCCCAAAAAGTCGGAACATTTGTTGCAGACCGCGTGTGGGACGCCCGCGTTTGCTGCGCCTGAGATCGTGGGCAGGTCACGGGCCGGGTATGACGGGTGCAAGGCGGACGCGTGGTCGTGCGGGGTAATATTGTTTGTTTTGTTAACCGGGTATTTACCGTTTGATGATTCGAATTTGGTGGTGATGTATCGGAAAATGCATAAGAAGGAGTTTCGGTTTCCTGCGTGGGTTTCGAAGCCTGCACGCGGGTTAATAACCCGGTTGCTTGACCCGAACCCGACTACACGGTTGAGTATCGAGGAGATTACGAAAGACGGGTGGTTTAAAAACCAAGGGTTGGTGTACCCTAGGAGTGTTTCGTTGGGGGACATGGCGTCGTTGGAGGAGAAGAAGCATAAGAAAGCGGAAAGCAGTTTGGAGACGAAGACGAGCATGAACGCTTTTGAGATTATATCCATGTCGTCGGGGTTGAATTTGTCGGGAATGTTCGAGATGGTGGACGGGAAGGGGGCGAGGAGGAGGGAGAAGAGGTTTACGTCGAGGGAGACGAAGACAGTTGTGGTTGAGAAGGTAGTGGAGGTAGGGATGAAGTTAGGGTATGAGGTCGAGAAGAGGGAAAATGGATCTGGATCGAGTCTGGGTTCTGTATCGGGGATAATGAGTGCTTGTGTTTGGTTAGGGAAAGAGGGGTTTGTTTTGTCGGCCGCAGTGGCCGAGGTGGCGGCCGAGGTCGTGGTGGTGGAGGTTAAGGTGGTTGATGGTGGTGGGCTTGGGTGGGAGGAGGAGGAGCTCTATTGGAGTGAGCTCAAGGATGGGCTTGGTGACATTGCTTTGTCATGGCACAATGAGTAAATTGAAATATTTATTTTTACCATGTGGTAAAAAAAAGGAATTGAGTATTACATGGTTTAATATTTGGAAGGGGAAATTTTCTACAAATTATGTTGGCACGGGCACGGCGTATAAAGGTCTTACAAGATAATTGCTTGTACTATTCTGCCACAGCACGGTGAATTTAATTCGGGAAGAATGGTGAAACGGTCATATTATTTGATCTTCCTATAAGAAATTTGATTGGTGACGGATTTTCGTGTATATATAAAGGGAACAACGAAGGAACTCAAGGATGAGAAAGACCTAGTCTAATATAGCTTAGTTTCTTTTCGTTTTTTTTTTTCTTTTTAAAGTTGAGTTAATTAGATGTTACACATAAAAGTTAATGTAGTTTAATTAATGAAGTAGAATTTTCGAAACTATAATTTGTATGTTTAGATTTATATAGTTGTGCTATGATGATGATGATCCACCGCATGATGATGACGACGAAGAAAACCATGAGGAACTTGAATGCTTTGAATTGGTCTAGCCATGGAAAGAAATTGTAAAGCCCTTTAAATTGTATAGACTTCCATTTCCAACCCATTGTACCATACCCTCTCCATCTATTAATGATAATCGGAAAATTTTTACGCCTTGTTTCGTTACGAGAATTTATCGTTACTTGTGCACCAATGCGCATCTCTTGTTTGATTCCGTGCTCTATTGTGATTCTTGCCTTTTTGTCCCTTCCTGTGATTGGTTCAACCGTTCACCTATAGATAAAAAAAACCCGATTAAAGTAACATTTAAATTAAAAATATAGAATCAATATCAATCACAAGAGTGGGTGGTTGATGATATAGCCATAAGAACTATACACAGACTAAAAGTCACTATTGATGTCTCTACTTGTTTTGTTTATTTGTTGCAATTATTTGGTGTCATTGTTGTTATAGATCTAATAAAATAGTAAGAGGATCATTTCTGTGGGACTTTATTCTCGGAATATTGTACTTTCTCTGTCATTTGTTTACAGTTCCCTTACATCCCTCACAACAAAGTTAAACTGTAAACAAATCATTGGAACAGAGGAATATGCGGCAAAACTTGGTTTTAAGTCATTTCTTTGTACCCAACTTTTCATGTGTAAAATTTAGGCATTTAAATGATTGAGTTTTCTCTGCTCAAATAATTTAGATTGAAAGTAGTCAAAATCATGTACTCTAATACCCTACTTGTGTCAGAACGGTATTAACTGAAGAATGAATGTGATACTTTTGTCTCAATTCAGAAATCAATGATATGTGTTTATAAATGTTATGGTACTTTTGGTAAGTTTTGGTAACTTTCTCTACGGTTAGACCTAGCCATGGTACCGAATTGAGCTTGTCATACGTTAGTATATATCAAGTTGTCCTTTGAAATTTCCTTTCTGTTGTCTACGGTTAGACCTAGCCATGAGTTTAAACGTGACTTAGCGCAGATGGTGGTCAACTCGTATGAGATACACTTAGCCTGAACCTAAACCTTGCCTTAGTTGTAAGTCTTGTAACCAGTTGGGTTCAGGGTTGGACTAGACCAGACAAAACTGACTTGTGCTATAGTTGTTGTGATTGTCGTTTCTATATTTGCGATGTTTCTCTTGTTCTTTAGTTATGTCGTCTACACAAATCCCGAGGCCGTTTTTAGTGAAGTGAGATGAATATGTGGGCATGGTTCATGATAGAAACCAAAAAAAAACTGTTGTTGTGAGCCTTGTGACGTTAAAGCTGGTAGTGAAGCATGTTATAATCTATCTATGAAAAATAATGCATGAAACACCCATGTGATGTGGTCCTATAAAACAACTATGACTAATTGACTAACCTTATTCATTCAATGTATGAGTGTGTATGAATTGCAAGGACTCTATTACAAGTTTACAACTCTCTTCATTCCCTTACTTTAGATCCTTTTATGTATAATAATGTCAATAATAATTAATGCCAAGTATGTCGATGATTTCCAAAACGTTAAACTGATGGTTCAGGTCTACGTCTAATATCTGATCTTTATATTATAACGGAGTATTCTTTTAATACACCCGAGTTTTCTATGACGTAATGTATAGGGACTCGACAAACTTTTTAACATGTTGTACCGATGTATAGGGAACAACTTAACTGGCTGCAGTTTTTTCATGTCGATGCATCCCATTTTTTTGCACAGGGGATATGCGCAGCGAGAGTAAAGTCTTAGCACTTGACTGACTGAAGAAAGCGGCTTCTTTTGCTGCTTTACTGGCGTACTATGTCCGTAGTTGGCCTTTCTGAAACGAGTTGTTTGATACAAGGTTGACATAATTGTGGCCTGCTATAATGAACCAGCGGATGAAAAACCGAAAAAAATTCATCTGTAATCAAAGATAGAAGGGGGGATGTCAGTACTTGCTGCTCACGACACCAAGGTTATCAACGTTCTGGAAACTGTGATTTCTGTGGCTTTCTATTCTTGCGTTTGCATCTGCATAAAGACGAACTTTAAGAGTTTCTGTTATTCCGATTACTGTTGATTTCGTGTGAAGGCGGAACTTTATCAACAGCTGTTCAGCTCAAGTTTAAAGTAGGAGTATCATACTGAGCTGTACAGAAAGTTCGAAACGTAACAATTGGGATTATTTTGGAGATTGGATGCCGTTACTAATTCATGATTTTGTATGTTTTCGTGTAAAGGTGGAGTTCTGGTCATCTGCTAATCTAGTGAGCTGTTTTCGCGACGTTATTCCATTTCGATGGTTGAAAAGGTTGATGATTGATAACAACTAACGACACGATGTGTTAGTCCATTGAAGAAAGAATATACCTGCACCAGTTGTGACTTAAGAATTTGATCCTGGAATGAACCATCATGTGAAAGTTCAAGAAAAAAAAAACATCGAGTGACAGATTCCAAAGTCGTCATTAACGAGTTTTCGAACATGGAAAACAACGCCAGCTGGAGGAACTTGCTTGTTGAACAAAAAGCATCAAATCATGGATCCCAAAGTAGAGAATAGTCATTTACGAGTTTTCGACAGAAAAAACAAAAGCCATAAACGATAGGTATCAGATGCAATTTCATGATTTTGGTGGAGTATTCTGCATACATCCAGCAGAAACACCTGCATTTTCAACACAAAACTTTCTTATTACATGAGTCGCTGTTGAAATCGCCAGAAAGCTTTTGGTTTCCGCACTTGTCGAGGATCGTTAATGTATTTTGGTGCTTTCTCTTACCGATCCTTCGCTTACAGGCTAAATAAAGCTACATATAACCGAGCATTTAACAAAGCACAATCGTACGTGGCACCAAATCTTTATTATCGAGTACAAATAAAATGTCATTTTCATGATCCTAGTTACATAGCAATAAAACCGAAACACCAAGTTTAAAATGAAGGTGTGAGGCGTGGTGGTGCTCCTTAATCCGGAGGACAGTTCCGCCAATTACAGTAGATCGATCACTCAGCATGAAGCTCGATAAAAAAAAGCAAGCTTGCAGAGGTGCTAATCTATTCATCGATCACAAAAACTACACCATTTTCCTTGCTGAAGTTGTGGGTTGTATGATCAACCTCCTACAACAAAAAATGAAATGTAGATTAGATCAACGAGCTACAGATAAACGCAGGAAAAGAAAAGACGTTTCTGGCATCGACTGACAACTAATTGTAAATGTAAATTTGCATCAACATGTAAGTCTCGACTATGAGCTGGTACTACCGAAGTATTTTGTGTGCAGTGCTAAGTACAAGTATGTCTCGAGTTTCACGACACTAAATTGTAATGATCTGTTCTCATCTTATTTTTTCTTAACTCGTCGAACACTTCACAAAACTTCAGGCTTTCACTACTTAAAGAAATACTAAGTCGTAAAATAAAACCAAAACTACAAGAATTAAATAGAATAAATGCGTCTTACGTTGGTATCAGTTAATTCCAAGTTGTAGAAGTCCATAGTTTCGGACAAAAACAGAGGTCCAGCGTGCCACGTCCCAACATTCAGCTTGAGAAACTTCGGACCTGAAATTCTAAAGACTTGCACTTCTTCGACATTGGGAGGCACGTACAAGTGACCGCAAGGAGACTTGACGATCTTTTTAGTTAGGTCGTCGACATTCACACGGTTCACTATCGATGGTTTAGCAACTCCGAGGTACCATGTGTGACCGCCGATAGATCCTAGGCATTGCGTCACCTTTGAATGATGGGTGATTGTTGAAAACTTGAGCTTTCGTTCTTGAAGACTCATGATATAAAACCTGAAAAAAAACCATTCCAACACTCTGCTGCTTTAGCATGAGCCAATTACAGTGACAAGCCCATTACAGTGACGCGGCTCTATTATTGCGACCACATAAAATTTACACTATCATAAGATATGGCATCACATGTTGCATTTGAAAATCATCCATTTCATGTCAATAAAAAGAAGCTGATTGTAGCGGAAGATGATGAATGTAGATCATCTGCCAAAAGTAATAAACATTCGCACAGATTTGTTTCTACGACTCTTCCAAAATGACTCTTACTATATTGATAATAGCATGTGTTATCTTATAAAGTAGGGAAACTTCTCGTCAAGAATCCCTTAATATGATTCCCACGTGTAAGTCTCACATCTGCTGCGGAGATGAGAAATGTGCACTTTATAAAGCCTAAGTCCTAAGGGCTACTCCTCATATAGTTAATTGGTAAATACTCCTCCTAAGGGTTTTCTCTCTACCACTTGTGGGTGTGACTTGGCCCGTCTCTGGTTTCATATGGGTATCACAGCCCATGATTATATCCCGGGTCTCTTTGATATGAAACCGGGCCAATTATATGCCGAAGCCTAAGGGCTACTGCTCCTATAGCCAATGGACTTTCTCTCTGCCATTTGTGGGTGTGACCCGGACCCGTCTCTGGTTTCACACTTCTCTACTGCTGTCACCGTCACCTATCCATAAAATATTATCTGCCTCGGGCCAAATCCGCACAGATTCAATTTTGGTAACTCTCCCAAAAGGCCTCTTTTCGAATCTCACCACTAACTAGTAACCACCTATCCCTTTCAAACTAGAATACTATAGCACCGGGTATGGTTCACACTTCAAGCGCAAGGGACATTCGTATTCGTATAAGGAGACGTGTTAGAGTATAAAATTCAAAACAAAGAACACCCATAAAACATTAGCAAGAAAACAACATAAAAAAATTACCTAGGAATACCACGAGACAAGTCAAGTTGAGCATCATTTGGGCCAAAATGATCACCATCAGATGAAGCTTCAATAACTTGTCCATATTCTTTGAAGCTTTCTACATTTGCTTCAATGGCTTTCACTTTTACCACTTTAATCTTCTCTTCTTCCATTAATATTCTTTAGAATGTTTTGCTTATTCACTTTTTTTTTTTGAGTTATGTTTGATTATTTAGTTGATGTTGTAAAGTAATTATAAGATGGAAGTCAAAAAGTCAAATAAAAGTGGTGACAAAAATTTAATAAACTAAACCAACAATGGTTGTTGGCCGATAATATTATGTGGTGTTCATATCAGAATAATCTTGTTTTCGTCATTAATTTAGTCTTAAGATAAGGCGTGACTTCGTAGGGACCATTGGACCAACAAGTGAGTACCACGTTTTTTCTCTTTTCGCTTTAGCCGGACCGATTTATCATATTTTATTAACGTGTTATTTATTCGAAATGATTATATAACGACTTTGCGTCACCTCTTAAACCTAAAAGAAAAAAAATAAGTTTATTACGGAGTAGTTTTTAATGTTATATTGTGCTTAGGGTGTTTCATCAATTCAAATGTGAATCAGACTTGTAAAAATTAGAGAACGGAGTAGTTCAAAACTTAATTCCCTTAATCTTGGATTATTATCGAACCAAACCTGAAACCAGCTATCTAATACAGAATTTTCGGATATTGTGAATTGAGCAAAAGACAGACCATCTGATTTCGAAAACCACGGGACTAAATTTAAATTCATCCGGTCTAACCTAGATCGGACCAAATGGTCTGGATTGGTCCAATGTACTTTTTGAAAACCCCAATAACGATTAGAGAAGCTCATGCTCCTGCAGTGCTGCTAGACACTTTTAAACTCGTAGTAGCATACTTTGTAAACACTATTCACAATTTCTGTGAAAAGACACTCATCTAAGACAATATAACTACTCTATACATATACTCCGTATAACTTACCAACTCTAAATTTTACTCCCCTTTTTCAGCTTGTTCATCCATCTTTTTGCATTAAATACTTTGCTTAATTTTCCATTATTTTCAGACGCTAGTCCTTTATTTTAATGCAGAAAGATGGAGGAAAAAAAACTGTAAAAAAAAAAAAGGTGAAAATTAATAGAAATTAAAACTAACGGCTAAATTTAACAATATACTCTTATTTGATCACGATTGAGACTGACTATATAAGTCTAAGGAGAAAATACGCCAAACCTAAGAATACAACTAGAAAAAAACAAAAAGTACTCCTTCTGTCTCAGTCATTTATTTACCTTTATTTCAAATTCTCTTAAAAAAAAAGTCAAACCGTAAACAATTTACTCGGACGGAGGGAGTACTTATAGATATAAAAAAAAGTAAAAAATAAATTTCAAGAAAAACAAGTAAATGTAAATTTAGAAAGAATCTCAATATCATTTTCAGATTCCTTCCACTGTAATACCCGAGATTTTACGACTTAAATAATAATAAAATTATAACTAGTAAAATGTCTGAGTCTCGAGTTTATAGTTTAAGTTGGGTTTAGTGAAGCTCATATTATATTATACGGAGTAATTTAAGATGAGTCGATAATAATAATAATAAATATCTCTAATAATAATAAAAAAATAGAACAAACAAAAAACGAAAGGAAGAGAACACTGCCTCTTTCATTGTTCAGCCTTCGTTCTCCTCCATCTCTTTTTTTTTTTTTTTTTTTTTTTTTTTTTTTGGTGACGAGGGTTTAATCAAGCGATTCGACGCCACCATGCACTACGTAGCCCACCCTTTTACGGGTAGTCGTGATACCAAACTTGCCCACCCAGGGAGTCGAACCCAGGACCTCGCAACTCCTCACCAAAGCAAGGCTTTGAGGTTCTCCTCCATCTCATTCATTCATCATCATTCATCATTTAGTTTCATCATCACCTTCATCATCACCATCCCCGTCACCGCCATAACTCCACCACCGTCGGCCTCCAGCAGCAACAGCCTAGTGCTGCACTCTTTCTGCGGCCTCTGCCGCTGCTCTTCTTCTTCGGTGTTCGTTTTCGTCAGCCATGAGTTGATTCCTCGAGTCTAGGCTTCAATTGACCGATTTTCTTCGAGTCTAAACCTTTCTATTCGATTAATTAAGGTATAATTCCATTCTATCAGTTGATTTTGATTTTCGTCAGTTTAACCCTAGAATTTGGGGGCTTTTGATTGAGAGATTTGTGTATTTGTGGTAGCCGACCGCCACCGCCGACATTTTTCATTTTCGAAATTTCCGGTAATTGCTCTATAATTCTTAGTTTTTTTTTTTTTTTTTCTTTTTTTTTTTTTCCATTGATTCATTTACCTTCTTATCTTCATCGTTCAGCATTTGAATCGAGGGTTTCGAAACCCTACTATTGAAATCCCCAATTTTTGCGAAACCTGCTGCTGATGTCGAGTAAACTTGCCTTACTAATCATGTCTACCACTTGGAATTCGATTGAGTATCGATAATTTGGGTGGTCAGTTATGCCATGAAAAGTTGTCGATTATCAATCTGTAATTTAGGGTTTGGATTTTGATTTTGTAAATTAGGGGATTTAATAACTCTCGTTATTGATGCTTGATTATTAATCTGTAGCTTAATTAGGGTTTGGATTGTGATTTGCTTGATTGAAAGATTGAAACTTGATATGCTTCACTTGAATGATTTGCTGAATATTAGTTATTGTTATTGTAATTTGTAAGTGTCAGTGATTTGTTGTGAGAGGCGGTTTTCAGAAGACCTGCAATGGGGAAAAAATTGTGTCGAAAAACCGTCTTTTCACCATTGCAATAAACTTAAGCATTTTGTTAACTAGCAGGACTTTAAGGGACGATGCCCTCCAGAATCGCTGATGTTCGTCTTGTTGCTTCTCACCCGGAAGTTTATGAACCATGCGACGATTCGTTTGCCCTCGTTGATGCACTACTTGCAGATAGAGCGAAGCTGCTAGAACATCAACCCTCGATATGCTTAGAAATTGGATGTGGTAGCGGCTACGTTATCACCTCGTTAGCCTTAATGCTCGGAAAAGAGTACAACGGTGCACATTATTTTGCCACCGATATCAACCCACACGCAGTAGAAGTGACGGCTGAGTCTCTCAAAGTTCATGGGGTTCATGCTGAGGTAATGAACATGGATATCGCCTCGGGATTGCAAAACCGTCTCGCTGGGCTTGTCGATGTGCTGGTTGTAAATCCTCCGTATGTTCCGACTCCAGAAGATGAAGTTGGGTGCAGTGGAATTGTTGCTGCGTGGGCTGGTGGAGAGAATGGACGGAGCGTTATTGACAGGATATTGCCTGTTGCCGACAATCTTTTGTCTGAGAAAGGTTGGCTGTACATGGTTACTTTAACGGCGAATAAACCAGGGCAACTGTGTGCGTTGATGAATAAAAAAGGCTATGCGTCGAAGATTATCGTGCAGAGATCGACCGAGGAAGAGAGCCTTCATATTATCAAGTTTTGGCGGGATCCAGAAAGCGAAGTCGAGATCAAGAAGGCGGCGACTAGCAAAGGAAGTCCTAGATCTGTTTTTTCCCGATTTCAAAGTCTGCCTTTCTGGAGTAGCGGAAGTTCAAACTCGAATTGATCGATGATAGATTTTGAAGTCGAAGCGGTGATCAATGTAGCAACAGCAAGAGGTACTTCCCTACATCCCGTTTATATTGTCTCCATTTGACTAACTTTCATGGTCAATCGTTGTACATTTTAACCAATTTATTCTGACAGAATAGAGAATGTTAAACTTTTGAAAGTTGTAACATGATAAATAGTTATTTGGATGTCTCAAAGGTGACACATTTTATATTAGATCTCGACTTATCTTGGGAGAAATATTTGTTAACGCCAAAGTCGAGTAGGCGGGGTAAATGAGATTGACGAAGTATTTTGATTCGGTTTGTAAAGTTAATGACGTCGAAAATGTCGTCAGGCTGCTGAATGTCCATCTGCTCAAGTGACATACGTTGTTGGGAACTAAAATTACCTGCAACTACTATAAATCAGCAAGGAACGAGTGGATTCTAAACCGTGGAACAGATTGTACCAAGAAAAGCTCAGCTTTTTGGGGTCCACTAGTCGGAACTTTTCGCATTCACACTTGGATTGATCATAACAACTACGTATATATCTGAAGTCTTGAGTCTTGTGTCTGTCAGTCTGCTTTGCTTCTTTGCTTTCTAGCTTCTAATAAGGCGGATTGAGGTGTGACCGCCTTACATTGACCAAAAGCTTGACGAATAGATCAGTCATTGCGGCCTGATCTCAGAGCCCAGGTTTTTGGTTTCTACGCATTGGATTTTGTGACGACATTCGCACTCAAAATACCCCTGCCGTCACTTTCTTTCTTTTTTTGCGTTCGGTTTTCTGTATTTAATGTACTTTTTCACTTTCTTGGGCGAGCCGTGAGTGTAAGCTTTTCAATGTACTGACGGTTGCAGAAGTTATCTTCGCGTAGGTTTGTGTGGAACTGTGGACATTAGTCCGGTGAACGTGCAAGTCATGGGTGAGGTCAATTTTGGGATTGCCCTAGAATTTGGGTCAAGTAGAGTCGGGGTGTCATTTCGGGTTTGAGTTGTTTTTTGGTTGATACATTTTTTTAAAAACAAAAATTGAAAAGTTTTATTATTTTTTTTATTTTTTTATTTTTTTTAATAAATTTTTAAATTTTTTTTATATTAATTTCCCACATAAAAACCAACATTGAACAGAATAATTGATGTTTCGTTCAAAAATTTATTAATTAATAGATGTTTTAATATGACGATATAGTTGAACAATTCTCTAACATCGGTTTTGACAAATATTGATCTCAATCTGATAGCAACCTCAACTTGACTCGAACCCGACCCGATCGACTTGAAAATTTTGTTTGAGTGACTTGAAAATATTACGTTCATTAGAAATGGACAAGATGTCCATCAACTTGACTTGAGCCCGATCGACTTGAAAATTCGATATGACTCAATCCCGTACGACTAGAGCCCGATCCTAAATAGATATGGTCCTACCCGACTAAACTCGGCCTAAGTGGCCCGATTGTGTGGGCATTTTTCCCTCTTCCTTGCTAGCATTATCCATAGAAGCAATTGTTAAAGCTTATGTCCATGGACACCTTGTCCAATTCTAATGAACGTAATTGACCCAATTCTAAATTATCTTCGTAAAGAGATACTTCCTTCATTTCTTTCAATTCTATACATTTGCTTTTTGCACTGCGTCGATGTACGTTTTCTTTTGTTTATATCTTTAGTTGCATAATTCTGAAAAATATGAAATTTGAATATTCATAATGCTCTCGAAAAGGCAATTAAAACAAGATCTCACATGACTATTTTTTATTTTATATATTAAGACGATATATCGAAGATTCTTCTCACTTTTGAATAGTGTACAAAAAGTAAATGTATAGAATTGAATGAAATGGAGGAAGTAGTATGTCTTTATGTCAGTCAAAGTTATTGTCCAAAAAAAGCGTTTTTCCACAGCTGTTGAAGTTTCTATATTGAAAATGGACGATTTCAGAGTCGAAATAGCGTAAACTTTTAACTGAGAAATCGTACGAGAAATTGTGCATTACTGCTTCAAAGAAGGGTGGACGATGACAGCTTCGTACAATTGGTACTTCCTTTAATTGAAAATTCTAAAGCAAAACCTTTGAATAGAATAGTGTGTTCCGTCATAAGAAGGGCATTTGAGAGACTTGTCTTTTGTGTGCATACAAAGACCGTCACATACTTGCATCAGCCATTACTCTTTTTCGTGCTGCATGGGCACGTCTTTACATTATGTCTTTTATAACACGGTCCTATAATAAGGTTAAGACCGTAAAATTATTTTACGTTTTAGTGTAGTGAATGAGTTATGAAAAATTAAAATGGTTATTGAAAGTATTAAAAATGATTAATGTTCTTGTACGGAGTATATGGTTACAACTAACAAAAGGTTTTAATGAATAAAATAAAGAGTAAATAAGAGAACTAATGATTTTACATGGGGCATCAATATTTCGTTTTTCTACTTTAATATTCCACTTGTGATTTATAAAGTAAATAAGCAATGCGTTGAAGAAACTGTATGTTGAGAGAATAATACAAAGTACTTTGTAATGTTTGTATGTTATAAACTTTGGATATGTTTAAACTTCTTTATACAGAGTAAAGTTAAATAAATAAAAAAACTGAAATAACGAAAATAAAATATGACTATCGTAGATAAATTTTAGACCTAGGTGTACAAAGTTGGATACCTTTCCCTTAATTTCAAAAGGGAAGACTCTTGAATTTGAATCTACTATTGAGTATAGTCTTTGATATGTATTATTTCATTTTAATTAATAAATTTTCAAATATATGAAAGCAATGTTGTTTAAAAGCAACTAATGGATCCAACCCAATTGGCTAAGTAGGAGTTTTATATGCAATGAGCCTTATTTTTTTATACTATAATTTATGTTAAGTTGGATTAGGAGTAGTGCATATTGTAAAGCATGCAAGAGCACAAGTTTTCTCATTTTGTAACATAGACAAATGCATATAAACATTATATAAATATGATAATATGTCACATACAATTGACTTATGTAGTTATGTGTTGTTTGAGATTAGATAGTACTTGCCAAAAATAATTAAGAAATTTAAATTACGGTAAAAGTTTTCGATACAAATTGTAGAAACGAATTAAACGAACAAAAAAAATTGCTTTAAAATTCGATGAGAACACAAACCATGTGTTACTTGAGGTAGTAAATTAAAGTAAAGACATTGCATGTTTGTTTTAACTCGGAGATTTGAAGGACTTCTTAAACTGAAATTCGAAGATTAACCTAATTGATAATATGAGATCTTATCATTCAGCTTGTATCTTAATACTCTTTAATGAATACAAACAATTGTATTTGTTTTATACTAATGAGGTAATAATCCTTTTTTTTAATTCGGTAAGGAGTGACATTTAATTTGATTATTTGGGTCGAATTAAACTAGGTTGACCTATATTGGAGTTAGATATGCCATGTCAACATTATACTTTGGACGATCTCGGTAACACTAAATCATTATTAATTGATTGATTGACTATTTTATCAATGGTTGATCAAGTCTTGTGTGGCCGAGGTATTTACGGTTTGACTATTTATCAAATATGTGTTTAACAAGTTCAAAAATAATATTTCATTTTAGCAGTTATCATTGGTTAACTATCATAAAAAGTACATCGTAAACGTATCTCATTTGTTTGTCATAATTCGGGTTGGTCAACATTAGTGGGATATCAACTCGATCGGAGTTGGTTTAGACATCTTTCTGAAAAGTCACGTTGTACTGATCATCAGTTAAGTGCCTTCAATTCGATGATGACTTCATTTATAAACACCAAACTTCCAGATTTTTATCATGTTCATATCGTAATTTTTATAGGTAAGATCATATTTTATCATTCAAGTGCACTCTAAATGACGATAAAAATTACAAGAGTTAGTTACAACATTGTACGTTTTGATTAATCGAACGTGAGACTATCCTAAACCCTAAATTAGTAATCCCATGTTAATTTTTCCCATGATTAGCTCACCTTTTTCAAACACCACAATCTTAATTAGATCAAATTAAGACAATAATTATGACAACTTTTTAAGTTTGTTGTGCGATCTCTTCACATTGATTTTCAGTCTAGTTGTATAAACTTTTTTCTCATCCACAAACATAAATTAAGTGGCTACCATACATAATATAATTGAAAATAAAGGGAGAAAGCGTGTACAACCCCCCACGCACATCAACATACATAAAAACTCAAGAAATAATAATAATAATAATAATAATAATAATAATAATAATAATAATAATGTAGGGAAGTCCAACTTCGCAATTGCGTGTGGACTTGACGTATTATGTGACTTATGTCTATCATAAAACCATATGAATTATTCATATGAAAATGAAAATGCATGGAGCAATTTGTGTATTGTTACATCTAAGCAGACAAACATGCATGCTTTTTTCCCTTTCGATTTTTCATGTGAAGATCTTGACTTCATTTGTAAGATAACATGTCAATGTGACCCACTTAAACTATTAAAATTTGGAAAAAAAAAAAAAAAAAAAAAACCAAAGATCTTGACTTCATTTGTAAGATTTTTACAACACCAATATAAGACGTGAGTTTGGACCTTAACCACCTCCCGTCAAAGCAAAGACCACCATTGTGACTTGAGCCTTAACCTACATGGAGAACTGTCAATCCTACTGCAACTCCAGAATCTAAACACCCTCAGTATCACCAAGTTTAGATAGCTTCCCTTTAACTAACACATATCAAATTCCTCTACCTTTGTTAATATGATAGGCTTAGTCATATCTTGTATATACTTGTACATACTCTAGTATACTTGTAGTTATACTAATGCTAATTATACACTAGTATATATAGACTTGTAATAAGTGAATATTCAATTAATTCAATTCATTCTTTATATTTACTACCTTCTCTCTATAACAAACTTTCATTTTCATCCTCTACGATTTGGTTCTCGATATTTGATACTCTATGGTTTAATATGGTATCCTTCGCTCGGGTTTTTCGATCCATTCTCTCGACTTCACTGATCTCTCCGCTTTGCTCTCCTTCTGGTGTTCCTTCTCATTTCTCTTTTTGATTCTCGCTTTCTTCCTTTCGCTTCTCCTTTGTTTTCTGCATTTCTCTCCTTTATTTTCTGTTTTTCCCCCAAATCGATTTGATTTCTTCTTCATTTTTCCTTATACATTGAAACACCAAAAACAACAAAAAAACAACAACAACAAAAACACAAAAATCAAATATAACCAAAACAAAATCACGATTCGATATCATGTCTCCCATTTGATGATTCTCACACCGGATCTCCATCCCCGATTTCGATCCTCTGATGATCCTCTCTATCTCTCGAATTCGATCAACCTACCTTACTTCTTGTGAGTCCTCTTTTTAATGGTGATGGTTTTGTGTCGGAAACGGATCGCCTATCGATCTTGTTGGCCAAAACAAGGAAGGGTTTCGGATGGTTCTTGTAAGTCTCCTCGCTTCATCGATAAGCGCTATCACCAATGGATCCGTGTTGATTTGATCGCTTACAATGGATTCTCAATTCCATCGGAAGGATATTCGTGATACCTCAAGTTTGCTTTCAGCACTCAAGAGTTTGTGGGATGAGTCGATAGAGCGGTCGGACTAATCATGTTGAGATCTTCGTGCCGAGGAGGAAACGCTTTGGCCTTCTTCTCACAGGAGGATTATAGTCTTGTTGAATATTATAGTAAGCTCGAAGCTTGCCTCGGGAATCTCCGGGACGCTTTGGATCCCTACACCGTGTAGTCGTGTTGCCGATGCTTGCACCGCAACTTGTCAAGCGCTTGGTGACTGCGGAGGTGAATGCCAAGCTTATTCGCTTATGGGCCCATCGATGCTTATGAATCGCCATTACAAATCATGTTCTCACCTCTCAAACATTGCCTCAACAAGGTTCTTGCCACCGTAAAGTTGAAAGCAGAAGGATTTCACCGAATCATCCGCACTGCTCGATTCTGATTATTCCGCTGCGGGTCCGCCTGCAGCGGTGCTCCTCTTCTTTGCCAAGCGACCTAAATTTCTACTACTTCTTCTGATACTTTAGAGCGCAATCATCGCCATAACCTTGGTCACACCAAATCACTGCTTTAAGCTCAAAGCCTGTGAGCATTGTGGTAGAAAAGGGCATTCCAGGGACAACTTTGTTTCGTGCTGAAGGGCAATAATGGTGGAAGTTTCAATAGGGGCAGAGGTAGGGTACTTCTTCTTTTCTCGCACTCGTGGAGATGGCAACAGTAGGCGCTCATCATGCCGATGTCCTCGACACCTACACCCTCTCGACCCATTGGTGATCACGATACTCCGGACTTCCTTCTTCCAAATTCCAGGCCTCTTCTCTTGATGATCACACTATGTCCTGGGCCGGTGAACACAACACGGGAGCAAGTCACGAAAGCTATGTCTGTGCGAAGACCTCGGAAGCCTCTTACGCATCCGATTTTTGTATTTTCTCGCTTTGCACTCACGCCTGATCATCATGGTTCTTCTTCCCGGATTATTGATAGTGGGGCTTCCGATCACATGACTTTAGTCCTAATTTGTTGCATAATCAAGTCATCGCTAAGCCTATTCTAGTCGCTTTACGGATTAAGTATTCAATATGTTCATGAAATCGGGGATCGCTTCTTGACTCCCAATTTTATTGTTACATGATGTCCGGATCCTGGTTTCAAGCATAACTTATTGTCCATTGAAGATTGGTTTCGCTTCTTTTGTTGATTACTTTAACCCCACCTAATGCATATTCCAGACCATACAAGTAACATTGTCTTGCTAAGGAAGGGATTATACTGTTCAAATCTTTGCTTCATAATGTTTTTCAATCTTCTACTAGAAAGGTGACATCTAATAATTGTAGTTCTACTTGCTTTGATGTTTTTCATGCCGACTTGGCCATAGTTCTATTGAGAAACTAAGACATGCTGTTGCCTCCAATATACATGGAATGAAAGATTTCTTTGTGAAAGTTGTGTTCTCTCTAAGCATCATGCTACCCCTTTCCCAAAAGTATTTCTCATGTAGTCATCGCTTTGATTTGGTACACATGGATGTTTGGGGTCCTTATAGGACTCTCATGTCCCGGGGCTAAATATTTCCTTACTATATTAGATGATCATTCTAGTAAGGCAACTCGGACTCATTGTTTCATACTAAATGTCAGTTCCCCGGTTTGATTAAAGATTTCCTTCATTATGTCCATAACCGCTTGGTGTTCAAGTTAAACTCATTAGATCCGATAATGGCACCAGATATTTCAAGAGACTGTGGAAAGTTATTTAGGAGCAAGGCATATTGCATCAAAGGTCTATCACGGTACTCCCAAAGAAATTACAGAAAGTGGAAGCGAAACACAGACATCTCATCAAAACAAATAGGGCATTAAGACTACATCTTGGGTTTGCCTATTAAATTTTAATGATTGTGTTTTGATCAAGCAACACACCTTATTAACATGATGCCTACACCAAGTTATTAATCGGAAGTCTCCTTTGAGGTCTTGTTTCACAAACCACCCGATTATTCAAATTCTTAGGGTTTTTGGATGCATTTGTTATGCTAGTGTTCACCCTAAAAACTCAGATAAATTTGCAGGCACAAAATGTTTGTTTTTAGGGTATCCTTTCGACAAAAAGGATAAGGTCTTGGATCTTACTACAAATAAATCATTTGTTAGGCAGGAATGCCTTGTTCAGAGCAGTGAATTTCATTATAAGGTGGTTCCCGCTACTTCTTCTCAAAGATTCCTCACCTTCTCATATGGTGAATCCTTCCGTTGCTACATTCCTCCTTCTCCTCCACCATTCACTGCCTCGATACATCCTCTTCTCTCGGGAGAGTTTCTCTCCTTCTATCTCTCTGTTCACCACCTGCATTTGAGCTTCACCCTCCATTGCATTCTTTTTGCGCGATTCTCCCGATCAATTCTTCAATGGGCCCAGTTCGACACCTTCTCGACTCCGCCAACTCATCTAGACATTGCCGATTCTTTCCTGATTCGCACTGGCCGAGCAAAGATATACAACATTCCTCTTCTTCACCTAGAAGATCTTCTAGGCCAAGAATCTTGTCCACAAGATTACAAGGTTATGTTTTGCCTCAAAACTTCCCATCAAGCTTGCATCCTTCATCACATGACCCGAGTCTTCCTCTTCGCTTTTTCACCGCCAACTACTGGGACTTTGACCGATTTTGGTCCCTGGTTATGTAGCTTCTGCGAATAATGTCTTGTCGGGAATTTTGAGCCTCTACCTATAAACAAGCTAGTCAACATCAAGCATGGTTGGATGCAATGCGTGAAGAGGTACAAGCCTTGGAGAAGAACCAGACTGAACTCACCGATTCGCTTCCGATAAGAAAGCAATTGGCTCAAAATGGGTTTACAAGATCAAGCATAAGGTCACGATGGTACAATTGAAAGGTACAAGGCTAGATTGGTGGCCAAAGGCTACAATCAAGTGAAAGATAAAGACTATAAGCATACCTTTTCTCTGTAGCAAAATTTGCTACTGTAATTGTTTTAGCCTGCAGCAAAGAGATCGCCTCTTTACCAATTGGACATCAACAATGCTTTCCTACATGGCTTTTTGGAAGAAGAAGTTTATATGGTGCCACCAGAGGGATATTCAAAGGCATCTCCTGGTCGCATGCAGCTCAAGAGATCATTATATGGTCTCAAACAGGCTTCTAGGCAATGGAACTTGGAATTAACCAAGCATCTATCGAGCCTTGGTTTCACAAGGTGCAGACATGATTATTCACTTTGTTCTACAAAGGCTTACGATTCTCCTTCTTTCACTTTAGCCTCATTTATGTGGATGATGTACTACCATCGGAAATAATGGGGCGTAAATAAGATCGTGAAGCGAGTTTAGATGACAAGTTCATCGTCAAAGACCTAGGTGAATCAAATATTTCCTAGGTCTTGAAGTTACTAGAATGAATCGGGATCCTTTTGAATCAAAGGAAATATGTGGTGGACATTTTGAAGGATCTTGATATGGAGAATTGTGGAATTGCAAAATTTCCCATGGCAAGGGGACTCAAGTTAGCACTGCGGACCAGGAGAGGTATCGACCAACCAGACACTTATAGGAGACTTGTTGGGGAGATTATTGTACGAATCTTACCAGCCGGACATCTCATATAGTGTGCAACACTTGAGTCAATTTCTTGCACAACCACGGCTACCACACTTGCAAGCACCATCCATGTTGTCAAGTACCTCAAAGGGACAAATAATGCAGTCTCTTCTACTCTTCTAACAATGCTTTGGTCATGGTGGCCTATAGTGATGCAGATTGGGGCCAGTGTGCCTTTACTTCCAGATCATTGAGTGGCTTCTGGATATTCCTTGGTAGCACTTTGGTTTCTTGGAAACCAAAAACAAGACGTGAGCAAGAGCTCACAAGCAGAGTATAGAAGCATGTCCTATACAACCTCTGAGATTGTTTGGGTCTCAAATTTGCTCAAGGAATTGAGAATACCAGTCACAACACCAATACCTTTATATTGTGACAATAAGGCAGCTGAACACATAGCCCACAACCCAGTTTTGCATGAACGCACCAAACATCTTGACATTGATTGTCACTATGTTCGAGACAAGCTTGAAGGGTTGTTGGTGCCACAACACGTCAGGTCAGCTGCACAGCTAGCAGATCTTATGACTAAGGCCTTGGGTGCACAACAACATCTCCATCTTTCTCACAAGCTTGGTCTATATCACTTAGATGATAGTCCAACTTGAAGGGGGGGTGTTAATATGATAGGCTTAGTCATATCTTGTATATACTTGTACATACTCTAGTATACTTGTAGTTATACTAATGCTAATTATACACTAGTATATATAGACTTGTAATAAGTGAATATTCAATTAATTCAATTCATTCTTTATATTTACTACCTTCTCTCTATAACAAACTTTGTCTTCATCCTCTCTGATTTGGTTCTCTGATATTTGATACTCTATGGTTTAATAACCTTTAATACTCCGTATATCATAGATTGGGTTCGCTACATGATTAGAAGTTCTAGAACACAACGATCTTTAACATCCAACCTGGACCTACCAAACATATGTGGGACCCAACTCGATTATAAAGGTCCACCTGATAAATAACTCTAGTACATAAACGGTTTCTAATACCCGGCGCGCACAAGACCTATGACACCTTTTACCCATTTCACAGTTTGCTCAAGGCTCCACCCTGAGCTAGGAGCTTTATGCATTCTAGTGTAATTCAACTTCAAGGATTAGGCCAAGTGCTTCTTCTTGTCCCTAGCTAGCCCAAGTTGACCTTGGAATCTGATAGCAGTTTGTTATGCCATATTACATTTGATTTCGGGTCTCTGCTGCGTTGTTGTCCACGGTTCATAATAGTATGATATTGTCCGCTTTGGGTTCAATAATCCTCATAGATTCACTCTTGAGCTTCTCCCCTTAGGGCCTCTTACTAGCTAGTACTCCCTTCATTCAAGTCTTGTCATGATCCATATGTCGATGCGCATTTTCCAATGTTAATATCTTTAGTTATATAGTATTAAAAAAATAAAATAAAATTGAATATTATATTGCATTTAATAAGATGAATCAAACAAAATCAGTCATGACTATATTATCGTTTATATACTTTACACAATATTAAAAATTATTCACCTTCTTACAATGCGGTTAAGATAAAGGAGGATACTACGAATATAATATGATTATGTGATAGGTTACAACTTACAACATACAAGGTTACGAGAAATAAGAAATAATTTACGGAATAATTTTAATTTAGGATTGATGATTTAATTAATATATGGTGTATATATCTAATGAAACAGTCTTATACTAAAATTTTACGGTATGTACATGAATTCACGATGCATAAATAATGAATTTGTGGTGGTATTGTTATTCTCTATATATATTTCTATAAAATTAGGGTAGTATTTAAGCAAATAAAAGAGAATAAAATAAAAGAAGAGTGCCAAATGATATGGAAATTTATCCAAGCACGCAGGCCAATAATGAGATGAAGTCGTCCCACGTACGTAATTAAGATGCACATATGACATATGATGATTTTTAGTGACTTATCTTTTTCTTTATTTATTGTTTTAAAAAAGGTGAGCTACCACGGACCTTTTGGCATTAATTTAGTTTGCACTACATTGCAAATTTACGTATCACTTGTTATGCGTATGTTAGGACTGTCTTTATCATCTTATCAGTAAAATATTATCTGTTTTAAGTTAGATGTGCTTATTAAATACAGATCGCGTCAATATAGCTGATCACCTCGATGCAGTTTTATTAAGTCTTTAACAATGGAAAGATAGTCACGTACGTAAGCAAAATATGTACGTAGTTGAATAGTACAACGTAACAAGAAAGGCAAACGTTGCACTATTAACTAAAATGTTTTAACATAAGCTAAGCTAGCTAGAAGACAATGATTAGGAGAACAACGTGTAACGGTATTTAGAAATTTCATAATCTATTCATTTCCAGGTAAATGGGAGGCATATTTTAGTCAAACTACTTCATTGAATTTTTATGTTCCATCATTATTACTCCCACTTATTCCATATCAATTTAATTTAAATTAATTTAAGCCCTTTTAAATGATTCATTTTATAGAAATTTTAACAATTCAAAATGGGTGTATTCATTTGGAATTTTAACAATGAATTTTCTAAGGGTATTTGGTGATGTAAAATTTGTTAATATTGTGATATCTACCTAATATTTTTACAGGGTATCAAATTAACTATAATATTTTTTTAAAATACGAGTAATTGTTGATTATTGAATTTCTATTGGTTGTTGAATACGATGACACGGTATACCAAGAGGACCTAAGTAATTTTTATGCCTAAAATACAAAACTTTTGAGCACATTTACTGTATATTCATCATTTAATTTGCTTGTTCTAAGGGTGTATAGTAAATGATCAGAGCCGGCCTGGGGGACCCTCGGAATCAAATCGGTCAAAGCTCTGCTCGAGCTCGGTCAAACTGATCTCGAGTTCGAGCCCGAGCCGAGTTAGGTCCAATCTGAGCCGATTTCGAGCTTAGTAAAGCTCAGATTGGAAGTTCAATTCGGATTTAGGCTCGGTTTCATTTTCTATATAATTTAGTATGTATATATTTATATTATATTTTGCAAAAAGTGTAATATATTTTTTTCTTTGTAATATCATTTGATCGATTTTTTATAAAAAATATTTTATATATTAATATTTTTATAAAATATTTATTTTAATTGATATAAAAAAAAAAAAGAAATAAATATCCAACAAAGCTCAAATTGAGCTCGAGACTTCTTCCGAGCTAATTTCGAGCTTTGAATTTTTGAGCTTGGTGAAATTCGAGCCGATTTTGAGCTCGAGAAAAAATTTTCAAACTCGGGCGAGCTCGAAATCAGATCTGCTCGGTTACACCCCTAGTTTGTCCATATATTTTAGGATAGAACCTGTAATAACCATTTTCATTGCGTTTAATACAATTGATCAATTTTATTATCCAAAATCATTGCTGGCTTCATTTCCTTTTTTCGGATATTATGATTCAAAAAATATATAATTATATACAAAGAAAATTAATTTAAAACTACTACTCCGTATCATTAATGTATAGTTTAAAACAGACAACTGAAACGTCAATGTTATAATTATGCAAAACAACTAACATTGATAATAAAAATATAGAATGGAGAAGAGGGTTTCATAAAAATATCTTATAACTGATAATCAATTATTGTGCCAATTATATAAAGCATTAATATGAAAGTATTTATAATATCTCATACGATATTAAACCCGATTTGATAGTCGTAACTCTAATTTATTTTATGACGATTATTAAAATACTAAACCCAATATTCTAATAGATGGACTTTTATGGATAGACTTCATTTGTCCCTTTGTATCACCAAATTCAACCAATGTGTTTTACATTCTAACACACATACACTGTTCAACTATAACTACTTAGACTTAGGAGTTGATTATTAAAATGATATATTCTATAATATTATGAAATTATAAACGGAAGTATCAACATCAATATACATTCTACCTCTTTTTTCAACTAGATTATAACATTGCAATGATGTAGATAAATAAACGTAGAAAAAATAAACACTACCTCAACTACTTCCACTAGAAATTATATTTTGCCCTTCTTTTCTTCTAAATAAAAGTAATTTGAAGTAGTGAAAAACAATAGTATAACTAACACTATATTACGTAAAATATTCTATAATCTATAAAATGACCCATATCTACCAGAAGTTTAGTCACAACTTTTGATTTTTATAATAAAACTCATATAAAATAAACGTAATAATATATCATAACAATATCGGACATTGTTATGATTATAACAATTACGGAGTAGTAAATTGCTATATAAGATGGTTTTATCACAAATCATAGTAAACGCAATTAAATTGCCAAGAAGTCAAACGGTAAATAATTACGCAAAAATTAAGAAAGGCATACGACATCTACAACATGTGTCAATTGGATACAAATCGACTAAAGCCAAATAAAAAAAAACTCGTTCAAAGAAAGATCTGTATTCCTGAAACGGCCAATAAAATTTGACATGACCTTTAATTCTCGTAATAAACGCAGTGTTAATAAATTCTATCATAAACACTTATAATACCTATTAAATTCGTACTTTTTAGATTGTATTAATTGCAGAACGATCCTATAAAAAATTGACCCGATACAAAAAATTTAATGTGGATATATAGTATGGAGGTTAAACAAAAGCCCATGACATTAACGGATTCTTACCCAACAATGGCCCACAATGGGCCCACAATTTACTAAGGGATGACTAGAGTCGTTTGAGAGAGATGCCACCTCATCAAGGAGAGTAGTAGTTTGTAGGAAAGTAGTTGTAGTTGTGATGATATTTTGTCTCATTGGTGCCAACACTTGGATGCTCTTCAAGTCTTAATTTCTTGGTATAATATTAGGTATTTCATGACACATTTACTATTTTTTGGAGTTTTAAGAGATTATGACACTTAAAATAGTTTATTTTTAATTTATGTAATGATGAGATTTTTTTATTTTTTTTTTTAATGTGAGTGTATGTATAATCGTATTCGAATTTTACTCAAACGTATCTGATGATTGATTTAAAAATTCGATCTATGTTTTTATGCAATTTGCATAACTTATCTTTCTTTTCCATTTCTTTTAACATATTATTTTAGTCAAAGATTGTTTACAATTGATCAAAATTTTCTTGAATTCTTCGAATGATTAAATCATGGGTTGAAATTTGCATATCAAACTAAAAACTTCTTTTAGATAATAAGTTAATAATTAAGGTTTTGAAGGAGGTGACCGTGGTGATTTAAGGCAGCTGTAAGCAGGGAATTGAAGGGTGAGGCGACCACAAGGGAAGTCACTGGAAGGTAAGAAAGGCAAGGGATCAGATTTAGGTCTGGTGACGCGTCATCTGCATCCATTTGTCTTAAAAAGATATTCGTCAAATCCACCGTCGTCCACAAATTAAAACTTATCCCCGTTAAATTATCCATTATCATCTACAGGTGAAATAGGTAAATCGGGTGAGGAAATGAATTATAAACTAATGTGATATATCACAGTGAATTGTTTACACTCCACTTTTCATCCACCATCCACAATATCTCAAATTTTCATCCATCCATTTATATCGGATGGATCAAATTTTAGGCAGATTCGAGTGAAATTGACATTTTTACCGTAGGGGTAAAGGGATGGTAGGTCAACACATAGATAGTTACCAATGGTTGTGATCGTAGTTGTGGTGGGAAGTTCAATGTTTGGAGTAGATTATATTTGAAAGGTAGAGGCGCTGAGTTGGCGGTAGAGAGGTAATTAGTTAAACCGAGATGGGCGAAGGTGGTGGGGTCGTGGAGCATAGAGGGCAAGGACGATTGTGGTTGTTGGGATTTAATAACATGAATAATTTCAACTAACAGTCATCTTCCAATCATAATTTTAACTCAAAATAATCCGATAATAATACCAACTATTGAAACAACATTCCAATAATATACATTGCCCAATTTTGACCGGCTCTAACAGGTAAAAAAGAAGGTGAAATCAGGTTTAACTTTTTCTCATTTTTAATTTAAATAAAATTAAAATCGATTTCACTTTATTTTTTTACCTATTAAAGTCGGTTAAATTTGGCCAAAATATATTATTTGAATGACTTTTCAATACTGGGATTATTTTGGGATTATTTTGAATTGAGATTATTTTTGGAAGGCGAATGATAGTTGAGATTATTCCAGTTAATTATTATTCCTTATTATTAATGTTGTTGTTGAATCATTGTGCATAAATTTCTTATGGGACAGTTTTATTAAAAAATAATTTAAATCCAATCATAATAATCATATAAAAAAAGATAATGCTAAAGTGAATAACATATGGATATGAAAAAGTTGGTAACTATAATCATATAAAATGGTCACAAATTTTATGAAAAACGTATAGCTCTGTTTTAAAAATTGTATAAAGGACATTAATTGACTTTATAATTTGAAACTAACCCGACCACAGACCCCGTATTGACCCATATTTACATAACTCAAAATACACTAGACCCATATTCTACCTAAATTCATTATTCTTACCCGACTAGCTACTAACTCATACGTTCAACCTGTTTGACATGTCAAGTGCAAAATCATGTTCCATCATATCAACGGTGTAAAGATGAAAAAACATCTTTATAACTCTATAAGTATCCAGGCCAATCCACTAAAACGTACAGTATTATACTTTTATACATTGTGTAAACTAACAAAGCAAAAGTCCTATAAAATATTACTTTTTATATTCCGTATGATTTTATTGTTGTCGAGTTTTCTACTCAATATGATATGATATATCAAATTAGTACACTGGTACAACGTACACTTAATAGTCGACATACGTACATTCGAAGCTCACCGTTATTAATTGCATTGTTAGGTAAATTAATTTCTTTTTAGTGTTCATTTATTGAAGTATATTATATTATATTATACGGAGTATATATCTAGCAATTGACTAGTTGTTGGAATTAAATGATACAACAAACATTCTAATTCAATACAAGTACCATTCTTTTAGACAATACCGTGTGAAAATAAATGCATTTTATAGTACTAATGTGTCATGCATGTTTGAAAGGAAAAAAAAAATAAAGGCTGCAAAATATATAAAGTCTATCTCAAAGCACATTGTAGCTTACACATTGGTTACAATATACAATTAATCAAAAGATAAACACACTAAAAGATAAAATTATCACCTAATTTATACTATAAGAGTCCACCATTTCAACTATATCTCTACACATATTTCTCACTTCTTTTGAAAAGGCCAACAATTTTAAGTTGGTTGTTTCTAAATTTTTGTAATAAGTAAGTTTATAACAGATTAAATGCAGGTCACGATTTAAAAACGAGTTTAAATTAGAATTTTGATTATATTATGCGGATATATAGATATGTACTTCGTATGTAAGATGAGTTTAACTAATTGATGACTAAACTCCTACATATTCATTCTCGATGCTCTATGATCAAGAGATTTTTTTTTTTTATTAATCATGTTGACTATATTTCTATTAAATTTTTAATATCGAAAACAAATTAAACTGTAATTTCTTTACTTCATGCACTAGTTACAAACTTCAAAATTGAACTAATTAAATCTACACAAATTAAAATAAAAAATTATGTATCTCTATTTTGTATTTCAATAACCGAATTTCATAGTCAAACATATTGCTAAAAGCAAATTGATTACTGTTATCGTTTATACTAGTATTTAATTAATTTTCGTCATTGACATATATCAAAAAAGAAAAAAAATATTCTAGAATAGTGGAAACGGTGTAGAAGTCTTAAATAGACCACCATAGTAATCAACCTTTCTTAATTACCAACCCCAATTTTCTCATCTTAATTCTATCCCAAACCTCAAAAGTACACCTTCTATTATATTCCACCCTTCTTTTTTATGGAAAAATTCTTACCATCAAAAGCCACCTAAAATGAATAATCAATTAATAAATTGTTCAATTTAGAATAAACAGTTACTCTGAAAACCGTTTTATGATCTATTCGATTTTTTTTTTCTCTCATACTGGTCAAAATATATATAAGCCTTCACATGTGAAATAGTCCCACATCGATAGTGCAATTGAGAGTTATCAAGATTATAAAGGCACATTGACTTTTACTTCTTTATCAAGACATATATTAGAACGATGATATACGATATTTCACATAATTACTCAAAACTACTATGGACTACTAAATTTTGATGTTTTTTTATTGTACTCACGCTAACAAATTAAACAAACGACACACGAGAAATTTGTAAAATATATATTGAAAAGAGACTATCCATAACATTATTGTTTATTTAATGTTTAATAAATAATCAATTAGATTAGAATATTTTTTTTGTCCAATATAAGCCACAAGAAAGAATACAATCTGAGGGAAATCGAACCCCTATTATCACTGACTTCAATCTTAACTGCTGTAATCTGCAGACATCCTCGATAATTAGATCAGAACTGATGACATCACCCCATGCATGGCTTACATAAGCCTTGACTCCCAAAACATTATATTTTTCTCTTGACTTTTTGACACCTTTGATTATTCCTATATATACCATGTCCCATGTCACTTAGTCTAGTGCACCCACCACACAAAATAATACAACAATCACATACATACATACACTCACCAAAGTGACTTATAACTAAAAATAAATAAAAATCTCACTTAAATTTCATTATTTTTATTTCCCCTTCCAAAGAGAATGGAGAGCACAAGTGAGAAAACAATGTCACCAACACCCTCATCAACCCCATCACCACCTCAGTCACCAAATTCACCACTTCCAATGACGACGACAACCGTCACGACCCCGACGATTATTATGAGCCCGTGCGCGGCTTGTAAGATCCTTCGACGACGTTGCGCCGAGAAATGTGTGTTGGCTCCTTATTTTCCTCCTACTGATCCCCTCAAATTTACCATAGCTCATAAGGTTTTTGGTGCTAGCAATATCATCAAGTTATTGCAGGTATATATATTATTTATATACTTTTTATTGTTACTAGGGTAAAACTTTTGTCACTCAATAATGTGTGTACATACGTATATATATCGTCCCCTGGTACCTCAACCTTAACTACTGGACTAAGACATCATCAGTAGTATATTTTATCTAATGAGTACGTAGTGTATTTTTTATTAGTGCACTTGGAAAATTTGTTATATTTATGTTTGAAATTTTTATCATAATGTAAAATGGCATACTACAATTTACTAGACTAAGACAGAGAGAATAATTGTTATTGGTGGTTACGTTACAGAAATTTTGAGGTTGAACAATAATTTGTATATGTATCGTACATCATATTATTTAAAATGTGTCTAAGGTGACAGATAAAAGGTCAATATACAAATAAATAAATTTTTATAGGGTACATTTTAGAAAACTTATTTATTGCGTGGAAATTAGTCAAATTTTTGTTATCAAATTATGATTGTAGATATATTTTTTTTAAAAAAAAGTTAATATGATGCAAGTATGCAACGTACTCCGTATATGTATACATACTCCATTGCTCCTGTATTTTAAGGGAAAATAAACTTATAAACCTATGAATTAAAAATTTGTTAAAGTATTGTTCAAAATATTGCGTAAAATAAACGAATATGTCTTTTAGAATTAAAGGTGTAATAGTAATACTTTTTTATTCTTGAAAAGTCTTACTCCGTATGTTCTTACGAATACGGTCATTTATAAAAAAAAAAGTGAGAATTAAAGTTGATCGTTATAATTAAAACTTAAAAGTTTATATTAAAGATTGATTTGTCCTCCATATAGTGAGTAGATAATAATATCGTATTGCTTTCAAGTAGTTGCAACATAAAAACTAAAGAATAATGATTGGCGAAATTCCAAATTATATCCACTCATATACGGAGTAGATTTTAGTGGTCCTCCACAAGTAAAAAAAGATAAACGTGAGACGATGATATTGTCACATAATAGCATCGTTTTATCTCTCAAGTCTATCATATATATTTATCTCAACAGTGAACTTGTACGTGTTAAATATGAGAGTATTGTCTAAATATTGACGTGAATTACAATAATCTAAAAAAGTTAGAAAGTCGACTAAGTTGTTTATTTTCAGTATCATGGCTATGACTTTATAAGTGACAACTTAATTGTCAAGCTAAAACGACTCAGTACCGTTATTATTTTTCGTAATAAAATTGTACGGAGTATATTTTACATTGTATGTATGTCCTCCTAAAATAATTTTGGTTCGTGTTTAAGATTACTAATTTAAAATTGTGATTTTGTAGCTTACACATTAGCAAGTACATATAACGTACTAGAGTGAGCTATGGAGAAATATTGGGCAGCAAAAACTATTAAAATAGCTATTAATTAATATAGCCTTTGATTAACCTACTAATTAAAAGTCTTAATATGGTACCGTCTATGTATATGACAAGTATGAAAACGACGTAAATCTATTATCTACCCCCAATAATCTTCGCTTTTATTATAATAAACATAATTTAATTTCATCATTAGTAATTATATAATTGTAATTTTGTAACTAATAACTTAGCTACTAACTAAGGTCTTCTAGGGTAACTGGTAATATATCATATATCTCTAATAAAGTTGCAAAACATATTCATACCAAAGTGTAAAATAAAGTTGGGTTATTAACCACTTTTTACTATTTATAGAAAGTCATCTTCAAATTTTTAGTCCTCCGTTTTAATTTGATTTCATACTTTTCTATAAAAATAGACATAAATATTGCCAAAGGTAATCATTACATTTTTATTTCTAATAAATTAAATATTTATGAATCAAATAATATTTTATAACAAGTAGATGGTATATATGTTTTCACTAGATCTCTATAAACAACTGATATACAAGTGACTAAATACAAGTTCTACGGTGATACTGTTATACGGTATGATGATGAGAAGCTCCTAACTAAAATGTAATTAAGTCAATTTCAATTTTTATTATTATTATTTTTTTTTTACTAGTGACATAATCCTAATAGTTGTCACAATTTAGATACAAATAACTCATTTGGTTGGCATAAAAATTGAAACACTTTTGAGAGGTTTGATGGTTAGGCTGTCAATTATAATGATTAGTTGATAACTCGTACATTAAATGTTAAACTAATTATATTTTTTTTAAATCTATTTTTCCATCTAATGTTCGAGAAACTGCTAGACGATTTGATTTAGGGTTGATATATATAAAAGGCAAACATAATTAAGCTAATTAAGATTTAATGAAATGATGAATAAGATTCGTTTTTCGCACCAAACGATGATGATTTAACACCAATTAGGAATAAAACAATAATTAGAGAACAAAGGGGTATCAATGCAAGTGGTTCACTCATGCACAATGGTCAACTCTTTGTTATCACTTTAACGAAGACAAGACTATTTTTTTTTAGAAAAAAAAGGTAAAAATATATATATAAGTGGGACATCTAATGTACCATGCATTGTTCAAGTGTCGTTATCAACGTAAGAGTATATATTTATATATATCGTACATGCAGCAATAAACACTCGCAGTTCATATTTGAGATCAAACTTAACACTATTTTGTGTCGTGTATGAACGGGTATAAATTTCATACCATGTCTTTATGTCATATTCTCATTACTCAAAGGTGGCAAATTTGGTGAACAATAACGCTTATCCCTTCCGTTTCAGTTAATTGTTTACACTTTCACTTTTCTATAAAAGTGATTTAAGAAAAATGTAAATAAATGACTGAAACAGATGAAGTACATGTTATTATCATAGCAATAATATTAATGACATACGGAGTATTTTTTTTGAGGAAAATATTAATGACATATTTTAGTTTTGAATAAACGATATACATATGGTTGTATGTGGTATTCTATAATTTGTACTCCAGTATATATAGTATACGGTTTGTTATTTTCATATCTGTTCAATTCTAATTGATGTCACGGATCATTGGATCAATATGGTTATTGGTATATTTATTTTCAATGGATCGATCATAATTAATGTTGGAGTGTGAATTTGTAAATAATATTTAAACTTTTTTGTAAAGTTGAATCTTAATTATAGGTTAGTGATTGAGCTAAATAAATGAGATAAATTGTAGAGATGTAAGTATATATTTAATTTAATAATATTTGTAATCATTAGGCTTTAAAATTGTTTGATTTAACTTTTTCCTTTTCTTTTTTGGAAACTATTTAATTTAACTTTTGAATAATCATTGTAAACTTCAATCGCAAATTACCTCACATGATCATTTACCCAAGGTATCATGATCATTGATTCTAAGAGACACTCTAGTCAATTCATAATCAATAATTTATCCAAAAAGACAAATGATAAGATATCAAAGAATCAAATGGATTTGATCACTCTATTATGAATGAGACCAACTAATTTAACAAGTACGTGTACAAGAAAACCAACTCATTTAAATGTTTGATCGTTGTATTAATTAATACTAGTATACAATTTCGCGTACTATTATTATCAGATTTATATACTCGTATAAGGTACTAAATTGATTCTGGTAAGATAGTGTATTATCAACTACGGAGTATACTGTTTATATAACACATTTATAACTCTTAAAACTTTATATATTCCGATTTTTTTTTAACTTGCATCGGTTATAACAAGACGTCGGTTTATTAATTTTTATAGGAGCTACCGGAGGCGCAAAGGGCAGATGCGGTAAGTAGCATGGTATACGAGGCAAATGCGAGACTACGAGACCCGGTTTACGGGTGTGCTGGTGCAATTTGTCAACTTCAAAAACAAGTCAATGAACTTCAAGCTGAGTTAGCCAAGTCTAGGGCTGAAATGGTCAACTTGCAATGTCAACAAGCCAATTTACTTGCCCTCATTTGCATGCAAGATAACAACAACAATAATAATAATAATAACAATAACAATAATAATTATAATAGTAATATTAATATTAATGGTAGTCAGGTCACGCCTACGTCCCCTGAGAACGACTCGTTTGAGACGAGCACAAATTTCCTCAACTTTTATGACGATAACAATGTTAATAATTCAATGTGGGAACCTCTCTGGACTTGAGGAATAATAATCGATGATAATATAACAGGCGGTGAAATCGTTTTACTTTCCATTATTGGAAAATAAAACTCGATAAGTTTATCGTAGAGATTAATTATTATAGTTTGAATCGATTAGGTCAAGAATAAGAGAGTAGACGATCGATCGATGTGGGACAAAAAGTTGTTTCATTTAAGTGGTGTAGTTTTTTTTTTTTTTAATTTTTTTTTTTTGGGGGAGAAATTGGACAAAAGATGTCCTTTTAGTGAGCCCTTTTGTAGGTTTACTAGCTACTAAGTTTACTAATTCTTGCTTGTATCAAACTAAACTTTATTTGGTGGCCTAATTATTATCTTTATGAAATGAATTTTACTAGCTATATCATTTTACATCTCAAAAATTATGAGCACAATATAAATAAATGGATGCATGTTACTTATAACTTACGAACTATTTTTCTTGTTATTATTTTGTACTACTTCATATTTAAGACTTAAGAGAGAATACAAAATTGGCAAATAGGTAAAGTCGTGCGGGGTATTATATTGGTGAATTTTCAACTCGAAACATTTTGTTGACGATTGCAATGAATTAAAATCGCCTCTCCGATATAATAAGATTTACATGTTACAATTTCATTATAACAAATAACCAATTACTAATATAGTACACTAAAATAGTTACTCCGTACTTTTCTTCATTATGAAACGCCCACATACAAACAGCAATGAGGATAACCTTTTTTTTAGTAAGATGGACTCACAATAAATTACTGTGAAATCTCTCTCAAACAAAGAAGATAGTTATTAGAATTTTAAGATAATTTATTTTCGGAAGTGATAATTCCACGGGTGGAATGTACTCTTCCACGGGAATCCTTATACCTTGTGTCGCTAGAAGACAAAATGATGTCAAAGAATAGCCACCCGGCCGTGGAGTAGTCTATTATGGTCCTATGGCCGTGGAATTGTCACTACCCTTTATTTTACTCTCTCTGACTCAGTTATTTGTTTACATTTTTCTCAAATTCCCCTCACACTGAAACGGTTTACAGTTTCAAAAAAATAAAACAATTATTGTACATTGAAGAGCAAATGTAATATTCTTATCATGACTCTCTTTAGGAATGATGATGAAAAGAGGGGTCGAAGTGGGTGGTGGTATGTCTAGTCCATTTTCAAGGATGTTGCACCTAATTATAGCTGCAATCATGTTCATATTTGTAACTACTAGTACTATTTTTGCTATTCTTATAAAGAGACTATGGAAATGATAACTATGTAAAGAAAATTTTAATAATTATTTGGAGCAATTGTAATTATTAGAATTATTTTTAAAATAGAGTTTAGTATGTATATTAGCAAGTTTACGAAATTTTATCACAAAGTCTAATAAAGTACAAATTTATAGTCAACGAACGAATTGAACTTAATTAATTTCGCCAAAAAAAAAAAAAAAAAAAAAAAAAGGTATTACTCAACAATTATTACAAAGTAGGTAATATCGTTATAAATTTGCTGAAATTTTCCTACCTCACCGATGTGGGACTTAAATTGTACGAAGTAATACTCAACAATTATTACAAAGTAAATCATTTAAATAGGTTGACCTAATTGTATACATATAATAACTAGATAAATTTCGATCTTAACCCCAGATATGTACGTAACGTAGTCACATATACACTGGTCAAGTGATAACCAAAATATTGGTATGAAATATGTAATATATATTACTCGCAGTATCTTATATTATTTGAAGTTAGGTTAATTAGTTACTCATAAATGTAAGCTTAAGACATTGTTAATTGTATACTATGTGCATTCTCCCGAGTATTTACAAGTTAATAGAATCATTATTACAATAACTATGACTATTAAAAGTAAATTTGGACTATCATGATGCAGTGGACTAAAAAATGGCCATAACAACTTGAATATAAGGATAGTAAATACAGAGTATCATATATTAATAATCACTCGTAAGAATTCTGTTGCACGTAAATTATGATCTTGTACAAATTCAATTTCATTTTACGGTTATAAGACTAAACACTTGAGTGCTAAACTTTAGGCTTTTAGAAACAATCAATAACACTAAAGTAGAAAATTATAAAGGAAATAACTTTCATAATTATATTGTCCAAAAACAGAAAAACTTTCATAATTGTAAGACAAATACTTTAATTAAAAAACAAGCAATAATTAGCAAATGTTGTCGGTAAAACAAAGATAATAAACGTAATGCATGGATTGTAGCTCCTTAAAAAGTCATGTTTATTTTGTGCTTTGTTCATACAAGGAGACATAAATTGTCCTATTTTTTTATTCTTAATAAATTATTTGTATGTTCGGTTTAGATTTGTCAGTAGAGACTAGAGAATATAATCATACCTTTGACCGGTTAATTCGTTTCTAAGTGTGAATATTTTATACGGAGTATCAGTAATTCTCCTGTAAGACTAGTTTTACACTAAATTAATGAGAAACCAGAGTACAAATTGTACTTAATTAAAATGGTACAAAAACATGAAACATATCTACAAAAGTCACTTTTAGGGGTATTAAAAAATTTAATTACAATTAATAATAATTATCACTAAAATGGTACGAAAACTATATAATCGAGTACAAACAAGGTTGACTTACAATAACTTATTGTGAGGCTTGACTCACACAAGAATTTGTGATTTTCTATTACCTAGTTAGTTATGGGTTGACCGGTAAGATCCTAACGTGTTAGACGAGTTTTTGATGTGTGAATATTTGTACAGTAGTATTGATATCTAGCTCAGCTCCTACATTGGTGTTTACATAAAAACTAGCATAATACCCGTGCATAAATGCACGGGATGTAAAAAAATAAGTTAATAGTTAATTGAAAATTTTGGTAATTGAGTTAAATATTAAATTAACATAAAAATACTTCGTAGTAATAATATAAATGCAACCTAAATAAACATGCATGTATTCTTAGACCCAAAATACAACAAACTGTATTTTACCCGATCGCGTATTTATTTAACATGTAACCCGCTTATTCGACCCGTGACTGTCTTCTAATTAACCCGTTTAATATGTTTAAAAGTGTCAAATTTGATTTTTCTTAATTGATTAATCAAAATTTAGATGATAGAATTGTTGAAAATTGTAACCAAACAATTAGAATAATGGAACATCTAATTTTATTTTATCCAAATATAGTTATAAATTTATTTTTTAAAATATATCATAATGTGGCAAAAACCGATCAAAGTATTGCAATACATTGTCTTAAAATTCATCATTTATTATAAATTATAATAATATGGAAAACGCGCTTAAAATGTTATATTGAAAACACATTAAATTAAAATGGACAGTTTAAGAAATAAAAAAATATATATATTTTGTTATACATAGAAGATATTGACTTACATGACATAATTTCAAAAAGGAAATAAAATAAAAGGAGTAAAATAAAATAAAATAAAAGGCTAAAAAAAGTTGGAGGGAAAATTTGTGTAGGATGGTTTTTGTTATATATAATTAATATAGATTTAACTATTTATATATGTAAACGAAAATATATGTATCACTCATCTACTAAAGGTGGGTAGCATTTAACAAATTGAAGATATTTCCTCCATGAAATTAAGAGACAATTTAAGATCTAGCTACTCGTCAGGGTGGACTAGTTTTCTACCTAATCGGTATCGGTTTTTCCTTTTTTGGCAGCAAAAAATTAGATAGCCTGACACTAATAATATGGTTCATAAAAACTCTCAACGTACAAATTGTGTTCTAACTTTTTATAATCGATACGAGTATTAAATTCACCTTGCAATTAATTAGAATTTTGCAAATAAATTACATTAAATTGCCCAAATTTTGAATTAATGAAATAAATTATACGGAGTATCACTTAGTGATGTACGGATGTTATGTCCTATTGATAATTTCGGAGTAGGCAAAGTTTGATTTACAATTAGCATTTCTTTACATGTACTTTTAAATCGATTTTTTAGGAGTGAACATTCAAGTGAGGAGGAATAAACTTTTATTTGACATTTAGTAAAGAATAAACTTGTATTTGACATTTAGTAAAAAAAAAAATCACTTAAAAGAAGAGATTATTCTTTTAAATGATTTGGTTCGGTATACAGAATTTGGACATTCTCTTTATAATGTAGCAGTGATATATCCCACATCGACATTCATATAAAGCATATAGTTATATATATAACAAAAAGAAACTTGAATGGGCACCCATCTACTAAAGATAGGTAGCATTTAACAATGGAAGAAACCAACCATGAATTTAATAGACAAATTAAGTTCTAGCCACTCGTCAAGGGTGGACTAGTTTTTTTACCTAATCGGTATCGGTTTTTCATTTTTTTTTTTGGCGTACAAATTGTGTCCTAACATTTTATAATCGACACGAGTATTAAATTCACCTTGCAATTAATTACAATTTCGCAAATAAATTACATTAAATTGCCGGAATTTTGAGTTAATGAAATAAATTAAATCACTTAGTGATGTACGGATGTTATGTCCTACAGATAAATTCGAACTAGCAAAGCTTGATTTACAATTAGCATTTCTTTACATGTACTATTAAATCGATTTTTTAGGAGTGAACATTCAAGTGAGGAGGAATAAACTTCTATTTGTCATTTAGTAAAAAAAAAAAAAATCACTTAAAAGAAGAGATTATTCTTTTAAATGATTTGGTTCAGTATACAGAATTTGGACATTCTCTTTATAATGTAGCAGTGATATATCCCACATCAACATTCACATAAAGCATATAGTTATATATATAACAAAAAGAAACGTGAATGGGCACCCATCTACTAAAGATAGGTAGCATTTAACAATTGTTGAAATCAACTATGACTTTAATAGACAAATTAAGTTCTAGCCACTCGTCAAGGGTGGACTAGTTTTTTTACCTAATTGGTATCGGTTTTTCATTTTTTTAGCGTACAAAAACAATTGGTATCGGTTTTTCATTTTTTTTAGCGTAGAAAAACATGAAACAAATATACTAAAGTCACTTACAGAGGCATTAAAAAGATTTAGTAACAATTAATCATAATTATCACTTTAATAGTACAAAAGCTATATAATCGGGTACAAATGAGACGGACTTACAATAATTTATTGTAAGTCCTGACTTGCACAAGAATTAATGACATTTTATAATCGACACGAGTATTAAATTCACCTTGCAATTAATTAGAATTTCGCAAATAAATTACATTAAATTGCCAGAATTTTGAGTTAATGAAATAAATTAAATCACTTAGTGATGTATGGATGTTATGTCCTACAGATAAATTCGAACTAGGCGAAGCTTGATTTACAGTTAGCATTTCTTTACTTGTACTTTTGAATCGATTTTTTAGGGGTGAACATTCAAGTGAGGAGGAATAAACTTTTATTTGACATTTAGTAAAAAAAAAAAATCACTTAAAAGAAGAGATTATTCTTTTAAATGATTTGGTTCAGTATACATAATTTGGACATTCTCTTTATAATGTAGCAGTGATATATCCCACATCGACATTCACATAGAGCATATATTTATATATATAGCAAAAAGAAACTTGAATGGGCACCCATCTACTAAAGATAGGTAGCATTTAACAATTGAAGAAATCAACCATGAATTTAATAGACAAATTAAGTTCTAGCCACTCGTCAAGGGTGGACTAGTTTTTTTACCTAATTGGTATCGGTTTTTCATTTTTTTTGGCGTACAAATTGTGTTCTAACATTTTATAATCGACACGAGTATTAAATTCACCCTGCAATTAATTAGAATTTCGCAAATAAATTACATTAAATTGCCGGAATTTTGAGTTAATGAAATATATTAAATCACTTAGTGATGTACGGATGTTATGTCCTAGAGATAAATTCGGACTAGGCAAAGCTTGATTTACATTAGAATTTCTTTACATTTACTTTTAAATCGATTTTTTAGGAGTGAACATTCAAGTGAGGAGGAATAAACTTTTATTTGACATTTAGTAAAAAAAGATTTGAACATTCTCTTTATAATGTAGCAGTGATATATCCCACATCGAGATTTACATAAAACATATAGTTATATATATAGCAAAAAGAAACTTGAATGGGCACCCATCTACTAAAGATCGGTAGCATTTAACAAATGAAGAAATCAACCATGAATTTAATAGACAAATTAAGTTCTAGCCACTCGTCAAGGGTGGACTAGTTTTTTGCTAAACTATTTATTTTGTAAACATCTAACACGCGGTACAACCAACATGAACTCTCATTTAACGTATAAAACGGTGTAATTTTAGAATCTGCCATACTATGTTGGCTGGCTAAACGATCACTTTCGAGGATTTTTCGGGTTGAATAGTTAGATTTGCACATAAAATACATCAAACTGCTAGAATTTTTTCAACCACGACCAAATTCAACAAGTGACGTCGTGTCTTACAAAATATTTCGGACCTTGCGAAACACAATGTACCATTCAAATATACTCCGTAACTGTTAATCTTGGGAAATTATGTTATCCTCGTCACAAGATGGTCATGTTTACCTGACCCAAGTGCAATAATCTCCGTTAACTCACTGTTTTACGCGAAACATCAAACATCAGAAGTACAAAACCTTGGAGGAGACGTGAAAGACAAAGTAACGTCAATAGCTGAGTCATGTCGAAATGTACATGGTGTCCCTATGAACTGCAGCAAATTGTTCAGTAATGTGAACCAAAACTTACAGCTATCGACAATTCAGGTGAACAAACATCTGATACATGGTATACCATCTATAATGCCGCCATTTTCGCCAGGAGAAAAAAAACAGCTCAAAAATTTACCAGCAGCACCTCTATAGAAAACAACAACAAAACAAAGACGGTAGTTTCTAAGTCGAACTGGATGTTAGCTTCTTCTGGGGAATTTCGTCGAGCGAAGCTTCTTCGTTTTTAATCATGGCCTTCTTTGCGAGCTCGTAACCCGCGAAGTTCATGGCACCGAGAGGAGCGACCCAGAAGAACCTGGGTATGGCTCCTTTGAAGAATCCGAGGGGGCCTTCATGGTGGAGAATCGAGAACGCTATCATTGAGGTGGATACAGGTTTGCCGTGAGGTGCTGTCATCATTCGGGTCTTTAAGACGTCAAACGGTGTGGTGATGACTGCAGCTATTCCGCCAGATAGCGCTCCGACTGCTATCGTCTCCCATGCCTCGAGTTCTCGACCAAGGAGGTGCTGAGCAAGCTGTTGAGGAGCATAAACACGATGATAATCAGTACGACAGTAAGCTCTTAGTCCATCTATTGATATTCCGAAAATAATACCCCATCTGATTTAGTACGAAGTAGTTGTTTGGATGTGTGAATAAAAGACGTAAAAATCGAGTACCTTTTTGGACTCAGCATACAATCCCATGCCAGCAACATATAAAGGAACCTCTCGGCAAAGAGTGACGCCAGTCCCACGAAAGAAGCCTTTCAGACCATCTTGTTGCCAAGTCCCAACAATGGCCTCTCCAACGTTATCAAAAAGTCCAGCCTGTAAACGCTGCTTCAAAACCTCACACGGTATACGTGTTGCAGTGCCCAGTAATGTGCTGCAGAATGATGCTAATGATTGGACCTACACGACAGATTGTGAGCAATTCAAAAAGGTTAAACAAGAAGTACAAAATGAAATTGAACCTACCACTTAACAATACAAGAACTGCAAGAAGGCAATTTTAACGAGTGAGGAGGTTGGCAGGTGAACGAATTACAGGCAGGTTATAACGTCACAGAGTGGACAATAGTAACACGTACGACTAAACGGAACTGTCACATGAATAATTCATGGATAATCACAAGTGGGGGAGGAGTTTCCACAAAAAAAACGTGGACCATAGAGGTGATCAACCTAAGGGATTATCATACACACCACTTCCTATGTTCCATTTGGTTATTTACGTTTGCTGTTAAGAGGAGTTTTTACTTTTTAGAGGATCACATACAGTAGAATTGGCCGACTTTCGAAGTTCTGCAGTAGATTACTCTAATACTATATGAAATCCGTTTAATATGTAAGATGAGGCCAAATAGCATGACAGGAATGGTAAGGGCGTTTTGGTAATTTGATAGAGAAAACGTAAATAAACCAATGGAGCGACCTTAAAAGAAAACGTACACAATCAAGAAATTAAGGGGAACATGGGTAACACATATTAAATTTACATTGTATTTCTGACGAGGTCAAAGATGCTACCTTGAAAGAATTTATACCTGAATTTCAGGTAGCGTCGGAGCGACATTAATTAGCACAAGCTTGGTAGCCTCGAATATTCCAGTTCGTAGTCCATGACTGCAATTTAGAGAAAGCAAAATTAAAGGATATGACCAAATAATGATAACGAGATAGGAATTACAAGGGGGTGATGATGACCTTGTAAACTGCCCAAGTATGGCAGGTAAGGAACCCCTGTACAAACCCCGAACTCCAATCTGCGGAACTCTTGATATGACTTCAGGAAACGAGAGTGTGGACGTTTGCACTCTAGTCTGCAAAACCGATAGCGTTCTATTAGTCTGGCCCACCGCTCAAAGCATTAACTAATTGAATTCGAAAATCATTACAGTAAAATCATATCTGCAGCGAGAAGAATTTATTCCATCGTATTGCATATTTCAGATGTTTGAAAGTAAAAAAGTACCTTAATGGTGTCAACTGGGTGCAATAAGGATGTAGAGAGTCCAGAAGCAAGGCCGCCTGCTAGTGCGGATCGTAGAACGTTTCCAGCAGGTATTTCCACGGGTGGTGCAACAGGAACCACAGTGGCCGCTTCAAACCATACATTCCTGCATCCATCACACACACATGGAAGTGTAAAATTTTGCCGAACTACGAAGCGTGCGGTAATCACGACTCACAAGCAACAATAGAAAACTAGACATCCAAAGGAACAAAAGCATCAAGGTTGAATATGGAGCACGTGACGGTTTTCATGATAACATGCATAGCAAGTTAAGTAAAATCATGATGCCTTGACTGAATAAGTGAATAATTAACAGTGAACCGCTGCTGAACATCGTTGACTGTACAAAAAGAACACCAGTAAAGCCCATTTTAGCACTAGCAGATACTAATATATACTGCCAATAGAATTAAGTACAAGCAATCTCATACTCTGATTTTAACTAAGGACAGTCGCGAGTTGCAACTGATTTTAACTTCATCAGTACATCTTTCTGGGTATAGAATCAACTGATATAAGAAATACCTACAACTTTATGTTCAGTACCTCAACGGCTCGCAACTAACGGGGTTAGGGCAGCGGTGTATGATGAACGATGCCTTTACCTCTATGTAGTATGTTAACACAAAGAGATTGTTTTCGGATGACCCAAAATGAAAAATTACGTCAAACACTGCATCGTTCTCAATTATGTTCTGGATGCTTGTCAATGAAAAGGAATATTAAAAATGAATATCATGGATAAATGGTAAAGGTAGTTAAAGCAAGTAAATTGAACAAAGACAAATCGGTAGAGCTCAATCATAAGATATTTTAAAAGAGCACTTAAATTAGGCCAAATTGTTGAATTTTAGTTTCGAGCAAATATTATAATCCTATCTAACCTGCCATGATCCGTTAACGAAGACAAGACATTGTCATAACTCATATCTAAGCATGCAGTTCTGACAAAATTGATGCAAATTTTCTTTTCTGATACTATTTCGAGGGAATATGGTGTAGCAAACTAATTAACTATGGAGTACTATACATGAAAAGAATCTCACCTGGGATCATCTTGCAAGCGATCAGAAGGTAGAAGCAGCATAAAATTGCGAAAATGTCCATAAGAAATGGACCCTCCGGTGTCAGCATTCAGAAATCTCATCATAGCTACCGCATTATCTTCATTTGCTGGAAGTTCAGCATTTTTCAGAGACGCCAAAATTTCACTCTTCTGGAGTGTACCGGACTTGGTCAAGCATAGAGAAGTATATGCACGAAGGATAGTCGCTTCCCTCTGCTCCATCAAGGTCAGAAACTGTTTCCACCCAAACGATTTTGCAAAAAGATGACTCCTTGCACGGCGTAGAAATTCCCTAGCATATCTGCGTGGCAATTTTCTCTTTCTCATGGCAATTTCAAGATCTTCGATATTTACTTGGCCATCCCCATCTCTGTCAAGCTCTTCAAAAAACCTTCTTCCTACCAAAAGGTCAAGGTCGTCTCACATTAGCGTTTTTGTGTTTTTGTGCAAAGGACACCAAAGTAGCATTATTCAATTTAAAAATAGTCATCAGAAGACGTGCTTTTATATACAATGATTATCATTGATAAATAAGATGGTGTACGAAGATTATATAGATGTGATATTAATTGGTGGTCGAATCTCGTCAATCTAACAGGAACTTAGCAGTGTGTACAACCAAACAGCTCGGATACAGGCAACATTAATAAGAAAAAAAGATTCATGGTCTGGATGTTTACCAACCCTATGAAGCAGCATATATCATATAATTTGTAGGTTTGGTGACATCTTTTGTTTATCTTATCATTGTATTCCAAAGATCTGGTTGAAAACCATGTACAGAAAATGTTAAAAGCCTTCCACCCGCGGCGACACTAACTTTACAGGCTAACGCAGTAGCGCTTATACACAATAACATCCTTCAACTAGAACCCCTTCCAATCATAACGAGACATAGGGGACAGTTTATATGCAACCTAACCCTACCCGCTGTTGACGCAACAGAATTCATTCTGGATGAAACTTGCATCAGGAATTGCAATTACCATTAGGAAAAAAAAAAGAAAAAAAAAAAAAAAAAGGCAGTTCAGAGAGCAATTGTGCACTCTTTCACCATATTCAAAAGCTAATCTGGATGTAAATACCCATGATGTTTATGCTATTCCTTGATATTAGGATTGAATTCATTTATGTCACCGAGCCCCGAACATCAATTCAAGAAGTCATACTAAATAAATACAAGTATTATTTTTATTTCATCCTCCATTCATTTCGCATTTGGAGACAAAAAAACACAGGCCAAAAGAGACAATAAAGAAATAGCGGACACTATATATGTTTCATTCTGAGCCAACAAAAATACCATCATACTCTAATAACCAAATGTGCGGAACGTTAGGACTTACGAGAAGCAAAGGCAGGATCATAAGAGTAGAACTAAAACCAATAGATGCGAAACCCTATACAAATTTCAAAATGCTAATATGCATCAAAATAGAGATCCTAACTCCCTAAGAATTGATTCCAGTAAATTTATTACGGTAACTTTGTCTGGATTCCATCCTTTCTGGTTAAGGGTCGTTGTCCCAAAACGTTACAAATCTCAAATACAAAAGAAGCATGAATCTCCTAAGTAACAGAAAACAAACAAGAAAAGGGAAAGTATAGCTACAAATTCATATCTAAAATAGTACAGCAATATACAAACAGCATCCAGGGACCAGGAATTACAAACATACCTTCAGCTTCAGTGTATCGGAAGAAATCCTGAACGGAAAACAGCTTCTTCTTATCAGGAATGTCTTTGGCTGCACGCCCAAGATGAGGCACGAGCTCAATGAGTTCTGAAATTGAGATAGTTGATAACGTCGTCTTCAAGCGCTCCACATTCGACAATGGGATATTAAGAAGCCCACTGGCCAGCTTTTGAGGCGTCATGTTTCCCGATTCAACATTACTATTAGCACTCTCGCTATCATCCCCATCTTCATTTACGGGGGACGCAACTCCAACAAGTGTAGATGGTACTCCACCAACCCTTGCAAACTTAAAATTTCCTAGAAAAACATTCATGTCTGCCCTTTTACCCTCTAGGATACCAGTAACAGTCTTCCAGTGATCAACGTGAGTCGGGGTTGACGGTGAAGGAGGGGTTGATTGAGAATCGTAAACTTTTTCCTCCTTGTGTTTGACGACATTGTCAAGCTTTTGAAGATTATGTGTCATCTGCTCAAAAATGAGACTTATCAAAAGCTCAAAGTTTAGATGATTCCCTTCACCACACTTGGAACTTTCCTTCGGCAGCATCATAACAAACACACCGTTTTCCGTTTCTCCTTTCTTCGAGTCATACTTAATGGTTGAATTGGGTGAGTGGGCAGATAAGAAGGACGACGCCTTCTCCTCATCAACCACTTTCGAGCAACGCTTCTTCCCGAGTTTAAAAGGAGACGGAAAATTCTGAACAAAACCATTAACAAGCATCGACCACGTCATTGCAAACTGCAAACAGTTCAAACATGACCCATCCTTCTTCGCGCAGTCCCTTCCATTAGACCGTTCCTTCACCCCACTGACCTTACGTTCAGGACTCCTACAGTTTGGCGACAACATTCCCAATATCGACTTAATTGGAACCTTAATCGACGACCCTTTTCTCACATCGTCATTTACATTACAAGGCGAAGAAACGTTCCTCTTCTTCAGTGTCGACACATGAGCCTTACTATTTTTTCTGCTGCTAACGCTATCAGAACTACTCAAACGCCCCAAAAATTCAGCATTGCTAGAATCTTTCTTAGAACCCGACCAAGTTAACTCAAACTCCTTAGCTGCTTTCTTGAAACCGACTTCTATGGGCGAAAACACATTCTTTACCACTTGAATTGAATTAAGCAGCGATTCAACAGGGTCATTTCTAGACACCATCCCTTAAAACCTAAAGAAACTTCACCCCTTACGTCGACGTTATCGAAATTTCAGTAATTCACTTCACCGAAACGAAACAAACCCTTCATCAATCAATCAAACCAATAAACTTCAATCAGAAATCGCATACACGAGACCGTCACACACTAAAATAGCGTGAGACAAACTATAACAACTCACTAAAGATTCAAGAAATTACAAAATAACTACTCTTTTTCATGTATAAGTTCCTAAAAAGACCGTCTCACACAAGAATTTGCGCATTTTCAATACCAACAAATCAAATCAATCAAAAGAACAAATCAAACACACTACAGCAAGAAAACCAGGTGAAAATTTTGGGCAAAAAAAACATCAAAAACAAAACCTACTTACCAATTCAATCCCACAAACTTGAATCTTTTACAAATTGAACAACATGGGCACACCTGAAATTAATAAAATGAAACTGGGTTTGAGTTCAATTGAAGTATTATATCTAAAATTGAATGATTGACAACGAAACAAAGCTACAAATCGTTAAAAATTGTTACTTTTAATATCCAATTTTATTTTATTTTATTTTAATTTTGTTGGATTTTATTGTTGAGTTGAGATTAAAAAAAAAAAAGGAGAAGAAGTAACCTGAAAATGAAGAAGAAGTTTAGAAGAGAAGATATGATAAGAATTGTTTTCCAATAAAAACTCAGACTAAAAATATAATAATTCTGCAAATATTTGAGAATTGTGGTGGTAAAGATCAGCCTTTTCTGTCTTAATTTTTTGTGCAAAATCTATTATACTTCCCGAGTTTTTCAGTAATTCTCTTGTAAGGCATGCCTTACACAAAATTAATGTAAGACCAAAGTCTGAGTGCAGCTTAAAAGCAGACAAAATTACGAAACAAATGTCTTAAAGTCACTTACAGTGAAAGATCTTAAAAAAATTAGTAACAATTAATCATAATTATCACTTAAATAGTACAAAAACTATATAAACGGGTACAAATAAGGCCGACTTACAATAACTTATTATAAGTCATGACTTACACAAGAATTTGTGCGAGTTTTTTTCTTTCTTTTTATTTTTTTTAATTTTTTTTTTTTAATTTTTTTTATATAAATTAATTGATAACTCATTTGTCGGTGTTACCTGAGATCATCTCACATATGAAACTCCGACTATCAAATAGAGTCACTCACAACTACCTGAGTAACTACCCTCCTGTATATTGTGACTGTCTTACAATAACGTTACGGTGATATCGTCTCATCCAAGAATTTGTAATTGTTTTAAAGTTAACTTTTTTTTTTAATTGGATATAAATAAAATCAAAGTGTACAATTATTGAACAAATTAATGGATGTGTCACATATTCTTATTAACCATTATAAAATTAATTTCATGTGGTGAATTATTTATTATACACCAACCATTTTATATTTATTCTCTTATTTTTCTATTTTTTATAATTTTTCTATTATTTACACACTGTTCTATTTTGTCATTTGTTTATTGTTCCTTCCATTTGACCGTTTCAGTTTTCATCTTATCTATAGTTACCCAAAAAAACATATTCTGTACTTAATAAGCAAATTTGTTTTAGTTAAACTCAAAAGCAACTCAGCTTATAAAAGATTACTCACTCCACTTCACTTAAACCCAAAAAAAATCTAATATAGGCATATAGCAACTTAAGAAACACCTGAAATTACCTGAATTCAAAATGATTTTAAATACTCTTATTTCACTCTTTTATTAGATCTAATGTGTATTAGCCAAATCGAAATGAATCTTAACCATTGAGCCAAAAGAAAATCATTACTCCCTCTGGAGTTACCTTTACACTTTACAATTTTATTGTCATCAAATATTTAAACTCAGAGCATTGCTACGGTCAGTCTCTTTTTGCAGTCTTTTCGACAATCTCTTCTAATACACTCTTAAAATATTATATTTATAGTATAAGATCCATTTACTTTGATATATAATTATTTATTTAATTGTAATTACAAAAAGAAAGACTGCAAAAAGAGACTAACGATAGTAATGTTCTTAAACTCAAGGCACCGTGAAAAACATCACACCAAAGATTCAACAGTGCACCAAATCACAATGTAGTGCTCCCTACATATCAATTAAACGTTTTCATTTATTTCTTAAATTTCTCCAAACTAAAAATACTCTTTCTATTTATAGTAAGAATAAAGAAATTTTCAATATTATCTTATTCACGCGATTAATTTTTAAATCTATTAAAAATAAAAATGATGACATTAAAAGTGAGATGAAAGAAATATACTTGCATATTGATACATTTAACGCAATAAATATAAGCGAAGAAACTATTGAATTTAATCCGTCAAGTGATTACAACGGAAACGAGTTACGTATTAAAATTATTACAATAGAATTTAACTAAATTCCATACACTCATGACACACCCAATTCCCTACTAAAGTTAAACTCAAAATATAAGATTTTTACTAGGAAGAAAGTGTATTTTTGTGATGAAATAAATATAAAATCAAATAAAATAAATATAAGTGAAGAACAAATTAAACAACAAATAAATTAAAACCCTTTTTCTTTTCCTCTATTCCCTCTTTCTCCTTCAATTTTTAACATATATCTGAACAGGCACGTCTTTGACGGGTGCGCTCTCGAATTTCCCTGGCACGGAATGCCTTCGCGGGGCGCCGTTGCCAGGCGAGGCCGAGAACGACAGACGTTTCTTGGTGGACCCCACCAAAGGCGCTTTTTGGTCCGAAGGCGGGGTCACACTGTTCTTTTCGGATACCCCTAATGGGCTTGGGCTACCCAGCTTGGTCTTAGCCTTTGCGGATCTTGTGGCCGACATGTAGCCCGGGACTGCTTGGGAGCTCGCTAGGCTCTCGTCGTCCCTAACGGACGTCCCGGAAATGCTGTGCCTCCTGAACTGCTCCGACTGCGCGTTCATTATACTCTTCGTGTCCTCGTCTTGGGCCGACCCACTGGCCAGTCCGTTTGAGTTTGAGTTTCCGGGTTTGGGTTTACCGGGTCCCGTGGCCCGACCAGGGGTCGACGGGGACTGACGGCTGGGAGGACGGCTCGGTTTTTGAGAAGGTTTGTTGCTGTCGATGCTGAGATCACGGAGAGCGTAAGCGCGGTTGATTTCTCCGGCAACAGAGAGGGTTCGGAAGATCTTTATTGAGCTGTGGTCGTTGCTGTCTTTGTCGGCCAAGCTCCTTGTTTCCCATGGTCGAGCCGCCATCCACCGTTCTAACCAACTCCATCCCCATTGAGGATTGTTAGGGTCCATGAATGACGGGTTTGAAAACAACTTGTTCTTCCTCGGTTGCTGTATAGCATCACAAGCTTATTATTAGTCAAAATTTACCCAGTTTTTCTCGGCATCAACTACGAGAAGCGTCTTTTAAGTCAATGTTCCAGTATCGTCATTCGGAAAGGTGCAGCTACTTGCAGAGCAGAACGATATACACAAAATGATAACATACACAACACCTGATGAGTGACTTAATCGACTTTGCAAACATTCAGAAAGCTTTAGATGACTTAAAAACTTCAGACTACTTGAAATACGCTAAACTTTTGAAAACTTTGGATGACTTAGAAAACGTCAAACTTCTGAAAACGAAGAGAACACGTCCATTTTTAGTTACCTGATGACTGAATGCGTATGCTAATGCCCGTTCTCTTCGCATAGCAGCCTCTTGCTTGCTCTGTAGACTAGCCTCGATCTGCTCCTTAGACTGTGGACTATCGTCCCATGTTTCTCCCATCTACCATAAAAATAAACGCTATCAATTTTTGATTACAGCGTCACAAATAAGATGCACCAAATGCAACTCAAGTAAAAAAAAAATATTATCCATAGTAACGAGTGTTTTTTTTAGCATGATAAAGTGCGATTATCGAAAATTAACTATTTAAAGTGACAGATGCAGAGAAACACGAGGGATTGACAAAACTTACTCTGAACTTTTCGAGCTCAGTCTCACGCTTCATTTGCAGCTGTCGCTGGAGAGCCAGGTTCTCCTCCGACATTCTGATCCGTCTAGACCGAATCTGGGACTGCACACGCGCCAGAGTCTGCATGCATCGTAGAGTTGTCGCTGCTTGCCGTTTCACAGATTTGCCTTCGACTAATGCTTTCAGTCTCACGAGTCCTCTGAGCGCCCTAAGTGCTCTCCTCGCCTATAAAACAAATAAGCACGTCACTTCCATAATTCAAACTAAATGGAAGGGCGTTCATTTAAAAACTACAGAAACTGCAGCGTGATTCTACATACCAAGTAGCCTCGGAAAGCAGTCTGAATTTTGATAGCTGATATTTCCTCCTTTGATTTACCAACAAACCGAGGCACTGTCGTCAAACTAACAACCTCAGCAGCAGCTTGCGCAGCTGCAACAGCTGCCTCAGCGGCTGCAGCTGTGGCAACTGCAACCGAGTAAGCATGCTGGTTCTGCTCAACGGGGTCGATTTCAGTCGACTTTTTCGCAACTGGTGGTGGCAGTGGTGGTGGAACAGGCGGCGCAATTGGAGCACCGCTCAATTGTTCACTTGAAACATCGGCCTCCAAGGTCTTGTTTTCGTCTTTCCAATTCTTCTTAGATTTGGCTTTCTAATAAAATCCAAAACAAACCAAACCAAACCAAGACAAAACAAAACAAAAAAAACTTTCATTAACCATTATGTTATACTCCTTTTATCTCCGTCTATACGAAGTAAACTGCGAAATTACGTGTAACGAGTAGGTCGAACCTGGCCATCCTGAGACTGAGGGTTAAGAGCTTTCTTCACTGCAGAAAACCATCCCCTTTTCTTCCCCATTTTCTAATCATTAATCTGTAACATCAACCAAACCGAACCAAACGAAACAATTTACATCAAACACCATTCCATAAAACCGTCAATACGAACCGTCTAAACGTTATACCAATGTAAATCTACACTTTCTCTTTCAAACTACTTTCGTTTCAGCCATTTGTTTACCTTTTCCATTTTCGAAACGAATATAACTTTCATCATTATCTTTGCACACAAAATATAATTTGATCAACTTAGCCAAAACTTTATAGATCAAACTATGTATTTATACATTGAAAAATTGAAAATTGACAATTTTATGTCGATTTTAGAAATCGAAAGGTAAACAAATGATTGAGACCGAAGAATAAATAACACCCGAAACAATTCATTTGTAATAATCAATTGACTCCTTCAAATCTACTGAAACTTTAATATCATTTATAACCACAAAATATTAAATAATCAGAATATAAATTAGCAAAACCAACACTCACCACTATTTTTCACTACCTATAAATCATCAGAAATTCAGCAATTTAACAATGCTCAAACATTTGCATTATAATTACAGCCAAAGTTACAAACTTTATAAAAAACAATTCATATAAATTGTTGATTATATTTACATTAAAAACATTTAAGTTATATAATTTCAACAACCCATATCAAATTTTGCAGGAAATTGCAGAACTTATGAATGTAAATACAAATATCTACACAAAAAAACAAGCACATCATAACAAAGTTACAAACTTTAAATTACCCAACAACGAAAAAATACAAAAAAAAAAAGTTATGTTGACAAAAATTTAACAACAAATTCAAATAGGGTATTTTACGTGACTCAGGACACATTTTAGAAAAACCGTAAATACGAACGTAAAAAGGAGAAAAATTTACCTTAAGAAACAAAATTGTTTACTTTTATGGCAAGATCTCTGAATCAAATTGTATCAAATAATTGTTGCTCTTTTTATTTGTAAGCTTATGATTAAAAAAAAAGCAAAATTAAATTAAAAATTTCAAAAGAACAAAACTTTTTATCTTTAATTTTCCTTCTTTTCTCGTGGGCAAGAAAAGAACAATCAGATCTTGCAAACGAGAAAAAATGAATTTGAGTTTTAATGTTGAGGAAAATAATGAGGGAGAAAATAAGGGAGAATTATAGGAAAAAAATTGGATGTTTTTGAAGATAGTATATAGAAAAATGAGGGTCCCACAATCATGAATAAAAACTGGACCATGAATTTTAATTATAGTTTTCTCTATTTTATTTTTTTAAAAAAAAAAAAAAAATAGTTACAAAATACAAGGTAAAAATTACTCTAATTTATCATGATTAATGTGATTATTTAAAATAATCGAGTATAGATAAGTTGGATTAACAATAATTTAGTGTGAATCCTAATACTTCCTCCATTCCATTTGATTCTATACATATTCCTTTTTCGGAAATTCCAATCAATTCTATACATTTCTATTTTAGTCTCTACTTTATTAAACTAAAAGACCAATATACCCTTCACTAATACCCACTCAACCCACTTGCAAACAATAAAGTAGGGGTATTTAAGTAATTCCATTATCTACCCCACTTGATTTTCTTCTACCTTAATTACCGTGTTTTGGTCAAACGTATAGAATCAAACGGAATGGAGGAAGTAAGAATTTGTGAATGAGTAAAAGAGTAATACTCCCTCCGTCTCGGTGATTTGTTTACATTTATTTTATACACAATTGATGTGCATGGATTAGATCATTTATGAAAAGTGTAAACAAATGACTCGTATACCCTAAAATGGAAAGTATAAATAAATGACCGGGACAGAAGGAGTAACAATTTAAGTAATCTCTTTAATTTGTTAAAAATAGTCATGATTATAGACAATTGTTGTATTTATTTATTTTTTTTTAAAAAGGTGAATTTTAGATATATATACGGAGTATATATTAATCTCTTGTTCCAATTCAATGAATTGGATGGAAATGGAATTAGTTTCTCTAGTGATTTTGATTATATTTGGCATAATATAATTTCATGATTTTTTGGTGTAGTTGGTTTAAATGGATAGATGAACAAGTGAACAACGACCGACAAGAATGAGAAGAACATTGTTGTCTTAATTTTGTGTTAATATATCTTTAATCGTTTGTAATGTTTAATTTTTGTTGGCAAGTATAAGTGCCACTTTAAGAGATTTTATATAGAGTTGTTACCCTATTTTTAATTTTCACCTAAAAATAATACGTATAATTTAGAGAAAAATATCTAAACTTTGTAAGGTCATATATATTTTTTGGTAGGTCGACTTAAACACTATAGCTTAATAGAAACTTGACCCGAATCACATTTTCATAAAACATGCTCTAGCTAACCTAATACGGAGTAACCCATATATAACCCGAGTAATTATTATAATATCGACTTTAATTAAATAAACTCGTAATTATTACCATAAGCTTCCTACCTTTGAAACAATAAACTTTTATTTATATAAACTTAAACTATATCATGCAAAATTTACGTAAAAGATTACATAAAGTATCATGATAATTCGCCGTATATCTACAACCGTCTTATAATATTATTTGTGTTTAATTTCATGGATGAAATAGTAGCATGCACAACAGAAGCATGAACACTAAAAATACTAAATAAATAAGTGAAAAGAGCATGTTTACTGAGTAGTACAGTGTGAGTAGTAATGTGTGTGAATTATTTCACTTCACATGCCTCAACTGATGCAACCCCTCAGCTTTAACTCTACGATTCCTGTTTTCCAGCCTTAAACTATTTACTTAATGCTTTCAATGTTTGACTATTTTTTAGGGTTGCGTTGTGGTCCTCGATCTTCTTCTCCCATCCTTTGCTAGTTTGCAATGCCGGAGTTGCGTCAGTTAAAATCTGACTCGGCCTGATAAATCGATAAATCATGTTACTATTAGTCGGGAGTTAGGATGAGTGAGCCTTACGTTGATATGTATTTGACGTAAATATCGTGTAGAATGATATTGAAATGCGTTTATATATAGTCAATGTTCCAAGTTATTATTCTCATTGATAAGGAAAACATAAATCGTTTCTTTTACATTGTAGTAGTTTTATACTAGAACTATAGTAACGAGGTACATTTTAATTACATCTATTGCCTCGTAACAAAATAAATATACATATAAATATGGAATATATAAATAATATTTCTAACATTTATATTTTATACTAGACACAAATTTTTAAAATTTGAAATGCCAAAAAAAAAAAAAAAAAAAAAAAAAAAAAAAAGTTAAAAAAATTAGACCCTTTAATGCGATCTTTTTTTTTTTTTTTGGATAACGCGTGAACACATGGCTACCATTAGTGCAAGACTGGGTAAACCCCCCGAGCATGCATGATAGCCTGCAAACCATACACGCCAGGTTAGCCACCCTTTTTACCAGGGCGACAGACTCGTGATCTGATTAGGCATAGCCTCAAGTTACTAACATTCCCCACAAGATTGCTCCGACCTATGAGAATATTCACTCATGTTTTAACCACTAGACCACACCCTTTAATGCGATCTTTTCATTTACATAGTTGTCGAACTTTGACCATCAATACATTTGAAATTACGAAAAAATTTCGCTCAATGTTATTCTAGATCTGTTATTAAAATCTTTTAATTTCCACTAAGATACACTCCCTCCGTCCCAATTATTTGTTTATATATTCCATATTTGGGTATATCACTCATTTGTTTATCTTTTCTTTTTAGAAAGTTTTTATTACACAAATGGACCAACTAGCCCTCTCGCTCCACCATTTAATTTCCTTCATCAATATCTCCACCCTATACTATCCAAGGGGCATATGTGGTTTTGTGAACTTTCATAAGTTTTTGTCCTAAAATGAAAGGTAAACAAATAATTAGAACAAATGAAGTATTTAAAGAAATAAAAGTATTATTTCGATACAAATAACCATGATTATAACATGTTAGAGTGTATTAAAACCGATCTTGGGCCTCCAACCATCAGCTTAAGCTTTTGGTTGAGTTGGTTCCTAACATGGTATCAGAGCCTTGTGACAAAAGGTCACGGGTTCGAATCTCACTACCCCTCACTTTCAAAGTGGTATATTTCGCACCAGGTAGGCGGGCCTGTAGTTGCGTCCACGCTTCAAGCCCAAAGGGCATTCGCGTGAGGGGGCGTGTTAGAGTGTATTAAAACCGATCTTGGGCCTCCAACCATCAGCTTAAGCTTTTGGTTGAGTTGGTTCCTAACAATCAACATACTAGTACACAAACAATGTCAGAGAAAATTGTATCTTCCTATATAACATTTGTCGTACACTAAAGTATTTAAGTTTTACGGATTTATTTTTATTTTAAAAAATTGTTAAAATAAACCAATCATACTAGTACACAAACAATGTCAGAGAAAATTCATTCCTATTAACAATAATTGTATCAACAATCAACATGCATAATCACGAGAATACAAGATTTGGTGTGATTAGCAGTATACATTACGGAGTATATTTTTAGTCGAGGCTAATAACTCAACGAGTAGTTCTTGTGTAAGTCGAGACTGACGTTAATATAACGTAAGACAATACATGAGGAGTTATTAAAAAAAAAGTAAAATAAAATTAAATAACAAGTAACCACCCTCATGTGAGAGGTCTTACAATAAACTTATTGTAAGACTTGTCTTACATGAGAATTAGTGTAACTGAACATACCGCGTGCATATTTAAGTTTAGTTGTCCTTGTCGCCAAAAAATTCTTGAAATTAATCATTGAAATCTTATTTTAATACTCCGTATATACTAATTGTGAAACTAATTGTAGACAAATTTTTTTTAACAGGAAATAATTTCCTCTCATTATCACGTACAATAATCAAACATGTAGTATTACCAACTAAACAATATAACTTTGATGCTTATTATTATGAATCAAATTACTATAAACATGACATAGACTAATAAAGATTATCTTCACAAAATACATAATTAAGATTCTCAAAATATATAATAAAGATTATTATTACACAAGATATATAATAGATATTATTACATAGAAATTTATTATTTAGATACTATACTATTCAAAATATAATATGTTATTATTCTAAACTAAACATAAATTAAATGTGTCAACAGGTATATAATATAGTTGAAGAATATATACCATTTGACATCAATTTGATTTCTTTTAATGAGTACTCTGTAATTCCTATTTACTTTATGTATTTCGAAGTTGTTTTAATAAGTTAGTTTAACATAATAAATCATTATCTCCACAAAAAAACATAATAAATCATTATTGTTTGAATTTCTAACTTCTAATTCAAATAATAACTTTGAGAATTCCAAACAAATATTACATATAATAGGTTTTACATAAAAAAAAAAATAAAAAAAAAATAATAATAATTTTACATTTAAAAAAAGTTTGTTAAATAACTCCAAAAAAAATAAAATCTATTACAAACGACTACATATATATTACCGTGCAAGTTACGGGCACTACACTGGTAAAATAATACTCCGGAATAGTTAGTGGATGTAGTTAAGAGGCAAAATGCACAATATAGACTTAGACCTGACAAAACTTACTTGACCCAAAAAATTTGAGTTTGAATTGACATGACCCAAAGTCGATCCAACACTAGATCTCAAGACCCAAACTTGACGCATAACCTAAATTGACCCATGTCAGCCTTTATGATTGAAGATCATGAAGACGAAAAACAGAGCATAAACAATAAGAAGACGACGAAAAAAATTGTAAGAGCTAGATGAAATAAAGAGAGAATTTTGAGTATGTATTATGTAGAAAATGATCTTGTATTAATGAAAAATTGAATCAATCAAATTACAATTGAGTTGGTGATATAGTTTATATAGGCAGAGAATAACAGAGGAAGGGTAGGTTAGGGTTTTGCTTATCTAACCAACTATAACTAACTCTCCTAACTAACTAACCAACTAACTTTAAATTACTTTTTCTACCCATTTCTAAACCCCCCCCCCCCCCCCCCAACTTGGACAAATGCGTTTGATTTTGGACACCATTTAAACTCTTGGTAAACATATCAGCATCCTGATGAAGAGTGGAAACATGAAACAAGCTTATAAGACCATCTTGCAATTTCTCTTGAACGAAATGACAGTCCAAGTTGATGTGCTTGGTTCTCTCGTGGAAGACAGGGTACCTTGCTATGTATATCGCAGCCTGACTATCACATGCTACAGGAACTGGCAGAACATCCTCCACATGCGTGTGCTGAGTCAGAATAAAGGGCTGAACATGCAATCTCATAGAAAGGGTGTTAAGAATCCAAGAGAAAACCCTGATGTAATGTTGTTACATCATTGCCAAGCTTTTGCAGCAGAAGGATTAGTGAAAGAAGAAGGTTTAGGGAGTGTTCCATCTATGAGCAATGAGCATGGACCGTTTCCAATTACCAAATCCAGTGCCCTCGAAAACATGAGACACCAGTTTTAATCCTGGATGATCAGAAGAATGAATGATTAAGGGATCATCATCGATCAGAAGAATTAGAAATTTGATTGACCTGATTAACTTCAGCCATGTTTTTAATTTTGAGTTTGAAGAAGATTAATTTGATTGTGGATATGAAAGTATAGAAGGAAATAATGATTAGAGAAGATGAAGATATGAAGATAAAGAAGATGAATTCTTAACGAAGATATGAAGAAAGTGAATGTATAGAAAGGGGAATTGGCTGAGAACGATGAAGATATGAAGAATTATATGAAGATATGAAGAATTATTTGAAGATAAGAAGGAATTGATTGAGAAGTTATGTGAAGAAGTTATTGAGAATGATAAAGATATAGAAGAAGATGATGAAGATGGGCATGAAGAAGATGAAGATGCGTATGAAGAAGATGAAGATGTATATGAAGAAGCACGAAAATCAGAGTAAAGCGTGGAAAAACGGATCGAAAAAACAAAAAAAATGGATCAAGTCAAGGTTGATACCATGTCAGACTTCATGATTGAAGATCATGAAGACAAAAAACAAAGCATAAACAATAAGAAGACGACGAAAAGAATTGTAAGCTAGATGAAATAAAGAGAGAATTTTGAGTATGTATTATGTAGAAAATGATCTTGTATTAATGAAAAATTGAATCAATCAAATTACAATTGAGTTGGTGATATGGTTCATATAGGCAGAATAATAGAGGAAGGGTAGGTTATGGTTGTGCTTATCTAACCAACTATAACTAACTCTCCCAACTAACTAACCAACTTGTAACCAACTTTTAACTACTTTTTCTACCCATTTCTAACAAATTTTACCGTATGATTATTATTAATGAATAATTCAATGACCCGACATGAACTAACTTAAATACCCAAAGATAGCAAAACCAAAACTAACCAAGCTAGTCAAATTAACCCGACTCAAACTAAACCGATTCAAACTCGACCTGATTGCCCCGTTCACCAAGTCTAAATATAGTACTCTTAATTTCAAATTAGAAATAAATGCAAGTAGATAGGATATCCATTTCATGATGATATATGAGTATATGATGTAGTAGAATGTTTTATTTAGAATGGCAAAACTGTTGACTGTTGAGATTTAATAATGTTGTTCTCACTTTGCATTTCTTTGGCAATATGGCGGGAGATGAAATATGCGTTGTCATGTTGAACCAAACAAATGTAGAAGACAACAATAAGTTCTATGTGATTCAAGCTCTTGGTACGTCACTTTTGGTTCGTTTGTTAGTTTCTTTTGGTTATCGTAATGTTGTTATACAATTAAGAATATGATTCATATGATGTCTGTGTTATGGGTTCAAATATCAGCCGTTCGATCCTTATGGTTTGTTTATGGTTTTTTTTAACACAACTTCTAGGGCAAATCAAAGTTGTCTGCCTCTTGCCCAGATGTTCGACCTCAGGAAAGCAAACTTGAGCCACACATTGCAAAAATTCATTTCCCATGTTTTTTTGCAACAGTGGCAATTGATGGAAATTGGTAAGTTTTCTGCTTGAAAGATTCTGAACAATTGGATGTATATGCTACAAGCATGGATCAGAATACTAACTTCTAACTTGTTTTTAAACCGATGTTGAAGCATTTTTGCCTATTCTTATATTTCGGCTAGAGTACCATACATTTATCTTTGTTTTGCTTGTTATAGGACGTTGGCATTCGCTGCCTTCAAATGTTTGTATTTGGTTTGAAATTATTGCGGCTGAACGGTGTAGGGCATTAAGCATTACTCCGTATAAAACATACTCATTTGGCCATATCAGGAAAGTTTTTCGTTGTTTTAACTACAACAAATAAGAACTTGTGCCACAAATTATGCCATAAAAATTTGTATAATGTGACATAAATTTATTTAGCCACAAAAAAACAATCTTAATTGCCACAAAACAATTTTATGCCACAAGAGTAATAATTCTATAGCAAATAGACAGTTGTGCCACAAAAATAGTTAAACTTGTGGCAAAAAAATCCAATTAACCACAATTAAGTTATTCACGTGGCAAAAACAACTTTGTAGCCACATATCAAGCCACGAATATGGCAAAAACACTTATTTAGCCACAAATTATTTCACATATGTGGCAAAAAGTTGCAAAATGGAATATAAATATGTCGATAAAAAATTTGTGACAAAGAAAATTGTTTGAGACGAAATAATTTCATGAATAAACTATAGGTTTGACATCTTGATTTAACTATAGATTTTAATTGTTGGGCTCATATTGTACGTTGTTGTTGATATTTTTTTAATTGTTTTTTTGTTTTGGTTGAATTTCCTACTCTTTTTTACTTCTGATATTGCTGATTTTTTTTTTTTTTGTTGCTTTTTTTTGTTTGTTGTTGTTCATATGTTTAATGTTGATATTTTTGTTGCGGATGTTGTTGATGTTGTTATTTTTCTTCGTTTACATTGTTATATGTCCACTTTATTCATCATCTAAATCTTGTTATTAGTACTGTTGTTATCGTTGTTGTTGTCGTCGGCGGCGGCGTCGTTGTTGATATACTGTTATTGTCTCTTTGTTTCAGTTGAATTTCCTCATGTTTACTTCTGTTATCGGTGATTTTTTTTTTTTTTTTTTTTTTGTTGTTGTTGTTGTTGTTTCTTATTATGGTGGACACTATTACTGTTTATTCTTATTGTTTCTTAGAAGTTTTGCATCGTCATGGTAATTAGGTGATTTCTACGATTATTTTGTTCTGTAATTTCTTGATTATTCTTTTTTTTTTTTTTTGTTTATTTTTTCGTCTTGATGTTCATATTGTTGTTTTACATGTTACTCATGGCTAGGATGGCGGGAAGACTGGTTAGCAAATCAAGACGTGCGCGGGGTCTGTTTTTTTGCATTGGTTGTCCGAAATTCTTCCCCTTCGCTAAGGGATTGCTCAATCATGTGGTAAGCTTTGAAGAATTTGTTTATATTCATGCATGATAACACTGAAAGATAATCAAGAATGACGAAAACAGAGTCACCTTCAATGGTGGTCTCTTCTTCTATTTTTACTGTGAATTTTCTTTCCTTTCTCTCTCTTACCTTTTTACAAGATCACTAGTTTTAACCTCCGTGATGCTCATGGTTGTTCTGTAATTCCATTTGAATGTATAGACCATAAACAATGTCGTATTGATTTACCAAGACGGAAAATGTCTTTGTTTTATTTGACATTGGTTACATGGACAATGGTAGCTTCTATTGTAAATACTTAATGCTCTAGTTACCTATTTTTTTGAATTAAAATTAACTTATTGTTCATATTTTTTTTTGTCACTGGCGTTTTCTTGTGGTTGTTGTCGCGTTTCCTTTTTCTGCGATTTACTCTTTTTGTGTTTTCTCGCCTTTTTCTCTTCTGTATGTATGCTTGGTGATTTGTACGACTCTTTTGTGCTTCATGTTGTCTATGTTGTTTTCTGTTATCACTTGTGTGTCATCCATGTTTCATTATTATACGGAGTATGTGATTAAGTCTTCTGTAGTCTTTAGGTGTTATGGTATTTTTTTTTTTTTTTTTTTGAGTATTTGTACTTACATTTTTCCTTTATCAATTTGACTGATTCTTTATGTCTTAAATACCTTCAACTCCATTTTGTTTTTGTATTTGTCTGTTTCGACCCTTACCTTGAAGGTATATGATTTTCCAATGCATTATTGTAAGATGTCCAATACTTTTTCCTTCTGGTCTTCCTATATAAATTGAACATCAAGAGAGAATTGGAAATTCTACGACTGTAATTTTGTCAATAAAGTAAATATATACGGAGTACGAAGTACGAAGTAGTTGGTTGTCATTTTAAAAAAGCCACAATCGTTTTGGACTTGTATCCAATTTCGAAGCAACCAACTTTTACTTAATTTTTTTTCATAGGTAGCACAGAGTAACAATTAGTATAGGGTCGAAAAAATTGCATAAAGAAATGCAAAAACTAAAGTACATAAACAAAAAGAGAAAGGGGATATGAAAAGTATGTCTATAAATACACAGAGTTCGAGGTTGAACAACTTAGGAAAGCCATTCATGTTTGGAAATTGGGAAGACGAAGGCGAAAGGGTCGGTTGAAATAAATGCCATGAATGTACAAAATTGACAAAGTTGAAAGTGAAAGGGGTGTTTAATTAATATTTGTGGAAAGCAAATAAAAGAGTAGATGTAGGAGTATGCATCAAAAAATGCCACATGGAATTAAGTTGGGAGTTAGCTAGAGATTTAAGCTACCCTTTTAATAATATTATATAGATATAGATAGATTTGCCTCTTTTTATACAAGAGCACACATACTAAACCCTAAGATGATTCACACTAACTGACAAACTTTTTGTGCGTAGCTTCCAAGTTCATTTCAATTCATTCCTCATTCGCCTGCTATTTTGTCTATTGTCTGCATTCTTCCCTCTTTTTGTTTTCAATTTGGTTAGGCCAAAGCTTTATAGGCCAAGTTTAACATGTTTTGGGCTTGCATTAGTTGGGCCTTGGTTTTCTGCATTGAGTCTTGCTCATTTACTCTACATGTTTGTTTTGGCAGAAATTCCACAAAGGGAAAGTCCTCCTCTGTATGAAGCCGGATTGCTTCGATACCTATTAGAAGGATGACGTTCATCAGCACTACAGTGGACCTGCTTTTGCGGATCTTGACGGTCACGACTCAAGCACGGATGATGAGAGTGATGAGAGTGATGATGATTAGATGATTTTATGATCTAGTGGATTTTGACTTGTTAAGCCGGTTTTGTTATGACGTTTTGGTTTTATGAAAGTGTTACGACTTTTGTTAAGTGTATAATTTTTTTGGTTTGCGTTAAGAAACCAAATATTTAATATTATCACGCGCTTCAAACGATGAAAAGGTTGCATAAATGGCTCTAACTCTCCTTGGCCCTTACTGAGTTACTGTGCCACAGACAAGTGTTGAGGTCCATGAGTATTTTTTGATGTCATTGTTTTCTTCCCTATTTGTTGCACACTTGCAGTTTCGTGAATGTGCATCAGATCAGTTGTGAGTTGTGCAGGGTTGTGCAGCAGGTCTGTCGAAATCCAAGGTGTTGACGAATGACGATGATGTCGTTGTTCCTTAATTAGGGGAATACGGTGCAGGCGAGAAATGGCGAGGTCAGTGACACATTGTCTTACTCACTACATTCTTTCTGCTATTAGACTCTGATTGTTATGTTTTCACGGTTTCCATCCGTAGCAACCTTTTAAATTGTTGAAATGCGTGCTCCATATTGAGCCAAAAAAACTGCTTTTACACATCGTACGTATGTACTTGATGATGAATGTTTACATATATTTGGTAATTTGTTGTACGAGTACATAGTCAGTCTACAATGTTGATCAAATAAGGATGAAGAATGTTGAGTTGTCATGTTATCTGTACATAGTCAGTCTACAATGTCGATCACACTTATTGTTTCTTTACTTAATATTCATTCTCAAAAAGTTTTAACTGTATCATAATGTTTTTGTGTGTTCGATCATTTTTGCGCATGTTCAATTTTTGTTGTAGAGTAGTTTCAAATTAGTCGTACTAACCTTAATTAATCATATACTCCGTATTATGTAAACTAATTAGTTCCAAATTAGTCGCACATGTTCAATTTTTGTTGTAGAGATTAATAGGTCACACCTCTAATCTTGTATACTAATTATTGACATTCAATTTTTATTTTTCTTTTTATGTTTTTGTTTGTGGTACAGCGTAATCATAGATGGCTCGAGATTGGTCTAGGCTGCCCGTTGATATTGCTGCTTCCATAGCGCTTAAGACGGGAACATTTGAGGATTTTATATTTTTTTCTTTGGTATGTCGTTCTTGGAAGTGTGCTTCGTCCCTAATAAAGCACCAATGGAGGCCTTCATCGCCGGTCCCGTGGCTTTTACTTTCCGAGAACACACATGATAATCCTAATTTCGTTCGAAAATTGTATAATATAAGTAGCAACGAGTTTTACCACTTGAATCTCCCAGAAACGTTCAGGAAAAGGTGTTGGGGTTCTTCTTATGGCTGGGTTGCAATGGTGGGTCGCGACCTCAAGGTTGAACTGTTTAATCCAATTACTAAGGATAAACTTTATTTCCCGTCTTTTGAAGCCATCTATAAGGAACTTACAGATAGTATAGGTACTGGAGATGACATTCTCGAATATTTTATCTATACCGAGTTAACAAGGCTCCTCGTGTTTAAAGTTTCTCAAAGTAATCATCACGAGTATGTTATTATAGTACTTCATGATCATAATAGGTGTGCAGCTTTTGCTTGGCCTGGAGATCGGACGTGGACATCAATAACTGTCAAGCAAACTGCCCGTATGGCTAGCGTTTTGGTTAAGGATGATAACATGTTTGCTTTGTATGGCGATGGATCAATTGTATATTGGGAGGTTAAGGAGTTGTGTCGCCGTGAGATTGTAAATCCGATTGATTATTGCCCACCCGCTAAGCGTAAGGCTTCCAAGGCTTTGAGGGATTTGAATGGAGAGAGATCATTATATTTGGTACAATCTAGTGGTCATTTTCTCATGGTGCTATGGTTTAAAGAAGATTCATTTACGCGTGAAGATTATGATGAATCGGCTGATTTTTCTTATAAGACACTTGGTTTTCGGTTTTTCAAATTTGATCATAAACATAAAAGGTGGAAAGAAATCAAAGATCTTGATAATATGGCATTGTTTGTCGGTGATAACTACCCTTTGAGTGTTTCCTTGTCGTCGGACAAGTGTTTGAAACGTAGCGCCATATATATGACCGATGATAAGGCCGATAATTGGGTAAATGCTCCAAAGATCGTTGGACTTGATTTGGGAATATTTGATTACAAATCTAGTGAAATTTGGCCATTCTATGACGGTGATGATCTTCGTCCTTCATTTCCTCCAGCAATTTGGTTTGTTCCTCAATTTTAAATCACTTGTTAAATGTTGTTACGTGGGTGTGTTACAAAATATTATGTTTAATTTGCGACTATATATTTTTAAGTTATGTAATAATGGTAATTTTTATATTAATGAATTCTGATTTTTCTACTTAATATTGGGTGTAAAATCGATGGATTGTTAATGATCATGGAGCGAACCATATATATAGTGTAATTAATGTAAAATAAGCAAGGATATCAATTTCAGGTATCAATCACAACGTCGATTGCATACGACAACCATCATTAGTTTGAATATACCGGAGAATTTTTCTAAGCCATTGGTAAGATCATTAAGATGTGTAATTCATTAAATAACATACTGAGCTAAAATCTACAGCGAAATTGAAAACGATAAAATGCTTTCCAGTTACGATATGCAAGCGGAGTCCAAGGATAAAAATCTTTGCTGCAGAAACGAGTGTATATAAATAACTAGCTGGTTTATATGATAAGAGTCAAATTAGTTCAAAATTAACTTATTAACGACTATATTTATAACCATAATATCACTTCATCTCTATGTATTTTGTCGATGTGGGATATTGTAACTCTTTATATTAACAAAATTCACCACATTTATATTATTTTTTCAATGTGGGACAAACAATAAAACAAGAGTATTCCAAGCTAAAGTCACATTTTAAAATTAATCTTATAATTTAATAAGAGACAAATAAAATTATTAAAATACAAAATCTGTAAAATAAGATAAAATGTAAGACTTTTAATCTTCTATTCCGTATTTCGCAAACATATTTATTTTTTTCACATAATTTTTATATGCGATACACTTAGATGCACACAAGTGGATTCAAAATAAAATTCAAAATTGAGGATAACTCTTTCATATCTTATCCGAATGTGACCCGATTCATATAATATCTGTTTTGAATATAACTCGACTCGATTATCAACTGATCTGACATTATCCCGACTGAACCCGTATTGAACCAAAATTATCTATAACGACTCGTAATCGAAACAAAACTAAATTGAACTGAATTGAAATCGAAATACAGATAAACCAAATAAAATCGATCCGAAACAAACTGATCCAAAACCGATCAAAATGACCCGTTTGCCACCTCTCAAACGAGATGATTAAGCTACAAGGGTGCTGGCGGTAGTAGACTCGTACTTCCAGACAGGGGGGAGCTTCTTGGTCTTCTTGTAGTAACGAGCAAGTCGGTGAATTCGGCTCTCGACAAGAATCAACCTGAATTTGCTGTCCTTGTCCTTCCTGTTCCTCTCCAAATGTTTGCGGATTGCGACCGCCTTCTTAATCAGGTGGTACAGGTCCTCGGGAATTTCAGGAGCGAGTCCTACAAGCGCACAATTCAAACGGTTAAGCAACAATTTCATAGGACATACACTACACTCGAATATGAATAAACTTATCCCTGTTTCCTAGTAGAGGAATAGCTTTGACCAAAAGGTGATCGTCATCGTGTTTATTGAGGCCATAATTGAGTTTTTATCGTATTTATGGTGCCATTGTTGAGCAAGTAGAGGGTTGTAAAAATTAACGCGGTTTAGTTAGAAATAAATGTCATCCACATAGATGAAAATATCGTTTGAAAATTTTTGTATAAAATCCAATCAATAACACAAAAGGGTTTACATTCCAAGTGAAGTTCATTCAAAAACACCCCAAAAAAAGGTTCTCACAAGCAGATTCACGAAACTGTTGGTTAAAAGGTTCAAACACAAAGATTCCAAGTAAAGTTCATTCATGAACACACCGAAAAAACAAAACAATAAGTTCAATCGTAAAAAGATTCATACAAGAAAACCAAAAGTTAACGAATTACTTAGCAAAAAAAGGTTCTAAGTTCCAACACATGTTCCAGTGCCCAGGTACCCGAATCAAAAGAGCATGGCAGCATGAGCATACTATCGCAACATGTTTCGGGGTAAAACAGAAACTAAGATTGAAGGAATATTTATTCACCACGTACTGAGATAAGTATTTACAGACAACCCACGACTAGTAATTGCTACGTAATCAATAAATCAGATTGTTAAACATATCTCACCGTGTGCTTTGAGGATACGAAGAACCTTGCTTCCAGTAACACTCTTAACCTGCGCAATACCGTGAGAATCCCTCAAAATCACACCAATCTGAGATGGAGTCAAACCCTTCTTAGCAAACTTGCAGATGCTGTCCTCGACCTGCAACATTAGGAACAAGATTAACATTGACCAATAATGTTGTCGCAGATATTAACCAACTAACAGGTTTTCTATTATCTATGCAATCAATCATAAAACTTAACAAACAATGACAATACTTTATTACCTCATAAACAATAAAACTAAATATCGAGCACTAGAGACATACATTTAGTAATAGGCCGCATGGCAACTGATACAAAAGGAGCAAGTCTTACGTAAGACTTACAACTAAAATGTGATTGCTTTAGGGCTTAAAGCGACTACTTTAGCACCTTAGGTGACACCTTAAGTGGTAAAATTATCATTTAAGTATGCAAGTAGTAGTCACACAAGAGACGTTTGCATATGAGAATATGTGATACGAAGATTAGTCTACTTCAACTATTCATTTCCTTCAGAAATCCCGAGAAAGTACTAACATTTTGCATACGCATTTCCATCTATAGTACTAAAACACTATGCAGTAATAACTGATGATGGTTTTAAACCACTTACCACAGAAAACCGAGATTGAAAACTACTACTCCTTTAACGTTATGATTTCAGTTATGGGCAATTGGAAATCAATTCTTGACTAAACAACATTGGAGACTTTGTAATTCCACAACATTTTGATCAATTATGAAATTCACTTCAACAAACAATTACTACAAAAGTTGCGCCAATAGTTGATGAGAATTTGGTCGAACAACAATAACATTGAACACAAAAAATAAAATGCACACAGGATACAACCTTTTTCACTTCAAAAAACAATTACTATAAAATTTGCTTCAATAGTTGATGAGAATTTGGTCGAACAACAATAACATTCAACACACAAATTAAAAGGCACACAAGATACAACCTTTTTCGACAAAACTAATCACACAAAAAAAAAGGGTTTTCTCACATATATAATATCATAAACAATCAATCGATAATAAACCCCAAAAAAACGAAATTTACAATAAAAACACAAAATAAAAAAAAAAATAAACAAAAAAAAAACCTTACATCTGCAGAAGTAGTCTTGAGCCAAGAAGGTGGAGTACGCTTGAAGGGAAGCGCAGATGCGGACATACCCTTACTAATTAACACAAACAACCAAAAACCAATAAACGATTAAAAAAAAAAAAAAAAAAAAAAAAAAAAAAAAAAAAAAAGGAAAAAATTAATATCATAAAGATCAAAACTTTTGAAAATTAACGGCGACATTGAGAAAATTAATCTATACCCTCTGCTGTGCATACGACCCATGATTGATTGCCGAAGTTAGAAGAGAAAATGGGGTTTCTTCGATTTCACTCGACTTGATTAATCAATTGACGATAAACTCTTGAAAAACCCTAATTTTGTGGTGCAGTTTTAGGGTTTTATATTTGATACTTTTGGGCTTTTTTTATGTTTTTTGGGTTTTCATAGCTTCACCGGTTCGAAAATGGATTTGGCTCGGATTAATACTTCATTCCCACGAAAGATATTATTATTAATTATTATTTTTTTGGGAGACGCGGGTTGAATCCCCGAGCAGTGACAATATTCTGCAAATCATATGCGCTATGTAAATCATCCCGAAGTAAACAGGTACCCGCAAGCCTTTGTCCACCTAGAGAGTCGAATCCGGGATCTCGTAGTTCATGTCATTGTAGTTATAAAGGCTTGCGCGCCCAGACAGTTACAAAAGACTTGTAGGAGTAGCACGTACAAGAAGAACTAAGGCCAATTTGCAACCAATCGAACCAAAGGTAGTCCCCAAAGAGATCTACTCCTCCAAATCTAACCAAATCATAGTCGAAACTCGGAACCATGACCAAGATCATACAAATACACTCAAACATCTGATACAAGCTCAACCTTCACATACAATGACCACTTATATTCCTCAACAATACATCACATCAACACAACACTCAACAAGATTAATTCAAACTATAAAACAAGTCTCAGCAACAACCATCAATTGATTACTAAATAATAACCAGACTTAAAACGTAAAAATACTTATAGCAACCCATAATCTAATCAACTACTCGATAAATCAAAGCGAAAGAGTAAGTGTCGAATGCACTTTTGCCTCTTCAAAAAGTACAAAAACTTCTACAACCCCAAAATTACTCTTCTACAAAACCTCTTAAAACAATCATACAACCATACAATTACCGACCAACTCATTTTCAAAAAGACATAAACATAAACTAAAATGTTCCCGGTTTTTGAACTTATCAAATATTTTATCCGATGAAATTCCTATAGATCACGGGTTCGATTCCCGCTGTTACGAATAAAATAACTTGCCCTAAAAAAAAGTCAAGTCAACGTCCACTATAAAACCTAAAACGAAGCACATCTAAAGTCCTCTTTGCTTCTCTCATTTTCTCCCCATTTTCTCAATTGCGGCTAGGGTTTAACCACACTCTTCACTCTTCAGGTTTCTAATCTCATCCTTTACTTTAATTTTTCCCCCAATTTTCAAACTTAGATGTTTGATGAATTTGATATGCTCTTTTGTATGATTTCTGCACTTTTTAGCTGTATGTTTGTTTTACTAAATTCGTAAACTTTTCATCTATTGTTTGATCTATGTTTGCTTGATTTGTCGTAGCTTTTTAGTTTTACGTCGTTGTATTTCTGGGTTGTAATTTAAATTTCTTGATTATTTAAGCAATTATGTATTGATGTGTGACTTGTGTACAAATTCTATGTACTTTTTATAATATTTTGGGAATTTGATAATTTTTTTGAATTTTTGTGGTTTTTTTTGTTTGGATTTGCTTTTGCATCGGTTTTTTGCTTCAGAATGTTTTGTCGAAATGATATGAATGTTAAAAGTATACTATAAGATTTGCTCAGTTACGGAGTATATGTTTTTATATTGGTTGTAATTGATTGAAACGTTGTCATCTTCCTATGTGTTTGATTTTTCTCTGTCGGTTTGTGAATTCGTGGACTCCGTAAGTCCGTATGACTGTATGTGTTTTTAGGTAGATTTTTGATGTGTGCATTCACTAGTTGATTTAACTGTGTAACGTTTTCTTGTGTCGTCAGCTTAACAGATTTCAAAATGGGTAAGGAAAAGATTCACATCAGTATTGTTGTCATTGGACATGTCGACTCTGGCAAGTCTACGACAACTGGGCACTTGATCTACAAGCTTGGTGGTATTGACAAGCGTGTTATTGAGAGGTTCGAGAAGGAAGCTGCTGAGATGAACAAGCGGTCTTTCAAGTATGCATGGGTGCTCGACAAGCTCAAGGCTGAGCGTGAACGCGGTATCACCATTGATATCGCCTTGTGGAAGTTTGAGACCACAAAGTACTACTGCACTGTCATTGATGCCCCTGGTCACCGTGACTTTATCAAGAATATGATTACTGGTACTTCTCAAGCTGATTGTGCCGTTCTCATTATCGACTCCACTACTGGAGGTTTTGAGGCTGGTATTTCCAAGGATGGCCAGACTCGTGAGCATGCTCTTCTTGCTTTCACCCTCGGTGTGAGACAAATGATCTGTTGCTTAAACAAGGTATATTGAAGAATTTATGAATCTATGTTTACAGTGTTAACCTTCAATTTGTTTTCTCGCTGCTGACCGTTGCTTTGTTCATGATGCAGATGGATGCCACCACCCCGAAGTACTCAAAATCTAGGTATGAAGAAATCGTCAAGGAAGTCGGTTCATACCTCAAGAAGGTTGGGTACAACCCCGAGAAGGTCCCATTTGTTCCGATCTCTGGTTTTGAGGGTGACAACATGATCGAGAGGTCCACCAACCTCGACTGGTACAAGGGTCCAACTCTACTTGAGGCCCTTGACCAGGTTCAGGAGCCAAAGAGGCCTTCCGACAAGCCCCTCCGTCTTCCACTCCAGGATGTCTACAAGATCGGTGGTATTGGAACGGTGCCTGTTGGTCGTGTCGAGACTGGTGTCATTAAGCCTGGTATGCTTGTGACTTTTGGCCCAACAGGTCTAACCACTGAGGTTAAGTCTGTTGAGATGCACCACGAGTCGATGCCTGAGGCTCTCCCTGGTGACAATGTCGGATTCAACGTCAAGAATGTTGCTGTCAAGGATCTCAAACGTGGTTTCGTTGCCTCAGATTCAAAGAATGACCCAGCCAAGGAGGCTGCCAACTTCTCTGCTCAGGTTATCATCATGAACCACCCAGGGCAGATCGGAAACGGTTATGCCCCTGTTCTCGACTGCCACACGTCTCACATTGCTGTCAAGTTCGCTGAGCTTATGACCAAGATCGACAGACGTTCTGGTAAGGAGCTGGAAAAGGAACCAAAGTTTTTGAAGAACGGAGATGCTGGTATAATTAAGATGGTTCCCACCAAACCCATGGTTGTCGAGACCTTCTCCGAGTACCCACCGCTTGGTCGTTTCGCTGTGAGGGACATGAGGCAGACTGTTGCTGTTGGTGTCATCAAGAGCGTCGAGAAGAAGGATCCCACCGGTGCCAAGGTTACTAAAGCTGCTCTGAAGAAGAAATGAATAACTTCCATCGCAACACATAAGAGTCATTACAATGACTATAATAGAGACTTGAGTACTACTCCTTGTTTGTTTGCTATAAGAAAACGACTTTGGTTGATAGTTTGTAGTCGATGGTTGTCTTCGTCGTCAGGTACCTATTCACAGAACTGGGTGCTTGATCGACGGTGGTGGCAACTGTTTTGACTGACAGACGCCCTTTTTATCTGTTGTCATGTTTGAGTATTTCAGTTGATTTCCCTTTTTATGTTTAATCTTTGTCCAAGTGTAATCGTTTGTTTTCTGTGTTACTGTATCAAATATTTGAATGAGAACGGTTTGCAATCAAAATGTTGAGTATTGGTGTTACGTTTTCGTAAAAAGTTTGTTCACGTGGGCTAAGGGCGAGAGAGTAGGGTGTGTTACTAGTCGTGTTGTGTCCCATGTCCGTTCGACCAATCTCGATCAGCTAGGGTCTTGCTTGTTGAGACTTCGTGGGTTGCTTTGGTTAATTTTAGCGGTCTGTCGTACTTGCTTCATGCTGCCTGCCGTACCAACTAATGAACTAGCCAACTAAAATGTCATGTGGATCGTGGTACGCCTGGAAATGTAATATTTGAAAGCTTAATATACTCGGCTGAACCCTGCTTAGCCATGGCTCGTTGTGCCATTAGTGTTGTCGAGTCCTCATGGATAAAGTTTAGGTAGGCGGAAATTTTAGAAGGACGAAAGAAATAAAGTAAGCATGTTACGTAAAATTTATCGAGCAATCTATTGTAAGCATGTAACGTAAAATTGTACTATGAAACGAGTTGATATTCATCCCTTTAAACAAGACTAGATATATTTTTAATGAAGCATTTAAATTTTAGAAGAGGAGCTATTAGTGCTGATGGAAGAGAGACATGGAAAACAGCCAAACGCAGGGGATTGTGAGCAGGTTCCACATGCATCGGAAGGATGGGTTCAACCTCAGGAAGACGTGGTTAAAATTAACGTCGACGCAAGTGTTACGGAAGACTGAGGAGTGGGCTTAGGCCCGGTTTGCAGAATTGCAGGGACCATTTTGGCAACATTCTTTGGGGTTTACTGACCACCATATGGAGACAAGAGATCCGAGCTTGGCTGAATCCGAAGCGATCCTTCTGGGTCTAGAGGAGGCGAGAAAACATGGATACAAACGTGTGATTATCGAGAGCGATTGTCTGCGTGTTGTTGAAGATTTACAGCAACAAAAGCAGGGGCGCAATGACATTTTTCTTGTGTTTGACGATATTTGTATTTTGTGTCAATCTTTCGACAATGTTTCTTTTTCCTTTGTTCGTAGAGACTTTAATAAGGTATCTCATGAGCTAGCCCGAGGTAGTCCGTGGTCGGCAGGTGGAAAATTTTGGTCTAGTCTGCCCCCATACATTGCGAATGTTGCTTCGATTGATATTTTAAATATAGTATAAACTCATATCGGGTATTCGAAAAAGAAAAAAAAATTATCACGTAGTAACTCTTTGAGCAAAATACTTGCCGTTAAATACTTTAATTTGTTTGACCTCCAATGAAAATATGTGATGTAGTTTTGTAATTATAAGTCCCACATCACCCACTTAATTATACTAATAGTCATTTATTAATTGTATTTTAGAAGAACTCGTCACCTACCAACAATTGGTGGTCAGCAGTATAAATTTGAGAATTCATGAATGTTCAACTATGAATAATTAGCCATTTGTCAAGGATGGACTAGTTTTTTTTTTGGGTTATTCTACGGTGTACCCTCCAACTTTTTTGTTTTCTATCGTATACCCCTATTTTTTTTCACTTACACGGTGTACCCTCAAACTTCATTATCCATTCTCAACCGTGACCTAAAGTTACTTAACCGTTAATTAAACACTAACACCGTTACATTAAGCTCTCATTTCTCCCTCTTTTTAATATTTCATTCTAAATTTATGAATTTCAAATATTCATGATTATTTTACGATAAAGTAAATCAATAAAGTTTATGACTTTTAACAACAATTTAAAAAAAAAATTATATACTATAGAAAATAATGAATAAGGATGAAAAATAGTGGAAAATTAGAAAAAAGAAGGGGATATTTCATAATTTGGAAGGGAAAACATAAAAAATAGAAAAAATAGGAGTTTATTCTAACGGTCTTACTATTTAGTTAATAGTTTAGTGACTTTAGGTCATCTTATAGAATGAGTAATGAAGTTCAGACACTAGATAAGGGGAAAAAATAGAGTACGATAGAAAAACCAAAACTTGATAAGACAGTAGAAAAACCCTTTTTTTTTTTTTTTAATCCGATATTTTGAAATTAGTTTTCCTCTATTTAAAAATAATAATAACAATAATAAAAAAGGGAAAATGAATGGATGATAATATTTCAAGAAAAATAATTCTACGGTAGTGTAAAGGAAATCAAACGACGTCAATTAATTACAAGTACAATCCTCCACTAACTATACTTAACGATCATGGGTAATTAGGGTGAAAGCAACCAATCATAATAATAGTTTAATTATAATTCTAAAAAGCATTTTGTCATTTTAATAGATGAAATTTTCCGAGATATATAATCGATTTATTCTACATAGAGTTTTAGTAATAACGTTTGATTATCCCAAGTTTTGAGACTTGTCCTCTAGTGATGCTAGCTAATGTCCACGACTAAACTACAAAGTACGAGTTCAAATAACACCAGCTAGTGTTAAAACTATTTTATCGACCAATCCAATATCATTAAGCATAACTAGTGATAACCAGAATATGAGGTACAACGTATTATATTATAACTCTGTGGCCTTCGCCCGTACTCACCATTTACTTACGGTTTAGCCTCATTAATATAATTTTTGAGCGAAAGGAAAAATCAAAATGATAAGAAGTTATTGAGAGAAACGGTTCATACAAACCCTTCTTACTCCATTAATCGCAAAAACTGTAATTAAGGAGTCCCACATCGAAAGATTTATTATGCATTTAGTGGTTTATATATTGCAATTTAGAAAATAGTGTCACCCGCCTTACATAGGTGGTTAAGCGTTCACAAATTGTTTATATTGAATTATGGAATCTGCGATGGGCTCAGCATGGAGCAATTAGCCACCCTACATGGGTGGATTTTTTTAGGTATTACTTTCAACTTTTTTAAATGCTAGGAGACTAGGAGTTTTGAAATTATTTACTCTTTTTGCTTTGAAAAGAAATGGACGATAAAGTTTAACTTCGATATATTCCGACAATTTATTATTTTTTTTTCTTGGGGTTTTTCACATTTCTCGCATTTTATAATATACTTTTTAAAAATTACCATCTTTAATAAAACTTTCAATTTAAATGACAAAATTATTTTAAAACACCACTAAATAGTAAATACTCATTTAGTGAGGATTTGATGATGTTAATCAAAACTAAATAACGAATAAATAATAAGTTTAAGAGTTACATAGACAAACGTTAGGGTCTGCTACAACCGAAGCGAATTTTAATTCCCATTTTACGGTGTCAGAATGAGAATTTCAGAGTGTTTTTAAACATTATGGTTATATAAGGTGAGAGTTTGATAAAATAATAATAATAAAAAAAAAAACTAGATCCATATCCCATGAAAATCAAGGTTTTATTTAAAAAAATGTTATTAATTTTATATTTGAAATATTCTATGGAGTACTTCCTCCATTCCATTTGATTCTATACATATTCCTTTTTCGGAAATTCCAATCAATTCTATACATTTCTATTTTGGTCTATACTTTATTAAACTAAAAAACCAATATACCCTTCATTAATACCCCACCCAACCCACTTGCAATGTCTTTTTTTAAAGAATAAAGTAGGGGTAATTTGGTAATTCTATTGTCTACCCCACTTGATTTTCTTCTACCTTAATTACCGTGTTTTGGTCAAATGTATAGAATCAAACGGAATGGAGGAAGTATAAGTTTACTAAATTTTTTATTTCTCTTTAACTAACCCATTTTGCGGTTACATAAACTCTTTCATAATTGAATTTCAATGCACTCTTTGATTGTGGTTCACTGTTACACCTTCTTAACATTGAGCCCATAAATAAATCAATGGAACGAACCTGTAAACAGTTCTATATGAAATAGTCTATTTTACGTAAACCGTAATATTATTTATATATATATATATATTTCCCTTTTGTTTTTGTGAGTATAATAGAAACAATCGATAATTTTGTCTAATCAAATGCAAAGTAAATTTTAGTAAATTTTTCATCCATTATTGATTAGAAAGTTAAAGAAATTCAAAACATAATATAAATGAATCGTTATTATTTTTTTTTTTTTTTAAAGAAATTCAAAACATAAATATTATTTGTTACGTTAGTGTAAATGAATGATCTCCTCATCCTTTTCTATTTAACTTGTACTCCGTATATCATTTTCTTGTATTATCAGCTTAACAAATTTCAACATGGGACATGTCGTCCCACATTGCGGTCAAGTTTGCTGAGCTTGTGAGTTGTGACCAAGATCGATAGACGTTCTGGGAAGGAGCTCGAGAAGGATCCCAAGTTCTTGAAGAATGGTAACGCAGGTATGGTAATGGAGAAGTCGCATGTTAAATGATATTCAAACGATCGTGTCAAACAGTAGACCTAGCAAATTAAAAGATTTGTGGTTCGGCAAAAAGCAAAAGGAATCTACAAGTACATCTAAGGGTGGCCAAGCCCCGGTCCACCGAACTAGATACTCCAATGTGTCCAAATTTCTCTCATATCCCGGAGCAATCTTACAGGTATAACTACCGTTTGTGACCATATATACTACTCCGTACTCCTCAGTCCTTACTAAATTTCAAAGATTACTCAATATGGGCCAATACCGCGAGGTTTCCCGGTAATAAACATAGAATTTATTAAGACAACCAATAAATGCACATTCAAATTATCAGAAAATGCAGAAGACTGTTGAAAATGCTACAACATGAATTATTGAACATGTTAAAAAGCAAGAGCAAAAAATGAAGTTATTCATCCAATTACAACAATAGTATATATGGTACCAAGTTGATCATTTAGTAATGTACCCTACTTGCCTTAAATGTTGAACTACTTATATGTTCCTTCCAAATATATTAAATGTTACGTTGTGCAATCTATTACACATTTACACATTGTTCCACTTTTTTCATTCATGAATCATGATACATATAACTCACAAGTTTTGTTGATTGTGACCATATTCTAGATCTCAAACATGTGCATGTGTTGCTTTCAAACATGTAGGTTTACAAGTTGGGAAATAGATTGAATGGATAAACATGAGATATTATCAAGCGTTGTCTGTTCTTTTACGGATATCAAATTTTATTTATCGACTACTGTTGATTTTATATATGATGGATGAGTATGAACTACGGAGTTCAAATTTTATTTCATGATTGCATTTTTAGACTTCTCAATGAATATTTGTTAATGTTGATTTGTAGACAAAAGTTGTAACGCGATTGTTAGCTTTTATAATTTTTTAGGTCAAGTAATTTGTCTTTTGGACCAATGTGAAGTAACTACCAAAATGTATTATAAGTATTTTTGTCGATTTGTAGAATACTCCATATAATCGAAGTCATATTTGCTTGAATATACTTAATAGTAAATATTTGAAATGCTTGCTTGTATGTTGCATGGCAAGTGATACATTTTTAAGTATGAAAAGTCACGGCATGTTCAATTGATACTCATTTCATAATAAAAATTACATAATGGTTGATACAATTGACTAATTCAAATAAAAATATCCTTTTCGATATTGGTTATGTTTCACTCATACCTCAAATTAATTTACTCTTAAAACATTTGAACAATACGTAGTGATTATATTTTATCTCACAAATCAAAAGTTTATGAGTTGAGAAATGTTGCCTAACGCCTCCCTCCACCACCGCCAACACCTACACCGGTGCCTACTCCTTTACCAGCGCCTGCGCCAACTCCAACACCCACACCAATTCCGACTCCAATACCAATTCCTCCTCCACCACCAAGACCATGACCGCCACCTAATCCAGCACCGGTTCCTCCACCGCCTCCAAGACCTGAACCAGCACCCCCTCCAACTCCACCGCCAGCACCAAAACCACCACCATGACCAGACCCACCACCTGCCCCTCCACCACCACCGCCGCCAAATCCTCCGCCACCACCTACTCCACCAGCTCCTACACCACCTCCGGCTCCAAAGCCACCTCCATGGCCGCTTCCTCCACCTAGACCTCCGCCTCCACCACCGCCACCTCCTCCACCACCGCCTCCAGCACCAATTGCTCCCCCGCCAACACCAGCACCTGCCCCAAATCCACCACCGTGACCTGAACCACCACCTAATCCTCCGCCTCCACCTCCTCCAGCACCTCCACCGCCACCAACTCCACCACCAAGACCACCTCCAGCACCACCACCAACTCCTCCTCCAGCACCAAATCCTCCACCATGGCCTGCTCCACCTCCTAATCCTCCACCTCCGCCTCCACCAGCACCACCACCACCTCCCACTCCACCACCAAGACCACTTCCTGCACCACCTCCTACTCCTGCACCACCACCAAATCCTCCACCTTCGCCAGACCCACCACCTAAACCTCCGCCTCCACCTCCTCCTGCACCTCCACCGCCTCCAACTCCACCACCAAGGCCTCCCCCAGCACCACCACCAACTCCTCCCCCAGCTCCGAAACCTCCGCCATGTCCGGCACCACCTCCAACGCCTCCACCACCTCCTCCACCAAGGCCGCCTCCACCACCTAAACCACCTCCCGCACCACCACCGACACCTCCACCAGCACCTCCTCCTAGTCCTCCACCAGCACCACCTCCAAGCCCACCACCACCTCCTCCTCCAAGACCGCCGCCCCCACCTAGGCCCCCACCTGCACCACCACCTAGTCCCCCTCCAGCACCACCACCGGCGCCACCTCCGGCACCTCCTCCAAGGCCGCCACCACCCCCTGCACCTCCCCCAAGCCCTCCACCAGCACCCCCTCCTGGCCCGCCGCCCCCACCTGCACCTCCTCCGTGGCCACCACCTCCACCGGCCCCCCCTCCTAGGCCGCCACCACCTCCTGCACCTCCTCCAAGGCCACCACCTCCACCGGCACCCCCTCCTAGGCCACCACCACCTCCTGCACCTCCCCCTAGCCCTCCACCACCTCCAGCACCACCACCAAGACCGCCACCCGCACCACCTCCTAAACCGCCTCCAGCACCACCACCAAGACCTCCTCCGGCACCACCTCCTAGTCCTCCACCACCCCCAAGTCCACCACCAGCACCACCACCTAAACCTCCACCGCCGCCAAGACCACCTCCTCCTCCAGGCCCACCAAATCGTGGACCCCTAGGTCCTCCCCACCGTCTAGGAGGATCATATCGCGGACCTCTCGGTCCACCCCATCGCCCATGTGGACCATAACATCCTCTATACCCACAATCTTCCTCACCAAAATTATCCTTTTTATACTCTTTTCCAAACGTCACCTCACTCAAACTAAGTGCAACACATAAAATCATAAAAAACACAACTTGCTGCCATCTAAGACCAAGAACACCCATGGACACTTAAATTTTTCAACACGATATTTTTATACTTTGTATTTATTTCCCTGAGCCAACTATTATTAGGTTACGTGAACTATAAAATGTAACAAATTAGATATTATAAATTATATGCTTTAATTTTTCCAATGATGGAAATTAGAGAGTGATGTGTGTATATATATATATATATATATATATATATAGGAGTGGTAAGAACACCCTAAAAGAAGCAATTAGTGATCATATTAATTGTGATTGTTCACGGTACGCGTTAGACCGTTGGGTAGCAATGAACATTAAATACCAAAACGAAAAAGGGTTTCAACTTTTCTGCGCGCATACAAGAATTATTATTTTTATTAGTAAGTCCAAAGTTCTTAAAATTAGTCAATGTTTATTTGAGTTGGATTTTATAGTCAACTACACCGACGAGTAGTCTACGTAGCATGAGTAAATGAGTACACTGTTTATTATATTTATTTCACTCTTTTAAATAAGTTTATTTTAGACGGCTTTAATTGTATAACATATGTGGTTATATCGTAGATATTGTAGACTGATGGCATATGAAGACGTTTTAATTTGGACAATGGATTTTAGGTTGTGTGTAATATAAGTATTCCGTACTATTCATGAACATGACATACAACTAAGTGCATAAGGTCATTGCCGTCTAATTGTGTGTAATCCGTTGATTTTTCTTTTCAAAAATAACGTTCATTTAGTATTTCAGTTATATTTATTAGTCTTATGTTATGTTTTGTTAAAAAAAATATTGAGTTAAAATGAAATTATTGAAAAGATATCGATCATTTTAATATCAGAACAAGATCTCAAAAATTAATTGACATTCTAACAAAGAAGAACAAGGAGTAAGTCAAAGCATAAATATGGGTGAGTGTATTATTATGTGTATGTGTTAGGGTTTATAGTCAACTATACATCGATGTGTAGTACTATGTATAGTGTTGCATGAGTAAATGTGTAGGTACTACATACACTCATTTAGTTGTATGGAGTAACATAGTACATTAGTACGTATTTTCTCTGTCCCAGTCAATTGTTAATATTTATTTTATTTTTCCCTATTAGAGTATATGAGGAGACAAATATTCCCTCACAAAATAAAACAAACGTTAATAATTCACTAAAACGAAGAGAGTAGTATAGTAGTTTGTGAACATGCGTGTATGTATTATACTAATTAATATTCTATGGACATGATATGGTTTTATTTGAAAAATGTTAAAATATAATATAAGTAATGGGGTGTGATTGATTATTTAGTTATGAAGTTGGCAAGTTTTGCTCTAGTGGATTAAATTAAATGCCATATGAGACCTTTTAGTTTTGTCCCTACATAATATGCCTTACATTTGGTTGTACTTATTTGCTCATGCATGCATAATCTCTTGGTCTTAATTCATTGTTATTTTTGAAAATTCTCATAATAATTTGAAAAAAAAAAATATATATACAGAGAATTAATTATTGAAATTAAGTGTTAATTTTCTTAATTTAGAATAATTTGTGATAATCACAATACGGTGAACAACAAGACTACCTCTAATTATAATATCAAAACTCTCGGCTATTTTATAGTCATGTGTTTAATACATCGAAATATATATAGTAGATTACTAGAGGCTCATTGAAAAAACAAAGCTTAAGCTAAGAATTTGATGATATGTCAAAGCATTAGTGTAAAAGTAACAACAATATGAAATGAACGGTTTATAATTCAAATTCATAAATTATAAACCAAGATTGTATTTCAATTCCAACCAATTCTACTCGTATGACCTTAGATTTTATCATCATATTTTTATATTGTAACACAAGCGAAAATGGGAGCAACCATTGGCGGATGCACATAGAGCCATATGGGGTCACAGGACACCATATCGTAAATTATTTCGGTTTATTTTGTCTAATTTTAATTTTAAAAAAAAAAATATTTAGTATATTTATACAACAAAAATATGGGAAATTTTTTTTAGGACCCCATAATAAAATATTTCTGGGTCCGCCAGTGGGAGCAACTAGACCCGTCGTCGGTCTCCATACCCATCCACATATGTAGAAATTTAAAAATAAATTATTTACATTGTCATATATATGCTCTCTCTATCTCAGTCATTTGTTTACACTTCTCTCAAATCTCTCTCACAAAAAAGTTAAAGTGTAAACAATTCACTGGAACGATGGAGTATATATTTTAGTTTACTTTAGTCTATATATGGAGTAGGAGTAGGATTTTCCCTTAAATGTGTTGATTATGTAAAATCACGAATATGTGTTTGAGTACTACGCATTCACTTTAGAGTTCACGGCAAAGAAAGATCACTAAGAATTATACTTTATCTTCTTTACAGCATAACTAGTCCATGTGATCAAACTGATGGATGTATAATTTGACCAAAAAATCAAAAATAATACTCGTATGCTATTTTTCTTCCATTTATTTTTGATACGCTGATTAAAAAAAATTATAAACTTTTTCTAAAAATAATACATATGGATTATATGAATAAAAAATTCTTCTTACACTAAAGACTATAATAATAAAAATAATTCAGTAAATAAAATGGATACGACGAAAAAGAAAAAAGAGTGAAATAAACCAAAAATAATACTCCGTATTTGATAACCTTAGATGCTTAAAATAAAATTGCTCGCAAAATTCAACTACTTCGAAAAACAGATTGAGACGATCATAACACGAGACTTAAATACCATATTCAGAACACACCGTTTGGGCCACGAGTTCGTATACAAAAGTATCACACCAGTATAAAGGGTTCGGTAAATTTAACAGGTCTATTCAGCCGATTTTTAAGGACGCGATGACCTTCAATAGGCTATCCCCACGAGCGAGGGCCAGCCTTCAAACAAGTCAATGCCAACGAAAGTTCGAAACAGACAAAGAGAGTTGACTATCGAAAGCATTTCATCCAACTTTCGCCAATTCTCCCATCACAATCGACGTATTAATTACCCAGCTCAAACAAGCAAACTGGACAAGTCACATGAGACTTGAGGATGCCCTCAACTTGCAATGAGCAAAGATATGTAAAAGCATCTCTTTCACCAAGTCGCTGAGCAATGACGGTTTTAGACGATCAAAAGCCATCACCCACGGGTCAACACGTCACAAGCGACAGGGAAGGCAAAAGCGACGACAGATAACTAAGAAAACAGACATTAAACACAATAAAGTCGGAAATAAAACGGATCTAGTACCATTTCGGACTGAATGTTAACTAGAATTTGTAGAAACTCAACAGGTTACAACAACCCAAACACTAAAACAAAACAGAGATGTTACCACCGTCTATCAAGCACCAAATTCTGGAAATAGGTGCCGGAACACGATGACAACCATTGTTTACGAATAACAAGATAAAGACAATACCATAAAACAGACCTACTGGATACAGACCATATTTGATATGGTGTGACAACCTCACCATATCATTTCTTCTTAAGGGCAGCCTTGGTGACCTTGGCACCGGTAGGATCCTTCTTCTCGACGGCCTTGATGACACCAACAGCAACAGTCTGCCTCATGTCCCTCACAGCGAAACGACCAAGCGGTGGGTACTCAGAGAAGGTCTCGACAACCATGGGTTTGGTGGGAATCATCTTAATTATACCAGCATCTCCGTTCTTCAAAAACTTTGGTTCCTTTTCCAGCTCCTTACCAGATCGTCTGTCGATCTTGGTCATAAGCTCAGCAAACTTGACAGCGATGTGAGACGTGTGGCAGTCGAGAACAGGGGCATAACCGTTTCCGATCTGCCCGGGGTGGTTCATGATGATCACCTGAGCGGAGAAGTTGGCAGCCTCCTTGGCTGGGTCATTCTTGGAGTCAGAGGCAACGAAACCACGTTTGAGATCCTTCACAGCAACATTCTTGACGTTGAATCCGACATTGTCACCAGGGAGAGCCTCAGGCATTGACTCGTGGTGCATCTCAACAGACTTAACCTCAGTTGTTAGACCTGTTGGGCCAAAAGTCACAAGCATACCAGGCTTAATGACACCAGTCTCGACACGACCAACAGGCACCGTTCCAATACCACCGATCTTGTAGACATCCTGGAGTGGAAGACGGAGGGGCTTGTCGGAAGGCCTCTTTGGCTCCTGAACCTGGTCAAGGGCCTCAAGTAGAGTTGGACCCTTGTACCAGTCGAGGTTGGTGGACCTCTCAATCATGTTGTCACCCTCAAAACCAGAGATAGGAACAAATGGGACCTTATCGGGGTTGTACCCCACCTTCTTGAGGTATGAACCGACTTCCTTGACGATTTCTTCATACCTAGCTTTTGAGTACTTCGGGGTGGTGGCATCCATCTGCGTCATGAACAAAGCAACGGTCAGCAGCGATAAAACAAACGGAAGGTTAACACTGTAAACATAGATTCATAAATTCTTCAATATACCTTGTTTAAGCAGCAGATCATTTGTCTCACACCGAGGGTGAAAGCAAGAAGAGCATGCTCACGGGTCTGGCCATCCTTGGAAATACCAGCCTCAAAACCTCCAGTGGTGGAGTCGATGATGAGGACGGCACAATCAGCCTGGGAGGTGCCAGTAATCATGTTCTTGATAAAGTCACGGTGACCAGGGGCATCGATGACAGTGCAGTAGTACTTGGTGGTCTCGAACTTCCACAAGGCGATATCGATGGTGATACCACGTTCACGCTCAGCCTTAAGCTTGTCAAGCACCCACGCATACTTGAAAGACCTCTTGTTCATCTCAGCAGCTTCCTTCTCGAACCTCTCAATAACACGCTTGTCAATACCACCAAGCTTGTAGATCAAGTGCCCAGTTGTTGTGGACTTGCCAGAGTCGACATGTCCAATGACAACAATACTGATGTGAATCTTTTCCTTACCCATGTTGAAAGCTCAGCAAATAAACTGGAGATCAAAAACAGAATCATCATTTGGTTATAGCGAACAAAGCACTTGCATAACCACATTTTCAAGGAACATACAACTCAAATGCTCGACAAATACTAGCATTACAGTTCCAGAAGACGCCAACTATCAGATAATACAAGCACAATCCACAAACCACACCTAAAAATTGTAATTATACAATCTAGACTCATGTACCGACCAATTTCCATCTCAAATGAAAAGAGCACAAAATTTCCAAGAGACAGTTGTATGGATGAAAGATAATTTGTGGGTGAAAAAATACCATTATAACAATCATTTTTATGGAGTTAAAAAATGCCACAGTAACAGTAAGAACAGTCACATTTTTGACACAAACAATCTGTTACACGCCATATTATCCTTGACAATCTTATAGATGAATTACTTTAAAAATGCCACCTTTACAGAAATAGACTAACACTGGTATGATCAGAACATGATCACATTTACTACATCAATACTTGTAAACAAACTATAGCACAACAAATAGAAAAAGAAAAAAGCAATAGAAAATCGTAATCGAAATGATAAAATCTTAAGATGAGAGCTTGACTTCTCCACTTTCTCAAAAAAGTATGCTAAATTGTTAATCATCAGATTACTCGTCCGCAAATCAAATTTAAATCTACATCCCATGAAAATTAACAAGTTGGATTAAACCTACACAAGGAAGTTCAAATAACGCCTGCCTAACGCAATCGACTATCGTTCCTAATTTAAGAAAGTTTGATCCTAGATTAGAGTATGAGAAACATACAATAAATGGACCCAATCTCAAACTTAACATTCCTAAAAACCCGGAAACACATGTTTGAAAAAAAAAAGTTCAACAGCAATAGAAACACTCAAAGTTACGAAAACATTTGTAAAACAACACTTTTAATCGTAGATGAAGCTAAATTGAATACATAAACAAAGACATAACTGATAATACAAGTCCAATTCAAGCAATAAATGAATCATAAGACTTAGGGCTTGTTCTCTTCGCCTTATTTTTTCTGATGTATGAAGTTTTCTTAAGTTTTCTAATGTTTTTTTATAAATATTAGAAGTTTCTTAAATTATCTGAAATTTTCGTAAGTTCACTGAAGTTTTATTAAGTTTTTTTAATTTTTTCATTTTTTGTTAAATAATACTCCGTATGAATTTTAGAAAATTTCAGTAATTATAATATTTTGAAGAATAATAGTAGTAGTAGTAATAATAATAATATAATTAATAGTCACAATGTAATTAATAATAATAATAAAAATAGTTATTAATACATTATTATTATATTTTATTACTATATTTATTATTATAAAATTAAGTGTAATAAAATAAAATAGTAATAATATTTTATTACTATATTACTATACTATTAATACATTAATAATATAATAAATTAAAATAACAAAAATAATAATATAATATTTTTTTTACTATTATTATATTTTTATTATATTATAAATTATAAATGTACTAATAATATAGTAGTAAAACATTACTATTTTATTATTATTTACAAAAAATACTATTATAATGATAACAATATCAATTTGAATAATATAAATTGTAAACATAATATTACTAATAAATTAAATAATAACAATAATATATTAATAACAGAAATAATTAATAACAATCTTATTTTTAGATTTCTCAAGTTTTGTTAATTTTTCTGGAGTTGTTTAAAGTTTTCTGAAATATTTATAAATTTCTTAAGTTTTCCTAAGTTTTCTGATGAGTTTGATAATATTATAAGTAAAAATAAGGTGAAAAGAACAGACCCTAAGACGGTCTTACTGGAGAATTGCTGAAATTTAACGATTTATCGAATCAACAAAACCACAAAAATCAAGACGATTCATACATTATAAATGAATCTATTACTTCAAGCTCATCAAACAATCATCATCATAACAAGTAAAACATAACCTCAAATTCACAAAATTATCACCAACGAAATATTAAATAAATCAATTGAAAATCGATAAAAAAAAAAAATATAAAAATCAAAGGACATTCAAACTTAATACAAATCAAATCAATCACAAATCAAAAACAGATGATAATATGAACAAATCGAAACGAAATAATAAAGAATGAAGTGAAAAAAATAAAGAAAAAGAGGAGAAATTTAGACCTTAACGAAGAAAGAGGAAGAAACCCTAGAAATGAGGTGAGAAATGAGTTGAAGAGAGGCAGTAGTGTGAGAGAAATGTGGGAACTTTCAGCTTTTATAGTGGAGTATGTTTTAGGTTATGTTGCTTCCAATTTAGGACACTTTTGCTACTTCTTAGGGCTTTAGGCCCAATATCAATATTAGGTCAATTTTTCTCCTTGTGGAATCGACAAAATATCATCTGCTCTTTTGTTCCGGTGAATTGTTTACAGTTTGACTTTTTTGTGAGAGGATTTAAGATAAGGGTAAACAAATAACTGAAACAGAGGGAGTAATATACAAAAATGAAATTGAACACTTTAAAATCAAATAATTTAAACTGTTTATACACTTCTCCACAACTACTCATGATAGATGGAATTGATAGTAGAGGGTACGGAGTAGAACTTGCAATTCGTGGACATCATACCGAGAAAGTCTTAGTACAGTGGTTAAAATTAAGGTATTAATGACGATCAATGAATGATAAAAAGCGCAATGCTTTGACATCAGCAACGGTAAAATTGTGTTTTGTTAAAATATTATCACCCATTTTCTTTTTAAAGACAAGGAGCAAAATTAATTTCAAATATTTCATTACATTAAATATTTTCATTGTATGTCAAGAAAATTTAAGTATTTAACCACTAAGATTGAGGCTAGAACATGCATGCAGTACGTTTTGTTTAGTGGGATGAATGTCAAGTCATCTCATCTAATTTCATTTACAAACATGAAAATTGAAATCCATTTGAACATCAAGATATATGTTGGTGAATGTTACTCGAAAAAATTGTGTGATAAGTGTTTGTTTGAACCGTTCCTCTCAAGAATTTCTATGACTTTCCTAGGTCTTGAAACTCGTATCACATAGTTTTTCTTCGTTCAAAATGAGCAATAAGCGCAGTACCATGGGGAGGGTAACGAGACGAGATAGATAACGTTGTTATTATTGTAATATCGTATTATAGTGGGCTAGTGTCGTAATGTGTCGTAATGGGCCTTTACCCTCTATCAACTGTATAAATAAGCATTACTTTCTTGACAGAGGGCGGCTTGTATATCTATTATCACTAGTAGTCTAGTACCTCAAACTTAACCACTAGGTTGAAAACGTTGTCGATATCACTTAGAATGCTTAATGACAGAGACTCCGTTTATAGATTGGTCGATAAAATTATTCAACACTAAGTGCTATCGGAACTCACATTGTTTAGTAAGTCGAAGACGTTGGCCGGAATCTAAATGAGAAGTCTTATACGGAGTATTATCGATTACGAATTTACGAGTAAGTAGAGTGAAATTATTATAATGGCGGCTAATTTTGATTTTAAAATAAATTGTGATTTCACGTTTGTAGCTGGCATTCCTAAGATATCTCTATCATCGATCAAACCTAATAAAGTAGTCTTATAGTTTTAGTACGGAGTAATAATTTTGAATTGATCTGATGGACCCAAATTCGTATGATTTATGGAGGATAGTACCCGTAATGCTTTGACATCATTCAATTTCCTTTACACCGTTATAAAAATTGCGTTTATTAAAAAAAACGTCATCATCCAAATATTCAATTTGCAAAATTAATTAAAAAAAAAAAAAAACTAGTCCGTCCTTGACGAATGGCTCATTATCTAATGTAAGATAGTCATAATCTTCCAATTTTATAATGCTTACCACCTATTGTAGGTAGGTGTCATGTTAACTTTAGACGTAATTAATAAATAACTATAAGTGTAATAGAGTCATCAGTGTGGGATCTATTATAATTACATAACACTTATCACATAATTTTCATTGCTAGTAATGCATATTTAAGTATCTAACGATAAATATTGAGCCCCCAAAAAAATTACTCCGTGGTAATTATGAAGTACGTAGTTAACTGCTTAGACTAAAATATATTCAGTACAATATCACATGGGTACAAATTTTACAACTAGTATCTTCCCCACTAATTACTCCGTATTTGATAAAAATAATCACTTCACATTCATTTTATGAAATAAAAATAAATTAATTAATGAGATATATGAATTAAATTAGTACCAAAAAAAACATTATTATCCATTTTTTTTAAAAGAAAAAAGGAGCAAAATTTAACTGAAAAAATAGTCCACCCATGAAGGGTGGCTACTCCTGTAATTGGTGGTGCGATGTCGAGTCTTCCATCATCTTCGTGTCCAATATGGGCGTCAACGTTCCAAGTATCATAACACATGTTTGTAAATTGTAATGCTCACCACCTATTGTGGGTGGGTATCACTATTTACTAGATGTTAATTTATAAATCACAATTAGCATAATGTTGTCTCCGATGTGGGACTCTGGTTCCATTACAAATAATAGCAAATCAATCAAAACTCCCGAAATAAATTATGGAATAGACATTTATAAACCACAATTAGCGTAATGTTTGTATGATTAGTACTCTGTATGACTAATGTTTCTATGTATATGGATTGGTTGATAAAACTATTGAATGCTAGTAGGTGGCGTATGAACTTGCATTGTCTGGTTAATCAAAGAAGTTGGCCAATATCAATGGCGGAAAAGTCTCATAACCTGAAATCATCAAACGTTGTTATACAACTTTAAAACTACTCGATTTAATATAAATCGATGATAGAGTTATCATGAAAATGTCATCTAAGATGCATTTTAGGATGAAAATTATACCGCTTATAATTTCACCCTAATTACATATGAATATATGATCAATTGGACAATTAGTGTAGAATAATACTCATAAAATTACTCCGTGGTAATTATGAAGTAGCTAACTGCTTAGACTAAAATATATTCAGTACAATATCACATGGGTACAAGTTCTACAACTACTATCTTCCCCACTAATTACTCCGTATTTGATAAAAATAACCAGTTCACATTCATTTTACGGAATAAAAATAAATTAATTAATTAAATATGTGGATTAAATTAGAAAAAAAAAAAAAAAAAAAACATAATTATCCATTTTCTTTTAAGAAAAAAGGAGCAAAATTGAAGGGAAAAAACAGTCCACCCATGAAGGGTGGCTACTCCTGTAATTGGTGGTGTGACGCCGAGTCTTCCATCATCTTCGTGTCCAATATGGGCGTCTCCGTTCCAATTATCATTAACACGTATTTGTAAATTGTAATGCTCACCACCTATTGTAGGTGGGTGACACTATTTACTAGATGTTAATTTATAAATCACAATTAGCGTAATGTTATCCCCGATGTGGGACTCTGATTCCATTAGGCAAATCAATCAAAACTCCCGAAATAAATTATGGAATAGACATTTATAAACCACAATTAGCATAATGTTTGTATCATTAGTACTTAGTATGACTAATGTTTCTATATGGATTGGTTGATTAAACTATTGAATACTAGTTGGTGGCGTCTGAACTCGCATTGTCTACTTAATCGAAGAAGTTGGCCAATATCAATGGCGGAGAAGTCTCATAATAACCTTAAATCATCAAACGTTGTTATAAAACTCTAAAACTACTCTATTTAATATAAATCGATGATAGAGTTATCACATAAATGTCATCTAGGATGCATTTTAGGATGAAAATTAAAATGCCGATTATAATTTCACCCTAACTACATATGAATATATGATCAATTTCACAATTGCTGTAGAGTAATACTCATAATTCGTTGACATCATTCAATTTCTTTTATGAATTTCACTACCGTAAAATTCATGTTTATTAAAACAATATTATCCATTTTCTAAAAAAAAAAGGAGCAAAAATAATTTCAAAAACATTTATCTATCTAAATTGCATTAATAAACGGCTATTTGGAGTGATGAAGTCTCCGACGTGAAACTTACTATTTGTAGTAACTACTCCGGTATTTTCACTGCATGTCAAGCAAATTTAAGTGTTTAACGACAAAAATTGGGTCCAACAAGGGTTACTCCATGATAAATACGAAGGATTAGAAAAAATTTATTTGACGTATCATGTGTGAGACGATCATCAAATAGACTTACTCTATTTCTTAACGTGCTTAATACAAATTGATCGGTAAATTTTGAACTAATTTTAAACAATGACAGCTTTACAACTTAAATTATACATAAAAGATCTTACATATTTGCAACGTAACATGTATGTTTATTAATTTTAGTTTTATTTAACTTATCAAAAAAATTCAAAATATTTTATTTTGAATATCAAATTTAAAAATTTAGATTTCAAATAATTAAAATCGAGATACTATGTTCCTACTAATCAACAAAATTAATTTTAAAAAAAACTAGTCCACCCTTAACAGGTGAAAATTAATTTAAAAAAAAAAACTAGTCACCCTTAACAGGTGGCTATTGATTTACAATTTGAATTTCATGACTTTCAAGTGTATAATGCTAACCCACCAATAGTTGGTAGGTGGCAGGTTTAATTAAATTGTAATTAATAAACAACTATTAGTGTAATGAAGTCAGCGATGTGGGATTTATTATAGTTACATGACACTACATACATTACATATTTTTATTGCTTGTCGAGCAAATTAAAGTATTTTAATAACAATAAATATTGAGCTCAAAAAAGTTATTCAGTGATAATTATGGAGGAGATTAATAAAAATATATATAGTTACTATTGTTTAATGAGGTGAGTGTCAACTCTCATAGCATATTACACATTTTACTTGACATGCTTAATACAGATTGATCAACTAGAAACATATCACTCTATATACAAATGAAGAAAAATAAAAGGTAGTTAAAAACACCGTAAAAAGTTGTGTCTTTAAAGTGCAATTGTTCGAATAAGGACAAATAGTTTTTTAGGGTAACAATGCGGGTGGAGATTTATACTCCGTATTAAATTCATCGTCAGATCATCTCATATGAGAGTTTGTAAGTTTAAAATAGCTTGCGAATAATTTTTGTAAAATATAATTTTTTCTCTGTGCGATGCATAGAACCTCGTGAAAAAATTAGAAATAATATTACCCTGTATTTAGTTGAGGAGGATCATCACCATTTCCAATAAAAAAAATTGAATATATACATTTCTTCAACCACATATTTACGAAATTTCTATAGAACAGACAACAAAGGTTAGTACTCAATCAAAATTCATCGACACTAACGTAACAGATAACGTTAACCACTCCGTTTCTTATTACTTATTTGTTTTGAAAATGGCAAAAATCGACATTTTTTTTTACTTGAAATAATTTTTGGTCCTATAATAATAATATATAAAAAAAAAAAGATTACCTAACTATATGTCTGCTATCTTCCACTCTAATCGCCATCAATACATACAAAAATAATACTTTTATATGCGAAAAAGTGACTACTCGAAATTCCAATTCCCAAAAAAAAAAAAAAGATAAATAAATTGTTAAAATATACCATAATTAAAAAAATTATCATCCCTTTTTTAGGAAAAGGAGAAAAATTAATTTTAAAAAATGCAATCGAAAGAGGTGAAAAAAAAAAAAAAAAAAAAAAAAAGGGCCACCCATGTAGGGTGGCTCCACGCTATCCTCTTCCATGCTGGTGGTAATCAATACAACAATTTAGTAATGCTTACCACCTATGTAAGGTGGGTGTTCTTCCGACCTAAACTTCAATATATAAACCACTATTAGCATAATAATTTCTCCGATGTGGGATAATAATTACAGCAAATAAATTGCAAACTAAGCAAGTCCTGAATTAAATATAGAAGACGTAGACGTTTTTTTTTTTTTTTTTTTTCTTGCCGTCGATTATACTAATATTTCTAAATACGAGTGCATGTAGAAATTGTCGACAATAAAGTCGCTCATTGAGTTGTTAGAAGTTACTTGAAACGGTGTGATAAGTGTTTGAATGAACCGTTTGTCTCGACAATTTCTTGTCTTAATTGGCGAGAAATGACTTTTCTCGCTTTCAAATATCACTCACTTACTCAGTATAAGTTCAGTCATGGCAGAGAACACAAAGTAAATATAACTCATATTCTAAGTATCACTTTGTTTTTTTCCTATACGAGACACACGGACAATACAACAAGAGACACTCGGGAATGTCAATTCAAACCTATAATCTAGCGTCAGTGGTAACTTAACCATCACAGCTTGGTTAAGACATCGTCCGTATCACTTAGTACTCAATTTAAATTTTCTTTACACCGAATGTTCATCACTCCATTTGATTCAATAATTTGATTACTTTTCTTTTTTAAAATTAGCAAAAATCGACATGTCTTTTAATCAAATTAATTTTTGGTCCAATAATAAAGAGAGATTACTCGGCTATAACTACTATCTTACATTCTTATCGATTTCAAAAACAGTTTAAAATATTAATTTTATAGGCTAAAAACGACTACTCTACCCGCATCTCTAAAAAAAAAAAAAAAAAAAAAAACCAACAACAACAACAATTCAGAGATGAAGGTGAAATTAAAAAATTAACCACCCATGTAGGGTGGCTAAATCCTCCCCGTGCTGAAGCCGTTGATTATTGCAGATTTCAATATAAACAATTTGTGCATGCTTAACCACCTATGTAAGGTGGATGACACCCTTTTTAAAATTGTAATATATAAACCACTATATGAATAATAAATTGTTCGATGTGGGACGCTAATTACAGTAAAAATAGATAAAAGTCAATCAAAACTCCATAGAAGACGTTTGTGACTTGTTTTTGCCGTTACTGGTGTAACAAGGGTTAGTATGAGCCGTTTCTCTCAAAAACTTCTTGTCTAGGCGAAATTTTGATTTTTCGTTACTCTCGAAAATTATATTAATGAGGCTAAGCGGCCGTAAGTAAACAATGAGTACGGGCTACAAAGTATAAGTTTAGTTTTGGACAGAGGACAAGAGTTATAATGTAGTACGTAGTTGTCGTAGTACCTCATATTCTTGTTATCACTAAGTTATGGTTAATGATATACTAGGATTGATCGATAAAATAATTGTAACAATAGGTCACTAGCGGGTGTTATATGAACTCGCATTGTATAGTTAGTCGTTGACGTTAGCTAGCATTAGAGGACAAGTCTTCAAACTTGAGATAATCAAACGATATTATATAAACTCTATTAAAATAAATCGATTATCTCATATTTTTCATCTATAAAAATGAGATCAAAATGGTTTTTAAAATTGTAATTAAACTATAATTATGATTGATTACTTTCACCCTTATTTCCCATGATCGTTAAGTACCAGTCAGTAAAAAAAAAAAAAAAAAGACTAGTCCATCCTTAACGAATGGCTAATTATTCATTGTTGAACATTCATCAGTTTTCAAGTTTATAATGCTAACCACCAATAGTTGGTGGGTGACAAGTTCTTCTAAAATATAATTAATAAATGACAATTATTATAATTAAGTGTCCGATGTGGGATTTTATCATAATTGCAAAACACTACTCCGTACATCATCAATTTTCAATGGAGCTCAAACAAATTTAAGTATTAGCGACAAGCCGACAAGTATTTTGCCCAAAAAAATTACTACGTGATAAACTTTTGAGTACCTTAAAATTTAAATGCTTAATTAAAAATATACGGAGTATCTAGTCTTGTTTAAAGGGGTGAATATCGACTCGTTTCATAGTACAATTTTACGTAACATGCTTAATATAGATTGATCGATAAATTTTACATAACATGCTTAATTTATTCCTTTCGTCCTTCTAAAATTAACATATGTGGTTAATTTTTTTTAATTTCACCCTAAAAATTAACCACCCATGTAGGGTGGCTATTTCGTCTTTGCTGGGCCACCATAGAGCTTAGAATTCAATAACAACATTTTGTTAATGCTTAACCACCTATGTAAGGTGGTTGACTTAACCTTCTAAATTTGAATAAATAAACCATTATAAACTTGATAAAGTTTTCGATGTGGGGCTTTAAATACAGTAAAAATAGATGCAATTACGCAAATCAAGCAAAACATCCATAAGAATTAAGAAGTGTTTGTATGAATCTCTTCACTCAAGAACTTCTTGTCTTGGCGAGAATTCGACATTCCTCTGTCTCGAAAATTATATTAATGAGGTTTAATAGTAAGTAAATGGTACTACAGAGTACTCCGTATCACTTAGTATGCTTAATGATATAGGATTGGTCATAAAATTATTTAACACTGGCTAGTGTTATCTAAACTCGCATTGTATAGTTAAGTCGTAGACGTTAACTAGCATCAGTAGAGGACAAGTCTCAAAACTTGGGATAATCAAACATTATTTCTAAAATTGTAAATTCTATTGAGACAAATCGATGATAGAGTTATCTCAAAAATGTCGGTTAAAATTAAACTATTATGAGTATTATAATTTCATCCTAATCGTCCCCGGTTGATAGTAATAATTGGTCGACATCGTTCGATTTCCTTTACCCTATCTTAAAACTATGTTCGTTGTATCATTACCATGCATTCATTTTAATAATTGTTTTTTAGCGAAATAAATCTCAAAACATTAGGGAAAAAAATTGATAGTAACAATTAGTCGACATCGTTCGATTTTCTTTGTTTCTTAGCAAAATTAATCTCAAAACATTAGATGAGGAAAAAAAAAAAAAAAACTGGACCACCCTTGACAAGTAGCCATTTAAGTCGGTTACCTTCAGAAAAAAAAAAAAACATTAGTCGACATCGTTCGATTTTCTTTGTTTCATCATCGTCAATTCCAATATTTTGCAACATTTAGGTTAGTTAAGGCCGTAGTGTTTGGTATTAGAGTGCTTTATAGTAAGGCCATACGCCGAACCATCTTCAAACCTTGTAAGGGCCTACGATTTCATGACCACCACCACTATCACTCACAACCACACACCTACACGTCTATGACCACTACAATAACAACCACCTCACCCCACCGACTCCTAGATGGTTGGTCAGGTGGGCTTTCCGTTTCTTGATTCCATTCCCCTCTCTTTCCGTTTCTTGATTCCATGCACTTTCCTTTCAACTAACCAAACGTACGAAATACGCATAACACACTGCAGCCAGTTAAGTCGGCACATAATCTTGACCCTTTTTTAAAAAAAATCAGTCACATTACACATGCAGGATCAATAAGCAAAAGACCCTAGCTGAGCCAGATTGGTAAGATGGACATGAGACCCAATATGACACAGACTTGTTTCACACTTAGACAACATGACCCTACTTTTTACGAGACCGTGAAACCGTTACTCGACATTTGTGATTTCAAACCATTCTTATTCAAATATTAACTAGTACGGAGTAACATAGAAAACAAACGATTACACTTAGACAAAGATAAACATAAAAAGGGAAATCAACTGAAATACTCAAACATGACAACAGATAAAAAGGGCGTCTCTCAGTCAAAACAGTTGCCACCACCGTCGATCAAGCACCCAGTTCTGTGAATAGGTACCTGACGACGAAGTCAACCATCGACTACAAACTATCAACCAAAGTCGTTTTCTTATAGCAAACAAACAAGGAGTACTACTCAAGTCCTTATTATAGTCATTGTAATGACTCTTATGTGTTGCGATGGAAGTTATTCATTTCTTCTTCAGAGCAGCTTTAGTAACCTTGGCACCAGTGGGATCCTTCTTCTCGACGGCCTTGATGACACCAACAGCAACAGTCTGCCTCATGTCCCTCACAGCGAAACGACCAAGCGGTGGGTACTCAGAGAAGGTCTCGACAACCATGGGTTTGGTGGGAATCATCTTAATTATACCAGCATCTCCGTTCTTCAAAAACTTTGGTTCCTTTTCCAGCTCCTTACCAGAACGTCTGTCGATCTTGGTCATAAGCTCAGCAAACTTGACAGCGATGTGAGACGTGTGGCAGTCGAGAACAGGGGCATAACCGTTTCCGATCTGCCCTGGGTGGTTCATGATGATAACCTGAGCAGAGAAGTTGGCAGCCTCCTTGGCTGGGTCATTCTTGGAGTCAGAGGCAACGAAACCACGTTTGAGATCCTTCACAGCAACATTCTTGACGTTGAATCCGACATTGTCACCTGGGAGAGCCTCAGGCATCGACTCGTGGTGCATCTCAACAGACTTAACCTCAGTGGTTAGACCTGTTGGGCCAAAAGTCACGAGCATACCAGGCTTAATGACACCAGTCTCGACACGACCAACAGGCACCGTTCCAATACCACCGATCTTGTAGACATCCTGGAGTGGAAGACGGAGGGGCTTGTCGGAAGGCCTCTTTGGCTCCTGAACCTGGTCAAGGGCCTCAAGTAGAGTTGGACCCTTGTACCAGTCGAGGTTGGTGGACCTCTCGATCATGTTGTCACCCTCAAAACCAGAGATCGGAACAAATGGGACCTTCTCAGGGTTGTACCCAACCTTCTTGAGGTATGAACCGACTTCCTTGACGATTTCTTCATACCTAGATTTTGAGTACTTCGGGGTGGTGGCATCCATCTGCGTCATGAACAAAGCAACGGTCAGCAGCGATAAAACAAACGAAAGGCTAACACTGTAAACATAGATTCATAAATTCTTCAATATACCTTGTTTAAGCAACAGATCATTTGTCTCACACCGAGGGTGAAAGCAAGAAGAGCATGCTCACGGGTCTGGCCATCCTTGGAAATACCAGCCTCAAAACCACCGGTGGTGGAGTCGATAATGAGAACGGCACAGTCGGCTTGAGAAGTACCAGTAATCATGTTCTTGATAAAGTCACGGTGACCAGGGGCATCAATGACGGTGCAGTAGTACTTAGTGGTCTCAAACTTCCACAGGGCAATGTCGATGGTGATACCACGTTCACGCTCAGCCTTGAGCTTGTCGAGCACCCAAGCGTACTTGAAAGACCTCTTGTTCATCTCAGCAGCTTCCTTCTCGAACCTCTCGATAACACGCTTGTCAATACCACCAAGCTTGTAGATCAAGTGCCCAGTGGTGGTAGACTTGCCGGAGTCGACATGTCCAATGACAACAATACTGATGTGAATCTTTTCCTTTCCCATGTTAACTCACACTGAAACCTGCAGGCACAACAAATTAGTGAGCCAACCAGTAAAAACCAACACCACCAAAATGATATATCGAATACACATCATGAATTAACCAACCCACAACCAATAATCGATATGACTATAAAATTTCGGCAAACAAAGTACAGTGACATGGTTAAATTATAGCTTGAAGCAGAAACAATGTCAATCTCAAAATAAATCTAATTATGAAATCCATCTAAAAGATATTAGATTCATATTTCATTAGCCAATCAAATATCTTGATCTCATAAGCAACTAAATTTGTCAAATTAAAACCATAAAATAATAGGAGTAATCAAACAATTTCAAACATAAAAAAACTAAAGTATGATGAGTTATAGATTCTTGATAAACTATGATGGGAAACATCAAATAATATAAAGAACATAAACGATGAACAAGGCAGATTAGATCCATGATCAACTGATGTGAATAAACAAATTTATAAACCGAAAAATTCTGAAAACCGATACTGATGTGAATCTTTTCCTTTCCTATGGCATCGTCTACCAGTCTTAGATAAAAACAGAAATTTTTTAAAAAACTGCTCAGCATTCGACGACAATAAACAGAACAAACTTTTTACAAAATTATTAGTCAAACAATTTTTCCATTTTCCTTTCGGGCTAACCCTTCTATTCATGAGAATCGAGTCTCCAACAACAAAATATAAATAAATTTACGATATGATAACAAATAAACCTCATAGACCTCATCAACAGATAGAATCATCAACAGATATTAAGATGATACGAGATCAAACGACAAATAATAAACCTCATTGACACTAAAGGGCGACATGAGCAATCGAGTAAAGACGTAGGAAAAGATATAGGAACTGGTCGGATTTGAACCGACAAATAGAAGTCGTGACAGACTCCTACCTTACACAGTTGGTTACAGTTCCCGCTTTAAATCAACACAAAGGAATGAAATCTCGGCTGCGAATGTGGTTTTGTAAAATATATACCGCACTCGAAACAGCAACAGAGATTTACACTCCTCATCATCACATGTAATCAGAAGTATGGTAAACAAATTCAACAATAACAAACTAAACACTTTTCAGCAGTGATTTCTCAGATGATTTGTGAAACGATTTCCTAACAAATTTACGGATTAAAAATTGATTTTTTACAGCAAAATCATATCAACAATCAATCAATCAATCTGAGAGACTGAGACAAACATTTATTGACAAATACAAAATCATAAAATCGACGAACATCAGTAAGACTAAATCAACAACATAAATCTGATACAAAACAACAATCAAAAAGAAACAATTGAATCTACGCGAAAAAACACAGCAAAAAAAAAAACACAAGAACAACGAAATGAAAGTAGAATTACAGATCGAAATACAGAATCAAAAAACAAATAAAGATCGAGAAAATCATGAAGAAAATTAAAGAGAAGAAAACTACCTCAAAGAAGAAGCAAAAGGTGAGAAAGGAGGAGATTGAAGGGAAAAATTAGGGTTTAGTGAGAAAAGTGAATGGAGGAAAAGGGGGGTTTATATAGTAGTGGTGGATATGTGGAAGGAAGACTTTATTTAGTGGAAGAATGACAACATTTTTGCGTAATTAAAATACTTGCTCCCCAAGGTGATTATCATTCTATATTTTTTTTTATTATTTTTTTTTTTCGAAAATATCATTCTATATTTTTAATTAAGCGAAATCGTCAGGATTTACTAATTAATTACCAAAGAAAATTATCTGATAAGTGTTTAAATAAAGAAAATTTCAAATGATAAAATGCTAATTATATTTGTTATCAGTTAAAAGTATGCTTTACATAAAATTGGTATCGTATTAAAAAAACATTTTTATCGAAAATCATATAAACGTATATGAAAGAAATAATATGTCAATAAGTGACGATTTATAATACGGAGTAAGTACTTCGTACTTTGACGGATAAGATAGTTTCAGCTCAATATTTGTATACAATTCTTAGGGAAGCAAAGCCAAAAAAAAAAAAAAAAAAAAAAAAAACTTTTTAAATCATATAAATTGAATATTCATTTTTCCATGAATTTTAAAATATAACCACCTTAAAAAAAAAAAAAAAAAAAAAAGAAAAAAAAAAAAAAAGGGAAAAAAGGGGCATTCCGAGAATTGAACTCGGGACCTCTCGCACCCTAAGCGAGAATCATACCACTAGACCAAATGCCCAGAGATGTTCGTTTTTGCTGTTGTTAAGTATATATTATGTTCTAAAAAACTCTTCCGTTGGAATAATGAATATCCCCCCACTACTCCGTATTATGAAAACATTTTAAACTTCATTATTCCGTATAATACAACCTCTTTTTTTGATAATTTAAATTTTATAAGTAAAATGCTTTATTTTACTAGGCGTACATTTCTCTTCTATCAATCAAGTCGTAGCATTAAAATTTAATTAGGTTTTCTAATTGTAAATTATGGTTAAACCTTTAACGTTATCGCTATTCATCGGTAAAGACTAAAGCGTCTTTGCACCACTTTAGATATCATCATTTCTTCAATTTGCGCTTGCATTCATGTGAGGAGGCTGAAACTGGGTTCTGATTATTTTGCGACTGAAATGATGTCATTTGCAACCCCTATAAAGAAGCCCGTTATGATCTCTTATAGTCAACTCAAAAGGTAACTCACCCCTCAAGAGTCAGAAGGTTGAGTCCATAGTCAAGACCATGGTGTAATATATTGGCCTTCACATTGATACACGACATGTTCATCGAGTTTCTGCAAGTTACCACGACCGTGTTACGAGATTTTATAAGTTATAGTTCTATCAGCCGAGAATACGAGATCAGTTTATAAAATCGAAATTTAGTAACACTATCGAGTGTCGAGAACATGACACGTGAGTTAAGATTGGATTCATTCATGTTACATTTTTCTTTCTCAGCTGCTGTAATGCAACTTTAGTTTTCAGATCTGATATAATGTAACCTAATTAATTATGTTAAAGCTACCTTTTCATCAATTTATAGCACTAAGCACCTTCGTTTTCTTTTTCTTTCATTATTGAAGGGTAGGCATCTCTTTACAGACTTTTTAAAGCTGAAAAACACTGCATTGATTTAGCTTAATTTATAAGGAACCATAACAAAATAACTAAATTAAAATCAAGTGAAGTGAAGTGAAGTAAAACAAGCAAAATTAATCCTCTCCTTGCATGCCTCGTTCTCGTCTCTGAGAGTAGTTCAGTACGTCCTCGTTTTGCTGCAGCTTCCAGTGCAACTATATATACACCAGCAGCAAATGGATCACATTACTGAACACCTATAGAGCTTAGTAGCATGTCAAAAATCGGTTTCTCGCCTGCACAGTTGAGGCTGCAGAGCATCACAGGACTTTTCTGCCGTACCACAGCAAGTGTGGATCAACAACACACCACCATCAGAGATCCAAATCACAGTTTCTTGTAATACAAATCATAGTAATTTCAAGCGGAATTAGAATGACGCAGCGCAAAAAAACATTGAAAAGTTGTAATCAACGCAAAAACCATCACAACCTTTGAGAAAGTCGGAGCAGTTTCATTACCAACACCAAGAAGGCAAGAAGCAGATACGTTGAATAAAAACAAGATTAAATTGTGTTTAAATAAGTTTAAGACGCAACAACAGAAAAGGCAGGCTGAATCAAAACCTCACCACCGTCGATCAAGCACCCAACTCTGAGAATTGGAGCGTGAAGTCGACACTGGACTACTACCCATATAACAACCTAAACACAACACAAAGACGGAAGAAATGAAAAACGACAATTGTTCATAGAAATGAAGATAATACTCCTCAAACACCAAATCAAACTCAGAAACAGTTCACTTCTTCTTAAGGGCAGCCTTGGTGACCTTGGCACCGGTGGGATCCTTCTTCTCGACGCTCTTGATGACACCAACAGCAACAGTCTGCCTCATGTCCCTCACAGCGAAACGACCAAGCGGTGGGTACTCAGAGAAGGTCTCGACAACCATGGGTTTGGTGGGAATCATCTTAATTATACCAGCATCTCCGTTCTTCAAAAACTTTGGTTCCTTTTCCAGCTCCTTACCAGATCGTCTGTCGATCTTGGTCATCAGCTCAGCAAACTTGACAGCGATGTGAGACGTGTGGCAGTCGAGAACAGGCGCATAACCGTTTCCGATCTGCCCTGGGTGGTTCATGATGATCACCTGAGCAGAGAAGTTGGCAGCCTCCTTGGCTGGGTCATTCTTGGAGTCAGAGGCAACGAAACCACGTTTGAGATCCTTAACAGCAACATTCTTGACGTTGAATCCGACATTGTCACCTGGTAGAGCCTCAGGCATTGACTCGTGGTGCATCTCAACAGACTTAACCTCAGTGGTTAGACCTGTTGGGCCAAAAGTCACGAGCATACCCGGCTTAATAACACCAGTCTCGACACGACCAACAGGCACCGTTCCAATACCACCGATCTTGTAGACATCCTGGAGTGGAAGACGGAGGGGCTTGTCGGAAGGCCTCTTTGGCTCCTGAACCTGGTCAAGGGCCTCAAGCAGAGTTGGACCCTTGTACCAGTCGAGGTTGGTGGACCTCTCAATCATGTTGTCACCCTCAAAACCAGAGATAGGAACAAATGGGACCTTCTCGGGGTTGTACCCCACCTTCTTGAGGTATGAACCGACTTCCTTGACGATTTCTTCATACCTAGCTTTTGAGTACTTTGGAGTGGTGGCATCCATCTGCGTCATGAACAAAGCAACGGTCAGCAGCGATAAAACAAACGAAAGGCTAACACTGTAAACATAGATTCATAAATTCTTCAATATACCTTGTTTAAGCAACAGATCATTTGTCTCACACCGAGGGTGAAAGCAAGAAGAGCATGCTCACGGGTCTGGCCATCCTTGGAAATACCAGCCTCAAAACCTCCAGTGGTGGAGTCGATGATGAGGACAGCACAATCAGCCTGAGAGGTACCCGTAATCATGTTCTTGATAAAGTCGCGGTGACCAGGAGCGTCAATGACAGTGCAGTAGTATTTTGTGGTCTCGAACTTCCACAAAGCAATATCAATGGTGATACCACGTTCACGCTCAGCCTTAAGCTTGTCGAGCACCCAAGCGTACTTGAAAGACCTCTTGTTCATCTCAGCAGCTTCCTTCTCGAACCTCTCGATAACACGCTTGTCAATACCACCAAGCTTGTAGATCAAGTGCCCAGTTGTCGTAGACTTGCCAGAGTCGACATGTCCAATGACAACGATACTGATGTGAATCTTTTCCTTCCCCATGTTGACTTGGGCTTAAATCTGCAGACACAACGAATGAGTGAGCCTACGACTCGAAACAAACACCACTAAATTTCTCAGGTTAAACCCGAGAAGTAATAATCAATCATAAAAATTCGGTGGTGAACATTTTAACAATCAAATTGTCCGACGAACAAGGCAGATTATTAATTATTACATCCATGTTTAACTGAATAATTCAGGTGGAAAAACATTTATTCAAATCGAATCATGAAAACAAATTACAAGAAAACAATGAATGAAATTGAAGTTTACAATAAATTCAAGTACAAATATAATAAATTCATCATCAACAAAACCTTCTCAAGTACAAAACTTATATATAATGATTAGAATCAAATCATCAAAAACAATTCAAAACAGAATCATGAAAATAAATAAATCAAATGAATAAATTGAGAACAAAAGAGATGAGATTCACAAATGAAATAGATTTATCAGGTAGAAAACATTAAATATAATCAAAATCAATCAAATAAAAAGAAAAGAGGAGATGAAATTAAATTGGGTACCTGATTCCTGAAGTAAAAGAGATTATCGGAAACCCTAGCGGCGGAAGATAGAGTTGATTGAAATGAGAAAGACGAATTAGGGTTTAGAAGGAGAGTTGTATATATATAGTGTCTGGAAGAGTCATTTAATTACGGAAATGAGATGTAGAGCATTCCGTGGTTGTCACGGTTGCTTACCGACGCGCCTCGATTTTGCGTATTGAAAGATAATTTTAAAAAAAAGGATATTTTTATCGGTAACTTTAAATTTAGTCAAATTATATTTGTTATTTTATGTCTGAAATTTGTATATATATAGTAGTAATAGTACCCTTAAACTTGATGTTCATGTGCCTTAATATGTATTTTTTCTAACAAAAATTTTGACGATGTTAGTTTTATGAAGAAAGTGCTATTATGCCATTTTTTTAATCAAGAGTAAAGGAAGCGTTTACCAGCTAGAGGTAGGTAAGTTTGTTTATATTATGGCCAACAGTCAAGTTTTTTTTGTTAGAAAAATGGTATATTTGACACATAAATACAAAGTTTAGGGGTATCATATAAATAAACCTCACACATAAATTTGACAATGTGTAATTTGACAAAGTTCGAGGGTTCTATGAGGAATATTCCTTTAAATTAGTATTATTACAGCCTTATAAATTAAATTTAAAATTATAAGATTATGATTTTATTTTTTTTAAATTACATCCAAAAAATTATAAATTATTACTTACTTAATACCTAAAATTCCCCTTATTACTCACCTCGATCGCTCCAAAAAAAAATTAACACAAATGCAAGGACTACGGCGTGGGTAGTTATCCGAAGAGCGACAATGAAATGGGTTGCTATGTCAGATGATAAGGATTACATATTTACATGACATTATTAAGTGGGCTGTTGATCGAGGCTTTATTCATAAATTTATCTCATCGTCTGAATGTCTTAATTTGAAGTGGGGGTGGCCAATGGAGAGAACCGTGATCACTCGATTACACGTTTAGTTTTAGATTTAAATCCAATTATGATGTTATCGTACACTTGTCGAGGCACATTTTGCAACAATAATATATCTATAGTTATATAATATAAATAAACTATCAAATTTTAATATATTAATATTATATTTAAAAAGACAGATCAAACAAGATCACACATAACTATATTTTCATACATATATTAGTCGCAATTTAGAAAATTTTACAACCTCGTGAATAATATCAAAAAGTACAAATGAAATGATATTGTTAAGTGGAAGTTTCAAAAAATTTGTTATATTAAGTGGAAGTTTTGAAGTTATTAAATTCCCATTAGTATGTAGGGATAATTTTCATGGCGAATCAAAGTAATTCTATGTTTAGATTTTTATTTGATGTGCTAAGTCATATATAGTCTCTGTGTAATTACGCTGTATAAAACAACTCATATTATGATTACATTAATAAAAAAAATAAAGTATATGAAGTATATGCTTAATGGAACTAGTAAAGCCTTGAAGAAAATTTAGTTTTTTCAAATTATCATACAAAGGTATGGTGGAAATTTATTATCTAATTTTAGATGTACGAAATAAGTCAAACAAATGTAGTTAATAATATTGCATCATCTTTAGAACGCATACACAATGGTTAACGTTAATAATTTTTTACAAACTCAAAGTTTTCAATAATGGATGTGCAAAAACAAGCACAAGATCATGGCCAAGTAAGAAGGCAAAACATAACATATTTAATATTTATCTTTCTAATTTGATTAATGTCTTTTTAACAATTATTTATTTATTTATTTAGATCAATGTCATCTTTACCTTAATCCAATGCAAACTCTTGCATGATTGATGAGTCAAATTGAATTAATTAATATAATTTTACATTGAAAAATATAAGCTGAAGTAGAAATAAAATTATTTGATATATCTTTTATATTTATTATGCGCGCAGATAATTGAAGTAGAATTTAGCATTTCAATGTATTGCAATGCATGTGAAAGATCAATAGCAAAAGTTATTTCCAAAATCAATGGTATGTGTTGATGTTGCAAACTTGCAATCATATGTTATAAAATTTACAATCGAAAATGTCAAATCTCATTGGTTAGAACGAAAGTATTTTGGGCAATAGAAGTATTAGACCCAATCTCGAATCCTCTTTTTTCATTGTAATGATATTACGCCTCCTTTCAGACAAAAAAATGTTACTGCATAAAATTTACATGGATAATAAATTACGTTATATTGATAAATGACAATTATGAATGCAGGGGTAGAAAAGTTTGTTACAGATATGATAAGACAAAGAGTAACAGTGACAGGCCGATTTTGTCCAAATAAAATAATGAAGAAATTAAAGAAAAAAACGGGTAAAAAGGTTTGTATTGTAGAACCTGAGAAAGAAAAGGATGATGATGACGATAACGAGGAAGAAAAAGCAAATCAAGGTCATAATATTGTATCAAATGATTTGTTAATAATGTATCAAGAGTTGTGTGTAAACAATAATCCATTTTTTACAATTTTTAGTGACGAAAATGCACATTCTTGCTCTATAATGTGAATTAATTACTCCGTATTATCTTAAATTTTGTACTTTAGAAAAAACTTTAAAATTGCAAAGAGACATAATAAATCGATAATACGATACACATAATTCTCACTTAATTTCAAATACGTGCGAGAAACAATATGATCTAAAATAACACCGTAACTATTGAGTAGACATGACATGCTAATAAATTATGGTATTAAAATTATCATGCACGATTAATATTCAGCAAATAGTTTTATGTACAAAATAAGATACAGAGTAAGATATAATGTAAACCCCAATCAATCAAGAGTGAACAAGAATGTGATATCGAAAAATACTCCATGTCTCAGTCATTTGTTTACATTTCTCTCAAACTATCTTCATAAAAAAGTCAAGTGTAAACAATTCACTAGAAAGAAATGAGTATGTATATGATGAAACTTACTCAATTTGTTAAGAACAAATTAGCTTTAGGTAACTTCCAAAATCGTAATTAATTGACAAGTGAAAGAGCATTCTTACCCCAACTACGAAGTTGGAGGTTCGATCATCATTCGAGTGCGCTCATTTGGACAAATAAATTAGCTTTGTTTTATATGTCCACTTGGTTTTCATAATAACTAACTATATTAGCTATGTTTTATCCACTATCTTATTCACGAATTATTTTGTACATATTGCAATCAACTTCCAAATAGTTCAAACCAAACTTAAGAAGGAAGTGTTTTTTAACCTGTTATCAATCAACTTTGGTACATCCGTACATACTCTGTAATATATTTATCCATAAGGCTCTTTCCAAAATAAAAATATGATAGAGTATTATTTTCACAAATGGTCTGTTCATGATGGTTATATCGTTTAAAATTTAAAATGAGTCAAATAATTAGATGTGACAAAAAAAAAAAAAAGGTCTTTAAATTAGCCAAAAAAAATTATCTCATCTAAATAAACATCCCTTATTTGATTCGTTTTAAGATTAAAACGGATCATCGATTTTAAGAAAAACCAAATCTATCATTTTACATGGAGTTATTACTTTCTTCACCTTTATCAATAGGGTTTTTCTATCATGTGCCATTATGGCACATGATAAGGTGTTAATTAAATAATGTTATTTGTGGATTTTCTTGTAAGTAAAATAATTATTAGATCACTTTTCAATTTCTCATGACATATTCATGAGAATGTTGTCTTAATTAGCACCTTATCATATGCCATAATGGCACATGATAGAAAAACCCTTATTAATATTGTGATTCTGATGTACGAGTACACGTTAAGGTAAACTATGTTAACATATCTGTCATAATAATTAACTAATTATTTACTCCATTGCAATTAATTCTATACACTTGCTTAATGCACTTACACCAATGTTCATTTTGATTTGTTCATATTTTTAGTTACGCATAATAAAAAGTTATAAAATTTTTATATTAATAATGTTAAAAACTACATCGAAGATTTCATTGACTTATAAATAATGTCCAAAAAATAAAATGTATTCAATTTGATGATATTAATAATGTCCCGTATAAGTTACAAGAGATTGTAGCTTAACCATTGTAGGGGGTCGTAGGCCCATAACTATTTAGAAGTTGTTTAAGATTTTGACATCACCGGCATCCATCCATCCGTCACCCGCGGGTGAAACGGATGGATCGGGTGAATAAACGGGTGGACCAAATTTTTTTCCACCCCTTTATTTAATAACCTATTTTTATAAATATTTACAAAAATATATATATATATATTATAAATATATTTGTATAATATGTTAGAGATTTTCTAAAACGGATGACAACGGGTCGGGTGACGGATCAGATGGACCTCCACCCGAATCCGACCCGGTTCTTCACCCGATCCATCCATCACCCTCTTTTCATCCATTTAATTCGGGTTTTCGTCCATCCATTTGTATCGGGTGAGTCGGTTATAAAGCGGGTTCGGGTGAAATTGTCATCCCTAGTAGTCGGCTACGTACAATAAGGTTTAGTTTAACTTTCCACCTCACTTTTTCAAGCTAATCAACTTTTCAGTTACAAAAAGGTTTAATGATAAGCTACGTCATTTTTAACTTATATAGATCCGCATGTTAAATAAATACATATTTTTCATAAAATATTTATAATTTATTTGAATAAATATTTTTATTTAATTTTTTCAAACTTGTAGCTTGAGAAATAAGATACTACTTTGAAACTGCACTTTAATTTTTCCTTTTTCATGGTAACTTGATATTTTTTATTAATTTGCAACTACGTCCCTAAAATGTATCATAGAGAAATTTTGATTAAACTTGTTAGAAACATGTTTCTCCATTTCAATATTAATTTTCTTAATTTCTTTTTGATTCCCTCGATTCAAAATTACACTAAAAAATCGCCACACAATTTATTTTTTGGAAACTCTTATCTGTGCCCTCTGAAAGAATGATTTTTCTCACTTGTAGCCATGCAATCCCCATAATCTCAATTATACCATTGACCTTTATTAGTGAAGGTCAAACGTGACCAAAATTGGTTTAGACGTTAATTGGAGCCGTTAAGTGTCATATTGGGATCCAATTAATTTTGGCAAAAAGGGAGGGGGAAATTAAAAAAAACGAGTTTCTTAACCGTTGGAGCATAATTGAATTCATGTTATGTGCGTAATCAGTGTCAAGGTGACACTTAACTACTTTTTGATGATGATAATTTTCATCTATTTTTTCTTTATTGAAAGATATTAAATTTCTCAAAAAAAAAAAAAAAAATGAAAATATGAAGAGTTTTAGGCTAAAGCCCAGAAGTCCAAAGAGGCAGCAACTAGTAACCCTTGTTTAGTCACTGGTTTTTGTCTACAAAATAAAATTAAAAAAATCCTATCAAATTTAAACCTAAAATACTCCAAAAATTAACCATTTTGCAATTTACCGTCAAAAATTTTCATGAAAAGTTTGAATCTTTGGCTTATTTTTGAAGATTAATTCGTGGGTTTTTCTGGGTTTTTTGAATTGCGGTAACTTTTTCCCTCTTTTCTAGGTTTTTTTTCCGGAATTGATTTTCCGTGCAATGTGTTCGTCTTTTTGTCTTTTCAATTGTTTTGAGCAGGTTTTCACAGGTTAATTTTATGTTGTAAGCTATGTTTTGCAGAAATTATACTTGGAATTTGATCGATATCAAGTGTTTTGTTTTGAATTGCAATTTGGGATTTCTGGGTTAAATTTTGGTATACCGCATGTTAATTAGGGTTTATATGTTATTTGTAATTTGTGAGACCGTTTTATGCGTACGCTAAACTATTTGGCACTAAAATGAACCATTGTAATGCTTATTGTGACCATCATTGAGTAAAAAGTTAGCGCTTAGAGGTTAAAAAATGGTCACAATTTAACCAAAAATGTTAAATAAAAACATTATAATGGTCACAGTTTACACATCGTATGCTTATAACGATAACATTTGAGAATTTGTGGGTTGTTAATTTGTTATACTAAGGAGAACCAATATGCTAATTTTGGTTTGAAAAATGAGTTATAATTTTTGTTGTTGTTGAGCTGCGTAGTTAAAAACACTTTACATTTTGTGTAGGTTTATCATCAGTTGCTTTAAAGGGTGAATTTGTTGATTGATTTTGGTTGGTTGAATGTCAGCGTATACCGACATGGAGACCGATAGTGATGTAGTTGTTGCTACTAAGGTATTTGAGGTTTCTCTTCAATGATACCGTCCTACATTTTCTTTTTTTGTTGAAGCTTTATGTTGGTGACATGGATGAAATTCTCGCCTCTTTCTTTGCTAGTAGGTCCTTTGTTAGCTTGATGCTATCATTTTGAGCTTTGAGCTGGTTTGCCTTGTGTTTTACACCCGGGGATTTCGTCCCCGGGTAGAGTTGAGGGATGTCTTGTTAGAGTCGACACAATTACAAGTTTTGTCTTTGGGCTTCATTGTTTGATCTGGCTTTTGTTTGGTCGCTTTTCTTAGTAATGTGTCGTTTATGGGATGGTTAATGGTTCCACTTTCTAGAGCTTTCTGGTGCATGGATGTCTAATTATACACATGCACCCTGTTTGCGTCTTAATACAGGTAGATTTTATCCAAAAGATCATAATGCATAGTACTTCGTACATCAGTAACACATCGTGATTTGTTGGTTTTGTGGAGAATTTGGCTACCCAGGGTGTTGGCCTCATAATTGAGGCTTGCGGGTGAACTCCACTCACCAGTCGGAATGTTGAACAGTTAGCTTGATGCTATTGTCTTTTCATTTAAAATGATGATAAACGTCTTAATCAAGCCAGCAGACTTTCACACAACTCCCATATAGTTTTCAAGAGCATGAACCTACATTTCGTGTAATATAAGTAAAAAGACGCGGAAAACTTCATTTTCATGGCTCATACAGTATCCCTATGCTATATGTGACGTAACATATTTTTCAAGAGCTTGTCATTTAAGAATCGGTGCTTGGCTAACTATTAGCCTAAGCGAAATATATAACAGAAAATATAAATGATAGGAGTACGACACAACTTTGCTTATGGCAGAAATTGTTTTTCGGGGGTGATACTGGAAAAGTGTGACGTCTTCATGCATGGCCCACTTGGCCTAGGGTGATATGCCTTGGTTGGTAGTGCTCTGCTACACTTTGCCGAGTTTTTTCTTCAAATTTTTTTTTTCCTAAAACACCAGATCTTCTCTCGCTCTCCACTACTATGTTGGTGCCACAAATTTCTTCTCCAATTTACTTTTAGCTGGGAAACAGGAATTCAGGGTTTGGTTAGGCTGTCAATGCTCTGAAAAAATTTGTGAGACTTCTAGAGTAGATTGAAGCTGACGTCTTCATTGTACTTCTGTTATCTGTTAAGAGGAGGTAGCCATTTGTACCGGAATATTAAATTCCTCTTACTGGAATAACTGGACAGCCCTTTTCATACCATGCATAATTTGGCTAAAGCTGGATTTCTTTCAGCGATACATTCTCAACCTCATGCAAGCGATTTGACTTCTACAGGCTCATTCATGTGGCTCAACTAAATATTTTGTTTGCCACTATGTCTTTGATTGTATGATAAATCTGTAATTAGATTTGAGGATTTCATATTTATATGTTTTTGTAAGAAATTACTACTTTGTAAGTATGACTGTCATGCAATGAAGAAAATATGATAAGGGAGGATTGTTATACACAGATGACTTGTCTGGAATTGTTTTTTTTCCCGACTTTTTGCTGAGAGATTGTAAGATTTTCATAGAAATCTTTACTCTCTGCTATCTTTCGATCACATTATTATTGACATAACAGAAAAGTAATGCTACAATAGATTTTTAATTATATGAAGGAGATTCCCTTAAGCCATGGCATTGCCTTTTGTATGTCACCAATTCTGAATTGCATCTGCAGAAGAAGTTGTCAGAATTCCGGCTCAAAGAGCTTAAAGATGTACTTAGTCAAGTTGGCCTTTCAAAGCAAGGGAGGAAACAAGTAAGTGACTATTGTTGTCTGTTTAGATATCTCCGTTGCTGTATAGCAGTCATTTGGATATTATTTTTGTGTGGATTATAACTTCAACGTGATTTAGAAATGTTTTATATTTGCTTTGTTTGTAGGATCTTGTTGACAGAATCCTGGCCTTACTTTATGATGAAGGCAGTGAGTTCTTTTGCTTATTATTATTTTTCTTCATTGTACTCACTTTGTATGCTCTCGATAGCATGTTCTGTTTCAGAACTTCGTGATGCATATTAAAAATATTTTAAATTAATTTTTGTTTCTCTTTATTTGCTCGTTACGGCTTTGATGCCCTAGTAAAACTGGTTGACAAATTTTGCGTATATACAGCTCCTGGCGTGTTCAAGAATAACGTAAATGGAAAGGAAGGATTGTTGGAAATTATTGAAGTAACTTACAAGTGCGGTTCTTCTCTTCTCTGCCATTTTCTTTTAAATTTCCCGAGTTCTTTAAAACAAGGGAAAAAGTCATGCCTAGTAGATCCTCTACTCTTCTCCTGGATTGTCACATTTACTTTCTTGCCTCTCTGTATGTCACTCTTGGAAACTTTGATTCAAATAGTTCTACACCTTTGATGTATGCTTATGCATGCCTTCTCCTTCATCTTGCTTAGTTTTCTTTTGATATTCCAGCTATCTTTATAAAATTTGCGATGAAAGGAGTCCTCTACCATATGGTTGATCCTAACTTATTAATCAGGGCCTCAGGGGAGTGAAGCTTGCTCAGTTAAAAAAAGTAGAAAGACTACTCAGATTTCTCGCTGAAAAGTGAAAACTAAAGTCTTATAACTCACCCAAGAGCCAACATTGCATTTGGGAGATCTTTTAATCAATGTTATTAGCACATTGAAATATTCCTGCTGATACTATAATTTTTAATACTCCGTAAGAACCTTTCTTACAATTTTGTCTGCATTTGAGATTAAGGTATGCCGAAATAACATAAAAAACTAAGAGGTGCCCCAAAGTTATCTAGGATCAGCTATTTTGTCGTTTTAAATAATCAATGAGGTGGTTAAAAAAATGAAAAGATGGAGATTAGGAAAACTTTATGGTAAAAAATAATTTGATGGGTAAATATTAGAGGATAGCTAGCTATTTCGTATTTAGATTTCTTGTGGTTGTATTTACAGAACGTCTCATATTTTGTTTATTTATTTATTTATTATTATTATTATTTTTTTTTTTTAATGTTGGTAGTAAATTGCAAGAAGTACTGGGCAGTGACTCAAACACCAAGAAGCATGGTAGTTCAAGTGGTAGAAAGTTGCGTCCTAAAGAGGAAGTTGATGAATCATGCCAGCTTGAAAGAAAAATTCGATGTCCTTGTGGTAGTGATTTGCCTCACAGTGCTCCAATGGTTCAGGTATAACTGTTTGAGTCGTACAAAGCATTATATTTCTCTGTCTAACATTCCAGTTTACTGTGTTTCTGCGAGTGGACTTGTGAGTAGTTTTTTCTTAAAATGTCTTGTACATTGTATATTACCCCTACCATTTTTTTTTTTACCCGAGATCTATTTTCTCTTGTGGTTTTAACATGGCATTATGTTCGTGCAGTGTATGGATCCCAGTTGCAATGTATGGCAACACATTGGCTGCGTGATAATTCCTGAGAGGCCGCTGGAGTCAACTCCAACTCCAACTCAGTTTCTATGTGAACTATGTCGAGTGAAACGCGCTGACCCGTATGTAGCTTCTTTTGCCTTCTGGTCATATAAGTTTTATTCACTCTTCAATGTTATTTTCTAGCAAGCGAAACTACGTAAAATCTAATGGCGTTTAGGTTCACTGGTTTGGATGGAAAAAAAAATATGCATTACAAGCATACAGAGTATTATTTATGCTACCTAGGAGTCTACGACAATATCAACGGCCTTAGTTACAATGCAGATAAGCTAGTAATTTGTCTAAAATAATATGTAGGATACCGTTCCAACAAAAGAGCCCATGTTGTAGCAATATACACTCGTTGCCGCAACATTTTTACCCTCTCCCTAATCCCACATTTCTTTAATATTGCAACTTTGCAAGTTATCCATAATGCTAGCAGGATGAGCCAGTTGTCCTCTTTTCACACAAAGTGCTGCTCTATGAAACATCTTCCTTCATCTTACTGCCCAGAAATTGTGAAACCTCGTCCTCAAGAGAGGTGCAAAGAGTCTGTTATTGCTATTGAAGTTGTTGGTTTTAGTTCGTTTTATTGGACAAATTTATAACCAAGTGGCTCTAAACTGGATCTAAAGGTAGTCAATGAAATAGCAATGCTGAGAAGCGAGGTACTGTGATGTTCTTGTAAACAACTTCCTGAGTCTTTTAGCCGTGATCTTCCTGACTCTGTTAGTCTGTGGTACGACACTTTGCGAGTCTTTTAGCTCTAATGATATGTTGCAAAATGCAAGATAATGCTTTGGGTCGACCGGTTGAGTTTTATTTTGCCTGTTATTTCAACATTTCTGGTTTTGTTCAGGTTTTGGGCAGTGGTGGCACATCCACTGTCTTCTGTCAAGTTGGTGCCTTTGAACATTCCTGTGGATGGGTATGTGAAATCTTTTTAGTCTATCGTATTGATATTACTGCGAAATGTGGGATACCTTGTATCTGTTTTATCCACGTGTGCATATTATTTTGTTTCGTAATTTTTCCTTAAATTTCGAAGTTTGAGCTTTTTCTTCCTTTTGACCTTTGCATTCTTATTATCAAACATTTAGCCTGTGTGCTAAACACCGTACTTCTATGCTTTTCAGTACTAACCCACATGTGAGTGTTGAGAAAACCTTCAAATTAACGAGGGCAGATCGGGATCTATTGCAGAAGAAGACTGAGTACGGAGTCCAGGTTGTGTATTCGTTTATCTTTTGGCTTATAGTGCTCTTACATCCTGCATTAAGTGCATTTCAGTCGTTCTGTACTTATAACGTTTGTAAAATAATCTTCTTTCAGGTGTGGTGCATGCTTCTGAATGATACAGTTCCATTCAGGATACAGTGGCCGCAATATGCAGACCTGCAGATTAATGGTATGCGAATTCGTGGAGTGTCTTACACTTTGGATGGTTACTAGACTGCAAATTTAGAATTCATTAACCATTTTTCTTTGCTTATAGTTGATATGCTGTTCTGTTTCTGGGCGAGCCACGTAACTTTACTGTCCAATATGATCATCAAAATAATTAAGCAGGGTGCTCAAGGTTGTTTTGCATGTGAGCTGTTATTCTGATGAAGCGTGCAGGATTTCGTTAAGCTGTTTTGCACTTTATTTAATTTATATAGTGACAACTTTATGATTTTTTTTTTGTGTGGGAGTAGGATTCGTCTTACAGTGCTAACAAAGTTTGATCAGCTTCGAATGCATGAAAATGTTTGGGATACTGGGATAGTAAAAATTAGTTGATTGTTCTTTTTGCGGTTTGGTGTATTTGAATGGAACTAAATCGCTTATATTTTTGTTGATGATCACGCTTCTGTGCGCCGAGGTTTCAAATTGCATTTCTTAAATTGGTCGTGTATATGGAGGCAAGTGCTTCAGTCTCATCAGAATTGTAATTTTCTTCCCCTTCACATTAAATCACTCATAAAAAGGGTAACAGCTCCAGTAAACGGTTCAAGTATCTTGCTTTTCGTTTGCATGTTGGTGTGAGCAGATCTGGTATCTTTTCTTACATAGCCTACACGGTTACACCTCCTTGATGTCTTTACATTGATTTCCAGAAGCACATTTTAAAGCACATTTCATAGCTTGAGCTATAATGTTCTTCAAAAATAGAAACCTACATCTTTTCTGATTTTATTTTTATATCTTATGAGGAATGTAGTGCATGAAAAAACATGCTTATCTTCTTGCTTTTGTAGGAAACCCTATCAGGACTGTGAATAGACCTGGTTCACAGCAATTAGGAGCCAATGGACGTGACAATGGCGCTGAGGTAAGTCCGTATTTGTTTTTTTTTCTTGTTCGAAAAACGTATTCCTCTTCATGTGGATACTAATTCCTTGCCGTAAGCCTGATTATTATTTTTATCATTCTTATTTCAGATTACAACATGGACAATGGAGGGAGTTAATAAACTTTCACTATCTTTCACTGATGCCCGGAATTTCTGCTTTGGTGTCAGACTCGTGCGAAGGCGAACACTTGAACAGGTATCCATCATTGTGTTTCTGTAATTCAACCTTTTTTTTTTTTCCTCAGTGTAATAATATTTCAATATTTTAGGAATGAGTTAGTGTTACTGCACACAGAAGCTCCTGTCCCATGGAAGTGCATGCCAAAATGCATCCTTGTTTAAAAGACATTACCATGTACCTCGAAGATATTTTAGAATGTACTGCTGGTTTTTTTTGTACTGTACCAGACAACCATACCTACTTTTGTTAGGCCGTCTCTTATCCCACACAGTCTCATCAGTTTGCTACTTATCAAGTCTTTAAGTGGTGCATCAATTGTTATCTTTCACACATGGCCAAACCACCTTAAGTGATTCTCCTAGTTTTTTTCATTCCATGTTAATCTGTTCTGGTTTGGCATACATCAACACTTAATTTACGTTTACAGGACATCGTTCTTATGAACTTGTTACGATTTCAGCATGCTCAAGTTCAAGCGTAGTTGTTGTGCAGTACTGAAACAATTGTTACTTCAAGTGTTATTACTGCAGGCAATGATTGTTTACTTCTCTGATAATTAATATTTGATTCGTGCAGGTGTTTGGCATGATCCCCAAGGAAACTGAAGGTGAAACTTTTGAGGACGCCTTAGCTCGAATTCACCGTTGTATTGGTGGTGGAATTACTGCTGGCAATGATGACAGTGATAGTGATTTGGAAGTAATTGCAGACTCCGTTCCAGTCAGTCTTCGCTGCCCTGTAAGTTGCAAGTTATGCTTGACTATGCAAAATTACTCATTAAAACCTTTTTTGGACTATCCCAGTTTACCGTCTTTCTCATTATTGTGTATAATAGATGAGCGGTTCCAGAATGAAGACCTCTGGAAGGTTCAGACCTTGTGCGCACATGGGCTGCTTTGATCTTGAAACTCTCGTGGAAATTAATGAACGCACTAGAAAGGCAAGGGTTACGGCACATTTTCTGTTCACTATGATTTCTTATTGCCGTAGATGATATGTCTGATACTCTGTGGCTGCAGTGGCAATGTCCTATCTGTCTCAAGAACTATTCACTTGAAGATATAATTGTTGACCCTTTCTTCAATCGTATTTTACACATGGTATGCCTAGAACTTGACTCAGTCTCGTTAGTCGTTATGCTGCTCTAATGGTTTAATTTTATGTGAATTTCATATCGTGTGGTTGTGTTAATACACCCAGATGAAAAGCTGCGCTGAGGAAATAAACGAAATTGACATGAAACCTAATGGTTCTTGGCGAGTCAAAAAGGGTCGTGACGTTGGGGATCTTGCAAAATGGCATAGGCCCGATGGTTCCATTGAAGAATTCCACGAATCAAATACTGGGAAAGAATTGGCACTAGAGTGCAACCCGTTGACACTCGATATCCAAAAAACTGTTGCCGGCGCATCAATCATGAATCAAGAGGACGACGACGCTGAAAATCAGGCTATGAATATCATCACTATGAGTAGCACCACCACTATAAACGATAAAGATGATGAAAATCCAAGTATTAATCAAGGCGGTGATGAGAATTTGGATGCATCTAATGGTAATGAACCTGAGGTCAGCTCCAGTTACAACTTCTTTGGCCGAGAGCGAAATCCCGGTTTTCCTGCCACAGATGCCAATGTTATTGTTCTCAGTGACTCAGATGAGGATGATGATGTTAGTCTTATAAACCCCGAAGAAAGTTTCCCCATAGATTGTTCACTCAAAGGAGAGTTGGCCGATGCTCCTACGGAGGACCAGATTCCTTTCAGTAGAAATCAGGATGAACATTTGGCATCAATGGGTACATCAGGAATCGTACACTTTGGTACTTCTGATGCTGTACGCGATGATTATGAATCTGCATCCTATGCTAGACATAACAACGGAAATGCGTCGTTGGAATTGTCTATGGCTTCCGTTCCTCACATGGTTAATTTAAGCGATCGTCAAAATAGCACGTTGGATCATGAATTGACTTTAGGTAATGGAGACGCCGCTTTGGACCTTCCATGTCCATCCGTCTTTAGAGAAGAACCTCCTCTTGTAAATACTAGTAGTGGTGAACATGGGATTTTTTTGAATATTGGAGGCAATGGACATGAGTGTTCCAGCAACAATGCAGAGGCTCGGCATGAGTCTGCGTGTGAAGCTTTAGCAGATCTGCAAAATCAATTTCAATCTAGTGAAGGTATATCGCCTATGCCAAAACCCAAATGCTGTTTTGTTTTCGCTGAAACTTGACTAAATTAATCAACATGAAACCACTTTCCCTTTGCTGCCATATGAATTTTGCACTTCATTTTTATGTTTCTTTATGGTCACTAAGTTTTCCTAAGTATATGTTTTGTAAGCCTAATTCCTTTCAATGTATATAGATCCATTGATTCAAAGAAAAGACGATGAACCTGAGTCTGGATCATTGTCGGGATCTGGATCTGACAATAGTGTTAAGAGGAAAAGGAGCGACGACGGTCCTTTCTCATTTCCTCGCCAGAAAAGATCAGCTAGACGTGGGGCACTTCTCGCTTCGTCTTCCAACATCTTATCTGAATGATGTTTCTCCGTAGCTAATTGCTCACATGGACATTGTGTAAAGTACTCTAAATTTGGTAAAAGATTTCCCAGGTGTTGTTCAGGCGGAATTCTCTCCATTAGATATGTTCTCCATGTGAATAGGCTGTTTATACGCGTTGACGATCTTACATACAAATTCCAGCTTCTTGTTGCTTCCTGGTGAATTGGCCCGATTTCAGCCGTGTAAAATAAGTGCACTGTCTGCTATACTACCAAGTGAAAGGTTTGGAATACTATTAGCCAATCAGTGGACGGTGATCACAATCATAAAGGCGTTCTTCTTAATCAGGTAACGTATACATCTACTGTATCAAAATATTAGATCTATGATTTTAGTCGTCGTAGAAAATCTATATCTTTAGCAGCAATAGTTATGAAACCATAAACACGATTTCTTAAGATGCATTTTATTTTATGTGAAGATGTCATATGTGATCAGGAATACTATTATCAGTGAAGGCGTCATGTGAAGACTTCATTTAATTAAAGTGTTAGTCCGTAATATTTACTTGATTTTCGTATCTGATGCAGCGCAGGCTTTTCCTAAGCGTACAATGAATTCGTGCTTCGTCTCGACTGGCTAATTTTTGTACCTTCGAAAAACAGTGCTGAACATAACAGGCAGATGCGCACTTAAGCGAACGGGTGAAGGTCCATGCTAATGTACCTGCGCACTAAAGCATAACGGTTTTTTGTCTACGGACTATCGAGAGTTCCCGGGAAATGGTCCATGCTAATGTACCTGCATTTTGTTAGACTTGATATCCTTTCCCAATTCAAGAGCCAATGGTTGTGAAAGAGTCGGTAAAAACATGTAAACGGTTTGACCGACATGTCATTAGATCGTACTGAGTCGTTATTTATGCCTAGGCATGTTCATAGTTCGAAAAGGATGTAAGATCATCAGGTGGGTAGTATTAGGAACAATTGACCTTTTCGGTGTAATTTCACTGAGAATTGTAAGTAGGGTTTGTTGTAGGATACATGCATCTTTCTTAGTTCCTAACCGAACTTGAAATCCGATCCAGAAACCTCGGATATGATCTATGACCCAATTGTTTCGCATAAAGAGTGAGTATAACCGATATAGAAGGCAATTATCTTTATATTTTTTGCCGGTCTGAGAGAGGCACGAGGCCATTACTACGATTGAGGGGACTTGAACTTGAGACCTAATGCTTAAGATTACCTCCATCCTGACCATTAGGCAACTATCCTTAAATTGTTGTATTCTTTTCAATAGCTGATATGAGTATGAAATGGTATAATCGTAATTTGAATGTGCTCCGTTCATTAAATGGGAACGGGGAAGTGCAATGCGGTGAAAATTAGTTAGGTTTTTTTATCCCTTGGGCTGCAACTTAAAGTAGTCTAATTTAAAATCAAATGATTTGAAAATCGACTCGTTGGCCAGAAAGTCGACAAGCTACATAATAGTTGAACCTTTGACTCGATTTGAGAAAATACTCGAGTTTAACTTGAGTTCGCTCAATTGAACGCTTTTCAAATTCTTTTATACAGTTTGAACTTTGAAAATAAAATATTTAAATATTATAAAAAAATTGCGAAAATAACTAGGCTCGGACGCAATTTAAAATGATGATCTAAGTTTTACTAGGCTCGAACGCGACTCAAATGTGGCCAAATTTAGCCTTAACCCGAGTTAAAACCGATTTGATTCCGAGAAATCGTGGAGCCCATTTAAGTCCTTATCAGGAGATCCGAAAACAGTGTCAGAACTCAGAAGATAACAGACATGATATGATATGATATGACATGCACAGTCTGCACAAATCTAATTCCCTCCTCTTTCACCTCCCTCCCTATATATACACTCACACACACAAACAACAAAATAATTTTATACAAAATCTATAACATGAACAACAAATATTAAACACATATAATATAATCTACACACTGTAATCATCTTCTTCATAATTGTTGTTGTTGTTGTTGTTGTTTGCAGCAACAATGGAGGGAAAAACAACAAACAACAACAATGTGGACACATCTAATGCTGAAAGACCTGTGTTTTTGATGAAGTGTCCTTCTGTTGTTTCTCGTTCTTTTCAATCTTCTTCTTCGTCGTCGACCTCGTCTTCTGTTAGCAATCTCCCTGTTGCCAAGGTTGTTTTTTCGATTGACCCGCTTCGTATTAATCACGATGATTCTACTCAGGTAGTACATTCCTCATTCTCGTCATTCTCTCTCAATTGTTCTACTTTTTGGGTTTTTTAGGGTTCTTTGTGATTGTGAATTTTGTGGGTTCTTTTTGAATTTTAGGGGGGGTTTTAGGGTTTTGGTGATTCTTGGTCATTGTTGTTTTGTGATTATAATGTAATAATTGTTACGATTGTTGTGATTATTATTGAGCGAATTGTGACCGTTTTGTCTTGGTCATACAATAATGTCATACGGAGTAAGTTATAAGTGGATTACTTGAGTATTTTTTTGATTTTGGTGTGTTTTTGTGGAGGATTTTATTGTGTTTGCTGTTTTCTTCATTCACTGCATTCTACACTAGTTGTTGGACTGGAGCGCGTTAACGTGAGACGGTCTCTGAATGTTGTGTAATTCCGAAAGAGTAAAATTTCTCATGAATTCGTACCTGGTTTCAGAGTGTAACGGTCTTTCAGGGGACTTACTCTTTATTCTATGCGTTTGGGCTTGAAATTTGTGAGATGAAATTGGGTGACACGCGAAAACCCATTTGAGTGTTACTGTAGTGAAATCATTTGAAGGTTCTGAAAAGGATAATATATAAATAGAATGTTGAAATTGACTTGATTGAGCAACTAATTTTATAATTTGGGAGGAGAATTATGACGTGGGTCATTGCTGAATTGACTATTGATTATACGTTGAAGGTCGATTCACCAGATGTTGACGTTTTGATGGGATCTGTCTGAGGTTCATTTTCAGGTGGACTTAATATTTTTGCTGCTAGAATTAACTATTGTTTATGGAATTATTGCTAGATCATTGTTAGTCAATTCTAAGCTCTTTTCGTTGTGATAGCATCCGTCTTTCTTACTCTTGGCTAAATATTGATTAAGTTGCAAAGACGCAAACATTTGGCCTTCAACCACCAATTTGTATTAAGTTTTCATGCTTGTTGGTGGTGATTGTGTGGGTCTTAATAGGAGACCTTTTGTTAGTTGTTACGGAATATTAATAACTTTTCCCTGTCGGTTCCATTTTGGTTGAAATTATTTAGTACTCCGTAGATTATTTTAGGTCTTTCTGTAAATGGGTCCTAAATACAAGTATTATAATACTATATACTGTAACTCACGAGTCACGGAGTCAGATAAGTCAGACGGTTTTCCGCCTTTTGGCTATTTGGTTAGAGCTGATCAATAAATTAACCTTAATTATTCGTAAATATGCATAGCCATCAGCTATGTGTTTTCTACAATTACTCCATAAAATAATCTTAAAACTTGCCAAGCTTTCAAGATTTTGTTATCCCTTTGACTTTATCGATTCCGAATGTCTTTCTTTTTGTTTGAATTATCTTTGGACAAGTGAGGGTAAGTTGTTTAATGTGTTGCAGTACAATGTGTTTTTTTCCCTGAAGCTTTTCGTTAGTCACAATTATATGATGTACTCTATATCACATTACGGCAGAGGAGTGTTCTCCCTCGTTTTCTTCCAATTCATCACTTCTGTTTGACTGAGCTATTTATTATGTTTGAAATGGTGTGTATGACTTCGATTATTTAATGTAAAGGTTAGTTCAGTATGGAAATTTAAATGATTAGTTAATGTGTCGTGATGTCAAGATGTATGTCACACTTATCCATAGATTTGATTAGGAGTTTAGGCTGATGAGTACGGTGACGGAAACAAGGGTATGAAATTTTCTGTTGACCTCACTACGCTGTTTACCCTTAGGAAGATCGAGTTGTGATGGTCAATCATTGCACAGTGTTTTATTTTCTTATTTTATCCCCATTTCCTTAGTATGCATGCTTACCATCCACCTTAATCATCGAAGATTATGCATAGTGTGTTTGTGTGAATAAATGAGCTCTTATTGTTTGATGATGCACTTACTGTCGACAGGTCAAGGGAAGTTTGGAAGTTTTTGTTTGTTTCTCTGTCCCATTTGCTGTCATCTTTCTCAATTTTCATACACTGTTTAAATGATGATCAGTTCACCATGGAATTGACCGGCACCAATTTGGGAAATGTACCCAAGTTTTTCTCGATGGACATGTCAAAAGATTTTGCGCCCATGTCGGTCTTTTCTGAGTCTCGAGGTGAGTACATTGACTTCTGATGTTTGCCGTCCATTATCAGCTGCTAGAACATGTGATTTTGCCCCTTAAGTTGGTTAACACTTAACACATGATACGACTGTTCGTGTAAACATGGTTTTCCTTCTACTGTCCTAGTTTTCACACGTATGTCTGATCTTAGGGCGTATGTGAACGGGTATTATTGTGTTTCTCCAAACACAAAATTTATGGCGTATGCGAAAATTGCATCCGACCTTACGACCTTTAAAACCTTTGAATTCTACAAGATTGCAGTGCTTATTCTAGCTTGTTCAACTTACACGTTATCTCTGAATCTCTGATCTACGGTTTATGGCTAATAAGTAATAAAGGATGGTCAGAACTCAGAATTGCTAGCAGAAATCTGACTTGACCTTTCGATGCTTACTACAGGGAAAATATCTGTCGAAGGGAAGGTAAAGAACAAATTTGACATGCGGCCTCGGTATGATGGTATCGAGAGCTACGGGAAACTCTGTCGTGAGCGTACAACCAAATACTCGACAAAGACTCGACAGATTCAGGTATCTGCGTTTTGCACCTTGCTGATCAACCGATAAATTCTTATGCTTTACGTTTCTGTACACTCAATTTCTTCCGCTTATTTTTCGCTTGTGTAATCTAGGTGATTGGTCATGAGAAGCCGATAACGCATATGCCAGGACTTCTTCACGTGCAGGTCTGACGAGATTATTTTTACTGCTTTTTTCGATAGAAATGTACACGACCAATGTATACTTTTATTCTACTCTATTTACGCTTTTGCGTGATGGATATGAAATGTGTGATGTGGTAGGAGAAGAAGAAAGTCGTAGCTAAGGCATCGGACACAAAAAGAACAAGGAGGGATCGCGGAGAGATGGAAGAGATCACGTTTAAACTTTTCGAGCAGCAACCTAACTGGACTCTCAAAGAGCTCATCAGTAAGACCGATCAACCAGAGGTGCGTTTCTTAAACATTCATGGACACATCTTTTATCTCTTTGTTTTACGAGAATTCAGTACGGATTTCTTCGGTTTCTGTTTCTAATCTTATTGTTGTTCGCGTAACATCATCCAAATCTAAATGACCTTAATTGACTAATTTTGAATCGACAACCTTTATATTGGACCTGGCAAAAGGGTCAATTGGGTTGCGTGTGGGTTGGGTCAAATCAGGCTAGGTCATTACGGATATGGGTCATTTACGCGTAGGTTATCATCAACTTTATAGCTACAACTCGAAATGATTGAAAATGATTTGATTCACTTAACCTGTCCTCGACCGTAATGGGACCAAACGACTCATAGTTTAAATTATTGTTTGCTTGTAGCAATTCATGAAAGATATACTGAAGGACCTTTGTGTATACAACAACAAAGGAGCGAATCAAGGCACTTACGAGCTGAAGCCCGAATACAAGAAATAGATTGAGAATCCGTGATAATATGATTGGACATTGGTATTTTCCGGCTTCTCAAAACGATCTTTTTTCCGCACATAAGTTTTCTGTTAGGAGAAACAAACATGTTCCAGGCCGAAGATGGCTCTTTTTCGTTTTGTCTTTGTTCATCTGTTTATGCTTGTACCGTTTGCACATAGACACCATGATGGATAATAGGCTGATTGAGCTCGAAACTTTTCTCGAATGACTTGCTGGAATATAGAAGGTTGAAACCATCGCTTGCGTATATAAATATATTTCCCTCAAGTCTTTTCTACCATAATATCTGACGTGTTCGTTGTTCGTTGCTCGTTGCGTAAGCAGCAGTATGTCTAACATAAATTTAATGGAATCCTGTGTTTGATAATATCAATGTTCTGGTCACATATGACGTTAGACGGCGTATTGTCGAGTCTCACCTCCCAACTTTCTGGTTCTATGTATAGACGGGATGATCTCGATTAATTGTTTCGGTTATTAGTAAGAAAAACACTCCTGCAGGCCGATGTATTAACGGTTGATTTCACCATCGTTATTCGAACAGCGTGAGGTGTGCCTGATGATTTCGACACTGGTTTGATAGATGATAAAGTTTGCAAGAAATACTTTTTGTGTTCATATTAGGTTGATTTCGATAATTCTTGTATGAAATAGTCGTACACTAATTTACGATATCTCAAGAAGCCACTGGTGAGGCACTTGATCATTCCACATTCAATTAGGACGTCAGAGAGCACCTCAAGTTATTAATGTGGGATTACTGAAATTGAAAATTGTTATTAATTTGGAAAAAAAAAAAAAAAAAAAAAAAAGATAATTTATTTTATCATAAATTAGGCTAATCCATTAATGAAGATAAGAATTAACCCACCAAAATTAATGGTGGAGCAACCACCCAACTAAGCCACCGTGATAATTAACCCTACAAATTATGATCATTATTATATGTCAAAGTGATAAGTTTTAAAATAGTCGTTTTAGTCACACTTTAGTTACAAATAAGCCGTCATACACGTGAACGGTTTTACAATAGACTTGCTTCTACTGGAAAAACATAAGTAAATGTACAAGATGTCATAGTTTTTGTTAAACGCAATTAACAGTCAGATACTCGTCTAATAGTGTTCTTGAATCTTAAAATTTATATTACGACTAACTTAAAATTGGATACAATTGTGATAATATATTATGAAAATAATGAAAAATAAATAAAATAGTTAATCTAGTTAATTTATGTAAATGATAAATATATTGTGTAAATTAAAAAAAAAAAAAAAAAAAAATTAATTTAATCATGTATAATGGAATGAAGTTATAATCATAGGGTGTGAGGGGAGAATGAGATTGAAGGGGATTGGGGTGGAGTTGGAATCCATTGGGTATCTAACTCCATTCCTAAATCACTCAACCAAACATAAAATTGTGTCAACTCCATACCATTCCATTCCAACCCCTCAAACCAAACACCCCCTAAAATGATAACCAAATGATTGAGCCGTTTAGTGTACCGGGAGATGATTAACCCAAGAAAATATGATTATTGATAGGAGTGAAGGGAGTATTAGTAAATCGGTTTTTCAATCCTATCCACTTGGTATAAGATAAAAGCTTAAATATAAGTTATATAACAATAATTACACATTTAATATTTATTTAAATAAGTAAAATAAGTTTTTTTTTTTTTTTTCTCGAAATATTTCCATTTTTAACTCCTCTGATCTTATATTTGATGGGCATAGGATAGAAAAACCGTAAATCCAAAAAGGCATGTTTGAAACAAAATGGGAAACGTCATAAAATGTCGTGTGTGAAGCACGACACTTTGTGCATATTATTTGGTCAATTTGTTCTTCATTTACCCACCTAACCGTAATACCATATACATTCATACCACCACATTCATCATTCTTTCATTCATTCATAATTCAATCATCACACACTATTTTTCTTTCATTTTAATCCAATTTAAAGTTACCATCTTTTCATCTTTTCTTTGTTTCAGGTATTTATTTCATTCTTCTCAATGTTGTTTTCTGGTTTCAATTATATTTGTCTAAACTTTTTGAACAAGTTCATGTAGTTATGTTTGGATGTCTTTAAGTTGACCAAGTTTCCATTTTTTTTTTTGTGTATTAATTTAATGGGTTTTAATTCTGTTTTCAATTTAGTGAATTCAATGCTTTGATATGTTTGTGTGTTGGGTGATTTAGCCAAAGATTTGATCTTTACAGCAAATAATTCGTTATTTTTTCTGCATTTTTTAAATATTGATTGATTAATTCAGCTTTATCGCAGTGTCTCCGTCGTTTGTTTACCTTTAGATTAAAATGTGTGGGTAAAGATTGGTAAATTCTTTTTATGCCATTTATTAACATAAGAAGGTAAACAAATGACGGAAACAAAAGGCGTACTCGTATGATATTGCTGATATTTGAAGGATGTGAGTGATCAAACTATGTTACTCTGATTCTTCCACATAGTGTCGTGTCTAACACACGCTGTATTGTATGACGCGGCTATTTTCGCAAAGATTCAATATCTTTTTGGGTTTACTGTGAAGTCTGAGACACGACACGTGTTTGTCACGCGACATGTCAGTTACGTTTAGTGTCAGAGTAACACAAGAAGTTTTGGATTTATAATTTGATGTATATTTAGGTGGTATGTTGATTTGTCACATTTTACCTTTTGACACTATTCATTTTGATATTGCTTACCATATATGAAGGATAAGAGGAATATAGTCGTGCGAGATCGTGTTTAATTTGTCTTCACTAGAACAGTTGTGACGTAAGGTCTTAAAGTGAGATTTCCATTGAATGTTTACCATTTTGAAAATATACATATAATTGCGGATTTTGTTTGGAGTGTGAGGATTTGTGATTGAGGTTTAGGTTTGATGCTGTCGTTTTTTTTTTTTGATATTGTGTTTGGATACTTTGAGTTGATTTCGTGAACTATATCATGGGTGACATGATGGGAAACTACTCGTGTTCTGATCTATAAACTCTTCATTTTCGGCCAAAGTCATGAAAATGTTTGATGAAGTTGTCCTATACATTATCCGACATGCCAACATAGGTGCTTCATGCACTTGCAACTAGTGTAACACCGTAACATAGGTTATCCTTCGTATGACTTCCACTCTATTCTTGCACCCATGTTTTCCTTTGTTTTCTTCTCAAATTTACAAGTCTGTGATTGTGAATGTGAACACATTTGTACGACATTTTCTGGTTTATTTCATGTGCCACGTGCTGCGTGATGCGTGATGCCTAAACTAGACAGTAACATCATGCTTCGTATATTATCTTGTGTAAAGCTACTCTACACCTTTATGTTTATGGGCGATCATGTACAAGACTTGTGATACACGTTCCAAAACGTACTTTTTGAAGCCCTTTAGTAGTATCTTTGATGCGTGAAATAAGTACTAGTTGAGGCTCTAATGCTGAGTCATGTTTGTTCTACTTGGCGACAAGACTTTGTTTCTCATCTCCTTTTCTGTTCTTTATCAGTATCGCATTGGAGAAATGGATTTTTGCTTCAGAGAACTAGCTGGAGAATCACTTCCTTCAGATCACGATTTTCGTCGATGTCCCTTTTTAATGAATATCAATGAGCCAACTAATTTCTCTTTCGAACCCTCGAAGGACTTTTGTTTGCCTGTAAGTCACTTTTTTCCCGCTTTATACTGTATATATGTGTTTCGTAAAGTTTTTCAGCGTGTTATTATTTACGTCACCATGCTCAGACATTCTCTATAAAGGTTTAAGTTGATTTTCTCGTTATTTTGTTATGTATGCGCAGGTGCGTGGTGTAAAAGGTCCAATTTTTGAAGATGGTCCCAATTTTGACATTGCATTTAGGTTATTTCATGGACGTGATGGAGTTGTTCCGCTTTTAGGGAGATCATTTGTACGATCTGAGAGTTTAGATTTTGGTCCACCCGCCCCTCATTTTAATCCTTTAGCGGCAAAGGCTGCCACCATCAGCCTTTCTGGCTTTGGTGGAGGGCTCTTTGGCTTTGATGCCTTCTTTGATAAGGGCAAAAACCAAAAGAAAAAATCTCAGTCGTCATCGAAGAAGGATTCTACTTCAAAGGTATGGAGTAATTTTTTTTATTGGGAAATTCTCAAAGTTTTTCAGTTTTGCATTTATACTCATCTTTTTGAGAGAAAAAAAATAAAAATTTAACAATAACTCTTAGCTACGTAAGACATACAACTTAAAATAAAATTTACCATTTTTTGAAATCGGAAAATAAAATTATTGCCCGTCAAAGTTTTTTTTTTTTTTTTCATAAAAAGAGGGGTATTAGTGAGAAAACGAAAAAATTTGGGGGCACAAGTGAGAATATCCCTTTTTTATTTTTATATTTTTATTACATAAGAAATTATGTATCGACTGAGTACTACTCCGTACCTCATAACATCTGAAGTACACACATTTAGGTCCTGTTCTTTTGTACTTAATTTCAGACGAATTCAGTTAGCTCTAAAGAGTCTAAAATAACAGACGTTACTAACACTACTTCAAAGGAAGGCTTTTCGCCCATTGAAAATGGAAAAAACATGCTCCGTAATATTTAAAAATGGCATTTTCTGAAGTTTATCCTCTTGACTCGTAATTGTCACAAGTTCATTAAACAATTTTATCTCATTGTCAATATTGGTGCCAAAGACACGTGAACATTTTGCGTTCGCCTTCTGAATCTGTGCCTAACTCTTTGATAACCTATTCGTCTAGGGAGGAGACGGAAATCACGAGTCACTGAGCAATGAGTGGCTACAAACAGGGAACTGCCCTATCGCAAAGTCATACAGGGCAGTAAGCAGCGTCGTACCACTCGTAGCAAAAGTTCTGCAGCCTCCTCCAGGAGTACAACTCAAGTGCCCAGCAGCAATTGTCGCAGCTCGAGCAGCCATATCTCGTACCGCCTTTGCCAAAAACCTACGACCTCAGCCACTCCCGACAAAAATCCTCGTGATTGGACTTCTAGGCATGGCGGCAAACGTTCCCTTGGGTGTGTGGCGAGAACACACCAAGAAGTTCTCGCCTGCATGGTTCGCTGCTGTGCACGCAGCAGTCCCGTTCATCGGCATGCTCAGGAAATGCGTGCTGATGCCCAAGACCGCGATGGCGTTTACCATAGGTGCGTCTGTGCTCGGTCAGGTCATTGGGTCACGCGCTGAGCGGTACCGACTGAAAGCTAAGGCTGCAAGTAAATCGGTTGTGTTGGGAAAAACACCAGTAGGTGAGTCGGAAACTTTGAAGGCTGTCACAGTAAACAATGGTGGGAAATGTGGCGATGTGGTGAAGTGGGACCCGCTGTCACTACATGCTGGCGAGGCTGCGTCGTCCCGTGGCATCTGCTGTGCTGCCTGATATTTGGCTTTGCTGTGGAAATTGAATTATCTGTGTGATGGTGTGGCTTATTTGTATAATTATTTGGGTTATCTTTTTTTTTTTTTTCTTTTTTTTTTGGAACAATTGATCTTTTATACTCAAATAAAACGATTTTACAGGAGAGTTGCGAAGTATATTTTCGTACCTTACCTACAAAGTTAGAACTTTGTCATATTTTTCCGATACACCTCTTTTTTATAAAGATCATTGGCCGCATATGATGTACAAGTCCAAATTTCGTTTTCATACACTATAGTCGTTATATTTTATCGTTTGTTTTATAGACCTTATATTTCGATTTTTGCATGTATACCAAAAAAAAATAAAATATGCATTGATGTCATAAGATGGCAAGAGTTATATGAAAGGAAGTGCATGCAGTAAAAACAGAAGAAAAGTAAGCAAAGGATATGATCCAGAAAAAAGGGCAGAAAATGTGGAGCAATAATGTTATAATTTCTTGTGTTCTAAGTGACTTTGCTAGCATTGCTACAAATTGACTCATTCTTGTACAATTTTTTTGCTGGAATTATAGTATGACAGCAATATCATGGAGTTGTATCAATTATCTAGTGTGTGACTGAATTGATTGTTTTTATAAACCGTCTCATACGTACGATAAGTCTATCAAGTCATTTCAGGTCATTTATGTTTTTATTTTTGATGTTATTTTTAAATGAGTTTTATCAGTTTCGTTAGCAAATGGGTAGTTTGATACATTAAAGTTACGTCACGAATCCGTTAAATGTTTATAAAAATCGAACAAATTTCAAGTGACAAGTAATAAAAAAGCGAGTAGTATAGGAAATTATAAAACGTAAGATTAATCGTAAAACTATTGTATGCTCTACATTAAAATGTGGAGTACAAATAAAACATTCTAAACAAATTGCCATCTTTTCATGAGTTTGTCTCATGTTGATAATTTCATTTGTAATTATTCCTTAATCATCACAATGATTAATTAATCTAGAGATACCATCCTCATTAAAGTATTCTCTAATTTCAAGGCACAAACTATACAAATATGTACTATAAATCACACTAATTTTACTTGCATATGAAGATGACTACTATACCTTTATGAACATGTGATCTACAATTTGATCATTATAACCTTATAATATAAGCTTAATTGTTCATTTAAGTCCATACCAAAATAGTACAACATGGCTACATGCTCTATACTACTTCACATTTCACTAATTCTAGTCCTTATTTTCACCGGTGAGGCGGTCACGAGAGGCGGTCATCACAGTCAAAGTAGGCGTCGAGCGTTAGACAAGGTCAACGGGTTACCGGGCCAACCGGGTCATGTCGACTTTGACCACTATTCAGGTTATGTCACGGTCGACAAAGAGGCTGGTCGAGCTTTATTTTACTGGCTGATTGAATCACCGGGTAATAGCACGCCCGATACAAGGCCTCTTGTGTTGTGGCTCAATGGTGGGCCCGGTTGCTCGTCCGTGGCTTATGGGGCTTCTGAGGAGGTGGGCCCATTTAGGGTCCAGCCCGATGGAAAAACGATCACTTTAAGCCCATTTGCTTGGAACAAAGGTTTTGGATATAATTTGAGCTTTGAAGTCATATTTACTTTTTTTTTACAAATATTTATGTGAGAAATGGCACGATAATTTTATCATGGGACCTGTCACGTTTTTGCTATGCTCATTGTAATTTGTAACTAACCTCTTATGTAACAATCATAAATGTTTATACAATCAACATAAAAGAATTACACGACATGTTTATATATCATGAATAAAGAGACTTTACTATATTGCTAATATTTTAAGGTTTATAAAATTTTAATTTATGATCTTATGTTTGATTTGCAGAGGCCAATTTGCTATTCCTTGATTCACCCGCTGGAGTTGGATTTTCTTACTCAAACACTTCAATTGATCGACGAGAAGTCGGTGATAGAAAAACGGGTAATAATGGCTGATAATGTACTCGTAATTCTAATTTTATACGAGACTGTCACACAGTATAAAATACTAATACGAAAAACCTTCTTAACTATGTGCATGTACAGCTCGAGACGCATATGTTTTTCTTAAAAGATGGTTAACGAGGTTTCCGGAGTACAAGCATAGACCATTTTACATTGCCGGAGAAAGTTATGCCGGACATTATATTCCCGAGCTCGCCCTACTAATTACTCGTCTCAACAAAGGGATTCAAAATCCGATAATCAATTTCAAAGGCTTCTTGGTACGTGATTCTTGATTCCAAACTTAATTATTAACGTTAGACCGTCTTACCAAAAGCTTAACGACATCTAAAAATGGGGTGAAAATGCAGCTAGGAAATCCGCTGATAGACGATTACTACGACAACAAGGGGACATTCGAGTATTGGTACAATCACGGGATGATATCCGAAGCAACATACACGGCGCTTAACAAGGCGTGCTTAAATGCCTCCTTTTTGTTCCCTAAGGGTGCTTGCATAAGGGCTCTTTTCAAAGCTTACTCTCAGTTTGGGAACATCAATCCTTACGACATTTACGGCCCTGTTTGCTCTGACCTTACCGTCTCCTCAAATCATCGCCAGCGCAGACCTTCGGTACACGAAACTTTGCATACAATTTCCTGTTTTAGATTGCTGTGTATGTGCGTACGATCATTTATAAAAAAAATAAATAAATTGCAGCCTATGAAGTTTAGGGGAAACGACGATTGTATAATCTTGTACACGACAATGTACATGAATCGTCGGGATGTGCAAAAGGCGCTGCACGCTAACATCAGCGGATCAATTTCTGAACCATGGCGGCCTTGCAGGTTCAAATGCTTGAAAACAAACAAATCACTTATAATTTGATGCAACAATAAAGTTTTCATTTCGTATTCTTACGCTTTTAGTTGAGATGGTTCCAAAAACGCTCTTAAATTTTTTGGCTTGTTTGCTGTGCAGTGACGTTGTTCGAAGTAGTTGGACAGATTCTCCGAAATCCATGCTCCCTATCTTTAAGGAACTCATCGCTTCTGGCGTTCGAATTTGGGTTTTCAGTGGAGATACAGACGCGATTTTACCTTTAACAGCGACAAGACACTCCATTAATGCCCTCAAGCTTAAGACCATCACAGAATGGTACCCCTGGTACGACAGCGAAAAGGTTAGTCGTAAAAGTTTCTCCTTCACTTTTAAAATTTTACAGTACGTTGTTGTCGTTCAGTCTTAACTTAACCGTGACACAAATGATTGTCAGGTTGGCGGGTGGAGTGAAGTGTATGACGGGCTAACGTATGTGACAGTCAGAGGTGCAGGGCACGAGGTTCCGCTGACACGTCCTCGTCTTGCTTTGCTTCTTTTCACTCATTTCTTAGGGAACCAGCCCATGCCACAGATCACCATACACGACTGAATCGTCTAGGATCGATGTACTTAATTTAATTCATACGTAAAGAATGTAAAGAATTGTATTTAAGATGAAATCATTTGAATATCAGATGTCGAAAGTCGACTCAGACGATTAATTTCCAAATTTCATTCAGTAGAATGAATGGATAGTGTGTAATACATACAGATTGATAGACAGTTCCAAGAGTTTCTTTCTACAATCAAATAAAAAAAAAATTGCTCAAAATTATAAATTAGACGCGATATTTAATGTTGCTTTATCGGTCTTAAAACCATATCTTCTAAAAGTACTCAAAATCGATGTATGACGAATCATTAGAACTGGTGGTGAGGGTTTTGTCAGTGGAAGCAGAAGTAGTCGTTTCCGCAGGAATCTTCTTATTATTATCAGCAGTAGTAACAGGTGCAGTCTCCTTACTCGCAAACCTCGAAAAGTCAACGGGTTCAGGCACGTAAGGCGCAGGGGCGCTCCTCACGAGCGCCCAATTAACGCCTTCGAAAAATGGGTGCTGCTTAATCTCTGTCGCGCCTCGCTTGTACGCGATCCTCTTATGAGGCTCCTTAACCAAAAGCCCGCGAATGAGGTCTCGAGCGACATTACTAACTTGCGGACTATCAGGAAACCGTAAAGGTTGCGCCACGACATTAACAAGGGTGGCCCGGTTTCCTTGGCCTTTGAACGGGGTGGTCCCGTGGAGAAGTTCGTATAAAAAAATCCCGAAAGTCCACCAGTCTACCGCGCTACCATGGCCTTCGCCACGTATGATCTCGGGCGCAAGGTACTCGTGGGTCCCGACAAAGGACATTGACCGAACGTTGGTGGGCTCCGCCATTAGCTCAGGGAGGGACCCGTTTACGAAAAGGCCGAAGTCTGACTTTGATTTTCGGTTTTTCTTGGAAGGGAGTATGCGAGGGAAGAAACTTGACGGCTGAATGCAACCGTGCACGGCCATTTCCTCGTCGAGGATACCGCCACTGCCGCCGCCACCAATGCCACCGTTTGAGACGTGGGCCGAGGACGACTTCACGAGGGTTGGGTTGACGGAGCAACGTAGGGAGAGGTCAAAATCCGAGAGCATAATGTGGCCTTCTTCCCTTACTAACACATTCTCTGGTTTTAGGTCTCTGTATACTATTCCTAACATGTGGAGGTACTCTAGTGCTAAGAGTATCTCCGATGCATAAAACCTGTAAAATTACACGGAAACTATCAGTAACCAACTCAACCAAAAGTTTATGTTGCTGATGTTGTGTGCCCCGCAGTCATGTGGCTAGTTTTACCAAATAGAGCCTAAGAGTTAAGCTGATGATTGTAGGGCCCCAATGCTGTGGGCCCTACAGGCTACAAATGTGACTAGTTTTTACCAAAGATAGCCTAAGAGCAAAGCAAAGCAGAGGAGCAGTGCTTACCGAGCAGCGTCCTCGGAGAAGTACTTGTGAGTCTGCTTCTGCCTAAGCGAGTGAAGATTCCCGCCGCTGCAAAACTCCATAACTAAGCAGTAAAATTTATCAGTCTCAAAATGGGTATACAAAGTAGGCAAAAACGGATGGTCGAGTAATCCGAGGATCTCCCTCTCAGTCTGAGCCCTGAGAAGCTTGTTTCGACTAGCTAAAGACGCCTTATCCATCACCTTCATCGCGTAGTAAGTACTCGTCCCTCTCAACTCGACTAAATAAACACTACCGATGTCTCCATAGCCGAGCCTTTTAAGGAGCCGAAAGTGGCTCAGACCGATTGGAGGGTCACGTGCAGTGATGTTGTTTATGGCATCCCATCTGATGTCGCCCCCTGTGTGAGGCTTGAAGGGTGCAGAGCTGGTGCTCTCGATGCTGTCGCTGCGAGCGCTGTTCAGGCCTTCTCGTCGCTGACCTCCTGCAACCGTCTTTGGCGAGGGGATTGTGCGCGGGTTGCTCATCGGATTTTCGGGATTTTGGATTGGGTCCAGGCCCTTTTTGTGCTCGGATGACTTTGGTTTTTGCCTTGTGGCGTGATCATTTGGGTCGTCATCAGATGATCGATAACTCATCTGCAAAATTGATGTCAACTAATTTGAGGTCGTTTAACTACAAAATTTATGAAATACGCGTTTAAACTAGCAATATATAAAACAAAATGGCGTAACAGAAAGAAGAAAAATCACAAGCCTAACCTCGGCACTCTCAGCCTTCTCCATCGATTTTGTCGACGACATTATCGTTGGCTCAACCCAACAATGGCCTTCAACGCCCTGGTTAGATTTACGTGAAAGCCACATTATATAATTAACTACGTACGTTCGTAATTAAATTACTGAAGTACTTTTTTTATTTTTTTTCTATATTAATTCAACACTATATTTATGTAGGTGTGACATAAAAACTTCCCTAGGACATTGTGAGCATAATGTAAGATTGTTTATAATTGCAGGCCTTAGTAATGGAAATGTACATTGTAGAACTATATTTGTAAGAAATTATGATATTTTGGAGCATATAATAAATAAATATATAAATAAATTAAATTAAATATATCATAGGAAATATTTTTTAGTGTGATTTTGACCATTCTATGAGTGATATAATGGATGTGAGATCATGATCGATTGTGTTAGTATTTTGCAACAAAGAGAATTTACGTAGTGCTATGCACGTAATTGTGTCAAAATATGCATGTTGTCTACTTAGTACTCCCCTATCATTTTGACTACATCCTTGTTGGGTAGATAAATATTTTTAAGCAAAGGTGGTCACGAGTCGGATTAGGCTGATTTATTTTTGGATTAGGGTTATTTGGTCGGACTTAAAATCGGTCTTTCAAGGGTTAATGTTGTAACGAATCAAACTGGCCGATATGATGACGATGAAGCGTAAAAGGTTACTTGAAACATGACACTTTGTTAAAAAAAAAAGGCTAATTCAGAACGAACCAGCTTAGAATGATCGTCAACTTGTTACTATGGTCACCTAGCATTATGGTATTTGTTTTATGTTTTACGAGTTACCCTACATAATTGGGAACAAAAACTTGTTAGAATGTCGGTTTTTTTAAATAAGTCTGTCATCCTATTGGTACGAAAGGTTTAGGAAAAATTGTTTGATTTTGGACTTAAATAGATACCATCATAGTAATTAGTAATATCATATGACAATCGCAACAAGTGATATCAAAGAAGATAACAACGTATATGACAACAATAAATAACGTATTAGTTACCATTTTCTTCTACCTAATCGCATTCCAAAATACAAATAAATTAGCGATTCTTTAACTTAATTAAAAAAAAACACCAAAACATTATAATCAAAAGGGATAAAAAAACTAACCAGTTATATAATCGATCCCTCTTCTTTATAATTCACTTTCAAATTGCATTCCATTATTTTATTTTGTTTTCTGTGACCATTAAAAAAATGTTTAACACTATATAACAAAACCCAAAGAAAGAAAAATTAAATAACTATTGATGGGAATATTTATTTGATTATTAAAGGAAAATAATGTCAAAAAAAAAAAAGAGGATGAAATAATTAAAAATTGAGCAAAAAAAAAGAATTAATTAATTAAGACTACAAAAATGAAGTTAAAAAATGAGAATAATGAAAATAGATGAAAAATTAATGAAAAATATGTTGTGAATTTTGACAAGCCTAAAAAATTGATTGAATATCCGTTAAAAACTCTCGAAATTGTGGTTAAAGACTCACAATCTATAATCTTCTACTAATGATAATAATTAGTGCTTTTTTTTTTTGAAATTAATGCTATAATTTTTATTTTTATTGAATTAGAAATAAAAATTAGTGTTATGTAGATTATTATTAGGAGGTATTTTCCTACTAAGTAGGGAGTTTTACTAATTAATCAAGGAATTTAATTATTTAATTATTTAATTGATTGATGTTTTTACTAATTAAAAAAGTGTTGAAAGGTTTGAAATTAACGACATATAAGATCTACAATTGAGGCATCATAATGTTCTTGAGACAAAATTAAATAAACTTTAAAATTGTGTTATTATATTCCTTGTTAGTTTTAGTTTAAATATTTATTAAAATCGATTATTGATGTATTTCTGCGTTACTTAGATTGAAATAGTTCAAGACACTACAAGATGATCGTTTTCGTACATAATTGCTTAATCACAAAATTAAAACGTTTTTCACGTCTAGCTCGCACTTAAAGCCTAAATAATACGGAGTATGGAGTATTTCTTACGATCTTCCTAGTAGTTATGGTTGAGATCTCGATGACTATTATGTCACATGTTACGACAAAAAACGATTATCCTCTAACAAAAAAACAAAATATCCATTAATAAAGACATTCCGAGGCAAATCTTACAGACTGTTGCAAAGACAATCTCGCAGTTTCCGACAGCATAATTTTTCTGCAAATGGAAACCAGCGAGAGACGACAATAATGTTACTGGGTACAAATACAAAGCGGAGTGTTCTTGTTTGTTTCTACCTCTCCTTCAGTTCTTGTTCGAACTGCAACAATCTCTCCCTTACGGGTTTTAAGAATGTCTTCAGGTCTTGGCTTATACTTTGCTTATCTTGCGCTGCCAGATCTTTTTCATCGTTTATCTTCACCATAACCTGTATACCACGCATTCCAAAATTTAGACGCTTTTTGACTGCAAAGTACAACTTGACTATGTGCTTTGATCTGACCGAGTCTGAATGGATTTTGCATAGAACAGTCAAGGCTGACTCGACCTGAGATTGACCCATAACTCGTATTGAACCGATTTTATTAGACTTGACCCTAATGTTTAACATTGTGTACTAAACTTTGTCCTTATAAATCGACATGACTCGAATTCTTGTAAACTGAAACCAACCAAACCAAATTACAATTACCAGGTTTACTCGTTTGCCAATCTAAAACAGCACTCAGAACACGGAAGATCGGTCCTATAACATAATTCTCACGAGTGACATGCAAGACTGAAGTTGCAATGTGGAACAAGTTCTCACAAAGCGAAGAATACGCAGATTTCTCAGACAACTTCAAGCTCCAGGTCCATCTAACCACAACCAAATTACATACTTAAATAGTACCAAGAAGCAAGCTCTAGAGTCTCAAAGATAAGAAATGAGCGGATTGTAAGAACATACCTCTAGATCATCTAGCTCCCCGTACGAGAACTCAGGGAAGTCTAGATATCCCTTCACCTTTTTCGTTTCGCCGCCAACTGACCATTCACCTGTACCACCAGTGGTTACAAATTGCTCTTCACAGAAGCCACACAACGTCTACTATAAATATATATTACAAACCTTTGACAACAAGAGTCAACTCGTATGTATAGCCAACACGTTTCTTGTTACGCACAGTTACCAGGAAGGCCTGCAACATATAGCAATTACACAGCAAGATTACTGAATCTTGGCGTTAGGAGTTTATAAACAGTAATTAAATTCTCCGATGTGGCAACTCTCTGGTTACAGTTCTGGGTACTCACATTGCACCAAAACCACAATGCATAATATGCGCAAATCCCTATAACACTAGTTCGGTGTGGACCCCACTTTCGCTTAAGAGTGGCAAGGGTCAAAGTTAATGACACTCTTTACATATATAGTCTAAAAAAGTAATCCTCAAGCATACTTAAAGCAGGGGCATGACGAAATAATAGCTTAAATGCTTTAGTAAGCATGCACCTTATAAATGAGGCACACTGACCAAGGTGTGCAAGGCTATACGGTTGCCAGTGGTCCAACCTGCCACAATTAATTCATGTCCGGCTCCCATTACATCCTTAACTATGTTTCTTAATCCCCTATATCATACGTGGTAGGCCTCGACAAAATCCAGGAAAAAATTTGTTTTCATTTGTAAAAAAGAAAGCACAATGCCGCAGGCTACAGTCTAGGTGTGCCTTGCACCTTCTGGAACTTAAGAAAAAGTATTGATGCCTCGCAAAAAACTGAAAAGCAACTTTGACTGATAAAGAGGCGCAAGTAGATTTTGAATCCCCAATGAATCCAACATACACATGACCGCATGTCAGAGGCCAGACAATGTGAGAGGAAAACTCAAATGCCACAAGCTCACGGATTTTAAGTGCCATTCACGTGGCCAACCAACTGCATTCGTTCGACCTTGTATATTTAATACTCAAAACAATCTTTTCTATCAACTAGGGGTGAGTAAAGAAAAAGAGTTCAGTATCAAAAACCGAAACTAAACCAAAAAAATTCTGGAAAGTTTGCTTCTCATACGTGGGTCATGAACCCTGAATTCCTTGATTATGGGCTATGGAAAAACCAAATATTGGATTTTGAGATGGCCAAAATCAAATTGATAAGCTGCATTGAAGTCTCACATCTCACACAAAGACTGAAGTCGATAAATTACTTTGCTTTTTCCATTTTCTATTTACTACTACGTCGTATTCTTTCAAAGGTATTTTTTTTCTTTAAAAAAAATAAATAAATAAATCGTATCTCATTCATTTCACCAGCCGTTAAACTATCAAATGAAATTTTTAATATTTATCTTCATACCAAACCTCATGTACTTTTGTCATTTTGATTATTTGATACACCTAGCCTTCAGCTACCCGAAAATCTAAACCGGGTACCTAAACCAAAGTGAAAAGTACATGATCAAATAACCCGTTTGCCAAAAGATGTTAAGAATGATTACAATGATGCAAGCAAAAGATCTTTGAGGGACACGGAGGTAGAGTAAGTAGTAGTATAACAGTTTGACTGCTAGTGAATTAATGAGAAAAAATACATTTTCTAATTTAAAATTCATAATAGCTATGAGAGGAAAAGAGCAATAAATAGTCAACATCAAGGAAAAACAATGTTATGTAAAACAAACCTTATGTTTTCACTTCACATTTGACTTCACCGAAACTTGTCAATATTTTTGATTTTGCCAAAATCGATTTTAAACTACATAACGATTTAGGATCTTGATAACCCATACCTAATTCAGTTGCACAACAGAAAGTTCAGATTTAAGACATTGATTGGAGAAAAAAAAAATTGGCTTTTTGTTTCATTTTCAGTTCGTATTCGATTAAGAAAACTAATCATTTTTTTTTCGCTCACCCTCAAGATAGAGTCTATTTTAAGCTTTTCATTCAGATAAACCTATGCTTGACTTTCTTTTCATACATCATTAAATTTATCATCTAATTTTCTTTTACTCTTATATTGAAGGAAGTTGTAAAAAACAATTGTGGCCTTAATTCTCAAATTTTCATATCAATGTTTACTTTCCGCTTCCATGTCTTGATGCAACTAATGTCACCACCAATTATCAGTATTCCAGGGAAAATAAGAATAAGAATGTCAAAACGAATAATTTCACACCCCAAGATAAGAAGCTTTCAAAGATTGGGAACCTCTAATTTCCTAGAATTTCATAGTCATGTCATCAACGGGCTCATGAGTAATAATCTTAAACAATCAGCAATGAAACAATCTCAAATGCAGGCGTTAAGTATTGCAAGGGACACTCACATCGCCAGTACATGTAGAAACGTCGCTCACTTTTGCTCTGCCACTGGAAAACTCTAGAGATTCCATAGACGTAAGCAACTCCTGCAAATTCATTATTGGAATGAACACCCATCAAACTAGAATTCTTATGCATCATTCTCAAGAAAAACATTTCCGTATCTCCAAACACTAAACCCTTGGCATAACACGTCAATCTCAAAAAACTGCTAGCAGCCAGGAACAAAAAACCACAGAGACATGAGCATAAACACCAAATTAAAAGATGAACAGCTAGAAGCCACTTCTAAACTTCTAAGAAAGACACAAAGAAATGCAAGAATAAATTTTTTCTGTTCATCACCATGACATTAGCACACGATATCAAGCTAAAGAGATATACAGCAAATAGCCACAAGATATCAAAAGGTTAATAGATGTTAAAACTAGACAAACCTTGATCCTATCAGTCGCCCATTTATTCAGGTTTTTTTCCTCCCACGTTCCAGCCTACAACAAGGAAAGATTCAAGAGTTAAAAAAAGAACATCATACAGCTATAAAGAAGCAGCTCATGATCAATATTGAACTCGTCTACCACAACATGCCGAATATTTGTACCCATATATACTTCACAAGTTCACAGTCATTCCTTCCTTCCATATTTTCAAAGGTCAAAAAAAAAAAAAAAAAAAAAAAAAAAAAAAAAAAAAAAAGACATTTTTCCTTTCATATAACAGGTTGAAATACATCTTCACAGACATTTTTTTTTTTTTTTTGGTGATATCTAATACGGGGTATCTCTTCAAAAAGTCCAGAAAATGTACTCCGTATATCTTTTGTAACAAATATGAATTTGGTCGTGAAAAGAGCTGCCGCGTTGTAGCAAAAAGAAAAAACATTCCCCGTCTTTCAATGCAAGCTCATAGCACTTATAACCCCATAGAAATCACGCTCTCGACAACACCGTTTAATATGACTTAACATAACACTTTCAGGACAAAGATCACACCTTTTTCCATACAATCAATACAAACTCCCAAAAGTCTAACATTACAGTGAATCAACTTGTACATTATCTCATTTTCAGCTAAACTTTGGATGAATCTAATTACTTTTCCATAGAAAAAATACAAATTGAAATTCAATTCACTTCCGCAACTTCGCTCAGTCGAGGAATACAAGTTCAGCTCATAAAACAACACTTTCTAAATTCCATGGCAAAAATAATATATAAAATCAGCTTTAGTAGTACTCATACTACTCAACACAGTTCGCCAACATGTTTTGAAAAACCAGCATAATTACATCAACGACAAAGTGCAGCATTTGAGTAAGCCTACATTACTTCGACACTTCACTTACACCAAAAACACGAAAAAAAATTCACCGAAACATTAAAATAAAAAAAAATAAAAAATAAAAAAAGTTACGGAATTCCAAACGGAGCCAAGAGAAGGAGGTTGCGAAGGTTTGGCGACATCATCGAGCTTTTTGGGGACAGGCAATGGAGCAGCTTCCGAGGTAGATTGTCTCACCCAATATCTGTAGGATGATGTCTCTTTTTTGTCTTCTGATTTTTCGGCATTTTCCGACATTGTCGAATTGATTGATTACTGGAAATTGATTTTGGAATTAGCTGGTGTGAAAGGAAACCCTAATTTTGATTTGGGGGCGAAATTAGGGATCTGGAAAGAAGAAGAAGGAGGGAAAATTGGGGGAAATTGTTAAAAGGGAGTGTTTGTGTTCCGGAAGTTTCCTGCTGAGTTGTGTGTTTTCGAGAAGTTTCGTTTCCCCCACTTCTTTGGAAATGCATTGACTTTGACTTACAGTGTGGTCAATTTTTTTTTTTACTCCGCAGTTAATTTCAGTTCCGTTAATTTCAGTGTGGTCAATTTTTTTTTACTCCGCAGTTAACTTCTTTGGAAATGCATTGCCTTTTCGGCTTAATGTTACTGTTTTTACTTCGTATAGATTCAATATAGTTCCTACGTATACATTTTAGTTAGAACAAATTCAGATAAGTTGTAATAAGTTCAGCATAATGGACTGAATTTGCACATTGAAAAAGCCGACAATTTTGTTTTTGGAGCAAAAAGATTTGGTTATAAATCAGAGCAAGTTTTGCGTGAAACTGCTTCACACATGCAACAAAAATGCGATGAGCTTTGATCGTGAAATCATTTGGGATTTTAAATGCTCATAAATAATTTTTGAACCAAAAAAGTGTCAAGATAGTTTATTTGGAATGGGGTAAAATAATTTCCAAAATGGTAAGAGTTTTCCAAGCAGCTTATATACCTACGAAAAAAGAAACTACAAATCTTTCTTGACAAAAATCGATTTTACTATAAAATTCAGTCCATCTACAAAATTCAGTACAACACAAAAATCGATTTTACTATAAAATTAACATCCAACCGCTTCAGCTTCCTCCAATACTAATCGTCTGACGTGAGTTAATTAATCTTAGGTTTCGCTCGTCTTGGTCTTAGAACAAGCCAGATAAGTAGCAACACGACCAAGAAAGCGGGAATTGTTGTCATGTCAAACTCTACATCGACTTTCCTGTCTTTGGTGCAGTGTATCGGATGTAAGAGTGTGACAGTTGCATTGACAACATCAGCAAAGCTGCACAGAGAGTAAATAAACAGAATGATTTGCTATCTTTTAAACAGCGATCAGAATAATATCAGCTTCAGGAACTACTGCCCAAGGACAAAAGCTGAGATATTCGCACAAAAGTAAGATTCATGCGTGACGTTTTAAACATGTCAAGCATTGAACATTATTTGTTATATCTCCATGAAGTTACGTAACAGAAGTCTTACCGTTTAGATGCATCTTCCAGGGTGCGCAGCTGCCTCAAGCCATCCGCATGTCGCAACGCTCCAACAACGGTAGCAATCTGAAAGAAAATTATATAAGAGCAGAGTCTAAAACGATAGAAGTCCATGAAAAGGCCAAGACAGTGAAAGCTACTTACTCTTTTCCACAGGCTAACAACATATTTATACTGGTTCACTAGCTCGCTCTCTTGGGACTGAAAATGCTTGAACGACTTTTGAGCTGATTGCAGTTAAGTAGACAGCAGGAAAGGTTTTGAAACAATATAAAATTTGAGCATATACAAAAGCTTTCAGCTGTCAGATTGATTGCATAGTTTTAACTCCAATTCTCCGCAATCACATTTAGAAGCTGCAGTGCATTCCATTTCTTCAGACTAACGTCGAACAAACTCCTCTAAAGTTTAAACTATAACTGATCAGCATAATTCAAATTACCTTCTTTGAGGAAAATCATATGTGGGATGGGTTTTGTCATGTACATCGACTCTGGCTCAGAGATCTCTAAATAGTCACGGTTTCTCAGTCGTATGCATCAACACTTAATTACCTTAATGCTCTCACGGAGGACACTGGAGTACTGGACAGTGTAAAATAACATCAACAAGCAACCTTAAGAAAAAGAGGTTGAGCGAATTTAAACAAGTTTAAAATTAACACTGAGAACAATGTTTACGGTTTTAAGATAACATAAAGAGTTAATATACGGCGTTAAGACAACAGCAAAAAAAAAAAAAAAAAGCAAGGATACATGTTAGTTCCCGTGCAAGAAGTTTTATTGCAGAGTTCACAAGCTGTATAGATTCTTCCAAGCTTGTGATAACATGATTCCGTGCAATTGTGTCTGACTGAAATTGGGATATTCGCCAACCTTGAGAGGTAACAGAAAGAGGACTGCAGCCCACAGACCAGATCCAATTCTGTTCATGAAGGAAATAAATTGATTTTCTCCAACAGACCACAAAACATAAAAGACTACGCCCAGCGAGAATAAAACCGATCCTAACGAAGTGGATGCTAGTAAAAATCATACAGTTCATGAATTCAGATAGACGTGAACAGTTGTACATTTCGCTCATAAAGTCAAAGGGTCTTTGTTGCCTATTACCAAACTTAAACATCCAAAGACAATTAAGGGCCACTTTACAGAAAAGTTTTTCCGTAAAAATATACTCCGTATAACACAAGATAGACATATAATGTCTGAAGAAACACAAAACAGGGACCATGCATACCTCCAATGCAGTTTCATGAGCATGACTGTAGACAAGATGAAGAGGTAGCAAACCAGCCAAATGTTCAGAAGCAGCAGCAATTGCAGCTTTAATAGGCCTCCTGAAAACATGAAAGGGAAGACCCGAAATGAGTCCATGAGGCAAGTCATTCAGACTTGTTACTCGGGTTCACAACAATGTCCTCTTATTATGAGAGAGGTCATAGGCACATTACAGTCAGACTGTCAGAAACAGACACTAATTAGGGGGTGAAGCCCATACACAAGAAGAAGAGCTACATGGTTCAGGTACGAAGCTCTCGTGCATTTTATTTATTTAATTTTTTTTTTTTTTTGCTGATGTGCCACTACATAAAGTAAATGTTCTCCCTGTTCTGATTATACTTTTGTGTTGCTAAAGCTGTGAGTTGGGCTGTCTAATACAGAACTCCTACAAGGCAAGACAAACCATGCTCATTTGGACATCAATTTTATCGATTGGCAGCAGATATATTCAAGCACCACAAATGTAAATTTATGTTGCATAATCAACAACTTTATTCTAGATTGACAACTAACCAACTAAATGGTAAATTACCGTAAATCCCAAATAATTGACTGTCCGTTGCACTGCAAATGACTTTCCCAAGATGAGGTATCTGATTGAACGACAATGATCATATCAGAAAGCGCTTTTGCCTGATAGTGCTTGTCAATGAACAATGGATCGGCATGGATGAACCAGAAAATAGGAACCTCCAGCGTCAACCTGTTATTTGCATGCTTTCCTGTAAGAACCAATAAAAAGTATAAAATAATAGATTGCGATATCAGTGCGCCTATAGTATAATTAATTGCAGACCAATGACGATACATTTACCACAACAACAGCAACAGAAATGACAAATGAACAAGCGCCCTCAGCTAGCAAGATTACAAACTACAATGTTGCCATATAACTCACAAATCACAATATGGCAATGTGACCAGTATGGAGACTAACAAACTGCTAAGGATTTAAGAGCAATGCCCCTAGGTTGCCGAAGTAAAAGACTCGCAAACTCAGACAATTTTTAACAAGTTATACATTCTTCTGTCACTTGACCATTAGTCATGACCATGGATACTTCCCATCTACAGCCCGTGCAACAGAAAATCAAACAATGAGATAAAGGACGTAAGTAACCTTTTAGTGAATTGTGATCATTTATCCGCTGTAACTGATGTTGAAGAATGAAGGAGTCAAGATAGTTAGAGACAATTTTCCTATAGGTTCCGTTTACCAACAACATAGGAACAGCAGCTGCTCTCCTAGCAACTGAGAATGCCATAGCCAACGCAGGATCATCTGAGAGTGGTATCCTGCAGGTGTCAAAACTCAAAACATCATTAACACAATATCGAGTTGCTACATATACTCATCAACAAGGACAACAACGAAGCTTACTCTCGAAATTATTTGGGGTTGGCTAATGTAAATAACATTATGGAATCATTCCTAAATTCATAAATAATACCAAAAATACAACGGATAAAGTTTAGAAAGGGGTGATAATAAAGTTAGATAAAAAAATACTCATGAATATGGAGTATATTAGTAAATAAATAAATAAATAAATAAATAAATAAGGGCTCATTTAATTTTAAAAAATAAGAAAAAAATAATAATTAAAATACCAAAAAAAAGGTAAGTAGAAATAATTTAATTAAAAACTAGCGAAATTAAAAATAAAAATAGAAACAAAAATTATAAATAATAATAATACATATTCACATAAATAAGTACTCATACAAATACTTTAAGAGTTAAGACTATACTTTGTCCATCAAGTGGATACTATCCCCCCATGTAACTCTCTAATGCCATCTATTCCCCAATCCCAACAAAACGCATATCGTTTTCAACCACTAATATAGTAATATCCTAGTTTTCTTTGTCTTTCATCTCCTCTAGTCTAGTATTAACTATCACCTCATTTCTCCATGCTCATAATCTAACAACTTTTATCCAAGTTGCTACATATACTAAAGAAGAAAACTAGGCTGATCAAGATGCTACGACAACAATCTACAAAATTCGGAAACATACTGGTTCAACCAATTTACTAACATTAACATTACCAATTGCCTCCAAAGAAGCTCCCTCCATTGGGTCTGGAGGTCGAGCGAGCACAATGCTATGTAGAATTATGATTGTCATAGTTGAGCGTACACTAAAAATAGAGCCACTGACTACTACAGTACTACCTTCCAAAGATTGACACAAACGTTTCTAAAATCATCAGAATCAGGTTCACATTTCAAACAAGTTATGTTGTCAACAAACTTGTATCAATAGTCCAATGACCCAAGTCAAACTTTCAAGTGCTTAAGTTTAGGTTAAATGGTAATGCATCAAGTCCTTCCCTGCTCTCTTTCCACAATCATACAAGGATGTATGGATACTATGGAAACAACATTATCCAAGTCACAAATGCTTCCATGGTCCCACTAATAACGGGCAAAGGAGGGTAGGATGTAGACAGTACTGTATCGATAAAGTCATTTTCGGATAACCCAATGACGAAAATTACACCAGCTGCATACTTCGATGAAAAAACTTAGTTTGCTACTACACACTTACTTTAGCCAAAAGGCTACGAAAAAGAGAGTTTTTGTCTGAAGCTGCCAAAGAGTGACAAGTCCCAATATTGTTAGAAATTATAACAAAGATTTAAACTCACAAATGGGTCATATCACCTAGTTTCATCCCTTGATCATCCACACCAAATAACCAACAACATAACTATGCTCTTCTACTTGTTAAGTCATTTCTCTCGAGAAAGTAACCATAGATGTAATTATGTAAAATTAATATGGAGTATTCCTTACTTGATTAACCATTTCTAAGAGTGTGTAAAAAAAATAAAAATAAAAAAACTCACATGTGCTGGCTAAACATCACTTTCTGAGAAGGTAGCAACAAAGATGATAGTCCCTCCATTAAAGCCTTTAGATCCACCGGCAGTTGTTTGACGTTTTTGACTTTCTGCAAAAGCAATTTTTAGTGATTTACGTATAACCGCATAGGAAAACATTGTATAATTGTTATCAACTAGTGAATGCAAAAACAGCTGATAAAAAAAAAAATTGTTTGCCAAAATAATCATCAAGATAGATTTTGAAATATAAGCTTTCATTTACACATTCGCTCCAGGTGACACGCCCACACCAAATCAATTACTTCCTTTCAGAAAAGGCTCAGGGTGACCAAAGCTACAGAGACCCACACAAGGCACACATTTTTTGGTAGTCAATTTGAATTCACATTTTTGTTAAAAAATGTACGTATATTCACTCATAAATCACCAATTACATTCAAATTAGGTATCAACACAACTTAACATAGAACATAGAAGACACCTTGCTCATGTTAAACTTTTGCAATACATGTTATGACTCATTTAGCTATGACCAACCAATGACCCATTGTCTATCACTCTCTGTCATTAGCTGATGACAAATGGTTAAAGATGATTAGAAAAGTTGAAGTAGTAAATTGGACTTTGTATGCAAGTAGATTATTTTTTTTCATTTTTTTTCAACTTTTTTTTCTTAACCTACTTCGTTAACTTATCTCTAGACCTACCAAAAAACATGGTCTAAGCGACCAATGTAGGCTGATAGAGGATTGCCAAGGATGGGGAAAGGATACCTCCAGCGAAGGGGAAAGAGGCATACATGTTACACAGAGACAAAGCGCAAAATAAGGAAAGGGTAAGAAAGCACATACATCTTGAGTGACGAAGAATAACTGATAAGAGATTTGATCGTAGAAATGAAATGCTCCATCCGCTACAGAAGGGGCAATAATGTGCCTCATAGATCCCCTTAATATTGAACCCAAATGAGCAAGAAAGGCATCACGAGCAACTGTGTAATTATGCGATGTCTGCCAAAGAAGCAATACTATGTCAATACATGAAAAAAAAAAAAAAAAAAAAAAAAAAAAAAAAAACTCATATTTTGGCAGCAACAAATACAAGTCCTCAGTTCACGTGGCAGATTGCTGGATTAAATTTTGACTATCATCTAAGGAAATGTATATGACTAACACAATGTTTGCATTAATAGATTAATTTTAATAAATAGTTTAAATACTAACACAACAAACAATTCCATAATCTTCTAGATTCAAGATCAAACTTTAGCACCAAAAGTCAAAACAAGGGCATGCCTTTGACGGAAATTCGAGTTGACAAAGAGAAAACCATAACGAATACCTCATGAGCATCACTGAACAAATTCCAGTTCTCCATCCTCTTTAATGCATCTAATGCCTTTCTCCTGTGACTTTCACCAAATTCATCACCTTCCATAGACTGCAGCTCATTCTTTAGTTCTTTCATTCTCTCGTCAAGTTCTGCAGCAAGATTTCTTAAGCTATAAACCACAACTTCCTCGCACTTTATATAAATGATCTTCTTTCCCAAAATTGTGTGGTCAGCCAAATAAGGGATGGGGAGGGCCTAACAACTAAAACAAGATTTAATAAAAACAACTGCAAAGGAGTTTAAGCAGCCTGACGAAACCAAAAAGAGGAGGTAGGATACGCACAGCGTTCATCTGTACAAAACAGATATCTGCCACAAAGTAACTGTTGCCATAGTATGCACAAAAACACTAATGTTGAATTGTGTCGGATTGCGTTAAGTTAAAACCTTTGTCAATCCAGCTTAGCTGCGAGTGTCAAACATGATACAGTGGAGGAAGTGTCGGGCAGTTACTTTCTGAAGATACATGTTTTGGGCAAACATGAAATGTTACGTTGTGTTAGTGTGTCAAGACGTGTCGAAATAACATAGCTTCAATTCAAGCAAAGAACTTGAAATGCCAGTTCTGGCAGAAAGAAGAATGCCTAAAAAATAGCTTAAGGAGGCTTTCTGGAGGCTTAGGGCCTTGCTCTAGCAGTCTTGACTGTTGTGGCCGATAAACAGAAACAAATGGCAGCAAAATTACCTTCACAAAGGGCAAGCCTCACTTTCCTTCCCGCACAATGCTTAAATGAAAAAAGCTCATAAATATCAACTTCTGCAAGAAGGATGTCAATAGCATCGTGTTCCCTCTGCAAATTACAGAAATTTCAGTGAGAATATACTAACCAAAGCGATAAGCTTTCAACATTTCAACCTCACAGACACACCACCACATATAGGTACCATAACATTTCCCATAAATGTAAAATAATCCCGTATAAATATGGGTTTCACACTTTCACATACATATATCCATAAAACCCATGAAAACCTCACTTAAATATTCATCATAATTATCCAAGTTCCTTTAAAATGGCTCAATCTCCAGGTGACATAGGTTAGTTGAGATTGCTGTTGTAGAAAAAAAGGAAAAATAAAACAAAATTAACTAAGCCAACCAAGAGAATAACAACTATATCTGCAAGAAAGTGAGCAATCCAAGAATCTTAATTTCAAAAAGAAGGAAATAGCACGAATAGATAGTAAAAGGAATATTATTCAACAACGGCTAAAAAGAAAAATGCTTACATCTCCAAGAACAGCAAATCTTTCTTGAATCACATCCTGCAATTTCTCTTCAGCTTCCTCTTCAGAAATTTCTGAAAGCAGGAAAAAAAAAAAAAAAAAAAAAAAAAAAAAAAATAGAATGTTGAGATACAGCTGCTCAACTCAATCAAAATGAACTTCAACAATTCAGGATATTCATTCATATACTTGAGGACCACCTGTAGTTAAAATTTGAAAAATAAAAAAGTTGCCCGAACTTTGACCATAAAGAATTAGGCAACTTTGACCCCTAAAAAAAGAAATGAGAAAAATAAAAACAGTGGAAAAGAGGGAGTATTAGGAATTAAAAAAAAAAAAAAACATACTAGCATGACAAGAAATATAAAATACCCACAAAGGTACCGAGTTATCTTTTCATCTCTCTTGACACTTATCAAGTGCTCCCTCTCATCATCTATTTTTTTTCATTTTCTCAAAACCCCCCTCACAAAAATATGTCAAATGTAAATAATTTGGCGGAAGTAAGGGAGTATAATGAGCTTCATATATGTTGTGGACCTGAAACTGCGCCAATCGTTTTTGTTACATTTGGCAAACTTTGCTCAGTACGAACACCTTGTCCACCAACAGCAGGACCCCATGTAAAAGGGCCAGCAGTTAGATCAATCAGCGCCCACCTGAATAAAATGCAAACAGGTAAACATCAGGAATATGCCGGACACGTGAACTTATGGAACAAGGCAAATTACACAACATTGAAACCTGTCTTTCCCGATCCATGCATCAGTTAAACATTCGGCACGAAGGGTGCTGAAGTCCCCAGATTTAAGCTCTTTCTGGTAAGCGAGCTTTAGATCTCCACTCTTCCCATTCACAACCTTCAAATGAACGATTCCAATAAAATGGTGATATGGAACCACGAGCATTTTCTGCTGATAATCGTTTATTTCATAATCTACATTGAGTCAGCAAATAACCTACTTGCAATACTTTGCTCTGGACAATGTACTCCGTATCCTTTCCTTGATAAAGGCTCTGGATACTATCTAAAGCTTTTGAGCATCTAGAAGACCATTCTACCTGAAAAAGACAGAAAAATAAACTGAAACAAATTGAAATGCATCCTTCCACCTCCCTAAAACTTTTCCCCTTTGCTTTGTTTCATCACTCTAACACGATGTTTGAATATATAAACGTGGAACTCTCCAAGGGATTATTGGTGAATCAATAGTTACTACGAGTAACTTTCTCAAAAGAGACCAAACTGAAAGGGTACGCTCAATATATCACCACGAATAACTTATTAATAGGAGCAGACGACAAATACACAAAACCACAAATCTGAAACGGTGTTGTTGTAGATGTACGATGTTGTTATGAACAAAAACAGAAGACACGTTTTGCATACTGTAAAGGCAAAAGTAGCATATCAGACGAATTAAAACATCACACAAGACTAACCGTATCTGTTTCTTCAGTTGCTGTCCATGCAAACTTAGCCATTGGATGCTTTTCATATAGAGGTCTCTGGATTTTTTCTATGGCTGGGAGATATCCCGTTCAACAAGAAGCCGTTATAAGTAAACATCAGACGAGTCAACATATACATATTGGGACACACTATCCATTACCAACATTCATGGATGATATGATAAGGAAGGCAGGAAGCTACTTAAATATTTAAGAGGAAGCTGGCTCACCAAGAGTGATATCTGAAAAGCTTTTTGAATCACGGATGGAAGCTTGCAAGGTCTTATTCTGAAACAAAAATTTGGCATCAAAAGTCATACAATGCTACAGTACAATGAAACATCAGACGGCATGATTTCATCAAGGATATCAGGACATGGCTTCGAAAATAGAAAGCACAATAAACTAACTTAGCAAACCGAGCAGAAAAGCGCTAAGTAATTTCATCAAATACTAATCCTAGATATGGAGTAATATAAAAAAAAAATGGAAAGAGAAACACCTGCCGGAGAAAGGTCAGCTCCGACTCAGATAATCCTCTCCTGAAATCCAGTAGAGAGCTCAGTTAAAGTGACAGCAGGTACACCATAACCTGTATCTTCAAACTTATGCACCAGAACAGCTAAAATGAAGATTCAACTGTTGCAACGTACCTATAGCCATATCTAGCCATATTGGCATCACGTTTTGGATTCAAAACAAATATGTTATATGCGTTTCCAAGTTGCAAATACTCAATGAAGCTGTCAACAATAACTTCCATCATATCCATGTCAACTTGCCACAAACTCTCATTAGTTCCCCTGTAGTGAGAAAATACAACAAATTATATATCGAAGACAAGAATTTTATCAGAAAAAACACCAGCGTTTTCATCAAGGAGTGCACATGATACACAAGAAAGAATGCAACAGAGCATAACCTGATACTTACACATCATCTTTCCGAGATAAGACAGCAATGGCATGCTCAAAAAGAGTCGTCACTTTTTCATTCATTTGTATTGCATGAGCAGAAAAACTGCACAAGCCCGAGGATCGCATGTAAGAGTGAATAATAGTTTAGAATGAAATGATATTTTTGCATGAGCAAGTACTAAAACAATCACATATGACACTTTTTTTTTGAAAGAAATCACATATGACACTTAGAGAAAGCTTTACTTGTAGTTTACATGACTCCATGTGGTAAAATGGTGCCTTCCTTTATCAACATTGATGTTGTGAAATGGGTTCAGTACTTCTTCCGTCGGTGGGATCCGGGTATGTTCAAATATGTGATCAATGTTTGTGAACCAGCGCTCAAGCTCTTCAGCTTCCAACCTGAACCCTGACATAAAAATAGCAGCAATCAGGAAGATCAGATGAAGTATTGGCCTGAACATGTAATCAAACTCTATAAAAAGCACACAGTTGTACCTTGGTTTCCTTTGCCTTCAAATCCAATAAAAATGAAATTCACAGGAATTGGTAGATACAGCGAATCAATTTCCTTGAGCTTCAAATAATTAGCAATGTTACCTGTCACGTCAACAACGAAGAGTCATTTTCATTACACTAAGAATCAGGAAGGAAAGCTTATCACAGTTCCACATCAAATGAAACAGAAAACTTAAATAGCAGCCATCAGCCTTTCGTCGCCATGACCTGTCCTAAATAGTATCTGCAGTTAACTGGAGTTAAATTGACCTTTGATAATAATACTAAAAAAAAAAAAAAAAAAAAAATTAACTACAGCAACAAATAAATATTTATTTTCGGGAAATTCACAAGAAAACACCTTAGCCAATAAACATCCTAAATCACATCCAAAACCAACAAAGCAACAACAACAACAACAAAAACAACAACAAACAAAAAAAAAGCGAAGAGAACTGACAACTAAGGACCCATAGTGGAATAACATAAGAGCAAGTGAGCAACCACAGCAAACAGGGCCAACCAATTAACCAAGAAACAAGATCAGGACACTTGTTGAGTAATGTATTAAATTTGATGATTGTTTTAAATTATTAGTGGAGTTGCAGGTTAAGCCGATAAGATGCGCAAACATATTGCTGAAGTGTTTTTGACTTATTCAATTGTAATACAAATTTGTTAAATAATTTTCTCATACTCTCACAGACCCCAACAAGGTAAAACCAAGCACAAACCTTAGGCAAATCAACAAGTCTATGCTCACATGATACACCAACAAACCAATATCTCCCTTGAAAAAATCAGTTATTTAGTATGTTCTCTTGATCATTAACGCATCTACATGTAAACCATACTCGATACACGTATATTCAACTAATTGTACAACAAAATTTGTTCCTGTCTCGTAAACATATAAATGATGCAGATGAAGAACCATAGACATTAATCGCCATATCAAGCATAATTAAAAGATTTCCGAGAAAAATACCATCCCGACAATTACCTACTAAACAAGGTCCCAACAAGTTGAGACATAAAGTAATAAGTGTTAACTACCTGCCTGGGAGTACTTAAAGGCTCCACTCTTTTCGGGGCCGGAAGATCCCAGATCGTCAAAATCTGTACAACAACGGAGCATGTCAAGGCAAATTAATGAAGGGGAAATTTCACAATCATTATTTTTGGCGTGTTTGACAAGATGAAACTAGAAAGAAGACGCAAACATACCACCATGCATGACGGACTCGGTCCAGAATCTACTTTTCTCCTTAAGATTAAACAGTGAAAATACAGATGAAATACCACTTTTACGTGGGGATCCATGCGACACGTGAGCAAAATCCTGAAATAGATTTGCATAATGTCATGAAATCTGTTAAACACATTAGCGTTCATAGAAGATAAGCAAACAATATCTAAACTTGACTCCCATCACCAAAGTAAAATGGTTAAATAACATGTTATGTTTTATTAGGTACCCTCAAGTCATTAACCCCCCCTAGATTGAATGCACCCAGAAAGGAGCTTTTTTAAGCGTCTTGAATATTGGAATAATTGATCTCCTACTGGATTACCGCCCTACGCATGAGGTATGGAATTTCACCTCCTGGAAGAAGAGAAATCGATATCTTCCACAAACCACAATAAAGAAAAGCAATAAAATTTGAACTCGTTTACCATAAATTTCAAAATTCGAACGTGTACTGGAGAAAAAAGAAATCAATACCTTCCACAATAAAATTTTAAACTTTGAACCGTATGCAACAAAATTAGAACCCCACCCAACCAAAACACAGAATATATGTATCTAAATCAAAAGTAAGCCTTCACACGTTCTATCTGAATGTCTTCTAAACACCTTTAGGTCTACATTAGCAGAATAAAACCAAAATTCCGCTAAAAGAGGTGCACACAAGGTCCAATTGGGCTACGACTTCACATAAACCTCCCTTAAAACAACGAAGAACGGGGAGCAAAAAAGAACCCGAAAAGAGAGAACCCTTTGATTTTCCTTAAAACGTCTAAAAGGTGACAGCAGTATGCTCTAGCACTAAATTCAAGCAGAAATTCAGAAATAAAAACGATGCTACAAAAAAACATATTGCCATCAATTTGAACTCGTTTACCATAAATTTCAAAATCTTTTGTCCTACACTCCTACACGAAAATTCTCACAGGTTTTACATTTTCCATTGTTTCAGACCTTCACGGTCGTCTAAAAGTTAGTGCTCATAGATTCCAAATTAGGTACCCAAAAGAAATCACAAGGTTTGATAAGCAAATCCCATACAACGCAACTATCGAATTCTCAGTGAATCCAGTAAACACATAACAGCAGAAACCTCCACTGTCCAACGAACCCGAATCACAATGAACAAATCAAGAAAACCCTAACACTCTCCGAAACTCTAAAACGAAAAATCAACTTCAGCAGAACAGCTACGAAACAATACGACTCGTCGAATCTCGGAACTTATCCCTAACAATTCAGCCACTCATCACTCATATTTCCTCGAGTGAACATGTCATCACCTCAATGCCGACGAAACACAATCAATCAATCAATCAATTGATTTCACACCATCACTAACACCCTAAACAACAATTCACCACATACACATTCAAAATTCATACACAATTTCCGCACTAATCAAAGAAGATCAATCCAAAAAGCGAAGTACGATTGAATCAATCAAAAAAACAAATGAAGAAGGAAGTAAAGGTGCAGAAATACCAGAAGAAGAGCGAAGAAGATGAATAGTGAGAGACGAGAGAGGGTGATTAAACCCATGGAAGCCATAGTTGTACGGACTATAATAATAGTAAGAAGAAGAAGAAGAAGAAGAAGAAGAAGAAGAAGAGGTATTTCAATGGCGGAAATTTAGGGGTTATTTTGGTGGTGTCGACTTTTTTACTACACTAAAGTCAGCAGGTAATATAATAGAGTAAACACAGTACAAATTTTAATACGGTGTATACGGATTCAAAATACGGGTTTTATAAATGTCGGTTTTATAATTTTAAGACGACTTTATAACTATTTGGGATATGATAATATTTTAAATTTTGAAATATCAGTATATTGTATAAGTATTACGGGTTTTGAGGAATAAAAGAATATAGTCAGAAATTTATGAGGATGAGTTATATGCGTTAGCGACAAATTTACGACGCTAGTGTGAGTTACTTTACGTAGTTGCTTTTAAAATGTGATAGAACCCCGGCTTCGTTCATGCCATGGTAATGTTAATATGGAGTACGGAGTACTACATATTTCTCACAATTCATCAATGGCTCAACGACATCAACTTTGAAGCGCGCATTGATCGAGTTGATGGAAAGCCTTATTACATCCATACTTTCCCTCTCGCCACGGTCATTTGTTATCTTAAAACATACAATAAAATATCATTAAATATTAATACGTAGTTTGAATAATATTAGTCTAGCGATTTGTTAGTCTAGTCGATGTCAATAGTTTTGATGAATATAAAAAAAATTATTA